>JACONP010000034.1:0-645536 GCA_016624345.1 Platycodon grandiflorus | reverse complement strand
GGGCTGCATGCGAGATAATGGTGGCGTCGAGGTGAGTGTCGTCGGTGTGAGGGAGAAGAAGACCGCAAGGGCGGAGGCGGAGACTAGGATTGCGACGTCACTGCACGTGAAAGAGATATCAAACCGTTAAGGTTTCTATGCCGAGCTTGAATTCTTGTTCGTTTTTTTCCCTTTTTTTTAAAACGAAAAAAAAAAACTAACATCAAATCACAAGAAATTTTTTTCGAAAAACTAAGTCATTTTAACCGTGATCACGCCACTTGACTCTAGTCTTCGCCATTACAATGCTTCCCACGAGATAAAAACAAGTCGGAAGACTATTTCGAATAAACGTGATCACGCCATACGAGCACTAGTCTTACGTAATTCTAACTACATCAAAAACTAACAAATCAAAAACAAAAACTAGCAAAAACTTCAAAACATGAAATAAACTCATTGGGTTGCCTCCCATAAGCGCAATTTTTAACGTCGTTATGCTCGACGTTCTTCACTCAAGAACAAAACTATCTGCATCAATAAAATCAAACACATCAACGTAGCATATATTATAATTTTCATTGGGGTACTTCATGGCATCAAAAATATAAAATTTAACAATCTCAGTCAAACTCGATAGAGAGGGTACCTCATCCACATTGATCTTTGTCTTGGTTGTTTTCATGAATGGACTTCCCAATAGGACATGAGTGAACTAACAACTTTATCATCTTCCATCTCTAAAATGTAAAAATCTTGATCCTTGCATTTGTTTGGTAATGTTCTTTCTATCAAGGTAGACACATTCTCCATACGATTACATTTTCGTCACTCCTCAATCCCCTCTTATTGGTGCACAACTCTTTCAAAACTTTGCATATCTTGGAATTGGCTTGATGGCATCCAAAGAGGTATATTTATCTCATCCTTCGAAAAGTTTCCCATACTTCCCTCTCGTAATCTTCTTTCTTAGAATTAGTCAACTGCTTAGAAATGGAGGAACAACCACATTAGAAGTAATAGGTAAAGAAGGGAAAGCTTTTACCATTACTTGACCCGTGACTTTTCTTTCTCAATTACTCCTCACTTTCTCTTTTCTCGGTTTCGTTGTTTCCTTAACCAAGGTAGGCTAGACTCTACCTCCTTTTCACTTCTTAGAACTATCGCACTTACATTTTCTCTTCGATTCACCTCAGTTAGAGATGACATCTTTCCCAAATTTTGAGCCACCAATTTACCCGAAGTAGCTAGTTGAATAACATGATTTTCAAGATTTTGAATTTTGGCTCTTGTTTCTTGTTGAAATTTTGGGTATTAATTGCAAGAGCTTTCACAATCTCATCCAAGGACATTTCAGATCGACGGTGGCGGTATGGGTGGTCTTTGAAAATTCATTTGGAAATCCCCTGTCGCCCTTCTTGATTTTTGTAGCTAAAATTTGGGTGATCCCATCCATCCGTTGCGAGATATTGGAATAAGGATCATAGTCATGATGAGTGTGTCTAGTAAATCCTCCAGTAAATCCTCCCAAAGCCATGGCTTGTTGTACATCATCTTGCAATGATATATTTCTTTGCATGTCTGCGAGTATATTCCACAAACAGAGCTTGTGATACGACCTATAACCAATTTTTCCACAAGAGAAGTCAAAGCATCCAATCTATGATCAATTGAACTAGTTCCAAACTGTTGTGCATATGAAGCCATATTAATGATGAGAATTCTGGCCTTTTCGGGAAAAATGAGGCATAAACCAAGAACAAACAAATATTAATAATAATAAAAATAAAAATAAAACTCAAAAGAAATTATATCAACACCGTTCCCCGGCAACGGCGCCAAAATTTGATGGGCGTCAAACCACCAAATATAAATTTTTCCTACTTTCAAATACGAGTATATGGCAAGCAGGGTCGAATCCTCAGGGAACGGGTATAATTTCTTTCGAGTGAATAACAAAGAAATAAAAGGAGGGATTTTTGATTAATTTATCTAATAGCTAAACAACTACTATCAACTAAATTAACAAGAAAAATTATAAAAGATAAAATAGGAACAACTTTAAAACGAGAAATAAATTCGAAAATAACAAGACGAGAAAATTCGATTCAAGGGTCTTGACATTCAATTACATTATTGATCATAGGCTAACAAAATATAATCTTGCAATTCAAGCATTCAACTAAGGACTTATCGGGATAGCCGTGACAAATCTTGTGTTTCCCTACTTTAATTGACCAAACCAACATCCGGTCAAAACTTACCACTAATCGATTGGGCACGATAGCGTTCCATACCAATTAACGATAGCATTACGTTCTATGGAAACAGTTGAACCTAATTTTAATAATCGAGATAGCTGCAATTATCAAAACTAGTCTTGTAGATTCAATTAGGTAAAATTAACTATGATAGCATAACTAATTCCACCTATTGCTACTAATTTCCAGTCATTCATGATAGCACAAACTCATGGATAGCGGTAGGAAATTATTAATTCGATTGAGTCGTCAATTCAACAAAATAACAATTTCCATGAAAATCAAATTGAATCTACAAGTACTTGAATATAGCAAGAAACAAATAATCACATAGCCTCACAATAACATAATCAAATTAAAAAGACCCTTGAATCGAAGAAAAACCTTAGCCAGCATGATTGAAATCATCATCATCTTCATAAAAATATCTTCAATTGTTGATGAAGTAGAGAAAATGAAAACTTGCAAGAGAGTATGGAGAGAAAAGAGAAGAGAAAAAATGGCGTGTGTTCTTGGAGTAGGAGAGAGAGAGAATGAATGTGAGTTACTTCCTAGAGAGAGAGAGAGAAAATGAAAGTTACTAATCTAAACATAACTCTCTCTCCACTAACTCTTCAAATTCCCCACTAAAAGAGAGATAAAAATAGAAAATAATACAAAATAAAAATAATTGTTTTCTTCTAAAAGTGAGAGATGTGTCTTCATGGGCTCTTCTCCAAGATTGGACCCCTTTTGTTATCCAAGCCCAACACTCTTTGGTTCACTTTCACCAATTCTTCACATATTAGCTCAAAAGTCCACCTTTTAGCCCACATTTGTTCCAAGACCAAATAATTCTTCTCCTACACCAAAAGATATAAAAATAGATCAATTAAGTGTAATAATCAACCAAAAATAAGGAGAATATTAACATAAAATGTGGACTAATGAAGACATCACTCCCTCAACGGAATGAAGCACGTGCTTTACCTTATATAGGCTTGAAAATTCCTTAAAAACAAAGAAAGAACACACCAAACAAATGTTAAAGTTAGTATAAAATCCTACCATATTTACGTGAATCAATATCTTAGATTAAACTAATTTAAAGTCAACTACTATATACCATCTTTATAATCAATTATCCTCTAATTATCTAATCAATCAAGATATATACCAAAAATACAATCAATCACAATCTTGATTGATTGATCTCAAATTTTACCAAGAAAGGCAAAACTAATCAATTAATCAATTAATTACCAATTTACCAAAATGACACAAATTAATGATTGATTATGAGGATTTTAAAATCCAACAATCTCCCCTTTTACCTTTACGGTCAAAACACACCTTAGGGCAAAACAATGATCAAAGATCAAAACTCCCCCGAATTTGATGATAACCGATATTCAAATACTCCTCCTACCTTATAACTCTCCCCCCCCCCTTTGGCCAGAAAGGGAGGAGGCATTTGCACAAAGATGCTGCAACAGTTTAGGCAACAGCAAAAAATTCAAAGTTTTGAAAGGGTTGGAGACTGTAATGGACAAGGTTTCTCCTACTTACCTGGAGTTTCGATTTGAATTATGGAAGGAGAATGTGCTCAGTAGCTCCCTGTTTCCCAAACACACGGATTATCCAAAATAAATCAGGAGATATTAGGAAACATAATAGAAACCAAAAATTTAATTTTGATAAAACTTCTGCAATATATTTTCAATTTGTCTCACTGCTCAAAATTAGAAACCATTCAAATTGTTTTTAGACAAACAAATTCATGGATAAAAATTTCCAGTCAATATACCACACTGGAAGAAATAGATAGAGTGAAGCAGCAGCATGCATGAATATTTTTCACCAGACCAAATGCCCTATTGTTATGCCTAACCATGAAGAATAATACAATGCACACACAGGTGAAGGACTTTGTTCAACGGATGAGAAGAAAAATGTTGGTACATTGAGAGACACATTTACAATTTTGAATTCAATGGATTAAGATTCCTTTCTCCCAGTTCCTTTGAATGATGATTTTTGCCTTAAAGTTGAAGGGATTTTACCAGTAGGTATCTTTCACTCTACCTCAAGGTAGCCCTTTTCTCATATGATCACGCTAAAATTTCAAAGAACATATTTGATCTAGATGGTAAGATCACATATGAGTGGCTGCATGCATACAACATTGAGAAGGTAACTTTTTCCATCAAATGCTTCCAATCACTACTTGGGCTCATTCACAGAGAAAAGAAAATTTCACACGATTTTCAATAGAGATCCACATTTAAAAAAATGCCTTCCAAATAACACATTTAAGAATGATATCATTTGACAAAGTCGTGCCCAAAATAAATTAAGGATGATGATTTTTTTTTTTTTAAACAACATGCATATGTGGTCACACATGTAAACACATTTTATGAGACTCTCAAATGACACACAAACATAGAGATTTTCTAAGAGTAAAAAATTTCTCAAAATCAAGGGCATTGGTGCAAACATCAGCTAATTGGTTCTCTGTTCCTATAAATTCATTGCGGATAATATTTTGTTCAACCAAATCCCGAAAAAAGTGATGTCAAGTATCAATATGTTTGGTACGGGAGTGTTGAACAGGATTTTTCGAGATATCTATTGCACTACAATTATCACAATAAACAACAAGAGTATCACTATGCAGCCCATAGTCATTGATCATTTGGTTTATCCAAAGAAGTTGAGAGCAACAACTACCAACCGCTATATATTCGATTCAACGGTTGATAAAGAAACACGTTCGTTTCTTACTATACCATGAAACCAAATTATTTCCTAAGTAAAAAACAACCCCCTGTGGTGCTTTTTTTGTCATCAATATTCCCTGCCCAATCCAAGTAACTAAAACCAACAAGATTAGTATTAGTATCTCTAGTGTACCATAACCCAAGTTTGGTTGTCCCACTAACATATCGAATAATACATTTTAAAGCCTTTAAGTGGGATACCTTGGGATTGACTTGATATCGTGCACGACACAAACACGTACATAATAACAATCTACTGGTTGTGAAGTACAATAGGCTTCCTATCATACTTTTAAATAAGATGTGATCTACACCTTCACCTTCATCATCCCTACACACTTTTGAGACGATCCCATGGGAGTTTTCAATTGGGATGCATTCTCAAGTCTAAACTTTTTAACCAAGTTATGAGCATACTTGGTTTGATTCACAAAAATTGTTTCATTACTTAATTTGTTTCACTTGAAGGCCAAGAAAATAGTTTAGCTCACCAACCATACTCATTTCAAAAATGGATGTCATGCTTTTGACAAAATGACGTAACATATTTTCGACGTAGACCCAAACACATTGTCATCCACCTATATCCGTGCAATGAGTATTTCATTTTCTCCTTGTGAATGAACAAAGTTTTATCAACCTCCCCTCTTTTGAAACCGATTTCAAGAAGATATTCAGTAAGCCAAGCTCGAGGAGCTTGTTGAAGACCATACAATGCCTTCTTTAATTTAAAAACATGATTTGATTTGTGAAGCGCGGCATGCATGAATATTTTCACTGGACCAAATGCCCTATTGTTATGCCTAACCATGAAGAATAATACAATGCACACACAGTGAAGGACTTTGTTCAACGGATGAGAAGAAAAATGTTGGTACATTGAGAGACACATTTACAATTTTGAATTCAATGGATTAAGATTCCTTTCTCCCAGTTCCTTTGAATGATGATTTTTGCCTTAAAGTTGAAGGGATTTTACCAGTAGGTATCTTTCACTCTACCTCAAGGTAGCCCTTTTCTCATATGATCACGCTAAAATTTCAAAGAACATATTTGATCTAGATGGTAAGATCACATATGAGTGGTCGCATGCATACAACATTGAGAAGGTAACTTTTTCCATCAAATGCTTCCAATCACTACTTGGGCTCATTCACGAGAAAAGAAAATTTCACACGATTTTCAATAGAGATCCACATTTAAAAAATGCCTTCCAAATAACACATTTAAGAATGATATCATTTGACAAAGTCGTGCCCAAAATAAATTAAGGATGATGATTTTTTTTTTAAACAACATGCATATGTGGTCACACATGTAAACACATTTTATGAGACTCTCAAATGACACACAAACATAGAGATTTTCTAAGAGTAAAAAATTTCTCAAAATCAAGGGCATTGGTGCAAACATCAGCTAATTGGTTCTCTGTTCCTATAAATTCATTGCGGATAATATTTTGTTCAACCAAATCCCGAAAAAAGTGATGTCAAGTATCAATATGTTTGGTACGGGAGTGTTGAACAGATTTTTCGAGATATCTATTGCACTACAATTATCACAATAAACAACAAGAGTATCACTATGCAGCCCATAGTCATTGATCATTTGGTTTATCCAAAGAAGTTGAGAGCAACAACTACCAACCGCTATATATTCGATTCAACGGTTGATAAAGAAACACATTCTGTTTCTTACTATACCATGAAACCAAATTATTTCCTAAGTAAAAACAACCCCGTGGTGCTTTTTTGTCATCAATATTCCCCCAATCCAAGTAACTAAAACCAACAAGATTGGTATTAGTATCTCTAGTGTACCATAACCCAAGTTTGGTTGTCCCACTAACATATCGAATAATACATTTTAAAGCCTTTAAGTGGGATACCTTGGGATTGACTTGATATCGTGCACAGACACAAACACTGTACATAATAACAGGTCGGCTGGTTGTGAAGTACAATAGGCTTCCTATCATACTTTTAAATAAGATGTGATCTACACCTTCACCTTCATCATCCCTACACAGCTTTTGAGACGATCCCATGGGAGTTTTCAATTGGGATGCATTCTCAAGTCTAAACTTTTTAACCAAGTTATGAGCATACTTGGTTTGATTCACAAAAATTGTTTCATTACTTAATTTGTTTCACTTGAAGGCCAAGAAAATAGTTTAGCTCACCAACCATACTCATTTCAAAAATGGATGTCATGCTTTTGACAAAATGACGTAACATATTTTCAGACGTAGACCCAAACACATTGTCATCCACCTATATCTCGTGCAATGAGTATTTCATTTTCTCCTTGTGAATGAACAAAGTTTTATCAACCTCCCTCTTTTGAAACCGATTTCAAGAAGATATTCAGTAAGCCAAGCTCGAGGAGCTTGTTGAAGACCATACAATGCCTTCTTTAATTTAAAAACATGATTTGATTTGTGGGGATTAGAATTATAAAAATTTGTTCATTTGGAAGCACACGTCAATATGCTTAAAATCCTTAAAATTACATATATTTAAGTAGTTCAAAGTTCATGATGGTTTGCTCTTTACATTTATGTTAAAACTAGACGTGATAACTTACTTTTGGACAAAGTTCAAGACCTATTACACATTATTTAGAACTTAAACTCCCTCAATCCCTTAATGAGTGTTCATTTTTTAGATTTTGTGTCCCTAAAAATATCTACTTTTGTATAAGATTACCGATATTACCTTTGACACTCATCATAATATAGTATTATTTCTAATGTTATACGTGGACATTAAAGTACATGGGCTACTTAAGTGGCTTGAAAGTCAACTTCCTTAATCTTAATAAAAAATTCGAAATGGACACTTAATTAAGGACGGATGGAGTATTGTCTATTATCTATTTTACTATAGTTATTTGTATGTATTTTTCTAAGGTACATAAAAATTGGGTAATTTGACATTTGTTCTTCTATTTAATCTTGCTTTGATTTGATTATAGAGTAATATCTATTATGAAGAATAGGTAGCATGTCAAAGGATATAAATATATATATATATATATATATATATATATATATATATATATTGAAACATAAAATTTGTTAGGAACTGTATAGATCATGTTTTGATGTTGTAATATAGAATATATTATTTCCCAAAAACAAATGATAGGACTTTATGTTAAAAGAGTTTTTGTCAACAATATCACAAAACATAGAAACATTTATCTAATAAATGTTTTCAGAATAAGCTTCAAAATGCTACAAGTGCTAGCTGTTTCATTCTAACTGAAACAACTAAACACATAAACAACTAATTAAGACAAAGAAGCAACTAACTAGAACAACTATCTATAACAACAATGATAAAATATTTGCAAAAGACATAAACATCTATCTTTATCAAGAAATTGTTTATCAACTCTAAAACAGTTATCTAGCGTGGTTCATAGCATCAATACAAAGACAGATTATCAAGATCTACTTTACAAAAAGAAGAAAAAATCTTAAATGTTTGAGCAAAGATGGAGCCTAACATCAAATTCTACATCAAAACTAGTATGATCTCAATAAATCATAGGAAAAAATTCAGCATCATCACTAAAGAAAGTTTTGTAAATACTATCAAATAGAGTGTCAAAATCGGTTAGACCCGCCGGGCTAACCGTCCCACCGCCTAAAAAGGGTTGGGTAGGTAAATTCGATCCCATTTAGAAGCGGGTCAAACGGGTTGGACCAACACGGACCACCGACTAAAATGGGAAGATGCGGGGCGGGCTAACCCGCCAAATTTTTCTTGATTATTGACGTGCACTTGATCGGACTATTAATCAAAGGAAGTGTGAAGAGTTTCAAAAGAAACCCGTGACTATGGCCGCGCATTCCTTTTTCATTTTTCAATAAAGAACCAAACAACACGACATCTCTCTCTCTCTCTCTCTCCTCCATCACCTACCACCGTCGCTCTTTCTCTCCTCCATCCCCACCACCGTTGCTCTCTCTCTCTACCTCACTAGTATCCTCTTTTCTCATCTAGACCGTTTGTTTTAAGTCTAGGTTTTGTACCCGCATCATCTTGTTCTAACTTTGAAATCAATTTGAGCATTTGAGCCCTAGTTCGCTTTTGGCATCCCCCCACACCAAATAGTTGTGTTTTTTCAACTCGAACTACTATATGGGTTGATTTGTTTATTTTGTGTTGATTTCTCCAGGATTTTTGCAGTTCGATTCCAAATCTTAGAGTCTCTATAGACATTTTTGTCCAGATTTGATAGCATATATCTAAAATTAATTTTGTCCAACAACCTTATTTTTGGCGGGTTGGCCCGTCCCGCACCGTAGCCCAAGGTGGGTTGGGTTAGGTTGAGTATTCTTATCTAGGATTTGATAGCGTATATCTCAAATTAATTTTGTCCAACACAACCTTATTTTTAGTGGGTTGACCCGTTCCGCTTTATAGCCTAAGGTGGGTTGGGTTGGGTTGGGCTGAGTATTTTAAATATGCTGATTTGGCGGGCGGGTCAAAGGCCCGTCCCGCCTAGTGGCGGGTTTTGAGTTGTGGGTCCACCCGTCGACTAGCCCATTTTGACACTCTACTATCAACAACAAATAACTCTTATCTCCACAAGAAGTAAGGATAGAGAAGAAAGCTTCCACCGACTATTACGAGTCATACCAATGAAGCACAAACAATTTTTATGTATTTTGTAAACCTGTCCAAGTTAGGTTGTCAACTAGATGAATAAAATTTAGAATTTTCTGCATAATCTATGTATTTTTAGGAATATAATGAATTATTGTCTCATAGAGCCAAAGAGTGTGAGGAATGGATGTAAAATAAGAAATCGAATCACCTTAAACTATTTGTGTGACGCCCGACCGGATTCCAATACGAAATCCCAAGGTCGACGCGCCAAAACAACAAGCAATTAACAATAACAATTAATAAAAGCACGTGGCGCAACAATCCGTGCACACCACAAAACCATAATAACAAAAACTTTGATAAGATAAGGTCAATCATCGGCGACGTTACAGCCGGAACCCAACTAATAAAACACAAGTATAAGCTTGAAGAAACATCTTTAATAATATCAACTACCTCGGCCACAACATGCCGGAACCAATGTACAAAAACCACAAGCTACGACATGCTTGGAAAAATAACTGAATTAAACATATAATAGAGTATACGAGCTCGACATACACGTGTCGGCTACCAAAAGAATAAGAGGTACAAACAGTATCCATACTACCCAAGTAAAGTCTACATGACTTTACTTAACCAATCGTCCTCACCAAAAGAATTATCTATCACTATTGACAAAAGAGCTCCAAGGCTACAAAAACAAAAGACCACCGTGAGCTAAGCGATAGTACTACTCGGCCACCGCGAGCTTCTGCTGGCTCGGATCTAAGGAAAACAATTAAACAACAAACGGGGTGAGTCGAAACTCAATAAGTTACTAAATGCAACTATATGTCATGGCATAATGCTCAACGATGACCTTAACATTTCAATACATTTTTATATCACAATCAACATGTAACATCATCTTGTTATACACATATAACACATTTCAATGAGCACCTTGATGTCCACATAAGTACTCGAAATAAACCACATTATAAAGGATATGATATCTCTTTGTCAATTCTTTGCGTTGCTCTGCAATACACAAAATAACCAAAAGTGCCTCGATACTCGTGTGTGTAGTATCGACGTCCCGATTAATACCATCGAGTTCAATCTAGCAAACCAAAGCCATGCGTATTGCTATAACATTGGGGCTACTTCTCAAGCGTGGCCAACGAAGAGGGTGTGTGAAACTCCGGTACGGCGACTTATGGCGATCACAAACGTTAATTTGTGAAGACCATAGGTCGTCCTACCTTACTCGACCAACGACATCAGTTGGACTTACACAATGCACAAATAGATGTTCTTATTTATCTAATGCAAATAACCATCAAGTTCAAAAGTAGTGAACTTGACAAATGACAAGTAGATTATTCTATTTTATCACCCATCATCATTTAACAATTATGTAAACATTTGATTCAACACATTAGAGCTATACACAAGTCTCTAATTTAACAGTATCAAAAGTACGGGGGACTAGAATCTCGATCGATCGGACTCTAAGCCTCGTAGTAATCTAACATGTTGTTCGGGGAGTCATAATCTTCCCTAAAATCTACTTCTCGGAGTCATTACTAAAGTTCACCAAATTAGGGTTTCAATGCTAAGTGCAAGACCACCCATTTTCAAGTCTCAAGTTCTCTATTTGCTCAAATCCTAACATTTATATGCCAACCTTTGCTCATTAACATCAATCAACACATACTCATAGCACAAGTATAATGTACCCATCTCAACCTAGAGATTTATACATAAAAACAACATATAAAGCAAGTCATACAATAATATTGATGATCTAACACACATTGAAGCTTAAAGCATACAAAGGGGGTTTAGTAACTTACTTTGTGACGAAAATCAAAGCAACTAAAATGAAATCGAAGCCACCCAAGTTACTCCCTAGCTCAACACCAACACAATGACGGCCTCGGATCGTCGATCGGACGGTTGGATCTCCGGGAACCCAAACACACACACTAATCTCACTATATCTCCCACACACACTCTCTCAAGCTTCAATGGTGGAATTAGAGGGAAGAGTGGAGAGAAATGAAGTCTCTCCACCCATTTAGAGACCAAAAATCAGATTGGGGAAAGGGTAGTGACGTGGCTCAAGGGGAGCCACCCATGTGGTAAGTTTTAAGGGTATAAAGGTAAATTCATAAATCCTGATTTTTGGTTTAGCACGACTTGCACGGCCGTGTCAAGGAAGTCGTACGATCGTGCCACTCTCGCACGGTCGTGCCAAGGAAGGCTGCACGGCCGTGCCTAACTCTCTGGAAAAATTTGACACTCTTGCACGGCCGTGCCAAAGAAAGGCACACGGCCGTGCCAAACATTCTGTTCAGCAAACTTAAATTTTTACTCTATTTCATTGGTTTGAACACTTGGGTACTCCTAGGTGTGATCATACAACATCTCTAATACATCAAATAGACATCAAGGACCACAACAATCAATTCATCAGTGTATAATAAATATAATTATTCCTATAAACATGCATTTAAGATATAAATAAAAGCATAATTTAACTAGCATGTTAATAAAACAAGTTTAACACATAATTCACACATAACATAAGTAAGTTATGCATACGAGGATTCGGGGTGTTACAATTTGTGTCCGTTTCTCTATCTGAACCACCTTAAATTAAAAAAACTGAACCGCTTTAAAATAAAAAATCTAAACCACCTTAAAATAAGAAATCTGAACCACAAAAAGTAAGGATAGAGAAGAGATCTATAGCAGAGCTTCTACAAAAAGTAAGGATGGAGCTTCCACGAGTCATCCCAATGAAACACAAACAATTTTTGTGTATAAACTGTCCTAGTTAGGTTGTTAACTGGAAGAATAAAATTTGGGATTTTTCTACATAATCTTTGCATTTTTAGAAATATAGTAGATTATTGCCTCATAAAATCGAGAGTTGTGAGGGGTGGATGTATAAACTATACCTAGACTCTTTATTTTCTATTTTGTCTATCTTAGCTAACTCTTTCATAACTTCTTGAGCCACACACAAAATAATATCATAACTTATTTTAGTAGTTTTACTAATTATTGTGTACAACTCTTGATTTATAACAAATCTATTAACAGTTTGGATGGAACCACAAACTTAATTGTTTCTTAAACAGTTATCTGATTATTTCTACTTGACATGAGTTATTCAGTTCAGTGATTAATGATATATTATTAGATTGCACCGAGCGTAAAAGGACCCCACCAGTTCTCTCCGTTCCAAGCAGACACGAGCTTTAATTAAATTTCCATTTTGCCATTAGCTTCCTTGGTACGCTAGAGACTTTCCTTATATCTCCAAGCAGCCCCAAAATCGATCAACTCCCCGTAGGGACAAACGCCCCTTTGGGGCAGCAGCTTTTCTCCCTAATTTTCTCTCCTTCCTCTAAAAATTGATCACCTTCAAAGGTTTGGAGCTTCAAATCAAGGGCCAAAGAAGCATCTTCAAGTGATTTTAATCCCGGATCTCGGCATTGATCGCGACTTTATCGGTTTAATTCTTCCAATTTATATTTGGGGTTGCTTGGAGATATAAGGAAAAAAAAATGATTTTGTTGATTATGAATTTGGCTATATGCTTAATGATTTATGGAAAGCAATTATTTTTCTATATCGTTGTAGTGAATTAATTTAATTTCTCTCTTTATTTAGAATATAAGCATGCTAGGTTATTAATTTATGGGCTTAATGCTTTTAATTAATTGGCCATTATTAATCGATTTGAAAAATGTTTGGATTTGCGAGAGCTACCTTGCATTTTGGACCAAGCAAATTAATAGTTGGTGTTTTATGACACACACGATAGACATGAGAGCACTTATTTTGTCACGGACACTTGTAGCCATTGCTAAGTAGGGAGATTCGGGTTTAATTACCCCCTTTCGATGTCTCGGTTACCGGCATGACTTGTAGAAAAATAGAGAAATTATTTCTATACCCATTATTACACATTATCTTGGTTATTATTGTGTGCTCTTAATGCTTCCGATGGGTTGGCTACCCATTTGATGATCACTAGAATTATAGGGTAAGATGCGAGAGCCCGTCCTATAATTTTGAAAATCACAATAATTGTCTTTGTGACGTCAGACCAAGAGGTAACGAGCGTTCTTAGATAGTTATGGGGTGCTTGATCGATAATGCGGCTATTCTTTTCATGCTATAAGATGTAAGAGTCCGTAGTGAGAATTGGTAGCTAGACTTGTTATAAGATGCGAGAGCCCGTAGTGAATACTATCAACGTGTGCCTGACTACCAAGACTTGAGTTAAAGAAAAGGGAAGAGAGGATTAAATTAATCACGAACTAGACTAGAAATATTGCATTCCTATAATCTTATCTTTAAATCTTGATTTGTTGTTGCAAAACCATTTTGCGTCCATGTAAATATTAATTGCTTTCTTTTATTTTTAGTTTTTAGTTTTTATTCTCAATTTATTTTCGCTCAAATATAATTAGATAGCCCAATTTTGGTACTTAGTTGGAGTGAAAATTACGTACATTCCCTGTGGATCGATAACTCGTACTTAAGTACACTTTATTACTTGATACGGCAGGGTACTCTTGCCCTATGTACACTTTATGCACACATCAGAGCTCTAGTTTGCTTTTGGCTTCCCCCCCCCCACACTAAATTGTTGTGTTTGTTTCAACCTATTGGACTACTAAATGGGTTGATTTGCTTTTTCCAGATTTGTTGCAGTTAAATTCCAAATCCCGGAGTCTCTGCAGACAATTTTGTCCAGGATTTGATAACATATATATCTAAAATTAATTTTGTCCAACAACCTTATTTTTGGCGGGTTGGCCCGTCCCGCCCCGTAGACCAAGGTGGGTTGGGTTGGGTTGAGTATTTGTCTAGGATTTGATAGTGTATATCTCAAATTAATTTTGTCCAACAACATTATTTTTGGAGGGTTGGCCGTCCCGCACCAAAGCCTAAGGTGAGTTGGGTTTGGTTGAGTATTTTAAATCTACGATTTGGCGGGTCGCGGCCCCGTCCCGTCTAGTTGGGGGTTTTGGCGAGTTGTGGTCCACTCGTCGACTAGTCCATTTTGACAGACTTTACTATCAACAACAAATAACTCAGTTATCTCCGCAAGAAGTAAGGATAGAGAAGAGAGCATCCACCAGACTATTCTGAGTCATACCAATGAAGCACAAACAATTTTTGTGTATTTTGTAAACTGTCCAAGTTAGGTTGTCAACTAGATGAATAAAATTTGGAATTTTCCTACATAATCTTTGTATTTTTTAGGAATATAATGAATTATTGTTTCATAGAGCCAAAGAGCTGTGAGGAATAGATGTACAATAAGAAATCTGAACCACCTTAAATTATTTGTGTCAGTTTCTCTATCTAAACCACCTTAAAATAAGAAATCTGAACCACTTTAAAATAAAAAATTTGAACCACTTTAAAATAAGAAATCTGAAGCACAAAAAGTAAGGATAGAGAAGAGATCTACAGCAGAGCTTCTACAAAAAGTAAGGAGAGTCATCCCAATGAAGCACAAACAATTTTTGTGTATGTTTTGCCCTAGTTAGGTTGTTAACTGGAAGAATAAAATTTGGGATTTTTCTACATAATCTTTATATTTTTTAGAAATATAGTAGATTATTGCCTTATAAAATTAGAGAGTTGTGACGGGTGGATGTATAAACTGTCCCTAGACTATTTATTTACTATTTTGTCTATCTTAGCTAACTCTTTATAACTTACTAAGCTACACACAAAATAATATCATAACTTATTTTAGTATTTTACTAATTTAAAGAAAAACATATTTTTACTGTGTACAACTCTTGATTTATAACAAATCTATTAACAGTTTGGATGGAACCACAAACTTAATTGTTTCTTCACAGATAACGATTATTTCTACTTGACATGAGTTATTGAATTAAGTGATTAATTATATATTATTAGATTGCACCGAGCGTAAAAGGACCCCATAAAAATATATGGGAAATTTTTAGCACAATGTCGATGTAATTTTTAAATTTTTTTACACAAGTGGCCTTAAATTTTTTCTCGATTATTAAAAAAAAAAAGTAGAACCCCTAAAATCCCAAAACTAGATCTCCAAATTCTAAAACTAAACACACCAAAAGGTTATATAAAGAAAAAAAAATAAAAAAATCAGAGTTTTTTTTTCATAACCATAGTCTGTGTACATAGAAAACTTAATTTGGAAAAGGAAAAAAAAAATGGTAAATTGTTGGTCAAATGAGAATTAGAGTTTCCTATGTCAACCAATTTATAAGTCTTTCGTCTTAAAGAATAATAACTTTTGTTATAATTTTTTTACATGACTTTAGTCAAACAAAATAAATTTAATCATTTTATGCAACACACACACACACACACACAAGTCACTAACAATTCTTAAATACTTCTATAATGATATGCGTAATATGTGGTAAGGAAATAATGTATATTTCATTTTCGGGAGTTTGATATCAACTTGAACAAGATTTAAAGTTGGTCGTGTAAAAAAAATAAAATAAAATAAAAATTACACTAACAATTGTATCAAAATGGGTGAAAGCTGGTAATCAATATAATTACGTACTAATTCAATCTTAAATCAATTTGTAGTAATTGTCTCATACTCGTAAGTTTGTTGAAAAATATTTTTATCGTTATGCCTTACTAAAAATTTTAGTCGTAATTTTGATAAAAGAAATCCTATTAAACTTGTAGGTTTATTAATGTACTCTCTAGCTACCAAGAAAGTTATTCCATGGAATGGTCACACCAAATCACTAAATCGTCGTTACACCAACTTTTCTCTATCTCTCATATTTTTTCTCGATTATTACAACAACAATAAAATTAAAATCCCAAAACTAGATCACCAAATTCCAAAACAAAACACACCCAAAGTTTATATAACAATAAAAATCAGAGACTCTTTTCTTCATAACCATAGTCATGATACATAGAAAACTTTGGAACAGGAATTTTTTGCAAATTGTTGGTCGAATGAAAATCAGAGCTAGTTTCCTAATTCAACCAATTTATAAGTCTTTTGTCTTAAAAATAATCATTTTTATTAATTTTGACCTGACTTTAGTCAAACTAAATAATATATATATATATATATATATATATATATATATATCATTTTATGCAACACAAGTCGTCCGATATAGCTCTCCCTTCCCTCTGATTTAGAGATGTTCAATTCAATGGCTTGGAAGTTGTCAAAACTGAAACGCACTAGAGGGTGGTTTACTGTCAAATTCCACTTTTGCCCCGTTGACACCCATATTCAATTAGTATATTACTTGAATCGTTCTTTCATAGACACAGTCTTGTCTCTCTCTCTCTCTCTCTCTCTCTCATACAAACTTAAAATCTTCAACCAATTAAACCCAGGCCACTATAAATACCTGGCCTCGCATCCTCTCTATCAACACATCAAAAATATCAATCACTTAATTAAAAACAACAACAACAAATCATGAAAACTTCACTGCTGCTTTCCTTTTTCTTGGCTACTCTGATCTATTCCAATATTGCATGGGCTGCTTCCTCAGCTCATCATCATCATCACCATCACCATCCCCGTCAAGATTTTCTCCGTTGCCTCACCCTTCATACTCGCAACTCCACCTCCATTTCCCAATTAATTTACACCCCAAACAACTCTTCCTTCACATCTATATGGGAATCCAATATCAACAATAAACGATTTGACGTACCCTCAACCCCTAAACCTTTTCTCATCGTGACGCCAGTCGATGAATCCCAAATCCAGACAGTTGTCTATTGCTCTAAGAATCATGGGATCAAACTGAGAATCCGAGGTTGTGGCCATGATTTTGAGGGTCTTTCGTACGCCGCACAAATTCCATTTGTCATGCTTGACCTCACTAACATGAGATCAATAAATGTTGACGTTGCGAGTAAGACAGCATGGGTTCAAGGTGGTGCAAGTCTTGGTGAGCTCTATTATAGAATTTCTGAGAAAAGTAGGACTCTTGCCTTTCCAGGAGGTACTTGGTCTACTGTAGGAGTTGGTGGGCTCATCAGCGGCGGAGGTTACGGCACGCTTAATCGAAAATACGGCCTTGCTGCTGATCATGTGATAGATGCTCGCATGGTCGACGTGAATGGCCAAATTCTTGATAGAAAATCCATGGGTGAGGATTTGTTTTGGGCTATTAGGGGAGGTGGTGCTTCAAGTTTTGGGGTCATTGTTGCGTGGAAGTTAAATTTGGTTGATGTTCCGGAGATTGTGACTGTATTTGCCACTACTAGGACTTTAGAACAAAATGCAACAAGCATCTTCCACAAGTGGCAATACTTTGCGCCAAATGCTGATAGAGATTTATTTTTGAGAGCCCAATTAACAACAACAAACTCTGGTACTAGTGGGAAGAAAACTGTTCTTGTTACATTTGATGGAGTGTTCTTGGGTAGAGCCGATAGGCTAATTCGATTGATGCAAGACGGCTTCCCCGAATTGGGATTGGTGAGAGAAAATTGTACAGAAGTGAGTTGGGCTCAATCCGCGCTCGTAATTTCAAGTTTCTCAAGTCAAGCTTCACCTCAAATTTTGCTTAATCGCAGTGCTACACCCGAGTTCGCTATAAAAGGTAAATCTGATTTTGTGCAAAAGCCGATTCCTATTAAGGGCATTGAAGGGATGTGGAGAATGTTTCTCAAAATAGATGTAAGGACCCCGAACTTCGTATTGAGTCCTTATGGTGGAAGGATGAATGAGATTTCAGAATCGGCTATTCCATTCCCACATAGAGCTGGGAACTTGTACGTGCTTCTTGAATGGGCTAATTTGGATATAGAAAATCCAGCATCTACTAACAGACGCATTAACTGGCTTAGAGGCGTCTATAGTTACTTGGCTCGTTATGTTTCGAATTCTCCAAGAAGTTCATATGTGAACTATAATGATCTTGACTTGGGAGTGAGCACGAAAACCTACGAAGAAGCAAGCATTTGGGGTACTAAATATTTTGGTAATAATTTCGAAAGATTGGTTCGAATCAAGAGCAAAGTTGATCCAAGAAACTTCTTCAGTCATCCACAAAGCATCCCTCCTTTTCCGAAATCATTTTAACCTTCGTTCCAAAGGAAAAGAAAAATATGTAAAATAATCATTTCATTTATTTGTTTGTTCTCTTTCATTCTTTTTGGCTAAAAAGCTACTCATGTATAAATTTCACATGAACGTGTTAAGTGTTTGGTAGTAAAAACTTATTTCGATAATAATTGTTACATGTATTTTTATATATTCTTGCACTTTAATTCTCTCCTTAGTACCATGAAGACATTGCATTACACTTCCTTGGGTGAGATCTTCGTTACTAGCATCCGATTGTACCTTAGAGAGTAGTTTTGAATATATTCGGCCTGAATATATCTTAAAAACCAACAAAAAAGAGGGTATTATATTACATATGTGCCCATGTTAGATTCAGACTAATTGGTGTTTTTTTTCTTTAATCTTATCTATAACTGCAATTGAGACTTTTATACCTATGTACTGAACCAGAAACTCAATAAAGTGTAAATGTTATCAAAGATGTGATAACATCTAGAGTAACAAGAAGTAAAAATGAAGTAAAAATCAATGAAAATTTGTTGTACTTTTTATCTACAAGTATAAATACTTGTAGATATTTCAATATGGCAAAACCTTACAATAGAAAATATAGAACCCGTTACAAAGTAAACAACTAGTGAAATTACAAAAGATGTTCCTAACTCAAGTAACTCAACCGAGATTACGAATACCACTCAAAGATCAAACAAATATTATATTGTCTAAGGACAACAACAATGGTCAAGGAACTTAGTTTCGATCATGTGAATCAAATGTGACGAATATGTTGCAACGTCTTTGCTCATATTCACTTCGGGACAAGATGAGTGTTTGAAATCTTCTCAAGTCTGGAATATCTCTCTCGTCTCCCTCAATGTAATGAAGCATGTGCTTTACCTTATATAGGCTTGAAAATTCCTTAAAAACAAAGAAAGAACACACTAAACAAATGTTAAAATTAGTATAAAATCCTACCATATTTACGTGAATCAATATCTTAGATTGAACTAATTTAATGTCAACTACAATATACCATATTTATAATCAATTATCCTCTAATTATCTAATCGATCAAGATATATACCAAAAATACAATCAATCACAATCTTGATTGATTGACCTCAAATTTTACCAGGAAAGGCAAAACTAATCAATTAATTACCAATTTACCAAATTGACACAAATTAATGATTGATTATGAGGATTTTAAAATCCAACAATCTCCCCCTTTTTACCTTTCGGTCAAAACACACCTTAGGGAAAAACAATGATCAAAGATCAAAAAACGGATAGTGGGACACCCACTAAAATAGGGGACCCGGAGTGGCCGGATAGGTCGCCGGTAATCGCCTGAATGTCGGAAAAATTTAGAAGCTTCTGGTAAATGAAAATGAACAATGGGACACCCACTTATATAGGGGACCCGGAGTGGCCGGATCGACCCACACAGAAACACGCGGACCTCGATACGGTGTCGCTTTGAACCAAGATTGTCAACCGCCAAATAATCAAAATTGAAAGGACTCGCCGTCTGACAGCCCACGAGCTCTGCACCCATTAAATGTGCACGTTTTCCAAGGAAAGTACAAAGTTGAACTGGAATCGCAACCGCAGGAACCGCCGCTCGACACCGAATATTTACTTCACACCTCGAGGATACACAATGCATATTTACTTCACACCTCAAGGATAAATCCTCTCTTGAGAAGTAAAGGACTATCAACGACCTCACTTCACGGACACGTGACGACATCGCGGCTTCATGGGCTTCACTGGGCAAGTGTCAAGGTGACATACGCCTACCTCGAACATAACGACCGAAAATCACAATACGGTCGCCGACTCACCAAGATACTCTCCCGCATCGACACGGGGATCTACGGTGCGACACGGGAACATCCCAGTCGACCTCATCAACATCAAGCGACCGAACACAAACCAGCCGACCTCGACTATATTAACATCGAGCGACCCGGATACATACCAGCCGACCTCGATGTAACCCCTCTCGCCTCGGCAACGAGTCCTTTACGGAATCACCTCTCGCCCGGGAAGAGTCCCGCTATAACTCTATACACCTCCCTAAGAGACAAGGTAACGTAATCCGAAAGACATGGGAATTGATCATATCTCTCCACTCTAAAACCAATAAGGATTATGGCTTATCTCCTTATAAATAGCACCCTCAACAGACTCATAAGGTACATGCATGCAAATTACTTGCTTAGATTCTATTAGCTTTACCTCTCCCACGAAGTATTGCTAATTCTCACGAGGGTTATCGCTGACAACCAGACCCTTACGGTGTTCTTTGTTGATCACAGTCCGGCTACTTGCGCTTCAAGGACAATCCCCGCAACACGAGCCGAATCCTACTAGACTACACACGTGGATCGACGCGGTCACATACAATCTTTTTGCCGTGATCAATCATATTACATATGTGCCCATGTTAGATTCACTAATTGGTGTTTTTTTTTTAATCTTATCTATAACCGCAATTGAGACTTTTATACCTATGTAATCGAACCGAAACTCAATAAAGTGTAAATGTTATCAAAGATGTGATTACATCTAGAGTAACAACAAGTAAAAAATGAAGTAAAAATCAATGACAATTTGTTGTACCTTTTATCTACAAGTATAAATACTTGTAGATATGTCAATATGGCAAAAACCTTACACTAGAACATATAGAACCCGTTACAAATTAAACAACTAGTGAAATTACAAAAGATGTTCCTAACACAAGTAACTCAACCGAGATTACGAATACCACTCAAAGATCTAACAAATATTATATTGTCTAAGAACAACAACAATGGTCAAGGAACTTAGTTTATCACCGTGAATCAAATGTGACAGAATATGTTGCAACGTCTTTGCTCATATTCACTTCGACAGTATGAGTGTTTGAAATCTTCTCAAGTCTGGAATATCTCTCTCTCCCTCAACAGAATGAAGCACGTGCTTTACATTATATAGGCTTGAAAATTCCTTAAAAACAAAGAAAGAACACACTAAACAAATGTGAAAGTTAGTATAAAATCCTACCATATTTACGTGAATCAATATCTTAGATTGAACTAATTTAAAGTCAACTACTATATACCATATTTATAATCAATTATCCTCTAATTATCTAATCAATCAAGATATATACCAAAAATACAATCAATCACAATCTTGATTGATTGATCTCAAATTTTACCAAGAAAGGCAAAACTAATCAATTAATCAATTAATTACCAATATACCAAATTGACACAAATTAATGATTGATTATGAGGATTTTAAAATCCAACAATCTCCCCATTTTTACCTTTCTGGTCAAAACACACCTTAGGGCAAAACAATGATCAAAGATCAAAAAACTCCCCCTGAATTTGATGATAACCAATATTCAAATACTCCTCCTACCTTAGAACTCTCCCCCCCCCCTTTGGCTAGAAAGGGAGGAGGCATTTGCACAAAGATGCTGCAACAGTTTAGGCAACAGCAAAAAATTCAAAGTTTTGAAAGGGTTGGAGACTGTAATGGACAAGGTTTCTCCTACTTACCTGGAGTTTCGATTTGAATTATGAAAGGAGAATGTGCTCGTAGCTACCGTTTCCCAAACACACGGATTATCCAAAATAAATCGAGATATTAGGAAACATAATAGAACCCAAAAATTTAATTTTGATAAAACTTCGCAAAATATTTTCAATTTGTCTCACTCAAAAATCGAAACCATTCAAATTGTTTTTAGACAAACAAATTCATGGATAAAAATTTTCAGTCAATATACCACTGGAAGAAATAGATAGAGTGAAGCAAAGAAGATGTATATTTTTCACCGCACCAAATGCCCTATTGTTATGCCTAACCATGAAGAATAATACAATGCACACACAGTGAAGGACTTTGTTCAACGGATGAGAAGAAAAATGTTGGCACATTGAGAGACACATTTGCAATTTTGAATTCAATGGATTAAGATTCCTTTCTCCCAGTTCCTTTGAATGATGATTTTTGCCTTAAAGTTGAAGGAATTTTACCAAGAGGTATCTTTCACTATACCTCAAGGATAGCCCTTTTCTCATATGATCACGCTAAAATTTCAAAGAACATATTTGATGTAGATGGTAAGATCACATATGAGTGGCTGCATGCATACAACATTGAGAAGGTAACTTTTTCCCTCAAATGCTTCTAATCACTACTTGGGCTCATTCACAGAGAAAAGAAAATTTCACTCGATTTTCAATAGAGATCCACATTTAAAAAAATGCCTTCCAAATAACACATTTAAGAATGATATCATTTGACAAAGTCGTGCCTAAAATAAATTAAGGATGATGATTTTTTTTTTATTAAACAACATGCATATGTGGTCACACATGTAAACACATTTTATGAGACTCTCAAATGACACACTAACATAGAGATTTTCTAAGTGTAAAAAATTTCTCAAAATCAAGGGCATTAGTGCAAACATCAGCTAATTGGTTCTCTGTTCCTATAAATTCCATGCGGATAATATTTTGTTCAACCAAATCCCGAAAAAAGTGATGTCAAATATCAATATGTTTGGTACGGGAGTGTTGAACAGGATTTTTCGAGATATCTATTGCACTAGAATTATCACAATAAACAACAAGAGTGTCACTATGCAGCCCATAGTCATTGATCCTTTGGTTTATCCAAAGAAGTTGAGAGCAATAACTACCAACCGCTACATATTCTGATTCAGCGGTTGATAAAGAAACACAGTTCTGTTTCTTACTATACCATGAAACCAAATTGTTTCCTAAGTAAAAAACAACCCCTGTGGTGCTTTTTTGGTCATCAATATTCCCGCCCAATCCAAGTAACTAAAACCAACAAGATTGGTATTAGTATCTCTAGTGTACCATAACCCAAGTTTGGTTGTCCCACTAACATATCGAATAATACATTTTAAATCCTTTAAGTGGGATACCTTGGGATTGACTTGATATCGTGTATGACACAAACACCGTACATAATAACAGTCTTTGGTAGTCAAGTACAATAGGCTTCCTATCATACTTTTAAATAAGATGTGATCTACACCTTCACCTTTATCATCCATACACACTTTTGAGACGATCCCATGTGAGTTTTCAATTGGGATGGATTCTCAAGTCTAAACTTTTAACCAAGTTATGAGCATACTTGGTTTGAGTCACAAAATTGTTTCATTACTTAATTTGTTTCACTTGAAGGCCAAGAAAATAGTTTAGCTCACCAACCATACTCATTTCAAAAATGGATGTCATGCTTTTGACAAAATGTCGTAACATCTTTTCGACGTAGACCCAAACACATTGTCATCCACCTATATCCGTGCAATGAGTATTTCATTTTTCTTCTTGTGAATGAACAAAGTTTTATCAACCTCCCTCTTTGAAACCAATTTCAAGAAGATATTCGAAGCCAAGCTCGAGGAGCTTGTATAAGATTACCGATATTACCTTGGACACTCATCATAATCTAGTATTATTTCTAATGTTATACGTGGACATTAAAGTACATGGGCTACTTAAGTGGCTTGAAAGTCAACTTCCTTAATCTTAATAAAAATTCGAAATGGACACTTAATTAAGGACGGATGGAGTATTGTCTATTATCTATTTTACTATAGTTATTTGTATGTATTTTTCTAAGGTACATAAACATTGGGTAATTTGACATTTGCTCTTCTATTTAATCTTGCTTTGATTTGATTATTGAGTAATATCTATTATGAAGAATAGGTAGCATGTCAAAGGGATATATATATATATATATATATATATATATATATATAAATTGAAACATAAAATTTGTTAGGAACTGTATAGATCATGTTTTGATGTTGTAATATAGAATATATTATTTCCCAAAACGAATGATAGGACTTTATGTTAAAAGAGTTTTTGTCAACGATATCACAAAACATAGAAACATTTATCTAATAAATGTTTTCAGAATAAGCTTCAAAATGCTACAAGTGCTAGCTGTTTCATTCTAACTGAAACAACTAAACACATAAACAACTAAGACAAAGAAGCAACTAACTAGAACAACTATCTATAACAACAATGATAAAATATTTGCAAAAAGACATAAACATCTATCTTTATCAAGAAACTGTTTATCAACTCTAAAACAATTATCTAGCGTAGTTCATAGCATCAATACAAAGACAGATTATCAAGATCTACTTTACAAAAAGAAGAAAAAAATCTTAAATGTTTGAGCAAAGATGGAGCCTAACATCGAATTCTACATCAAAACTACTATGATCTCAATAAATCATAGGAAAAAAATTCAGCATCATCACTAAAGAAAGTTTTGTAAATACTATCAAATAGAGCTGTCAAAATCGGTTGGACCCGCCGGGCTAACCCGTCCCACCACCTAAAAAAGGCGGGTTGGGTTGGTAAAATTCGATCCCGTTTAGAAGCGGGTCAAACGAGTTGGACCCACACGGACCGCTGACTAAAATGGGAAGATGCGGGTTGGGGCTAACCCGCCAAATTTTTCTTGATTATTGACGTGCACTTGATCTGGACTATTGATCAAAGGAAGTGTGAAGAGTTTCAAAAGAAACCCCGTGACTATGCCGCATTCCTTTTTCATTTTTCAATCAAGAACCAAACAACACAAGACTCTCTCTCTCTCTCTCTCTCTCTCTCTACCTCCGTCGCTCTTCTCTCCTCCATCCCTACCACCGTCTCTCTCTACCTCACCAAGATCCTCTTTTCTCATCTAGACCGTTTGTTTTAAGTCTAGGTATTGTACCTGCATCATCTTGTTCTAACTTTGAAATCAATTTGAGCATTTGAGCCCTAGTTCGCTTTTGGCATCCCCCCACACCAAATAGTTGTGTTTGTTTCAACTCGAACTACTATATGGGTTGATTTGTTTATTTTGTGTTGATTTCTCCAGATTTTTGCGTTCGATTCCAAATCTTAGAGTCTTTATAGACATTTATGTCCAGGATTTGATAGCATATATCTAAAATTAATTTTGTCCAACAACCTTATTTTTGGCGGGTTGGCCCGTCCCGCACCGTAGCCTAAGGTAGGTTGGGTTAGGTTGAGTATTCTTATCTAGGATTTGACAGCGTATATCTCAAATTAATTTCGTCCAACACAACCTTATTTTTAGTGGGTTGACCCGTTCCGCGAAGTGGCGGGTTTTGGCGAGTCAGGTCCACCCATCTGACTAGCCCATTTTGACAGCTCTACTATCAACAACAAATAACTCAGTTATCTCCACAAGAAGTAAGGATAGAGAAGAAAGCTTCCACCAGACTGTTCTGAGTCATACCAATGAAGCACAAACAATTTTTGTGTATTTTGTAAACTGTCCAAGTTAGGTTGTCAACTAGATGAATAAAATTTGGAATTTTCCTGCATAATCTATGTATTTTTTAGGAATATAATGAATTATTGTCTCATAGAGCCAAAGAGCTGTGCGGAATGGATGTAAAATAAGAAATCTGAATCACCTTAAACTATTTGTGTCCGTTTCTCTATTTGAACCACCTTAAAATAAAAAATCTGAACCACTTTAAAATAAAAATCTGAACCACCTTAAAATAAGAAATCTGAACCATAAAAAGTAAGGATAGAGAAGAGATCTACAGCAGAGCTTTTACAAAAAGTAAGGATGGAGCTTCACGAGTCATCCCAATGAAGCACAAACAATTAATTTTTGTGTATAAACTGTCCTAGTTAGGTTGTTAATTGGAAGAATAAAATTTGGGATTTTTCTACATAATCTTTATTTTTTTTTAGAAATATAGTAGATTATTGCTTTATAAAATCAAAGAGTTGTGACGGGTGGATGTATAAACTGTCCCTAGACTCTTTATTTACTATTTTGTCTATCTTAGCTAACTCTTTCATAACTTACTGAGCCACACACAAAATAATATCATAACTTATTTTAGTATTTTACTAATTTAAAGAAAAAACATATTTTTACTGTGTACAACTCTTGATTTATAACAAATCTATTAACAGTTTGGATGGAACCACAAACTTAATTGTTTCTTAAACAATTATCTGATTATTTCTACTTGACATGAGTTATTGAATTCAGTGATTAATTATATATTATTAGATTGCACCGAGCGTAAAAAAGGACCCCACAAAAATATATGGGGAATTTTTTAGCACAATGTCGATGTTAAATTTTTTTTTTACACAAGTGGCCTTAAATTTTTTTCTCGATTATTACAAAAAAAAAAGTAGAACCCCTAAAATCCCAAAACTTGATCTCCAAATTCTAAAACTAAACACACCAAAAGGTTATATAATGAAAAAAAATAAAAAAATCAGAGTCTTTTTTTCATAACCATAGTCTGTGTACATAGAAAACTTAATTTGGAACAGGAAAAAAAAATGGCAAATTGTTGGTCAAATGAGAATTAGAGTTTCCTATGTCAACCAATTTATAAGAATAACTTTTGTTATAATTTTTTTACATGACTTTAGTCAAACAAAATAAATTTAATCATTTTATGCAACACGCACACGCACACGCACACGCACACGCACACACACACACACACACACACACACAAGTCGTCCTCTATACCTCTCTCTCTTCCCTCTGATGTTCAATGGCTTGGAAGTTGTCAAACTCAAAGGCACGAGTAGAGGAATTACTGTCGAATTTCCATTTTTGCCCTTGAAAACAGTTGACACCCATATTACTTGAATCGTTCTTTCATAGACACAGTCACTGTCATACAAACTTAAAATCTTCTACCAATTAAACCACCCAGGCCACTATATATATGGCCTCGCATCCTCTCTATCAACACATCAAAAATATCAATATTCAATTAACAACTACAAATCATGAAAACTTCACTGCTGCTTTCCTTTTTCTTGGCTACTCTGATCTATTCCAACATTGCATGGGCTGCTTCCTCAGCTCATCATCATCATCACCATCACCATCCCCGTCAAGATTTTCTCCGTTGCCTCACCCTTCATACTCGCAACTCCACCTCCATTTCCCAATTAATTTACACCCCAAACAACTCTTCCTTCACATCTATCTGGGAATCCAATATCAACAATAAACGATTTGACGTACCCTCAACCCCTAAACCTTTTCTCATCGTGACGCCAGTCGATGAATCCCAAATCCAGACAGTCGTCTATTGCTCTAAGAATCATGGGATCAAACTGAGAATCCGAGGTTGTGGCCATGATTTTGAGGGTCTTTCGTACGCCGCACAAATTCCATTTGTCATGCTTGACCTCACTAACATGAGATCAATAAATGTTGACGTTGCGAGTAAGACAGCATGGGTTCAAGGTGGTGCAAGTCTTGGTGAGCTCTATTATAGAATTTCTGAGAAAAGTAGGACTCTTGCCTTTCCAGGAGGTACTTGGTCTACTGTAGGAGTTGGTGGGCTCATCAGCGGCGGAGGTTACGGCACGCTTAATCGAAAATACGGCCTTGCTGCTGATCATGTGATAGATGCTCGCATGGTCGACGTGAATGGCCAAATTCTTGATAGAAAATCCATGGGTGAGGATTTGTTTTGGGCTATTAGGGAGGTGGTGCTTCAAGTTTTGGGGTCATTGTTGCGTGGAAGTTAAATTTGGTTGATGTTCGGAGATTGTGACCGTATTTGCCACTACTAGGACTTTAGAACAAAATGCAACAAGCATCTTCCACAAGTGGCAATACTTTGCGCCAAATGCTGATAGAGATTTATTTTTGAGAGCCCAATTAACAACAACAAACTCGGTACTAGTGGGAAGAAAACTGTTCTTGTTACATTTGATGGAGTGTTCTTGGGTAGAGCCGATAGGCTAATTCGATTGATGCAAGACGGCTTCCCGAATTGGGATTGGTGAGAGAAAATTGTACAAGTGAGTTGGGCTCAATCCGCTCGTAATTTCAAGTTTCTCAAGTCAAGCTTCACCTCAAATTTTGCTTAATCGCAGTGCTACACCCGAGTTCGCTATAAAAGGTAAATCTGATTTTGTGCAAAAGCCGATTCCTATTAAGGGCATTGAAGGGATGTGGAGAATGTTTCTCAAAATAGATGTAAGGACCCCAAACTTCGTATTGAGTCCTTATGGTGGAAGGATGAATGAGATTTCGAATCGGCTATTCCATTCCCACATAGAGTGGGAACTTGTACGTGCTTCTTGAATGGGCTAATTTGGATATAGAAAATCCAAGATCTACTAACAGACGCATTAACGGCTTAGAGGCGTCTATAGTTACTTGGCTCGTTATGTTTCGAATTCTCCAAGAAGTTCATATGTGAACTATAATGATCTTGACTTGGGAGTGAGCACGAAAACCTACGAAGAAGCAAGTATTTGGGGTACTAAATATTTTGGTAATAATTTCGAAAGATTGGTTCGAATCAAGAGCAAAGTTGATCCAAGAAACTTCTTCAGTCATCCGCAGAGCATCCCTCCTTTTCCGAAATCATTTTAACCTTCGTTCCAAAGGAAAAGAAAAATATGTAAAATAATCATTTCATTTATTTGTTTGTTCTCTTTCATTCTTTTTGGCTAAAAAGCTACTCATGTATAAATTTCACATGAACGTGTTAAGTGTTTGGTAGT
Source organism: Platycodon grandiflorus (assembly GCA_016624345.1). NCBI lineage: Eukaryota > Viridiplantae > Streptophyta > Magnoliopsida > Asterales > Campanulaceae > Platycodon > Platycodon grandiflorus. The sequence goes on along the minus strand of JACONP010000034.1, from coordinate 616,220 downwards.
AAAAACTTATTTCGATAATAATTGTTACATGTATTTTTATATATTCTTGCACTTTAATTCTCACCTTAGTACCATGAAGACATTGCATTACACTTCCTTGGGTGCGATCTTCGTTACTAGCATCCGACTGTACCTTAGAGAGTAGTTTTGAATACATTCGGGCTTGAATATATCTTAAAAAACCAACAAAAAAAGAGGGTATTATATTACATATGCGCCCATGTTAGATTCAGACTAATTGGTGTTTTTTTTCTTTAATCTTATCTATAACTGCAATTGAGACTTTTATACATATGTAACTGAACCAGAAACTCAATAAAGTGTAAATGTTATCAAAGCTGTGATAACATCTAGAGTAACAAGAAGTAAAAAATGAAGTAAAAATCAATGACAATTTGTTGTACCTTTTATCTACAAGTATAAATACTTGTAGATATGTCAATATGGCAAAAACCTTACACTAGAACATATAGAACCCGTTACAAAGTAAAGAACTAGTGAAATTACAAAAGATGTTCCTAACACAAGTAACTCAACCGAGATTACGTATACCACTCAAAGATCTAACAAATATTATATTGTCTAAGGACAACAACAATGGTCAAGGAACTTAGTTTCGATCACCGTGAATCAAATGTGACAGAATATGTTGCATCGTCTTTGCTCATATTCACTTCGGGACAGTATGAGTGTTTGAAATCTTCTCAAGTCTGGAATATCTCTCTTAGTCTCTGATGGGCGTCAAACCACAAAATATAAATTTTTCCTACTTTCAAATACGAGTATATGGCAAGCAGGGTCGAATCCTCAGGGAACGGGTATAATTTCTTTCGAGTGAATAACAAAGAAATAAAAGGAGGGATTTTTGATTAATTTATCTAATAGCTAAACAACTACTATCAACTAAATTAACAAGAAAAATTATAAAAGATAAAATAGGAACAACTTTAAAACGAGAAATAAATTCGAGAAAATAACAAGACGAGAAAATTCCGATTCAAGGGTCTTGACATTCAATTACATTATTGATCATAGGCTAACAAAATATAATCTTGCAATTCAAGCATTCAACTAAAGACTTATCAGATAGCCGTGACAAATCTTGTGTTTCCCTACTTTAATTGACCAAATCCAAGATCCAGTCAAAACTTACCACTAATCGATTGGGCACGATAGCGTTCCATACCAATTAACGATAGCATTACGTTCTATGGAAACAGTTGAACCTAATTTTAATAATCGAGATAGCTGCAATTATCAAAACTAGTCTTGTAGATTCAATTAGGTAAAATTAACTATGATAGCATAACTAATTCCACCTATTGCTACTAATTTCCATTCATTCATGATAGCACAAACTAATGGATAGCGGTAGGAAATTATTAATTCGATTGAGTCGTCAATTCAACAAAATAACAATTTCCATGAAAATCAAATTGAATCTACAAGTACTTGAATATAGCAAGAAACAAATAATCACATAGCCTCACAATAACATAATCAAATTAAAAAGACCCTTGAATCGAAGAAAACCTTAGCCACGCATGATTGAAATCATCATCATCTTCATAAAAATATCTTCAATTGTTGATGAAGTAGAGAAAAATGAAAACTTGCAAGAGAGTATGGAGAGAGAAAAGAGAAGAAAAAATGGCGTGTGTTCTTGGAGTAGGGAGAGAGAGAGAATGAATGTGAGTTACTTCCTAGAGGAGAGAGAGAGAAAATGAATGGGAGTTACTAATCTAAACATAACTCCTCTCTCCACTAACTCTTCAAATTCCCCCACTAAAAGAGAGATAAAAATAGAAAATAATACAAAATAAAAATAATTGTTTTCTTCTAAAAGTGAGAGATGTGTCTTCATGGGCTCTTCTCCAAGATTGGACCCCTTTTGTTATCCAAGCCCAACACTCTTTGGTTCACTTTCACCAATTCTTCACATATTAGCTCAAAAGTCCACCTTTTAGCCCACATTTGTTCCAAGTCCAAATAATTCTTCTCCTACACCAAAAGATATAAAAATAGATCAATTAAGTGTAATAATCAACCAAAAATAAGGAGAATATTAACATAAAATGTGGACTAATGAAGACACATCAAATCCCCCCACACCTAAACCATGCTTGTCCTCAAGCATACATCAAACATAAGGTCATAAACACCAAAATACTCACACATCCCCCCCAAACAAAATGTTTTCCGCAAAATCATTCCAAAACCCACCATGCATAGAAGAGATTAAGCAATGAACTTTCCAAAAGCAAGTGATCATGATTCCAATTCCCAAGAAAAAATCCATGCGTCTCATCAATGCATAACAATTTCAATAAGATCCAATGTGACAAGACCCAACACCTCACCAAGGATAGCACTCATTCACTCTTTAGTGTTTGAAAAGGCAAGTGTATCAAAATCACTCAATATCAAGACATATATGCCATTACCATAAGCTTGCCAATATATCAAATCTCCACCACTAAATCATGAACTCATGCAAAAATCAAAGGGGCTTGCAAGGGGTTATAACGAGGCCACGGGTAAAGGTAGGATAAGGAAATATGAGGTGAAACACGTCAAGAAGATGTGAAAAATCATGCACAAGTCCAAATGACAACCAAAACACCCCTTCTCCATTGTGCATCACATAAAAATCATTCACCCTTTTCACTTGGTAATCTCCAAATACATCAAAACATTGTTCAAATAAGCTCAACAAGAGAACCAAGTAATGAGCTACATCCTTCACAATTTTGAACTCCCACACATCAAAACAAAATCAAGCGAATACATTAAGGGAGTATCACACAAATCAAGATGATATTCTCAAAACTTTACCCACCTTTCTTTTCCTTCATTGAGGCAATGGTTTTATTTTTCCTTTTTTTATTTCTTTTTTATTTCTGAATTCTTTCTTTGATTTTTTTCTCTTTTTTTTTTCAATGCCACCATGTCTCTTTGTTCTTCCTTTTCTACCCCCCCTTTTTTTTCTCAAATCCCCATTGTATTCCGATCGAAACACAAATCCAATCTTGACATATGCATTTCATTCTCACACTTCTTGACAAGAAGGGTTCAACAAGATGGAACAAATAAGAAGGGGATTAAGGCTCATATACATGTTCGCACAAGAGAAAGGTCACAAGCTCAAATGGGCTAACTAGGGAAAAATATGAGGGTAGGTCATCCAAGAAAGGCCAACAAAAGGCTAAACCTAATTGCCCTCATCACTTCAATGCATGAATTCATTAGTGTGGTCTCAAAATGCATAGCAAGGCAAGTTCTAGAATGAACACATATGCTTGATCACACACAACCAAGGAATAGAGCACACATGTATGATATATTGCTCTTTAGGCCCAAAAGCTCACATAAAAGGTCATATGCATGGATCTTGCACATTTTCATTCTATCCATTATCAATATTAATGAGACACATCATTATAGCACAGAGAAAAACAATCAATCACACCTACCCCTGTCATGTCATCACCCTCAATCAACAATGCATAGCAACTTTGGAATTTTTTTTTTAAAAACAAGGTCTCTAATCCCTCCCCCCACACCTATTATATATTTACATTGTCCTCAATGTCGCCAATCACAAGTTCTCAAGAAGGGAAGGAAAAAAAAAACAAAGGAAAAATAACAATAAAAAGAAATAAAGAAAAGAAACAAAAAAAAGTAAAGAAAAACTTCCCTGAACAACGAGTAGTGCGGGGATGGGTAGCTGGATCATATATAGTTGTCCGTTTGATTAGAGGAGCAGGTTCATGCCGGAATTGATCAATTGGAAGGGGAAAAGAACTAGGCCGCTACGATCAGTGTGGTGCGAAAACAAGCAAGGCGGCAATGGCGGAACAGATTGGGTTGCTTCCACTTGCGTTGCGACAATTGAGCAAACTGAAGTGGGGTGGCCTGATTTGGGTGGTAGGGCTTGAAACGGGAAGAGAAGGCGGACTGCGGCGGCCGCTAGAGATAACGGCGGTGGTGCGAACTGAGAAGGAACGACTCACCTAGGGCAATTTGCCACGGTTGTGAACTGTAAGATGGATTGATGTAGGTGGCGGACTGAGTCGTGCGCTGCTATTGTGGGAGTCCGCGAATGGTGGTGCAGGAGAGAGGAGCCGCGGCTGGCTGGAGGAGAATGGACACCGACGGCTAGAAGAAGAAGGGGAAAGGTATGGTTGCGGAAGGGGATGATGGAGCTCGCTTGGCTGAGCAGGATGGTTGAAACGATAGTGGATGTCGGCATGGGCGTCGACATGGGCGGGGAGTGGATGGACTGCCGCAAGCAGATAATGGTGGCGTCGAGGTGAGTGTCGTCGGTGTGAGGGGAGAAGAAGACCGCAAGGGCTGGAGGCGGAGACTAGGATTGCGACGTCACCTGCACGTGAAAGAGATATCAAACCGTTAAGGTTTCTGCGCCGGCTTGAATTCTTGTTCGTTTTTTTACCCCTTTTTTTTAAAAAAAAAAAAAACTAACATCAAATCACAAGAAATTTTTTTCGAAAACTAAGTCATTTTAACCGTGATCACGCCCTATTGACTCTAGTCTTTCGCCATTACAATGCTTCCCACGAGATAAAACAAGTCGAAGACTATTTCGAATTAAACGTGATCACGCCATACGAGCACTAGTCTTCTGTAATTCTAACTACATCAAAAACTAACAAATCAAAAACAAAAACTAGCAAAAACTTCAAAACATGAAATAAACTCATTGGGTTGCCTCCCATAAGCGCAATTTTTTAACGTCGTTATGCTCGACGTTCTTCACTCCGGAACAAAACTATCCTGCATCAATAAAATCAAACACATCAACGTAGCATATATTATAATTTTCATTGGGGTACTTCATGGCATCAAAAATATAAAATTTAACAATCTCTCCGTCAAACTCGATAGAGAGGGTACCCTCATCCACATTGATCTTTGTCTTGGCTGTTTTCATGAATGGACTTCCCAATAGGACATGAGCTGAACTAACAACTTTATCATCTTCCATCTCTAAAATGTAAAAATCTTGATCCTTGCATTTGTTTGGTAATGTTCTTTCTATCAAGGTAGACACATTCTCCCGCACGCTTACATTTTCGTCACTCCTCAATCCCCTCTTATTGGTGCACAACTCTTTCAAAAACTTTGCATATCTTGGAATTGGCTTGATGGCATCCAAAAGAGGTATATTTATCTCATCCTTCCGAAAAGTTTCCCATACTTCCCTCTCGTAATCTTCTTTCTTAGAATTAGTCAACCTCGCTTAGAAATGGAGGAACAACCACATTAGAAGTAATAGGTAAAGAAGGGAAAGCTTTTACCATTACTTGACCCCGTGACTTTTCTTTCTCAATTACTCCCTCACCTTTCTTTCTCTGGTTTCGTTGTTTCCTTAACCAAGGTAGGCCTAGACTCTACCTCCTTTTCACTTCTTAGAACTATCGCACTTACATTTTCTCTTCGATTCACCTCGTTAGAGATGACATCTTTCCCAAATTTTGAGCCACCAATTTACCCACGTAGCTAGTTGAATAACATGATTTTCAAGATTTTGAATTTTGGCTCTTGTTTCTTGTTGAAATTTTTGGGTATTAATTGCAAGAGCTTTCACAATCTCATCCAAGGACATTTCGAATCGACGAGTGAGCGGTATGGGTGGTCTTTGAAAATTCTCATGCGGAAATCCCTGTCGCCCTTCTTGATTTTTGTAGCTAAAATTTGGGTGATCCCACCATCCTGGATTGCGATATTGGAATAAGGATCATAGTCATGATGAGTGTGTCTAGTAAATCCTCCAAGAATCCTCCCAAAGCCATGGCTTGTTGTACATCATCTTGCAATGATATATTTGCCGCATGTCTAACAACCGAGTATATTCCACAAACTTGAGCCTGTGATACGACCTATAACCAATTTTTCCACAAGAGAAGTCAAAGCATCCAATCTATGATCAATTGAACTAGTTCCAAACTTGTGCATATGAAGCCATATTAATGATGAGAATTCGGCCTTTTCGGAAAAATGAGGCATAAACCAAGAACAAACAAATATTAATAATAATAAAAATAAAAATAAAACTCAAAAGAAATTATATCAACACCGTTCCTAACAACGGCGCCAAAATTTGATGGGCGTCAAACCACCAAATATAAATTTTTCCTACTTTCAAATACGAGTATATGGCAAGCAGGGTCGAATCCTCAGGGAACGGGTATAATTTCTTTCGAGTGAATAACAGAGAAATAAAAGGGGGGATTTTGATTAATTTATCTAATAGCTAAACAACTACTATCAACTAAATTAACAAGAAAAATTATAAAAGATAAAATAGGAACAACTTTAAAACGAGAAATAAATTCGAGAAAATAACAAGACGAGAAAATTCCGATTCAAGGGTCTTGACATTCAATTACATTATTGATCATAGGCTAACAAAATATAATCTTGCAATTCAAGCATTCAACTAAAGACTTATCGGGATAGCCGTGACAAATCTTGTGTTTCCCTACTTTAATTGACCAAACCCAGCATCCAGTCAAAACTTACCACTAATCGATTGGGCACGATAGCGTTCCATACCAATTAACGATAGCATTACGTTCTATGGAAACAGTTGAACCTAATTTTAATAATCGAGATAGCTGCAATTATCAAAACTAGTCTTGTAGATTCAATTAGGTAAAATTAACTATGATAGCATAACTAATTCCACCTATTGCTACTAATTTCCAGTCATTCATGATAGCACAAACTCATGGATAGCGGTAGGAAATTATTAATTCGATTGAGTCGTCAATTCAACAAAATAACAATTTCCATGAAAATCAAATTGAATCTACAAGTACTTGAATATAGCAAGAAACAAATAATCACATAGCCTCACAATAACATAATCAAATTAAAAAGACCCTTGAATCAGAAGAAAAACCTTAGCCACGCATGATTGAAATCATCATCATCTTCATAAAAATATCTTCAATTGTTGATGAAGTAGAGAAAAATGAAAACTTGCAAGAGAGTATGGAGAGAGAAAAGAGAAGAGAAAAAATGGCGTGTGTTCTTGGAGTAGGGAGAGAGAGAGAATGAATGTGAGTTACTTCCTAGAGGAGAGAGAGAGAAAATGAAAGTTACTAATCTAAACATAACTCCTCTCTCCACTAACTCTTCAAATTCCCCCACTAAAAGAGAGATAAAAATAGAAAATAATACAAAATAAAAATAATTGTTTTCTTCTAAAAGTGAGAGATGTGTCTTCATGGGCTCTTCTCCAAGATTGGACCCCTTTTGTTATCCAAGCCCAACACTCTTTGGTTCACTTTCACCAATTCTTCACATATTAGCTCAAAAGTCCACCTTTTAGCCCACATTTGTTCCAAGTCCAAATAATTCTTCTCCTACACCAAAAGATATAAAAATAGATCAATTAAGTGTAATAATCAACCAAAAATAAGGAGAATATTAACATAAAATGTGGACTAATGAAGACACATCAGTCTCCCTCAACAGAATGAAGCACGTGCTTTACCTTATATAGGCTTGAAAATTCCTTAAAAACAAAGAAAGAACACACCAAACAAATGTTAAAGTTAGTATAAAATCCTACCATATTTACGTGAATCAATATCTTAGATTGAACTAATTTAAAGTCAACTACTATATACCATCTTTATAATCAATTATCCTCTAATTATCTAATCAATCAAGATATATACCAAAAATACAATCAATCACAATCTTGATTGATTGATCTCAAATTTTACCAAGAAAGGCAAAACTAATCAATTAATCAATTAATTACCAATTTACCAAAATGACACAAATTAATGATTGATTATGAGGATTTTAAAATCCAACAATCTCCCCCTTTTTACCTTTCTGGTCAAAACACACCTTAGGGCAAAACAATGATCAAAGATCAAAAAACTCCCCCTGAATTTGATGATAACCGATATTCAAATACTCCTCCTACCTTAGAACTCTCCCCCTTTGGCCGAAAGGGAGGAGGCATTTGCACAAAGATGCGCAATGCTTAGGCAACAAAGAAAAATTCAAAGTTTTGAAAGGGTTGGAGACTGTAATGGACAAGGTTTCTCCTACTTACCTGGAGTTTCGATTTGAATTATGGAAGGAGAATGTGCTCAGTAGCTCCCTGTTTCCCAAACACACGGATTATCCAAAATAAATCAGGAGATATTAGGAAACATAATAGAAACCAAAAATTTAATTTTGATAAAACTTCGCAATATATTTTCAATTTGTCTCATCTGCTCAAAATTAGAAACCATTCAAATTGTTTTTAGACAAACAAATTCATGGATAAAAATTTCCAGTCAATATACCACACTGGAAGAAATAGATAGAGTGAAGCAGCAGCATGCATGAATATTTTTCACCAGACCAAATGCCCTATTGTTATGCCTAACCATGAAGAATAATACAATGCACACACAGGTGAAGGACTTTGTTCAACGGATGAGAAGAAAAATGTTGGCACATTGAGAGACACATTTGCAATTTTGAATTCAATGGATTAAGATTCCTTTCTCCCAGTTCCTTTGAATGATGATTTTTGCCTTAAAGTTGAAGGGATTTTACCAGTAGGTATCTTTCACTCTACCTCAAGGTAGCCCTTTTCTCATATGATCACGCTAAAATTTCAAAGAACATATTTGATCTAGATGGTAAGATCACATATGAGTGGCTGCATGCATACAACATTGAGAAGGTAACTTTTTCCATCAAATGCTTCCAATCACTACTTGGGCTCATTCACAGAGAAAAGAAAATTTCACACGATTTTCAATAGAGATCCACATTTAAAAAAATGCCTTCCAAATAACACATTTAAGAATGATATCATTTGACAAAGTCGTGCCCAAAATAAATTAAGGATGATGATTTTTTTTTTTTAAACAACATGCATATGTGGTCACACATGTAAACACATTTTATGAGACTCTCAAATGACACACAAACATAGAGATTTTCTAAGAGTAAAAAATTTCTCAAAATCAAGGGCATTGGTGCAAACATCAGCTAATTGGTTCTCTGTTCCTATAAATTCATTGCGGATAATATTTTGTTCAACCAAATCCCGAAAAAAGTGATGTCAAGTATCAATATGTTTGGTACGGGAGTGTTGAACAGGATTTTTCGAGATATCTATTGCACTACAATTATCACAATAAACAACAAGAGTATCACTATGCAGCCCATAGTCATTGATCATTTGGTTTATCCAAAGAAGTTGAGAGCAACAACTACCAACCGCTATATATTCTGATTCAACGGTTGATAAAGAAACACAGTTCTGTTTCTTACTATACCATGAAACCAAATTATTTCCTAAGTAAAAAAACAACCCCCTGTGGTGCTTTTTTTGTCATCAATATTCCCTGCCCAATCCAAGTAACTAAAACCAACAAGATTGGTATTAGTATCTCTAGTGTACCATAACCCAAGTTTGGTTGTCCCACTAACATATCGAATAATACATTTTAAAGCCTTTAAGTGGGATACCTTGGGATTGACTTGATATCGTGCACAGACACAAACACTGTACATAATAACAGGTCGGCTGGTTGTCAAGTACAATAGGCTTCCTATCATACTTTTAAATAAGATGTGATCTACACCTTCACCTTCATCATCCCTACACAGCTTTTGAGACGATCCCATGGGAGTTTTCAATTGGGATGCATTCTCAAGTCTAAACTTTTTAACCAAGTTATGAGCATACTTGGTTTGATTCACAAAAATTGTTTCATTACTTAATTTGTTTCACTTGAAGGCCAAGAAAATAGTTTAGCTCACCAACCATACTCATTTCAAAAATGGATGTCATGCTTTTGACAAAATGACGTAACATATTTTCAGACGTAGACCCAAACACATTGTCATCCACCTATATCTGTGCAATGAGTATTTCATTTTTCTCCTTGTGAATGAACAAAGTTTTATCAACCTCCCCTCTTTTGAAACCGATTTCAAGAAGATATTCAGTAAGCCAAGCTCGAGGAGCTTGTTGAAGACCATACAATGCCTTCTTTAATTTAAAAACATGATTTGATTTGTGGGGATTAGAATTATAAAAATTTGTTCATTTGGAAGCACACGTCAATATGCTTAAAATCCTTAAAATTACATATATTTAAGTAGTTCAAAGTTCATGATGGTTTGCTCTTTACATTTATGTTAAAACTAGACGTGATAACTTACTTTTGGACAAAGTTCAAGACCTATTACACATTATTTAGAACTTAAACTCCCTCAATCCCTTAATGAGTGTTCATTTTTTAGATTTTGTGTCCCTAAAAAAATATCTACTTTTGTATAAGATTACTGATATTACCTTTGACACTCATCATAATATAGTATTATTTCTAATGTTATACGTGGACATTAAAGTACATGGGCTACTTAAGTGGCTTGAAAGTCAACTTCCTTAATCTTAATAAAAAATTCGAAATGGACACTTAATTAAGGACGGATGGAGTATTGTCTATTATCTATTTTACTATAGTTATTTGTATGTATTTTTCTAAGGTACATAAAAATTGGGTAATTTGACATTTGTTCTTCTATTTAATCTTGCTTTGATTTGATTATAGAGTAATATCTATTATGAAGAATAGGTAGCATGTCAAAGGATATAAATATATATATATATATATATATATATATATATATATATATATTGAAACATAAAATTTGTTAGGAACCTGTATAGATCATGTTTTGATGTTGTAATATAGAATATATTATTTCCCCAAAAACAAATGATAGGACTTTATGTTAAAAGAGTTTTTGTCAACAATATCACAAAACATAGAAACATTTATCTAATAAATGTTTTCAGAATAAGCTTCAAAATGCTACAAGTGCTAGCTGTTTCATTCTAACTGAAACAACTAAACACATAAACAACTAATTAAGACAAAGAAGCAACTAACTAGAACAACTATCTATAACAACAATGATAAAATATTTGCAAAAAGACATAAACATCTATCTTTATCAAGAAATTGTTTATCAACTCTAAAACAGTTATCTAGCAGTGGTTCATAGCATCAATACAAAGACAGATTATCAAGATCTACTTTACAAAAAGAAGAAAAAAATCTTAAATGTTTGAGCAAAGATGGAGCCTAACATCAAATTCTACATCAAAACTAGTATGATCTCAATAAATCATAGGAAAAAAATTCAGCATCATCACTAAAGAAAGTTTTGTAAATACTATCAAATAGAGCTGTCAAAATCGGTTAGACCCGCCGGGCTAACCCGTCCCACCGCCTAAAAAAGGCGGGTTGGGTAGGTAAAATTCGATCCCATTTAGAAGCGGGTCAAACGGGTTGGACCAACACGGACCACTGACTAAAATGGGAAGATGCAGGTTGGGGCGGGCTAACCCGCCAAATTTTTCTTGATTATTGACGTGCACTTGATCTGGACTATTAATCAAAGGAAGTGTGAAGAGTTTCAAAAGAAACCCTGTGACTATGGCCGCGCATTCCTTTTTCATTTTTCAATAAAGAACCAAACAACACAGTACATCTCTCTCTCTCTCTCTCTCTCTCCTCCATCACCTACCACCGTCGCTCTTTCTCTCCTCCATCCCCAGCCACCGTTGCTCTCTCTCTCTCTACCTCACTAGTATCCTCTTTTCTCATCTAGACCGTTTGTTTTAAGTCTAGGTTTTGTACCTGCATCATCTTGTTCTAACTTTGAAATCAATTTGAGCATTTGAGCCCTAGTTCGCTTTTGGCATCCCCCCCCCACACCAAATAGTTGTGTTTTTTTCAACCTGAACTACTATATGGGTTGATTTGTTTATTTTGTGTTGATTTCTCCAGGATTTTTTGCAGTTCGATTCCAAATCTTAGAGTCTCTATAGACATTTTTGTCCAGGATTTGATAGCATATATCTAAAATTAATTTTGTCCAACAACCTTATTTTTGGCGGGTTGGCCCGTCCCGCACCGTAGCCCAAGGTGGGTTGGGTTAGGTTGAGTATTCTTATCTAGGATTTGATAGCGTATATCTCAAATTAATTTTGTCCAACACAACCTTATTTTTAGTGGGTTGACCCGTTCCGCTTTATAGCCTAAGGTGGGTTGGGTTGGGTTGGGTTGGGCTGAGTATTTTAAATATGCTGATTTGGCGGGCGGGTCAGCAGGCCCCGTCCCGCCTAGTGGCGGGTTTTGGCGAGTTGTGGGTCCACCCGTCTGACTAGCCCATTTTGACACTCTACTATCAACAACAAATAACTCGTTATCTCCACAAGAAGTAAGGATAGAGAAGAAAGCTTCCACCAGACTATTCTGAGTCATACCAATGAAGCACAAACAATTTTTATGTATTTTGTAAACTGTCCAAGTTAGGTTGTCAACTAGATGAATAGAATTTAGAATTTTCCTGCATAATCTATGTATTTTTTAGGAATATAATGAATTATTGTCTCATAGAGCCAAAGAGCTGTGAGGAATGGATGTAAAATAAGAAATCTGAATCACCTTAAACTATTTGTGTGACGCCCCGACCTGGATTCCAATACGAAATCCCAAGGTCGACGCGCCAAAACAACAAGCAATTAACAATAACAATTAATAAAAGCACGTGGCGCAACAATCCGTGCACACCACGAAACCATAATAACAAAAACTTTGATAAGATAAGGTCAATCATCGGCGACGTTACAGCCGGAACCCAACTAATAAAACACAAGTATAAGCTTGAAGAAACATCTTTAATAATATCAACTACCTCGGCCACAACATGCCGGAACCAACTGTACAAAAATCACAAGCTACGACATGCTTGGAAAAATAACTGAATTAAACATATAATAGAGTATACGAGCTCGACATACACGTGTCGGCTACCAAAAGAATAAGAGGTACAAACAGAGTATCCATACTACCCAAGTAAAGTCTACATGACTTTACTTAACCAATCGTCCTCACCAAAAGAATTATCTATCACTATTGACAAAAGAGCTCCAAGGCTACAAAAACAAAAGACCACCTGTGAGCTAAGCGATAGTACTACTCGGCCTCACCGCGAGCTTCCTGCCTGGCTCGGATCTAAGGAAAACAATTAAACAACAAACGGGGTGAGTCGAAACTCAATAAGTTACTAAATGCAACTATATGTCATGGCATAATGCTCAACGATGACCTTAACATTTCAATACATTTTTATATCACAATCAACATGTAACATCATCTTGTTATACACATATAACACATTTCAATGAGCACCTTGATGTCCACATAAGTACTCGAAATAAACCACATTATAAAGGATATGATATCTCTTTGTCAATTCTTTGCGTTGCTCCTGCAATACACAAAATAACCAAAAGTGCCTCGATACTCGTGTGTGTAGTATCGACGTCCCCGATTAATACCATCGAGTTCAATCTAGCAAACCAAAGCCATGCGTATTGCTATAACATTGGGGCTACTTCTCAACTGTGGCCAACAGAAGAGGGGTGTGTGAAACTCCGGTACGGCGACTTATGGCGATCACAAACGTTAATTTGTGAAGACCATAGGTCGTCCTACCTTACTCGACCAACGACATCAGTTGGACTTACACAATGCACAAATAGATGTTCTTATTTATCTAATGCAAATAACCATCAAGTTCAAAAGTAGTGAACTTGACAAATGACAAGTAGATTATTCTATTTTATCACCCATCATCATTTAACAATTATGTAAACATTCGATTCAACACATTAGAGCTATACACAAGTCTCTAATTTAACAAGATCAAAAGTACGGGGACTAGAATCTCGATCGATCGGACTCTAAGCCTCGTAGTAATCTAACATGTTGTTCGGGGAGTCATAATCTTCCCTAAAATCTACTTCTCGGAGTCATTACTAAAGTTCACCAAATTAGGGTTTCAATGCTAAGTGCAAGACCACCCATTTTCAAGTCTCAAGTTCTCTATTTGCTCAAATCCTAACATTTATATGCCAACCTTTGCTCATTAACATCAATCAACACATACTCATAGCACAAGTATAATGTACCCATCTCAACCTAGAGATTTATACATAAAAACAACATATAAAGCAAGTCATACAATAATATTGATGATCTAACACACATTGAAGCTTAAAGCATACAAAGGGGGTTTAGTAACTTACTTTGTGACGAAAATCAAAGCAACTAAAATGAAATCGAAGCCACCCAAGTTACTCCCTAGCTCAACACCAACACAATGACGGCCTCGGATCGTCGATCGGACGGTTGGATCTCCGGGAACCCAAACACACACACTAATCTCACTATATCTCCCACACACTCTCTCAAGCTTCAATGGTGGAATTAGAGGGAAGAGTGGAGAGAAATGAAGTCTCTCCACCCATTTAGAGACCAAAAATCAGATTGGGGAAAGAGTAGTGACGTGGCTCAAGGGGAGCCACCCATGTGGTAAGTTTTAAGGGTATAAAGGTAAATTCATAAATCCTGATTTTTGGTTTAGCACGACTTGCACGGCCGTGTCAAGGAAGTCGTACGACCGTGCCACTCTCGCACGGTCGTGCCAAGGAAGGCTGCACGGCCGTGCCTAACTCTCTGGAAAAATTTGACACTCTTGCACGGCCGTGCCAAAGAAAGGCACACGGCCGTGCCAAACATTCTGTTCAGCAAACTTAAATTTTTACTCTATTTCATTGGTTTGAACACTTGGGTACTCCTAGGTGTGATCATACAACATCTCTAATACATCAAATAGACATCAAGGACCACAACAATCAATTCATCAGTGTATAATAAATATAATTATTCCTATAAACATGCATTTAAGATATAAATAAAAGCATAATTTAACTAGCATGTTAATAAAACAAGTTTAACACATAATTCACACATAACATAAGTAAGTTATGCATACGAGGATTCGGGGTGTTACAATTTGTGTCCGTTTCTATCTCGAACCACCTTAAATTAAAAAACTGAACCGCTTTAAAATAAAAAATCTAAACCACCTTAAAATAAGAAATCGAACCACAAAAAGTAAGGATAGAGAAGAGATCTATAGCGAGCTTCTACAAAAGTAAGGATGGAGCTTCCACGAGTCATCCCAATGAAACACAAACAATTTTTGTGTATAAACTGTCCTAGTTAGGTTGTTAACTGGAAGAATAAAATTTGGGATTTTTCTACATAATCTTTGCATTTTTTAGAAATATAGTAGATTATTGCCTCATAAAATCGAGAGTTGTGAGGGGTGGATGTATAAACTATACCTAGACTCTTTATTTTCTATTTTGTCTATCTTAGCTAACTCTTTCATAACTTATCGAGCCACACACAAAATAATATCATAACTTATTTTAGTAGTTTTACTAATTATTGTGTACAACTCTTGATTTATAACAAATCTATTAACGGTTTGGATGGAACCACAAACTTAATTGTTTCTTAAACAGTTATCGATTATTTCTACTTGACATGAGTTATTCAGTTCAGTGATTAATGATATATTATTAGATTGCACCGAGCGTAAAAAAGGACCCCACCAGTTCTCTCTCCGTTCCAGCAGCACCCTGAGCTTTAATTAAATTTCCATTTTGCCATTAGCTTCCTTGGTACGCTAGAGACTTTCCTTATATCTCCAAGCAGCCCCAAAAATCAGATCAACTCCCCTGTAGGGACAAAACGCCCCTTTGGGGCAGCAGCTTTCTCCCTAATTTTCTCTCCTTCCTCTAAAAATTGATCACCTTCAAAGGTTTGGAGCTTCAAATCAAGGGCCAAAGAAGCATCTTCAAGTGATTTTAATCCCAGATCTCGGCATTGATCGCGACTTTATCGGTTTAATTCTTCCAATTTATATTTGGGGTTGCTTGGAGATATAAGGAAAAAAAAATGATTTTGTTGATTATGAATTTGGCTATATGCTTAATGATTTATGGAAAGCAATTATTTTTCTATATCGTTGTAGTGAATTAATTTAATTTCTCTCTTTATTTAGAATATAAGCATGCTAGGTTATTAATTTATGGGCTTAATGCTTTTAATTAATTGGCCATTATTAATCGATTTGAAAAATGTTTGGATCTGCGAGAGCTACCTTGCATTTTGGACCAAGCAAATTAATAGTTGGTGTTTTATGACACACACTGATAGACATGAGAGCACTTATTTTGTCACGGACACTTGTAGCCATTGCTAAGTAGGGGAGATTCGGGTTTAATTACCCCCTTTCGATGTCTCGGTTACCGGCATGACTTGTAGAAAAATAGAGAAATTATTTCTATACCCATTATTACACATTATCTTGGTTATTATTGTGTGCTCTTAATGCTTCCGATGGGTTGGCTACCCATTTGATGATCACTAGAATTATAGGGTAAGATGCGAGAGCCCGTCCTATAATTTTGAAAATCACAATAATTGTCTTTGTGACGTCAGACCAAGAGGTAACGAGCGTTCTTAGATAGTTATGGGGTGCTTGATCGATAATGCGGCTATTCTTTTCATGCTATAAGATGTAAGAGTCCGTAGTGAGAATTGGTAGCTAGACTTGTTATAAGATGCGAGAGCCCGTAGTGAATACTATCAACGTGTGCCTGACTACCAAGACTTGAGTTAAAGAAAAGGGAAGAGAGGATTAAATTAATCACGAACTAGACTAGAAATATTGCATTCCTATAATCTTATCTTTAAATCTTGATTTGTTGTTGCAAAACCATTTTGCGTCCATGTAAATATTAATTGCTTTCTTTTATTTTTAGTTTTTAGTTTTTATTCTCAATTTATTTTCGCTCAAATATAATTAGATAGCCCAATTTTGGTACTTAGTTGGAGTGAAAATTACGTACATTCCCTGTGGATCGATAACTCGTACTTAAGTACACTTTATTACTTGATACGGCAGGGTACTCTTGCCCTATGTACACTTTATGCACACATCAGAGCTCTAGTTTGCTTTTGGCTTCCCCCCCCCCACACTAAATTGTTGTGTTTGTTTCAACCTATTGGACTACTAAATGGGTTGATTTGCTTTTTCCAGGATTTGTTGCAGTTAAATTCCAAATCCCGGAGTCTCTGCAGACAATTTTGTCCAGGATTTGATAACATATATATCTAAAATTAATTTTGTCCAACAACCTTATTTTTGGCGGGTTGGCCCGTCCCGCCCCGTAGACCAAGGTGGGTTGGGTTGGGTTGAGTATTTGTCTAGGATTTGATAGTGTATATCTCAAATTAATTTTGTCCAACAACATTATTTTTGGAGGGTTGGCCCGTCCCGCACCAAAGCCTAAGGTGAGTTGGGTTTGGTTGAGTATTTTAAATCTACTGATTTGGCGGGTCAGCAGGCCCCGTCCCGTCTAGTTGGGGGTTTTGGCGAGTTGTGGTCCACTCGTCTGACTAGTCCATTTTGACAGCTTTACTATCAACAACAAATAACTCAGTTATCTCCGCAAGAAGTAAGGATAGAGAAGAGAGCATCCACCAGACTATTCTGAGTCATACCAATGAAGCACAAACAATTTTTGTGTATTTTGTAAACTGTCCAAGTTAGGTTGTCAACTAGATGAATAAAATTTGGAATTTTCCTACATAATCTTTGTATTTTTTAGGAATATAATGAATTATTGTTTCATAGAGCCAAAGAGGTGAGGAATAGATGTACAATAAGAAATCGAACCACCTTAAATTATTTGTGTCGGTTCTCTATCTAAACCACCTTAAAATAAGAAATCTGAACCACTTTAAAATAAAAAATTTGAACCACTTTAAAATAAGAAATCTGAAGCACAAAAAGTAAGGATAGAGAAGAGATCTACAGCAGAGCTTCTACAAAAAGTAAGGAGAGTCATCCCAATGAAGCACAAACAATTTTTGTGTATGTTTTGCCCTAGTTAGGTTGTTAACTGGAAGAATAAAATTTGGGATTTTTCTACATAATCTTTATATTTTTTAGAAATATAGTAGATTATTGCCTTATAAAATTAGAGAGTTGTGACGGGTGGATGTATAAACTGTCCCTAGACTATTTATTTACTATTTTGTCTATCTTAGCTAACTCTTTCATAACTTACTAAGCTACACACAAAATAATATCATAACTTATTTTAGTATTTTACTAATTTAAAGAAAAAACATATTTTTACTGTGTACAACTCTTGATTTATAACAAATCTATTAACAGTTTGGATGGAACCACAAACTTAATTGTTTCTTCAACAGATAACTGATTATTTCTACTTGACATGAGTTATTGAATTAAGTGATTAATTATATATTATTAGATTGCACCGAGCGTAAAAAAGGACCCCATAAAAATATATGGGAAATTTTTTAGCACAATGTCGATGTAATTTTTTAAATTTTTTTTTACACAAGTGGCCTTAAATTTTTTTCTCGATTATTACAAAAAAAAAAAAGTAGAACCCCTAAAATCCCAAAACTAGATCTCCAAATTCTAAAACTAAACACACCAAAAGGTTATATAAAGAAAAAAAAATAAAAAAATCAGAGTTTTTTTTTCATAACCATAGTCTGTGTACATAGAAAACTTAATTTGGAAAAGGAAAAAAAAAAAGGTAAATTGTTGGTCAAATGAGAATTAGAGTTTCCTATGTCAACCAATTTATAAGTCTTTCGTCTTAAAGAATAATAACTTTTGTTATAATTTTTTTACATGACTTTAGTCAAACAAAATAAATTTAATCATTTTATGCAACACACACACACACACACACAAGTCACTAACAATTCTTAAATACTTCTATAATGATATGCGTAATATGTGGTAAGGAAATAATGTATATTTCATTTTCGGGAGTTTGATATCAACTTGAACAAGATTTAAAGTTGGTCGTGTAAAAAAAATAAAATAAAATAAAATAAAAAATTACACTAACAATTGTATCAAAATGGGTGAAAGCTGGTAATCAATATAATTACGTACTAATTCAATCTTAAATCAATTTGTAGTAATTGTCTCATACTCGTAAGTTTGTTTAAAAATATTTTTATCGTTATGCCTTACTAAAAATTTTAGTCGTAATTTTGATAAAAGAAATCCTATTAAACTTGTAGGTTTATTAATGTACTCTCTAGCTACCAAGAAAGTTATTCCATGGAATGGTCACACCAAATCACTAAATCGTCGTTACACCAACTTTTTCTCTATCTCTCATATTTTTTTCTCGATTATTACAACAACAATAAAATTAAAATCCCAAAACTAGATCACCAAATTCCAAAACAAAACACACCCAAAGTTTATATAACAATAAAAAATCAGAGACTCTTTTCTTCATAACCATAGTCATGATACATAGAAAACTTTGGAACAGGAATTTTTTTTTTGCAAATTGTTGGTCGAATGAAAATCAGAGCTAGTTTCCTAATTCAACCAATTTATAAGTCTTTTGTCTTAAAAATAATCATTTTTATTAATTTTGACCTGACTTTAGTCAAACTAAATAATATATATATATATATATATATATATATTTATATCATTTTATGCAACACAAGTCGTCCGATATAGCTCTCCCTTCCCTCTGATTTAGAGATGTTCAATTCAATGGCTTGGAAGTTGTCAAAACTGAAACGCACTAGAGGGTGGTTTACTGTCAAATTCCACTTTTGCCCCGTTGACACCCATATTCAATTAGTATATTACTTGAATCGTTCTTTCATAGACACAGTCTTGTCCTCTCTCTCTCTCTCTCTCTCTCTCATACAAACTTAAAATCTTCAACCAATTAAACCCAGGCCACTATAAATACCTGGCCTCGCATCCTCTCTATCAACACATCAAAAATATCAATCACTTAATTAAAAACAACAACAACAAATCATGAAAACTTCACTGCTGCTTTCCTTTTTCTTGGCTACTCTGATCTATTCCAATATTGCATGGGCTGCTTCCTCAGCTCATCATCATCATCACCATCACCATCCCCGTCAAGATTTTCTCCGTTGCCTCACCCTTCATACTCGCAACTCCACCTCCATTTCCCAATTAATTTACACCCCAAACAACTCTTCCTTCACATCTATATGGGAATCCAATATCAACAATAAACGATTTGACGTACCCTCAACCCCTAAACCTTTTCTCATCGTGACGCCAGTCGATGAATCCCAAATCCAGACAGTTGTCTATTGCTCTAAGAATCATGGGATCAAACTGAGAATCCGAGGTTGTGGCCATGATTTTGAGGGTCTTTCGTACGCCGCACAAATTCCATTTGTCATGCTTGACCTCACTAACATGAGATCAATAAATGTTGACGTTGCGAGTAAGACAGCATGGGTTCAAGGTGGTGCAAGTCTTGGTGAGCTCTATTATAGAATTTCTGAGAAAAGTAGGACTCTTGCCTTTCCAGGAGGTACTTGGTCTACTGTAGGAGTTGGTGGGCTCATCAGCGGCGGAGGTTACGGCACGCTTAATCGAAAATACGGCCTTGCTGCTGATCATGTGATAGATGCTCGCATGGTCGACGTGAATGGCCAAATTCTTGATAGAAAATCCATGGGTGAGGATTTGTTTTGGGCTATTAGGGAGGTGGTGCTTCAAGTTTTGGGGTCATTGTTGCGTGGAAGTTAAATTTGGTTGATGTTCCGGAGATTGTGACTGTATTTGCCACTACTAGGACTTTAGAACAAAATGCAACAAGCATCTTCCACAAGTGGCAATACTTTGCGCCAAATGCTGATAGAGATTTATTTTTGAGAGCCCAATTAACAACAACAAACTCGGTACTAGTGGGAAGAAAACTGTTCTTGTTACATTTGATGGAGTGTTCTTGGGTAGAGCCGATAGGCTAATTCGATTGATGCAAGACGGCTTCCCGAATTGGGATTGGTGAGAGAAAATTGTACGAAGTGAGTTGGGCTCAATCCGCTCGTAATTTCAAGTTTCTCAAGTCAAGCTTCACCTCAAATTTTGCTTAATCGCAGTGCTACACCCGAGTTCGCTATAAAAGGTAAATCTGATTTTGTGCAAAAGCCGATTCCTATTAAGGGCATTGAAGGGATGTGGAGAATGTTTCTCAAAATAGATGTAAGGACCCCAAACTTCGTATTGAGTCCTTATGGTGGAAGGATGAATGAGATTTCGAATCGGCTATTCCATTCCCACATAGAGTGGGAACTTGTACGTGCTTCTTGAATGGGCTAATTTGGATATAGAAAATCCAACATCTACTAGACGCATTAAGCGGCTTAGAGGCGTCTATAGTTACTTGGCTCGTTATGTTTCGAATTCTCCAAGAAGTTCATATGTGAACTATAATGATCTTGACTTGGGAGTGAGCACGAAAACCTACGAAGAAGCAAGCATTTGGGGTACTAAATATTTTGGTAATAATTTCGAAAGATTGGTTCGAATCAAGAGCAAAGTTGATCCAAGAAACTTCTTCACATCCACAGCATCCCTCCTTTTCCGAAATCATTTTAACCTTCGTTCCAAAGGAAAAGAAAAATATGTAAAATAATCATTTCATTTATTTGTTTGTTCTCTTTCATTCTTTTTGGCTAAAAAGCTACTCATGTATAAATTTCACATGAACGTGTTAAGTGTTTGGTAGTAAAACTTATTTCGATAATAATTGTTACATGTATTTTTATATATTCTTGCACTTTAATTCTCACCTTAGTACCATGAAGACATTGCATTACACTTCCTTGGGTGAGATCTTCGTTACTAGCATCCGATTGTACCTTAGAGAGTAGTTTTGAATATATTCGGGCCTGAATATATCTTAAAAACCAACAAAAAGAGGGTATTATATTACATATGTGCCCATGTTAGATTCGACTAATTGGTGTTTTTTTCTTTAATCTTATCTATAACCGCAATTGAGACTTTTATACCTATGTAACTGAACCGAAACTCAATAAAGTGTAAATGTTATCAAAGATGTGATAACATCTAGAGTAACAACAAGTAAAAAATGAAGTAAAAATCAATGACAATTTGTTGTACCTTTTATCTACAAGTATAAATACTTGTAGATATGTCAATATGGCAAAAACCTTACACTAGAAAATATAGAACCCGTTACAAAGTAAACAACTAGTGAAATTACAAAAGATGTTCCTAACACAAGTAACTCAACCGAGATTACGAATACCACTCAAAGATCTAACAAATATTATATTGTCTAAGGACAACAACAATGGTCAAGGAACTTAGTTTCGATCACCGTGAATCAAATGTGACGAATATGTTGCAACGTCTTTGCTCATATTCACTTCGGGACAATATGAGTGTTTGAAATCTTCTCAAGTCCGGAATATCTCTCTTAGTCTCCTCAAGAATGAAGCACGTGCTTTACCTTATATAGGCTTGAAAATTCCTTAAAAACAAAGAAAGAACACACTAAACAAATGTTAAAGTTAGTATAAAATCCTACCATATTTACGTGAATCAATATCTTAGATTGAACTAATTTAATGTCAACAACTATATACCATATTTATAATCAATTATCCTCTAATTATCTAATCAATCAAGATATATACCAAAAATACAATCAATCACAATCTTGATTGATTGATCTCAAATTTTACCAAGGAAGGCAAAACTAATCAATTAATCAATTAATTACCAATTTACCAAATTGACACAAATTAATGATTGATTATGAGGATTTTAAAATCCAACAATCTCCCCTTTTTACCTTTCGGTCAAAACACACCTTAGGGCAAAACAATGATCAAAGATCAAAAACTCCCTGAATTTGATGATAACCAATATTCAAATACTCCTCCTACCTTAGAACTCTCCCCCTTTGGCCAGAAAGGGAGGAGGCATTTGCACAAAGATGCTGCAACAGTTTAGGCAACAGCAAAAAATTCAAAGTTTTGAAAGGGTTGGAGACTGTAATGGACAAGGTTTCTCCTACTTACCTGGAGTTTCGATTTGAATTATGGAAGGAGAATGTGCTCAGTAGCTCCCTGTTTCCCAAACACACGGATTATCCAAAATAAATCAGGAGATATTAGGAAACATAATAGAACCCAAAAATTTAATTTTGATAAAACTTCTGCAAAATATTTTCAATTTGTCTCACTGCTCAAAAATCAGAAACCATTCAAATTGTTTTTAGACAAACAAATTCATGGATAAAAATTTCCAGTCAATATACCACTTGAAGAAATAGATAGAGTGAAGCAAGAAGATGCATGAATATTTTTCACCAGACCAAATGCCCTATTGTTATGCCTAACCATGAAGAATAATAAAATGTACACACAAGTGAAGGACTTTGTTCAACGGATGAGAAGAAAAATGTTGGCACATTGAGAGACACATTTGCAATTTTGAATTCAATGGATTAAGATTCCTTTCTCCTAGTTCCTTTGAATGATGATTTTTGCCTTAAAGTTGAAGGGATTTTACCCAAGGTGGTATCTTTCACTCTACCTCAAGGATAGCCCTTTTCTCATATGATCACGCTAAAATTTCAAAGAACATATTTGATCTAGATGGTAAGATCACATATGAGTGGCTGCATGCATACAACATTGAGAAGGTAACTTTTTCCATCAAATGCTTCCAATCACTAATTGGGCTCATTGACAGAGAAAAGAAAATTTCACACGATTTTCAATAGAGATCCACATTTAAAAAAATGCCTTCCAAATAACACATTTAAGAATGATATCATTTGACAAAGTCGTGCCCAAAACAAATTAAGGATGATGATTTTTTTTTTAAATAACATGCATATGTGGTCACACATGTAAACACATTTTATGAGACTCTCAAATGACACACAAACATAGAGATTTTCTAAGAGTAAAAAATTTGTCAAAATCAAGGGCATTGGTGCAAACATCAGCTAATTGGTTCTCTGTTCCTATAAATTCATTGCGGATAATATTTTGTTCAACCAAATCCCAAAAAAAGTGATGTCAAGTATCAATATGTTTGGTACGGGAGTGTTGAACAGGATTTTTCGAGATATCTATTGCACTAGAATTATCACAATAAACAACAAGAGTATCACTATGCAGCCCATAGTCGTTGATCATTTGGTTTATCCAAAGAAGTTGAGAGCAACAACTACCAACCGCTACATATTCTGATTCAACGGTTGATAAAGAAACACAGTTCTGTTTCTTACTATACCATGAAACCAAATTGTTTCCTAAGTAAAAAACAACCTCCTGTGGTGCTTTTTTGGTCATCAATATTCCCTGCCCAATCCAAGTAACTAAAACCAACAAGATTGGTATTAGTATCTCTAGTGTACCATAACCCAAGTTTGGTTGTCCCACTAACATATCGAATAATACATTTTAAAGCCTTTAAGTGGGATACCTTGGGATTGACTTGATATCGTGTACACAAACACTGTACATAATAACAAGTTTGGTTGTGAAGTACAATAGGCTTCCTATCATACTTTTAAATAAGATGTGATCTACACCTTCACCTTCATCATCCCTACACAGCTTTTGAGACGATCCCATGGGAGTTTTCAATTGGGATGCATTCTCAAGTCTAAACTTTTTAACCAAGTTATGAGCATACTTGGTTTGAGTCACAAAAATTGTTTCATTACTTAATTTGTTTCACTTGAAGGCCAAGAAAATAGTTTAGCTCACAAACCATACTCATTTCAAAAATGGATGTCATGCTTTTGACAAAATGACGTAACATCTTTTCAGACGTAGACCCAAACACATTGTCATCCACCTATATCTGTGCAATGAGTATTTCATTTTTCTCCTTGTGAATGAACAAAGTTTTATCAACCTCCCCTCTTTTGAAACCAATTTCAAGAAGATATTCAGTAAGCCAAGCTCGAGGAGCTTGTTGAAGACCATACAATGCCTTCTTTAATTTAAAAACATGATTTGATTTGTTCATTTGGAAGCACACGTCAATATGCTTAAAATCCTTAAAATTACATATATTTAAGTTGTTCAAAGTTCATGATGGTTTGCTCTTTACATTTATGTTAAAACTAGACGTGATAACTTACTTTTGGACAAAGTTCAAGACCTATTACACATTATTTAGAACTTAAACTCCTCAATCCCTTAATGAGTGTTCATTTTTTAGATTTTGTGTCCCTAAAAATATCTATTTTTGTATAAGATTACTGATATTACCTTTGACACTCATCATAATCTAGTATTATTTCTAATGTTATACGTGGACATTAAAGTACATGGGCTACTTAAGTGGCTTGAAAGTCAACTTCCTTAATCTTAATAAAAAATTCGAAATGGACACTTAATTAAGGACGGATGGAGTATTGTCTATTATCTATTTGACTATAGTTATTTGTATGTATTTTTCTAAGGTACATAAACATTGGGTAATTTGACATTTGTTCTTCTATTTAATCTTGCTTTGATTTGATTATAGAGTAATATCTATTATGAAGAATAGGTAGCATGTCAAAGGATATAAATATATATATATTGAAACATAAAATTTGTTAGGAACCTTTATAGATCATGTTTTGATGTTGTAATATAGAATATATTATTTCCCAAAAACAAATGATAGGACTTTATGTTAAAAGAGTTTTTGTCAACAATATCACAAAACATAGAAACATTTATCTAATAAATGTTTTCAGAATAAGCTTCAAAATGCTACAAGTGCTAGCTGTTTCATTCTAACTGAAACAACTAAACACATAAACAACTAAGACAAAGAAGCAACTAACTAGAACAACTATCTATAACAACAATGATAAAATATTTGCAAAAGACATAAACATCTATCTTTATCAAGAAATTGTTTATCAACTCTAAAACAGCTTATCTAGCAAGTAGTTCATAGCATCAATACAAAGACAGATTATCAAGATCTACTTTACAAAAAGAAGAAAAAAATCTTAAATGTTTGAGCAAAGATGGAGCCTAACATCAAATTCTACATCAAAACTACTATGATCTCAATAAATCATAGGAAAAAAATTCAGCATCATCACTAAAGAAAGTTTTGTAAATACTATCAAATAGAGCTGTCAAAATCGGTTAGACCCGCCGGGCTAACCCGTCCCACCGCCTAAAAAAGGCGGGTTGGGTAGGTAAAATTCGATCCCATTTAGAAGCGGGTCAAACGGGTTGGACCAACACGGACCACTGACTAAAATGGGAAGATGCAGGTTGGGGCGGGCTAACCCGCCAAATTTTTCTTGATTATTGACGTGCACTTGATCTGGACTATTGATCAAAGGAAGTGTGAAGAGTTTCAAAAGAAACCCTGTGACTATGGCCGCGCATTCCTTTTTCATTTTTCAATAAAGAACCAAACAACACAGTACCTCTCTCTCTCTCTCTCTCTCTCTCTCTCTCTCTCTCTCTCTCTCTCCTCCATCACCTACCACCGTCGCTCTTTCTCTCCTCCATCCCCAGCCACCGTCGCTCTCTCTCTCTCTACCTCACCAGTATCCTCTTTTCTCATCTAGACCGTTTGTTTTAAGTCTAGGTATTCTACCTGCATCATCTTGTTCTAACTTTGAAATCAATTTGAGCATTTGAGCCCTAGTTCGCTTTTGGCATCCCCCCACACCAAATAGTTGTGTTTGTTTCAACCTTGAACTACTATATGGGTTGATTTGTTTATTTTGTGTTGATTTCTCCAGATTTTTGCGTTCGATTCCAAATCTTAGAGTCTCTATAGACATTTTTGTCCAGGATTTGATAGCATATATCTAAAATTAATTTTGTCCAACAACCTTATTTTTGGCGGGTTGGCCCGTCCCGCACCGTAGCCCAAGGTGGGTTGGGTTAGGTTGAGTATTCTTATCTAGGATTTGATAGCGTATATCTCAAATTAATTTTGTCCAACACAACCTTGTTTTTAGTGGGTTGACCCGTTCCGCTTTATAGCCTAAGGTGGGTTGGGTTGGGTTGGGCTGAGTATTTTTAATATGCTGATTTGGCGGGCGGGTCAGCAGGCCCCGTCCCGCCTAGTGGCGGGTTTTGGCGAGTTGTGGGTCCATCCGTCTGACTAGCCCATTTTGACAGCTCTACTATCAACAACAAATAACTCAGTTATCTCCACAAGAAGTAAGGATAGAGAAGAAAGCTTCCACCAGACTATTCTGAGTCATACCAATGAAGCACAAACAATTTTTGTGTATTTTGTAAACTGTCCAAGTTAGGTTGTCAACTAGATGAATAAAATTTGGAATTTTCCTACATAATCTATGTATTTTTTAGGAATATAATGAATTATTGTCTCATAGAGCCAAAGAGCTGTGAGGAATGGATGTAAAATAAGAAATCTGAATCACCTTAAACTATTTGTGTCCGTTTCTCTATCTGAACCACCTTAAAATAAAAAAACTGAACCACTTTAAAATAAAAAATCTAAACCACCTTAAAATAAGAAATCTGAACACAAAAAGTATGGATAGAGAAGAGATCTATAGCAGAGCTTCTACAAAAAGTAAGGATGGAGCTTCCACGAGTCATCCCAATGAAGCACAAACAATTTTTGTGTATAAACTGTCCTAGTTAGGTTGTTAACTGGAAGAATAAAATTTGGGATTTTTTTACATAATCTTTGCATTTTTTAGAAATATAGTAGATTATTGCCTCATAAAATCAGAGAGTTGTGAGGGGTGGATGTATAAACTATACCTAGACTCTTTATTTTCTATTTTGTCTATCTTAGCTAACTCTTTCATAACTTACTGAGCCACACAAAATAATATCATAACTTATTTTAGTAGTTTTACTAATTATTGTGTACAACTCTTGATTTATAACAAATCTATTAACAGTTTGGAACTTTGGATGGAACCACAAACTTAATTGTTTCTTAAACAGTTATCTGATTATTTCTACTTGACATGAGTTATTCAGTTCAGTGATTAATGATATATTATTAGATTGCACCGAGCGTAAAAAAGGACCCCACCAGTTCTCTCTCCGTTCCAGCAGCACCCTGAGCTTTAATTAAATTTCCATTTTGCCATTAGCTTCCTTGGTACGCTAGAGACTTTCCTTATATCTCCAAGCAGCCCCAAAATCAGATCAACTCCCCGTAGGCAAACGCCCTTTGGGGCAGCAGCTTTTCTCCCTAATTTTCTCTCCTTCCTCTAAAAATTGATCACCTTCAAAGGTTTGGAGCTTCAAATCAAGGGCCAAAGAAGCATCTTCAAGTGATTTTAATCCCAGATCTCGGCATTGATCGCGGCTTTATCGGTTTAATTCTTCCAATTTATATTTGGGGCTGCTTGGAGATATAAGGAAAAAAAAAATGATTTTGTAGATTGTGAATTTGGCTATATGCTTAATGATTTATGGAAAACAATTATTTTTCTATATCGTTGTAGTGAATTAATTTAATTTCTCTCTTTATTTAGAATATAAGCATGCTAGGTTATTAATTTATGGGCTTAATGCTTTTAATTAATTGGCCATTAATTAATCGATTTGAAAAATGTTTGGATCCGCGAGAGCTACCTTGCATTTTGGACCAAGCAAATTAATAGTTGGTGTTTTATGACACACACTGATAGACATGAGAGCACTTGTTTTGTCACGGACACTTGTAGCCATTGCTAAGTAGGGGAGATTCGGGTTTAATTACCCCCTTTCGATGTCTCGGTTACCGGCATGACTTGTAGAAAAATAGAGAAATTATTTCTATACCCATTATTACCCATTATCTTGGTTATTATTGTGTGCTCTTAATGCTTCCGATGGGTTGGCTACCCATTTGATGATCACTAGAATTATAGGGTAAGATGCGAGAGCCCGTCCTATAATTTTGAAAATCTCAATAATTTTCTTTGTGACGTCAGACCAAGAGGTAACGAGCGTTCTTAGATAGTTATGGGGTGCTTGATCGATAATGCGACTATTCTTTTCATGCTATAAGATGCAAGAGTCCGTAGTGAGAATTGGTAGCTAGACTTGTTATAAGATGCGAGAGCCCATAGGGAATACTATCAACGTGTGCCTGACTACCAAGACTTGAGTTAAAGAAAAGGGAAGAGAGGATTAAATTAATCACGAACTAGACTAGAAATATTGCATTCCTATAATCTTATCTTTAAATCTTGATTTGTTGTTGCAAAACCATTTTGCGTCCATGTAAATATTAATTGCTTTCTTTTATTTTTAGTTTTTAGTTTTTATTCTCAATTTATTTTCGCTCAAATATAATTAGATAGCCCAATTTTGGTACTTAGTTGGAGTGAAAATTACGTACATTCCCTGTGGATCGATAACTCGTACTTAAGTACACTTTATTACTTGATACGGTAGGGTACTCTTGCCCTATGTACACTTTATGCACACATCAGAGCTCTAGTTTGCTTTTGGCTTCCCCCCACACTAAATTGTTGTGTTTGTTTCAACCTATTGGACTACTAAATGGGTTGATTTGCTTTTTCCAGGATTTGTTGCGGTTCAATTCCAAATCCCGAGTCTCTGCAACAATTTTGTCCGGATTTGATAGCATATATATCTAAAATTAATTTTGTCCAACAACCTTATTTTTGGCGGGTTGGCCCGTCCCGCCCCGTAGACCAAGGTGGGTTGGGTTGGGTTGAGTATTTGTCTAGGATTTGATAATGTATATCTCAAATTAATTTTGTCCAACAACCTTATTTTTGGTGGGTTGGCCCGTCCCGCACCAAAGCCTAAGGTGAGTTGGGTTTGGTTGAGTATTTTAAATCTACGATTTGGCGGGTCGCAGGCCCCGTCCCGTCTAGATGGGGGTTTTGGCGAGTTGTGGTCCACTCGTCGACTAGTCCATTTTGACACTTTACTATCAACAACAAATAACTCGTTATCTCCGCAAGAAGTAAAGATAGAGAAGAGAGCATCCACCGGACTATTCGAGTCATACCAATGAAGCACAAACAATTTTTGTGTATTTTGTAAACTGTCCAAGTTAGGTTGTCAACTAGATGAATAAAATTTGGAATTTTCCTACATAATCTTTGTATTTTTTAGGAATATAATAAATTATTGTTTCATAGAGCCAAAGAGCTGTGAGGAATAGATGTACAATAAGAAATCTGAACCACCTTAAATTATTTGTGTCAGTTTCTCTATCTAAACCACCTTAAAATAAGAAATCTGAACCACTTTAAAATAAAAAATTTGAACCACTTTAAAATAAGAAATCTGAAGCACAAAAAGTAAGGATAGAGAAGAGATCTACATCAGAGCTTCTACAAAAAGTAAGGAGAGTCATCCCAATGAAGCACAAACAATTTTTGTGTATGTTTTGCCCTAGTTAGGTTGTTAACTGGAAGAATAAAATTTGGGATTTTTCTACATAATCTTTATATTTTTTAGAAATATAGTAGATTATTGCCTTATAAAATTAGAGAGTTGTCACGGGTGGATGTATAAACTGTCCCTAGACTATTTATTTACTATTTTGTCTATCTTAGCTAACTCTTTCATAACTTACTAAGCTACACACAAAATAATATCATAACTTATTTTAGTATTTTACTAATTTAAAGAAAAACATATTTTTATTGTGTACAACTCTTGATTTATAACAAATCTATTAACAGGTTTGGATGGAACCACAAACTTAATTGTTTCTTAAACAGATAAGCGATTATTTCTACTTGACATGAGTTATTGAATTCAGTGATTAATTATATATTATTAGATTGCACCGAGCGTAAAGGACCCCATAAAAATATATGGGAAATTTTTAGCACAATGTCGATGTAAATTTTTAATTTTTTTACACAAGTGGCCTTAAATTTTTTCTCGATTATTACAAAAAAAAAAAAAGTAGAACCCCTAAAATCCCAAAACTAGATCTCCAAATTCTAAAACTAAACACACCAAAAGGTTATATAAAGAAAAAAATAAAAAATCAGAGTTTTTTTCATAACCATAGTCTGTGTACATAGAAAACTTAATTTGGAAAAGGAAAAAAAATGGTAAATTGTTGGTCAAATGAGAATTAGAGTTTCCTATGTCAACCAATTTATAAGTCTTTCGTCTTAAAGAATAATAACTTTTGTTATAATTTTTTTACATGACTTTAGTCAAACAAAATAAATTTAATCATTTTATGCAACACACACACACACACACACAAGTCACTAACAATTCTTAAATACTTCTATAATGATATGCGTAATATGTGGTAAGGAAATAATGTATATTTCATTTTTGGGAGTTTGATATCAACTTGAACAAGATTTAAAGTTGGTCGTGTAAAAAAATAAAATAAAATAAAATAAAAATTACACTAACAATTGTATCAAAATGGGTGAAAGATGGTAATCAATATAATTACGTACTAATTCAATCTTAAATCAATTTGTAGTAATTGTCTCATACTCGTAAGTTTGTTTAAAAATATTTTTATCGTTATGCCTTACTAAAAATTTTAGTCGTAATTTTGATAAAAGAAATCCTATTAAACTTGTAGGTTTATTAATGTACTCTCTAGCTACCAAGAAAGTTATTCCATGGAATGGTCACACCAAATCACTAAATCGTCGTTACACCAACTTTTCTCTATCTCTCATATTTTTCTCGATTATTACAACAACAATAAAATTAAAATCCCAAAACTAGATCACCAAATTCCAAAACAAAACACACCCAAAGTTTATATAACAATAAAAAATCAGAGACTCTTTTCTTCATAACCATAGTCATGATACATAGAAAACTTTGGAACAGGAATTTTTTTTTTGCAAATTGTTGGTCGAATGAAAATAAACAAATCAACCCATATTCAATTAGTATATCATTTTATGCAACACAAGTCGTCCGATATAGCTCTCCCTTCCCTCTGATTTAGAGATGTTCAATTCAATGGCTTGGAAGTTGTCAAAACTGAAACGCACTAGAGGGTGGTTTACTGTCAAATTCCACTTTTGCCCCGTTGACACCCATATTCAATTAGTATATTACTTGAATCGTTCTTTCATAGACACAGTCTTGTCTCTCTCTCTCTCTCTCTCTCTCTCATACAAACTTAAAATCTTCAACCAATTAAACCCAGGCCACTATAAATACCTGGCCTCGCATCCTCTCTATCAACACATCAAAAATATCAATCACTTAATTAAAAACAACAACAACAAATCATGAAAACTTCACTGCTGCTTTCCTTTTTCTTGGCTACTCTGATCTATTCCAATATTGCATGGGCTGCTTCCTCAGCTCATCATCATCATCACCATCACCATCCCCGTCAAGATTTTCTCCGTTGCCTCACCCTTCATACTCGCAACTCCACCTCCATTTCCCAATTAATTTACACCCCAAACAACTCTTCCTTCACATCTATATGGGAATCCAATATCAACAATAAACGATTTGACGTACCCTCAACCCCTAAACCTTTTCTCATCGTGACGCCAGTCGATGAATCCCAAATCCAGACAGTTGTCTATTGCTCTAAGAATCATGGGATCAAACTGAGAATCCGAGGTTGTGGCCATGATTTTGAGGGTCTTTCGTACGCCGCACAAATTCCATTTGTCATGCTTGACCTCACTAACATGAGATCAATAAATGTTGACGTTGCGAGTAAGACAGCATGGGTTCAAGGTGGTGCAAGTCTTGGTGAGCTCTATTATAGAATTTCTGAGAAAAGTAGGACTCTTGCCTTTCCAGGAGGTACTTGGTCTACTGTAGGAGTTGGTGGGCTCATCAGCGGCGGGGTTACGGCACGCTTAATCGAAAATACGGCCTTGCTGCTGATCATGTGATAGATGCTCGCATGGTCGACGTGAATGGCCAAATTCTTGATAGAAAATCCATGGGTGAGGATTTGTTTTGGGCTATTAGGGAGGTGGTGCTTCAAGTTTTGGGGTCATTGTTGCGTGGAAGTTAAATTTGGTTGATGTTCGGAGATTGTGACTGTATTTGCCACTACTAGGACTTTAGAACAAAATGCAACAAGCATCTTCCACAAGTGGCAATACTTTGCGCCAAATGCTGATAGAGATTTATTTTTGAGAGCCCAATTAACAACAACAAACTCGGTACTAGTGGGAAGAAAACTGTTCTTGTTACATTTGATGGAGTGTTCTTGGGTAGAGCCGATAGGCTAATTCGATTGATGCAAGACGGCTTCCCGAATTGGGATTGGTGAGAGAAAATTGTACGAAGTGAGTTGGGCTCAATCCGCTCGTAATTTCAAGTTTCTCAAGTCAAGCTTCACCTCAAATTTTGCTTAATCGCAGTGCTACACCCGAGTTCGCTATAAAGGTAAATCGATTTTGTGCAAAAGCCGATTCCTATTAAGGGCATTGAAGGGATGTGGAGAATGTTTCTCAAAATAGATGTAAGGACCCCGAACTTCGTATTGAGTCCTTATGGTGGAAGGATGAATGAGATTTCAGAATCGGCTATTCCATTCCCACATAGAGTGGGAACTTGTACGTGCTTCTTGAATGGGCTAATTTGGATATAGAAAATCCAGCATCTACTAACAGACGCATTAAGCGGCTTAGAGGCGTCTATAGTTACTTGGCTCGTTATGTTTCGAATTCTCCAAGAAGTTCATATGTGAACTATAATGATCTTGACTTGGGAGTGAGCACGAAAACCTACGAAGAAGCAAGCATTTGGGGTACTAAATATTTTGGTAATAATTTCGAAAGATTGGTTCGAATCAAGAGCAAAGTTGATCCAAGAAACTTCTTCGATCATCCACAAAGCATCCCTCCTTTTCCGAAATCATTTTAACCTTCGTTCCAAAGGAAAAGAAAAATATGTAAAATAATCATTTCATTTATTTGTTTGTTCTCTTTCATTCTTTTTGGCTAAAAAGCTACTCATGTATAAATTTCACATGAACGTGTTAAGTGTTTGGTAGTAAAAACTTATTTCGATAATAATTGTTACATGTATTTTTATATATTCTTGCACTTTAATTCTCTCCTTAGTACCATGAAGACATTGCATTACACTTCCTTGGGTGAGATCTTCGTTACTAGCATCCGATTGTACCTTAGAGAGTAGTTTTGAATATATTCGGCCTGAATATATCTTAAAAACCAACAAAAAAGAGGGTATTATATTACATATGTGCCCATGTTAGATTCGACTAATTGGTGTTTTTTCTTTAATCTTATCTATAAGCGCAATTGAGACTTTTATACCTATGTACTGAACCGAAACTCAATAAAGTGTAAATGTTATAAAAGATGTGATAACATCTAGAGTAACAAGTAAAAAATGAAGTAAAAATCAATGACAATTTGTTGTACTTTTTATCTACAAGTATAAATACTTGTAGATATTTCAATATGGCAAAAACCTTACAATAGAAAATATAGAACCCGTTACAAAGTAAACAACTAGTGAAATTACAAAAGATGTTCCAAACTCAAGTAACTCAACCGAGATTACGAATACCACTCAAAGATCTAACAAATATTATATTGTCTAAGGACAACAACAATGGTCAAGGAACTTAGTTTCAGATCACTGTGAATCAAATGTGACAGAATATGTTGCAACGTCTTTGCTTATATTTACTTCGGGACAGTATGAGTGTTTGAAATCTTCTCAAGTCTGGAATATCTCTCTCAGTCTCCGTCAACAGAATGAAGCATGTGCTTTACCTAATATAGGCTTGAAAATTCCTTAAAAACAAAGAAAGAACACACTAAACAAATGTTAAAGTTAGTATAAAATCCTACCATATTTACGTGAATCAATATCTTAGATTGAACTAATTTAATGTCAACTACTCTATACCATATTTATAATCAATTATCCTATAATTATCTAATCGATCAAGATATATACCAAAAATACAATCAATCACAATCTTGATTGATTGACCTCAAATTTTACCAAGAAAGGCAAAACTAATCAATTAATTAGCAATTTACCAAATTGACAGAAATTAATGATTGATTATGAGGATTTTAAAATCCAACAATCTCCCCCTTTTTACCTTTCTGGTCAAAACACACCTTAGGGCAAAACAATGATCAAAGATCAAGAAACGGATAGTGGGACACCCTCTAATATAGGGGACCCGGAGTGGCCGGATAGGTCGCCGGTAATTGCCTGAATGTCGAAAAAATTTAGAAGCTTCTGGTAAATGAAAATGAACAGTGGGACACTCACTTATTAACATCGAGCGACCTGGATACATACCAGGCCGACCTTGATGTAACCCCTCTCAGCTCGGCAAACTGAGTCCTTCATGGAATCACCTCTCGCCTAGGAAGAGTCCACCTATAACTCTATACACCTCAGTCCTAAGCAGACAAGGTAACGTAATCCGAAAGACATGGGAATTGATCATATCTCTCCCACTCCAAAACCAATAAGGATTATGGCTTATCTCCTTATAAATAGCACCCTCAACAGGACTCATAAGATACATGCATGCAAATTACTTGCTTACAGATTCTATTAGCTTTACATCTCCCACGAAGTATTGCTAATTCTCACGCCTGAGGGTTATCGCTGGAACAACCCAGCACCCCTTACGGTGTTCTTTGTTGATCACAGGTCCGAAACTACTTGCACTTCAAGGACAATCCCTGCAACACAGAGCCGGAATCCTACTAGACTACACACGTGGACCAGACGGTCACATACAATCTTTTTTGCCGTGATCAATCATATTACACATGTGCCCATGTTAGATTCAGACTAATTGGTGTTTTTTTCTTTAATCTTATCTATAAGCGCAATTGAGACTTTTATACCTATGTAACCGAACCGAAACTCAATAAAGTGTAAATGTTATCAAAGATGTGATTACATCTAGAGTAACAACAAGTAAAAAATGAAGTAAAAATCAATGACAATTTGTTGTACCTTTTATCTACAAGTATAAATACTTGTAGATATGTCAATATGGCAAAACCTTACACTAGAACATATAGAACCCGTTACAAAGTAAACAACTAGTGAAATTACAAAAGATGTTCCTAACACAAGTAACTCAACCGAGATTACGAATACCACTCAAAGATCTAACAAATATTATATTGTCCAAGGACAACAATAATGGTCAAGGAACTTAGTTTCGATCACCGTGAATCAAATGTGACGAATATGTTGCAACGTCTTTGCTCATATTCACTTCGGGACTGTATGAGTGTTTGAAATCTTCTCAAGTCTCGGAATATCTCTCTCGTCTCCCTCAAGAATGAAGCACGTGCTTTACATTATATAGGCTTGAAAATTTCTTAAAAACAAAGAAAGAACACACTAAACAAATGTTAAAGTTAGTATAAAATCCTACCATATTTACGTTAATCAATATCTTAGATTGAACTAATTTAAAGTCAACTAATATATACCATATTTATAATCAATTATCCTCTAATTATCTAATCAATCAAGATATATACCAAAAATACAATCAATCACAATCTTGATTGATTGATCTCAAATTTTACCAAGAAAGGCAAAACTAATCAATTAATCAATTAATTACCAATTTACCAAATTGACACAAATTAATGATTGATTATGAGGATTTTAAAATCCAACAATCTCCCCTTTTACCTTTCTCGGTCAAAACACACCTTAGGGCAAAACAATGATCAAAGATCAAAAACTCCCCGAATTTGATGATAACCAATATTCAAATACTTCTCCTACCTTAGAACTTTCCCCCCACCCTTTGGCCAGAAAGGGAGGAGGCATTTGCACAAAGATGAAGCAACAGTTTAGGAAACAGCAAAAAATTCAAAGTTTTGAAAGGGTAGGAGACTGTAATGGACAAGGTTTCTCCTACTTACCTGGAGTTTCGATTTGAATTATGGAAGGAGAATGTGCTCAGTAGCTCCCTGTTTCCCAAACACACAGATTATCCAAAATAAATAAGGAGATATTAGGAAACATAATAGAACCCAAAATTTTAATTTTGATAAAACTTCAGCAAAATATTTTCAATTTGTCTCACTGCTCATAAATCAGAAACCATTCAAATTGTTTTTAGACAAACAAATTCATGGATAAAAATTTTCAGTCAATATACCACACTGGAAGAAATAGATAGAGTGAAGCAGCAGCATGAATATTTTTCACCAGACCAAATGCCTTATTGTTATGCCTAACCATGATGAATAATACAATGCACACACAGGTGAAGGACTTTGTTCAACGGATGAGAAGAAAAATGTTGGCACATTGAGAGACACATTTGCAATTTTGAATTCAATGGATTAAGATTCCTTTCTCAGAGTTCCTTTGAATGATGATTTTTGCCTTAAATTTGAAGGGATTTTACCAGTAGGTATCTTTCACTCTACCTCAAGGATAGTCGTTTTCTCATATGATCACGCTAAAATTTCAAAGAACATATTTGATCTAGATGGTAAGATCATATATGAGTGGTTGCATGCATACAACATTGAGAAGGTAACTTTTTTCCTCAAATGCTTCCAATCACTACTTTGGCTCATTCACAGAGAAAAGAAAATTTCACACGATTTTCAATAGAGATCCACATTTAAAAAAATGCCTTCAAAATAACACATTTAAGAATGATATCATTTGACAAAGTCGTGCCCAAAACAAATTAAGGATGATGATTTTTTTTTTTAAACAACATGCATATGTGGTCACACATGTAAACACATTTTATGAGACTCTCAAATGACACACAAACATATTGATTTTCTAAGAGTAAAAAATTTCTCAAAATCAAGGGCATTGGTGCAAACATCAGCTAATTGGTTCTTTTTTCCTATAAATTCCATGCGGATAATATTTTGTTCAACCAAATCCCGAAAAAAGTGATGTCAAATATCAATATGTTTGGTACGGGAGTGTTGAACAGGATTTTTCGAGATATCTATTGCACTAGAATTATCACAATAAACAACGAGAGTATCACTATGCAGCCCATAGTCATTGATCATTTAGTTTATCCAAAGAAGTTGAGAGCAACAACTACCAACCGCTACATATTCTGATTCAGCGGTTGATAAAGAAACACAGTTTTGTTTCTTACTATACCATGAAACCAAATTGTTTCCTAAGTAAAAAAACAACCCCATGTGGTGCTTTTTTGGTCATCAATATTCCCTGCCCAATCCAAGTAACTAAAACCAACAAGATTGGTATTAGTATCTCTAGTGTACCATAACCCAAGTTTGGTTGTCCCACTAACATATCGAATAATACATTTTAAAGCCTTTAAGTGGGATACCTTGGGATTGGCTTGATATCGTGCACAGACACAAACACTGTACATAATAGGTCTTTGGTAGTCAAGTACAATAGGCTTCCTATCATACTTTTAAATAAGGTGTGATCTACACCTTCACCTTCATCTTCATCATCCCTACACAGCTTTTGAGACGATCCCATGGGAGTTTTTAAGTGGGATGCATTCTCAAGTCTAAACTTCTTAACCAAGTTATGAGAATACTTGATGCAGGATCAAGTTAAATTGGTATTAAGATATAGTTTATTATATCTAGTTATTTTTAATTATATTGTAATTTTCCAAATTATAATTTATAGGGTAGTATTTTTATATTTAGAAGTAGATTTAGGCACTTAATTGATATATTTAAGTCCTATTAGGTTACTATATATGTTAGGCTAGTTTGTAGGAAGTTTTAACTTGTTTTCCAAGCTTTATAAGTCCTATAAATATAGGCTCCAATGTAATTCCGAATTTAGCTTTTGAATTTTATGAAAATTGATTATTTTTATTCCAGTTTTCGGTATTCCTTTGAATCAACGAAGATTGATGCCTAGATCACGGTAGGTTTTGGACCTCAACGTGGTTTGGAAGATCATCGCTGGTAGTCGTGCGCGATCTCAACAGCGTTGGTTCTATCATTACTTTGTTTTTAAATCTTCCGCTACATCAGTTGGTATCAGAGCCAAAACCTGGTATCGGTTTATTTTATTTTATTTTCGTTCATCATCACTTCCATATCATGTCAATTGCATTACTTGATTTTTTCTGGCCCTTTTCTGAATCTCAATCCCACACACCTCAACCTATTGTCGATTGGAATAAACCGCCGTCTATGATGAAGAATTGATGGTTGATTCTAGAATCAATACTCATTACAGATCCATTTGATCTCCCCTCCACAAACATCTTCTTCGTGTTTCATTAACAAGCTTTTACTCCACGACTTTATAAAGATCCATTGGACTGATTGGATGGATGTCGTCACCCAAGTCGGTATGTTCAGAACTCGACATGGATATGAAATTTTACAAATTCTAGTGTCAATGCCAAGTGGGAGGACAAGCATCAAACGTACTCTTTCTGCCCTACTTCAAATTCGAGGACGAATTTTTTCAAAGTCGAGGAGAATGATGCAGGATCAAGTTAAATTGGTATTAAGATATAGTTTATTATATCTAGTTATTTTTAATTATATTGTAATTTTCCAAATTATAATTTATAGGGTAGTATTTTTATATTTAGAAGTAGATTTAGGCACTTAATTGATATATTTAAGTCCTATTAGGTTACTATATATGTTAGGCTAGTTTGTAGGAAGTTTTAACTTGTTTTCCAAGCTTTATAAGTCCTATAAATATAGGCTCCAATGTAATTCCGGATTTAGCTTTTGAATTTTATGAAAATTGATTGTTTTTATTCCAGTTTTCGGTATTCCTTTGAATCAACGAAGATTGATGCCTAGATCAAGGTAGGTTTTGGACCTCAACGTGGTTTGGAAGATCATCGCGGTAGTCGTGCGCGATCTCAACGGCGTTGGTTCTATCGTTACTTTGTTTTTAAATCTTCCGCTACATCAATACTTGGTTTGAGACACAAAAATTCCTTTATTACTTAATTTGTTTCACTTGAAGGCCAAGAAAATAGTTTTGCTCGCCAACCATACTCATTTCGAAAGTGGATGTCATGCTTTTGATAAAATGTCGTAACATCTTTTTAGACGTAGACCCAAACAAAATGTCATCCACATATATCTGTGCAATGAGTATTTCATTTTTCTCCTTCTGAATGGACAAAGTTTTATCAACCACCCCTCTTTTGAAACCAATTTCAAGAAGATATTCATAAGCCAAGCTCGAGGAGCTTGTTTAAGACAAATACAATGCCTTCTTTTATTTAAAAACATGATTTGGTTTGACGGGATTAGAATTATAAAAATTTGTTCATTTGGAAGCACACGTCAATATGCTAAAGTGTGTTTTAGTATATAATTGTGAACCACTATCTAGTTCAAAGTTCAAAGATGGTTTGCTCTTTACGTATATGTTAAACCTAGACGTGATAACTTACTTTTGGACAAAGTTCAAGACCTATTTCACATTATTTAGAACTTAAACTCCCTCCATCCCTGAACAAGTGTTCATTTTTTAGATTTTGTGTCCCTAAAAAAGTGTCTATTTTTATATAACATTACTAATATTACCTTTGACACTCATCATAATCTAGCATTATTTCTAATGTATGGAACCCAAACTTCGTATTGAGTCCTTATGGTGGAAGGATGAATGAGATTTCAGAATCGGCTATTCCATTCCCGCATAGAGCTGGGAACTTGTACGTGCTTCTTGAATGGGCTAATTTGGATATAGAAAATCCAACATCTACTAACAGACCTATTAACTGGCTTAGAGGCATCTATAGTTACTTGGCTCGTTATGTTTCGAATTCTCCAAGAAGTTCATATGTGAACTATAATTATCTTGACTTGGGAGTGAGCACGAAAACCTACGAAGAAGCAAGCATTTGGGGTACTAAATATTTTGGTAATAATTTCAAAAGATTGGTTCGAATCAAGAGCAAAGTTGATCCAAAAAACTTCTTCAGTCATCCGCAGAGCATCCCTGCTTTTCTGAAATCATTTTAACCTTCGTTCCAAAGGAAAAGAAAAATATTTAATATAATCATTTCATTTATTTGTTTGTTCTTTTTCATTCTTTTTGGCTAAAAAGCTACGCATGTATTAATTTCACATGAACTTGTTAAGTGTTTGGTAGTAAAAACTTATTTCGATAATAATTGTTACATGTATATATATATTCTCGCACTTTAATTCTCACATTTGTACCATGAAGACATTGTATTACACTTCCTTGGGTGAGATCTTCGTTACTAGCACCCGACTGTACCTTGGAGAGTAATTTTGAATATTTTCGGGCCTGAATATATCTTAAAAAACCAACAAAAAAAGAGGGTATTATATTACACATGTGCCCTTGTTAGATTCACTATAATTGGTGTTTTTTTCTTTTAATATTCTTATCTATAACTGCAATGAATTTTCTCATAAAACTTTCTTTCTCGTATCAACAAACAAACATGTTATATGACTTGATTTCTTCGAGTTAGTAATGGCGCACATGTTCTAATATACTCTCCCCGTTCCGCTCAAAGACTTCACGTTTAAAATGTCAAATAATTACGAAATATATAAGTAGCATTGTAGTTGATCATAATTACAAAAGTGTTTGAGCATAGCAAAGATGTTAATAACATATGTGGAGGGTGAAGTTGAAAGGCTTATGGAGATTGTATACATATTTTTTTTAAATTGACTCTTTAGGTGAATCATCCCAAAATAGTATAGTGGTCTCTTTGCCTTGAACGGAGGGAGTATGTTATTAAATGATGGTTTGTTCTTTGCTTGAATCACTAAACTCTTAAAACAAGTGAAGCTATGATTTTTGGGGATTAGAATTATAAAAATTTGTTCATTTGGAAGCACATGTCAATATTTGAAGTGTGTTTCAAGATATAATTGTGAACCCTTATCCATATAAAATCCTTAAAATTACATATATTTAAGCAGTTCGCACATGAATGAGCATATGCTTTCAAAGAAAGTAATTTGGTAAGGATATTAATTACTGGAATACAATAGAAACTGACTCTATCCTATGGGTATATAGGCCATTGTGAAATGTAGTGGTTCGCTAACTTGCAATGATAGGACTCTTGTTCGACGGTAGAAGAGTGCCCACTCCAAGCAATGATAAGACTCGCACTTTGGATACTCCTTGGCCCTAGCTACGCTTGTGCAGCAATGAGTAGGGGAAAAAAGGTCTTTACGCCTGGTTATCTTCATAAATCGGCATTCTCACAGTCCTCGGCAGACACTCTCACCTTCCCCCGGCAAGCACTCTAACATTCCCTTTGGGGACCACGGTACGTATCTCCCTAAGAATCTTGAAAAAATTACTATCTAATCCCGAGATTCTCTAAAGTCTAACTAGTATAGATAACAGCCCCCCTTCTATCATATGGTACAATTCTGATACCCTACTTCTTTTTTTCCCTCTATTGACAGTATTCTCTCTCATAACTGTCGTCATATTATATTCTCACGATGGAGGGGTTTTGCAGAGCACACACCCCCCCCGGCTCAGAAACTGTGGACAAATCTATATCGTCACTTACTTTTGGACAAAGTTTAAGACCAATTTCCTATAATTTAGAGCTTATATTCACTCCATCCATAAATGAGTCAAATTTTTTAATTTTTTTTATCCCTAAATAATTGTCCATTTTTGTGTAAGTTTACTAATTTCACCTTTAGCACTTACCATATCCTAGTATAGAATTCTAATTTTGTATGTGACATTAATGTACACGTGCTACTAAAACGGCCTGAAAAAACAACTTGCTTAGTTTTAGTAAAAATTAAAGATGGACACTCATTTAGGGACGAAAGGGAGTATTATCTATATTGTGATCAATTTTAATAACTTTTTTTTAAACAGAAAAAATGTTAAAATAGCAAAATTGTTATCACATTTACATATGTTCTAAATTTTTTATACAAACATTTGGATTTTGGACATATTGACTTTTTATATGGTTGACAAACTATCAAAGTTGATTTAAAAGACATTAATTTGATTGACCGATATCATCTTGTAAAAATATGCAGAATCAAATAATTCGAATTAAATCAATTTTGATTTTGGGCCAATCAAATAAATCGGATTAAAAACTTCATGAATAGAGCATCAAAAGTCAAAAAAAAAAAATTTCTTAAATACTTCTATAATGATATGCGTAATATGTGGTAAGGAAATAATGTATATTTCATTTTCGGGAGTTTGATATCAACTTGAACAAGATTTAAAGTTGGTCGTGTAAAAAAAAAAATAAAAAAAAATAAAAAATTACACTAACAATTGTATCAAAATGGGTGAAAGCTGGTAATCAATATAATTACGTACTAATTCAATCTTAAATCAATTTGTAGTAATTGTCTCATACTCGTAAGTTTGTTTAAAAATATTTTTATCGTTATGCCTTACTAAAAATTTTAGTCGTAATTTTGATAAAAGAAATCCTATTAAACTTGTAGGTTTATTAATGTACTCTCTAGCTACCAAGAAAGTTATTCCATGGAATGGTCACACCAAAT
The DNA here is from genome assembly GCA_016624345.1 of Platycodon grandiflorus. NCBI lineage: Eukaryota > Viridiplantae > Streptophyta > Magnoliopsida > Asterales > Campanulaceae > Platycodon > Platycodon grandiflorus. Next base: position 572,947 of record JACONP010000034.1, on the reverse strand, counting down.
CACTAAATCGTCGTTACACCAACTTTTTCTCTATCTCTCATATTTTTTTCTCGATTATTACAACAACAATAAAATTAAAATCCCAAAACTAGATCACCAAATTCCAAAACAAAACACACCCAAAGTTTATATAACAATAAAAAATCAGAGACTCTTTTCTTCATAACCATAGTCATGATACATAGAAAACTTTGGAACAGGAATTTTTTTGCAAATTGTTGGTCGAATGAAAATCAGAGCTAGTTTCCTAATTCAACCAATTTATAAGTCTTTTGTCTTAAAAATAATCATTTTTATTAATTTTGACCTGACTTTAGTCAAACTAAATAATATATATATATATATATATATATATATATATATTTATATCATTTTATGCAACACAAGTCGTCCGATATAGCTCTCCCTTCCCTCTGATTTAGAGATGTTCAATTCAATGGCTTGGAAGTTGTCAAAACTGAAACGCACTAGAGGGTGGTTTACTGTCAAATTCCACTTTTGCCCCGTTGACACCCATATTCAATTAGTATATTACTTGAATCGTTCTTTCATAGACACAGTCTTGTCTCTCTCTCTCTCTCTCTCTCTCTCATACAAACTTAAAATCTTCAACCAATTAAACCCAGGCCACTATAAATACCTGGCCTCGCATCCTCTCTATCAACACATCAAAAATATCAATCACTTAATTAAAAACAACAACAACAAATCATGAAAACTTCACTGCTGCTTTCCTTTTTCTTGGCTACTCTGATCTATTCCAATATTGCATGGGCTGCTTCCTCAGCTCATCATCATCATCACCATCACCATCCCCGTCAAGATTTTCTCCGTTGCCTCACCCTTCATACTCGCAACTCCACCTCCATTTCCCAATTAATTTACACCCCAAACAACTCTTCCTTCACATCTATATGGGAATCATCAGCGGCGGGGTTACGGCACGCAATCGAAAATACGGCCTTGCTGCTGATCATGTGATAGATGCTCGCATGGTCGACGTGAATGGCCAAATTCTTGATAGAAAATCCATGGGTGAGGATTTGTTTTGGGCTATTAGGGGAGGTGGTGCTTCAAGTTTTGGGGTCATTGTTGCGTGGAAGTTAAATTTGGTTGATGTTCCGGAGATTGTGACTGTATTTGCCACTACTAGGACTTTAGAACAAAATGCAACAAGCATCTTCCACAAGTGGCAATACTTTGCGCCAAATGCTGATAGAGATTTATTTTTGAGAGCCCAATTAACAACAACAAACTCTGGTACTAGTGGGAAGAAAACTGTTCTTGTTACATTTGATGGAGTGTTCTTGGGTAGAGCCGATAGGCTAATTCGATTGATGCAAGACGGCTTCCCCGAATTGGGATTGGTGAGAGAAAATTGTACAGAAGTGAGTTGGGCTCAATCCGCGCAAGTAATTTCAAGTTTCTCAAGTCAAGCTTCACCTCAAATTTTGCTTAATCGCAGTGCTACACCCGAGTTCGCTATAAAAGGTAAATCTGATTTTGTGCAAAAGCCGATTCCTATTAAGGGCATTGAAGGGATGTGGAGAATGTTTCTCAAAATAGATGTAAGGACCCCAAACTTCGTATTGAGTCCTTATGGTGGAAGGATGAATGAGATTTCAGAATCGGCTATTCCATTCCCACATAGAGCTGGGAACTTGTACGTGCTTCTTGAATGGGCTAATTTGGATATAGAAAATCCAGCATCTACTAACGACGCATTAAGCGGCTTAGAGGCGTCTATAGTTACTTGGCTCGTTATGTTTCGAATTCTCCAAGAAGTTCATATGTGAACTATAATGATCTTGACTTAGGAGTGAGCACGAAAACCTACGAAGAAGCAAGCATTTGGGGTACTAAATATTTTGGTAATAATTTCGAAAGATTGGTTCGAATCAAGAGCAAAGTTGATCCAAGAAACTTCTTCAGTCATCCACAAAGCATCCCTCCTTTTCCGAAATCATTTTAACCTTCGTTCCAAAGGAAAAGAAAAATATGTAAAATAATCATTTCATTTATTTGTTTGTTCTCTTTCATTCTTTTTGGCTAAAAAGCTACTCATGTATAAATTTCACATGAACGTGTTAAGTGTTTGGTAGTAAAAACTTATTTCGATAATAATTGTTACATGTATTTTTATATATTCTTGCACTATAATTCTCTCCTTACACTACAAGAAAACCCACTTTCACCGACACATTTTTTTTGACATTTGATATAAATGTCGGAAATTTCCCACACTTCAGTATATTTGTCGACAATAAATGACAGTTAAAGTAAGCGTCGGTAATTTGACGACGCTTTTTTATAAATGTCAGAGTTTTACGACACTTTATTGAAGTGTTGGAAAGTAAATTCGACGCTTTCGTCTTACAGTCGATAATTATACGACGAATATTGTATGCGTTGGTAAATATACGACAAATTCAACAAACTGTCGGAAAGTTCACGACACATAATGAAGTGTCGTAAAATTTACCACATTTTGAAAATTTGTGTCGGAAAATTTAACGACGTTTTAAAATTAAAAGTTGGAAATTGTCTATTTCAAACTAGGTACAATTACTCTTGATTGTGTATTGTAAAACAAATCTCACTACAACAAAAATGATATTTTAGGACCCCTAACATATATAGGTCGCCTTTAAATAATAGTCCGATATATATAAAAGCCCCAATAGGGCGCCAAACTCATTAAATGTTGAGTCCTATTATGGTACAAACTAGCGGGACGCTGAATCTTAATTATTATCATAAGGACTACTTGGACGTCCTTTCATTGACATCCCATAAAAATGCCTAAAAGGACGCCTAACCCATTGGGATCTATTAGGGGTGTAATTATTAGAATGCTCTTGTACAAGGGTCTTATTACCGGCCATCATATTTGAAAGGATACCTGGCTCTTGAAGCCCTATTATCATAAAGGCTACTAGCTATAGGACACCCTTTAAATGTCATCCCATAAAAAACCCAAAAGGATGGATAACACATTGGGACCTATATATTAGGGATGTTATTAATATGATATCATTCGATAAGGGTCCTATTACCATAATCCCTAATAGGACACCTAACCCTTAGGGCCCTATTACTGTAAGGGCTAATATGATGCCTTTTAAGTAGTCATCACATAATAGGGTAAATAAGACACATAACCCTTCAAGTCCTTTTATCGAGGCGTAAAAGTGAACGTACTCCACTTAGAACATATTAAGTATAATTTCTTAAAAATTATTAATTACTCATTCAATCCGAAACTAAGTCATTATTTCCAAATATATGTATTTCATAATTGTCCATATGCTAATATAGCTACCCACAGACCCGAAATTTACGTACGTACAAAACTTCCTATGGATACGCGGTAGGCAAAGACGCACCAAGCTAGAAATCCTACATTCATACATTTAAGTCTACCTATGTGTAGTGCGACACGATCACCATACTTTGGCGTAATCACGACCAAATTTATCTCTGTCACTTGTCATATCTTAATGTACATGCATTTGCAAAAATATATGAGAGTACTAAGTAAATGTATTCATATTTATGTTCTATTAGAAGTGCTTAAAATTCATATTCGTAAATTTTTGAATGCTAAAAAGTAAATACTTATTTTTGACGAATGATCACTAGCTAGTAAGTTTTATTATATATATTAAAGGTTACTCTTACCGTCTCAAAATGCAATAATTCTTGGAGGGTGGACATATATATATATATATATATATATATTTTAATATTTAATGAGTTTTAATATTGAGTCTTATTTTTCTTGAAAATACCTAATGTCAAAAAATATCAACTTTTTTTTAAATGTTGGTAAAATTCAAACCATACCCAGGAACTCAATAATATTATTTATACTTGAACTCAAAAATATTATTTATATTTTCCCCACCTTTATTCCTTTTCAATTCTTTTTCCTCTTATCACTTTTTGGTTTCCCCGTCCCCAAACTTCGTGCGCTATGTTGAAGTTCTCCTTCTTTCTCTCATACACGTTCCTTCGTGACTCCTTCCCGTTCCTTCGTGACTCCTTCCCCATCATCTCTTCCCGTATTCTTCCCCTTTCTCTCCCTCGTTTGGTGATAGCTAGTTGTCTTCGCAATTACAAAGATGAAGATCAACAATTCAATTTGGAGTAATTGATGAAGGGTTTTTGAAAGAGGTAATTATTTTTTCAATTGCGATTTCCGGCTAATTGCCATGGTTCTCTATCAATTGGTGTGTGTCTCTGTGTGTGCTGGTGTGTGTGCTGGTGTGTGTGTGTGAGTTGCTACATTTCAACTTGTTTGCAATTAAACCCAAATTCCCAAACCTTTCCCGTCCTCTCTCCTCGATCCCATCAAACCCACAAACATAATTTAATTTTCCCACCTCGATCCAATCGTAGTTGAAGTTATTGGCATTGATTTTGAGGATGGTTGTGTCGAAATCGCACGGGCATTTCGTTGATTTGATTTTGGAGATATATCTCTTTTAAAATTAATATGATGGTGAGAACCCAAATATGGATCGAGTTTGATGCATACTTTAGGAGAGCGATTTGGATCATGATGGAAGGATTAGTGGAGTGAAGTGTTTCTTTCTTTCAAGGTTCCAACTTGTCAAAGCAAGTACTTGCTCAGGTTAAATCTATCTCTCTAATTTGGTAGTTTCAGTTCTCGGGTTTCTCGAGTTTTTGTTCGTGATTGTTTTGCGTTGTTGGTTGATTTAGACATTTGGGTATTTTTAATCTATGGTTAAGATTTCGAAATCATAAGCTAGATTGTTAAAAATGTGGTTGAATACATGGAATGAGGTATTTAGTTTGTTTGACTTTGATATAGTTTAGTTGACTATCAATGTTCACTCTGCCATATAGGTATTTGTAATTCATGGATTAGATCTTAAGTGTAGAATGTGAAAACTGATTTAAGAAATGTGGGTTTATTAATCGAATGGGTACTTGTGGAAGTTTGTCCGACTTGATTTGTTAGCTTGGTTACAAAACTTTTAGTTGTATCTATTACTTACTTAGTTTCCGAATTGATGGTTCAGCTTGTTCCAAGTTCATCGTAGTGAAAGTTTTGTTTGCTATTAATTGATTTAGCCATTTGGATATTTGTAATTTATGGACTGGGTGTTAAATTAGAAGCTAGATTGCGAAAATGTGGTTTAATTCATGGAATGAGGTACTGTCACAGTTTGTTTGACTCAAATATAATTTGGTTGTATACCTGTAAATTATCTATCAAGTAACTTTGATATTTGGTGTTCGTCATTTATGGTTTAGATGTTGAAGTAGGAGCTAAAATCTCAAGCTGCGATTTAAGAAATGTGGTTTCACTTCGGAATTTTGTTGGACTATCAATGATAGCTTTTGCCCTCATTTTGTTTTGGTTTAGTAACTCAAAATTTGATGGACCTATCTATAAGCTAAATCTGGAGGTACTTGAAGTGGGTTACTGTATTTGGACATTTCTTCGGAATGAATTCATTTAATTAATTGCATCATTGCTTGTCTCCTTTCCCGATTCTAGGGAAGCATTACCATAAGAAAGCATTTACAAAAACATTTTGCTACTATAGATGTTACTTAGGAGTTGTATAAAACTATTATTTTACAATTTAATGTTGTTGTCAAGAAAGCATTGATGCATGCTAGCTCATCTTCCTATATAAGCATTTTGTGGTTTTACGCTTTTTCTACACATACGTTGGAGTTTTACGCTTTTTCCTATATAAGCATTTAATGTTGTTGTCAAGAAAGCATTTATTTTTAATTTTCTTCTTGAATTATTCCAAATTTTCCTTTTCCTCGCTCGTTGGATGCCCTCTCGCACACGAGACACATACTTACTATTTACATAGGAGTATCTTATTAATTTCAATTTTCATGGTTGTTCGATCCAAATAACTGTCAGTGAAATATGGCTTTTATATTAATTTTAAATTTAATTTACAGCAGTTTTAGTTTTGGAAAGGTGGGTAGGCTTCTTGGTATTTAGGATTGAGATTGGAAGAGTTTTTGGGCGAAAATTGTTTTGCAAACGGGCAGTTTGTGCAGTGGTGGTGCTCTAGAAGAACGAAGAACACGACGTTCAACGTGAGAGCTTGTTGAATTGCCTCCACCATAGTAAAGGCTGAACTATTCATCCCATATTGAATCAATGTATTTAAACCTTCTGTGAACCTTGAAACCAATTGCTCCTCCGATTCGTTAATTTGATTACGAGCAACTAAATTGTAGAACTCGAAACATACTCCTCCACTGACATTGCCCTGTTGACAACTTTGAAGTTTTGCAAAAAGTTGTTGTTTATAATCTCTAGGCATAAACTTTTCTTTTTATCAATTTTCTCATTCTTTCCCAAGTACGAATAGGTGGTTTTCATACTTAGAACAATCCTCACACACTTTTAATTCCCACCAAGCGGCTCCTCCCTTGAGTTTGTATGCAACAAGTTTTACTTTCGAATGATCGGGAACTTCCATAAATTTGAGAAACGCCTCGACCTCATAAAACAAATCCAATAATTCTGCAATTTTGAAACTACCATTGAAATTTGGGATATCAGCCTTTGGTTTATACTCGGCAAAGCACCATAAGGACTTTGTCCCGATTTGAAACGTTTATCCTCTATCCATCTCTTTTCTTGTTCATCCTCAATGGTATCATTATCATCACTGTCAATTTGAAAAACTGAAGTCTTCTTTTTGGAAAAGTAAGATAATTTTCATGTTGCTTCTTCCTCCCCAATTCTTGTAAAACCTCATTAGGAATAGCAACATTATGAACAAAAGAAGTCTTATTTTCATTACGTACGGAGGATCAGTTTTGTTGCTAAAGACTATTCTTTGTTCCCATGTGTCTCGATACCTTTGCCTTCACGTTGTTGGTAGGATGTTGCACCTTCAATCTTGAGATGTGCCATGATCTTGGCCAAATTGCTTTTGATATCCTGCATATTGTCTTGTGGACCTTCATGCTTCTTGTCGAATTTCTTTGTCAATTCCTCCAACAACATTGCAAGTTTGGCATCAATCAATTCCATAGTAACTTCTCCCATTTTATTTTATTTTAGTTTTTGGTCTGGTGTTTACGGAAGCGTAGTTGAAAGAACGATTTCTTAGATAAAGATCTAAAAAAAAAAATCAAGTCTCGATACCACTTGATGTCGCACTAGCATCAAAGAATGCGAAACGAGTTCACAGGATGAGATTAGAAAGAAAAGATGAGAAAAAATTGGGGTATCAATTGTAAGTCGTTTTAATTAAGAACAATCCTCCTCCTTAAGAAGTACTTGGCTTTAAATAGCCTTACATAACCCGACTTGGAAATACTAATTAATAAGAGACGTAAAAGGAAAAAATAAACTAATTCTACATAATCGACTTGGAAATACTAATTAATAAGAGACGTAAAGGAAAAGATAAACTAATTCTAAGAATTAATCGGGTACTCTTGTAAGCCTGCCAAACTACTAAGAGGATGTCCCACATCAACTTTTATGATTATGTGTTTTACTTTTTACTATCTAAATTTAATTTTGTCGATTATATTGATTCATGTATAGTATTTATCAATTCGCTTTGGTTTTATCTTATTTGAAATGGGAACGCTTTAATTTGACTTCAAATACTGGTTATTGGTACTTAATTTTATAAAGATTCGAGAGTTTTTGGAAGTTTATTTTTTTGTTTTTCAAATTGGTTTAACTGCTCAAGTTCCTAGATTTGTTGTTTGACAATTTAGTTGTATTATATTGAGTGTCAACTATACACAATTGACTTGTAAACTTTTATAGTAGAAGCAATTATGTCATTGGAAATTTTGAAGTAACTAGTTCTGTTTATGTGCATAGAGCCCGGCTTTATATATTCTATCTTTGAACTTTGAGCATGGTGTGATTATTGAAAGTTTTTTTTTTTTTATAACTGAAATGATGCTATAATACCAATCGGAAAGAGGTTTCCTCCCCACCCCCATCTTTCCTTGCCCGTTTCCAACAGTGGTATAAATTGCTTGGATCTTACTTTTAAAGATACGATGAATTAATAACTGTCTATCTTGTGATATATTTATATTGAAGTGCTTTGATCTCTTTTCGGCGGAGGAGATAGAGGGCTTCGTTGAGTTCACTGCAGAGTATTTTATCGCCTTAGCAACCAAAAAGGAAGGTATTTGGATAATATATTGAAAATTGTACATTTATTTTTATAACATACTCTAAATATTGATAGGTTCTGACAATTCAAGTGGTAACCACGTAGCATCATCGCCATTGCGTAATCGAGAAGTCCGGGCTTTCTCAAAACCAAGAACAGAGAAAACAACGATTTAAGTTGTTGAAGGAACTGTCAACTAGAAATAATACATCACATGAGGTTAGTTCAATTTTCTTTTACTATGATATAGTTTGTATTGTGGGCTACCTTCAATTTAAAGATATGTTTCTAGTTGCAAATGAAGAAGAGCCAAAAGGCCGCATCTTTTCTAGGTCTTCTATTTTCATTCCTCGAGTTTATTATTTATTTTGGAAAATTTGTACACTTTTAGGTTCATGCATTAAAAAAGACAAAGAAATGATGACAAGGCCAAGAAAATATTTTTGTGGTAAGTTTCTAAAGCTTCTTGTCTAATCCTTTGAGAATAGTAACTTTTTTTGTTGATTTTTTCATCAAAGTAGTAATTTTCCTTGGACAGGTCACATAGCGGATTGCCGTGAAGATGCAAGTTTTCATCAAGCCTAGACTTTCTTTTTAGGTGTTTTGATTAAAAGATTGTTCATTTAGATAGCTACAATTTTAAATTTCCTAGTTAACTCTAGAAACAAGCTTTTGGTTGTTGATAATTCTGTTTATGGGTAGTTGTCAAGATGTTACCTTGTGTATTATCTTTTATCTAGTAATGAATTAATAGTTGTAATGTTGTTTCTCTTTGATAATTGAGGTTTTAACAAATAGTTGTTTAATTTTTGTAATATGTCGACATTTCAAATTTAGTAAATATCATACTGTACGATATTTACTAAAAAAATATCTATTTTTATATAGATAAAATGTCAAAAATTATTGATATCTATTGATTAAAAAATTTATTTTAGCAATAAAAAATAAATAAAAAATATCAGAAATAATCGACACTTACAAATAAGTGTCGGAAAATAGAATCTATTTTTAGTAAATATCATGCTGCAACCCAACATTTCCAAGTGTCGGTGGAAGTGTCGTGAACTTAATATCCGACACCTCTCTAATGTGTTGGGAGTTACTGACTCTTAACTAAGTGTCGTACATTTACAACAATTAACAAATTTGTGTCGGGAATCTATGACATAAACAAAATGTCGCTAGAAAGTGTCGTGAAGTTAATTTCCGACAGTTTAGCAATGTGTCGGTGATTGCCGACACATAATTAAGTGTCGTAAAATTGCGACTAGGGCATCGGCGACACTTAGCGCAAGTGTCAAACAAGTGTCGGTATCTTATTTTCTGACACTTTTTCATGTATTCCCGACACTTTATTAGTGTCGTCATAGGTCTCTTTTCTTGTAGTGTTAGTACCATGAAGACATTGCATTACACTTCCTTGGGTGAGATCTTCGTTACTAGCATCCGATTGTACCTTAGAGAGTAGTTTTGAATATATTCGGGCCTGAATATATCTTAAAAAACCAACAAAAAAAGAGGGTATTATATTACATATGTGCCCATGTTAGATTCAGACTAATTGGTGTTTTTTTTCTTTAATCTTATCTATAACTGCAATTGAGATTTTTATACCTATGTACTGAACCAGAAACTCAATAAAGTGTAAATGTTATCAAAGATGTGATAACATCTAGAGTAACAAGAAGTAAAAAATGAAGTAAAAATCAATGACAATTTGTTGTACTTTTTATCTACAAGTATAAATACTTGTAGATATTTCAATATGGCAAAAACCTTACAATAGAAAATATAGAACCCGTTACAAAGTAAACAACTAGTGAAATTACAAAAGATGTTCCAAACTCAAGTAACTCAACTGAGATTACAGAATACCACTCAAAGATCTAACAAATATTATATTGTCTAAGGACAACAACAATGGTCAAGGAACTTAGTTTCGGATCACCGTGAATTAAATGTGACGAATATGTTGCAACGTCTTTGCTTATATTCACTTCGGGACAGATGAGTGTTTGAAATCTTCTCAAGTCTGGACTATCTCTCTCGTCTCCCTCAACGAGAATGAAGCATGTGCTTTACCTAATATAGGCTTGAAAATTCCTTAAAAACAAAGAAAGAACACACTAAACAAATGTTAAAGTTAGTATAAAATCCTACCATATTTACGTGAATCAATATCTTAGATTGAACTAAATTAATGTCAACTACTATATACCATATTTATAATCAATTATCCTCTAATTATCTAATCGATCAAGATATATACCAAAAATACAATCAATCACAATCTTGATTGATTGACCTCAAATTTTACCAAGAAAGGCAAAACTAATCAATTAATTACCAATTTACCAAATTGACGAAATTAATGATTGATTATGAGGATTTTAAAATCCAACAATCTCCCCCTTTTACCTTTCGGTCAAAACACACCTTAGGGCAAAACAATGATCAAAGATCAAGAAACGGATAGTGGGACACCTCTAATATAGGGGACCGGAGTGGCCGGATAGGTCGCCAGTGAATGTCGGAAAAATTTAGAAGCTTCTGGTAAATGAAAATGAACAGTGGGACACTCACTTATATAGGGGACCCGGAGTGGCCGGATCGACCCACACAGAAACACGCGGACCTCGATACGGTGTCGCTTTGAACCAAGATTGTCAACCGCCAAAAATTCAAAATTGAAAGGACGCGCCGTCTGACAGCCCACGAGCTCTGCACCCATTAAATGTGCACGTTTTCCAAGGAAAGTACAAAGTTGAACTGGAATCTAGCAACTTCGGGGGAACCGCCGCTCGACACACGAATATTTACTTCACACCTCGAGGATAAAGCATATTTACTTCACACCTCAAGGATAAATCCTCTCCTTGAGAAGTAAAGGACTACTGAACGACCTCAGCCTTCAGCTGGACACGTGACAGATATCGGCTTCATGGGCTTCAGCTGGGCAAGTGTCAAGGTGACATACGCCTACCTCGAACATAACGACCTGAAAATCACAATACGACAGGTCGCCCACCTCACCAGTATACTCTCCCAGTGCACTGACACAGGGATCTACGGTGCGACCTGGGAACATCCCAGGTCGACCTCATCAACATCAAGCGACCTGAACACAAACCAGGTCGACCTCGACTATATTAACATCGAGCGACCTGGATACATACCAGGCCGACCTCGATGTAACCCCTCTCAGCTCGGCAAACAGAGTCCTTTACGGAATCACCTCTCGCCTTGGAAGAGTCCAGCTATAACTCTATACACCTCAGTCCTAAGCAGACAAGGTAACGTAATCCGAAAGACATGTGAATTGATCATATCTCTCCCACTCCAAAACCAATAAGGATTATGGCTTATCTCCTTATAAATAGCACCCTCAACAGGACTCATAAGATACATGCATGCAAATTACTTGCTTACAGATTCTATTAGCTTTACTTCTCCCACGAAGTATTGCAAATTCTCACGCCTGAGGGTTATCGCTGGAACAACCCAGCACCCCTTACGGTGTTCTTTGTTGATCACAGGTCTGAAGCTACTTGCACTTCAAGGACAATCCCTGCAACACAGAGCCGGAATCCTACTAGACTACACACGTGGACCAGACGCGGTCACATACAATCTTTTTTGCCGTGATCAATCATATTACACATGTGCCCATGTTAGATTCAGACTAATTGGTGTTTTTTTTCTTTAATCTTATCTATAACTGCAATTGAGACTTTTATACCTATGTAACTGAACCAGAAACTCAATAAAGTGTAAATGTTATCAAAGATGTGATTACATCTAGAGTAACAACAAGTAAAAAATGAAGTAAAAATCAATGACAATTTGTTGTACCTTTTATCTACAAGTATAAATACTTGTAGATATGTCAATATGGCAAAAACCTTACACTAGAACATATAGAACCCGTTACAAAGTAAACAACTAGTGAAATTACAAAAGATGTTCCTAACACAAGTAACTCAACTGAGATTACAGAATACCACTCAAAGATCTAACAAATATTATATTGTCCAAGGACAACAATAATGGTCAAGGAACTTAGTTTCAGATCACTGTGAATCAAATGTGACAGAATACGTTGCAACGTCTTTGCTCATATTCACTTCGGGACTGTATGAGTGTTTGAAATCTTCTCAAGTCTGGAATATCTCTCTCGGTCTCCTCAACGAATGAAGCACGTGCTTTACATTATATAGGCTTGAAAATTTCTTAAAAACAAAGAAAGAACACACTAAACAAATGTTAAAGTTAGTATAAAATCCTACCATATTTACGTTAATCAATATCTTAGATTGAACTAATTTAAAGTCAACTAATATATACCATATTTATAATCAATTATCCTCTAATTATCTAATCAATCAAGATATATACCAAAAATACAATCAATCACAATCTTGATTGATTGATCTCAAATTTTACCAAGAAAGGCAAAACTAATCAATTAATTACCAATTTACCAAATTGACACAAATTAATGATTGATTATGAGGATTTTAAAATCCAACAATCTCCCCCTTTTTACCTTTCTGGTCAAAACACACCTTAGGGCAAAACAATGATCAAAGATCAAAAAACTCCCCCTGAATTTGATGATAACCAATATTCAAATACTTCTCCTACCTTAGAACTTTCCCCCCACCCTTTGGCCAGAAAGGGAGGAGGCATTTGCACAAAGATGAAGCAACAGTTTAGGAAACAGCAAAAAATTCAAAGTTTTGAAAGGGTAGGAGACTGTAATGGACAAGGTTTCTCCTACTTACCTGGAGTTTCGATTTGAATTATGGAAGGAGAATGTGCTCAGTAGCTCCCTGTTTCCCAAACACACAGATTATCATATCCAAAATAAATCAGGAGATATTAGGAAACATAATAGAACCCAAAATTTTAATTTTGATAAAACTTCTGCAAAATATTTTCAATTTGTCTCACTGCTCATAAATCAGAAACCATTCAAATTGTTTTTAGACAAACAAATTCATGGATAAAAATTTTCAGTCAATATACCACACTGGAAGAAATAGATAGAGTGAAGCAAGAAGATGAATATTTTTCACGGACCAAATGCCTTATTGTTATGCCTAACCATGATGAATAATACAATGCACACACAGGTGAAGGACTTTGTTCAACGGATGAGAAGAAAAATGTTGGCACATTGAGAGACACATTTGCAATTTTGAATTCAATGGATTAAGATTCCTTTCTCGAGTTCCTTTGAATGATGATTTTGCCTTAAATTTGAAGGGATTTTACCAGAGGTATCTTTCACTCTACCTCAAGCATAGTCGTTTTCTCATATGATCACGCTAAAATTTCAAAGAACATATTTGATCTAGATGGTAAGATCACATATGAGTGGTTGCATGCATACAACATTGAGAAGGTAACTTTTTCCTCAAATGCTTCCAATCACTACTTTGGCTCATTCACGAGAAAAGAAAATTTCACACGATTTTCAATAGAGATCCGCATTTAAAAAATGCCTTCAAAATAACACATTTAAGAATGATATCATTTGACAAAGTCGTGCCCAAAACAAATTAAGGATGATGATTTTTTTTTAAACAACATGCATATGTGGTCACACATGTAAACACATTTTATGAGACTCTCAAATGACACACAAACATATTGATTTTCTAAGAAAAAATTTCTCAAAATCAAGGGCATTGGTGCAAACATCAGCTAATTGGTTCTTTTTCCTATAAATTCCATGCGGATAATATTTTGTTCAACCAAATCCCGAAAAAGTGATGTCAAATATCAATATGTTTGGTACGGAGTGTTGAACAGATTTTTCGAGATATCTATTGCACTAGAATTATCACAATAAACAACGAGTATCACTATGCAGCCCATAGTCATTGATCATTTAGTTTATCCAAAGAAGTTGAGAGCAACAACTACCAACCGCTACATATTCGATTCGGTTGATAAAGAAACACGCTTTGTTTCTTACTATACCATGAAACCAAATTGTTTCCTAAGTAAAAAAACAACCCCATGTGGTGCTTTTTTGGTCATCAATATTCCCTGCCCAATCCAAGTAACTAAAACCAACAAGATTGGTATTAGTATCTCTAGTGTACCATAACCCAAGTTTGGTTGTCCCACTAACATATCGAATAATACATTTTAAAGCCTTTAAGTGGGATACCTTGGGATTGGCTTGATATCGTGCACAGACACAAACACTGTACATAATAGCAGGTCGGCTGGTAGTCAAGTACAATAGGCTTCCTATCATACTTTTAAATAAGGTGTGATCTACACCTTCACCTTCATCTTCATCATCCCTACACAGCTTTTGAGACGATCCCATGGGAGTTTTTAAGTGGGATGCATTCTCAAACGTACTCTTTCTGCCCTACTTCAAATTCGAGGACGAATTTTTTCAAAGTCGAGGAGAATGATGCAGGATCAAGTTAAATTGGTATTAAGATATAGTTTATTATATCTAGTTATTTTTAATTATATTGTAATTTTCCAAATTATAATTTATAGGGTAGTATTTTTATATTTAGAAGTAGATTTAGGCACTTAATTGATATATTTAAGTCCTATTAGGTTACTATATATGTTAGGCTAGTTTGTAGGAAGTTTTAACTTGTTTTCCAAGCTTTATAAGTCCTATAAATATAGGCTCCAATGTAATTCCGGATTTAGCTTTTGAATTTTATGAAAATTGATTGTTTTTATTCCAGTTTTCGGTATTCCTTTGAATCAACGAAGATTGATGCCTAGATCACGGTAGGTTTTGGACCTCAACGTGGTTTGGAAGATCATCGCTGGTAGTCGTGCGCGATCTCAACAGCGTTGGTTCTATCGTTACTTTGTTTTTAAATCTTCCGCTACATCAATACTTGGTTTGAGACACAAAAATTCCTTTATTACTTAATTTGTTTCACTTGAAGGCCAAGAAAATAGTTTTGCTCGCCAACCATACTCATTTCGAAAGTGGATGTCATGCTTTTGATAAAATGTCGTAACATCTTTTAGACGTAGACCCAAACAAAATGTCATCCACATATATCTCGTGCAATGAGTATTTCATTTTTCTCCTTCGAATGGACAAAGTTTTATCAACCACCCCCTTTTTGAAACCAATTTCAAGAAGATATTCAGTAAGCCAAGCTCGAGGAGCTTGTTTAAGACAAATACAATGCCTTCTTTTATTTAAAAACATGATTTGGTTTGACGGGATTAGAATTATAAAAATTTGTTCATTTGGAAGCACACGTCAATATGATAAAGTGTGTTTTAGTATATAATTGTGAACCACTATCTAGTTCAAAGTTCAAAGATGGTTTGCTCTTTACGTATATGTTAAACCTAGACGTGATAACTTACTTTTGGACAAAGTTCAAGACCTATTTCACATTATTTAGAACTTAAACTCCCTCCATCCTGAACAAGTGTTCATTTTTTAGATTTTGTGTCCCTAAAAAGTGTCTATTTTTATATAACATTACTAATATTACCTTTGACACTCATCATAATCTAGCATTATTTCTAATGTATGGAACCCAAACTTCGTATTGAGTCCTTATGGTGGAAGGATGAATGAGATTTCAGAATCGGCTATTCCATTCCCGCATAGAGCTGGGAACTTGTACGTGCTTCTTGAATGGGCTAATTTGGATATAGAAAATCCAGCATCTACTAACAGACCCATTAACTGGCTTAGAGGCATCTATAGTTACTTGGCTCGTTATGTTTAATTCTCCAAGAAGTTCATATGTGAACTATAATTATCTTGACTTGGGAGTGAGCACGAAAACCTACGAAGAAGCAAGCATTTGGGGTACTAAATATTTTGGTAATAATTTCAAAAGATTGGTTCGAATCAAGAGCAAAGTTGATCCAAAACTTCTTCATCATCCGCATGAGCATCCCCGCTTCAAATCATTTTAACCTTCGTTCCAAAGGAAAAGAAAAATATTTAATATAATCATTTCATTTATTTGTTTGTTCTTTTTCATTCTTTTTGGCTAAAAAGCTACTCATGTATTAATTTCACATGAACTTGTTAAGTGTTTGGTAGTAAAAACTTATTTCGATAATAATTGTTACATGTATATATATATTCTCGCACTTTAATTCTCACATTTGTACCATGAAGACATTGTATTACACTTCCTTGGGTGAGATCTTCGTTACTAGCACCCGACCGTACCTTGGAGAGTAATTTTGAATATTTTCGGCCTGAATATATCTTAAAAAACCAACAAAAAAAGAGGGTATTATATTACACATGTGCCCTTGTTAGATTCACTATAATTGGTGTTTTTTTCTTTTAATATTCTTATCTATAACTGCAATGAATTTTCTCATAAAACTTTCTTTCTCGTATCAACAAACAAACATGTTATATGACTTGATTTCTTCGAGTTAGTAATGGCGCACATGTTCTAATATACTCTCCCCGTTCCGCTCAAAGACTTCACGTTTAAAATGTCAAATAATTACGAAATATATAAGTAGCATTGTAGTTGATCATAATTACAAAAGTGTTTGAGCATAGCAAAGATGTTAATAACATATGTGGAGGGTGAAGTTGAAAGGCTTATGGAGATTGTATACATATTTTTTTTTTAAATTGACTCTTTAGGTGAATCATCCCAAAATAGTATAGTGGTCTCTTTGCCTTGAACGGAGGGAGTATGTTATTAAATGATGGTTTGTTCTTTGCTTGAATCACTAAACTCTTAAAACAAGTGAAGCTATGATTTTTTGGGGATTAGAATTATAAAAATTTGTTCATTTGGAAGCACATGTCAATATGCTGAAGTGTGTTTCAGTATATAATTGTGAACCCCTATCCATATAAAATCCTTAAAATTACATATATTTAAGCAGTTCGCACATGAATGAGCATATGCTTTCAAAGAAAGTAATTTGGTAAGGATATTAATTACTGGAATACAATAGAAACTGACTCTATCCTATGGGTATATAGGCCATTGTGAAATGTAGTGGTTCGCTAACTTGCAATGATAGGACTCTTGTTCGACGGTAGAAGAGTGCCCACTCCAAGCAATGATAAGACTCGCACTTTGGATACTCCTTGGCCCTAGCTACGCTTGTGCAGCAATGAGTAGGGGAAAAAGGTCTTTACGCCGGTTATCTTCATAAATCGGCATTCTCACAGTCCTCGGCAGACACTCTCACCTTCCCCGCAAGCACTCTAACATTCCCTTTGGGGACCACGGTACGTATCTCCCTAAGAATCTTGAAAAAATTACTATCTAATCCCGAGATTCTCTAAAGTCTAACTAGTATAGATAACAGCCCCCCTTCTATCATATGGTACAATTCTGATACCCTACTTCTTTTTCCCTCTATTGACAGATTCTCTCTCATAATCGTCATATTATATTCTCACGATGGAGGGCTTTTGCGAGCACACACCCCCGGCTAAACCGTGGACAAATCTATATCGTCACTTACTTTTGGACAAAGTTTAAGACCAATTTCCTATAATTTAGAGCTTATATTCACTCCATCCATAAATGAGTCAAATTTTTTAATTTTTTTATCCCTAAATAATTGTCCATTTTTGTGTAAGTTTACTAATTTCACCTTTAGCACTTACCATATCCTAGTATAGAATTCTAATTTTGTATGTGACATTAATGTACACGTGCTACTAAAACGGCCGAAAAACAACTTGCTTAGTTTTAGTAAAAATTAAAGATGGACACTCATTTAGGGACGAAAGGGAGTATTATCTATATTGTGATCAATTTTAATAACTTTTTTTTAAACAGAAAAAATGTTAAAATAGCAAAATTGTTATCACATTTACATATGTTCTAAATTTTTTATACAAACATTTGGATTTTGGACATATTGACTTTTTATATGGTTGACAAACTATCAAAGTTGATTTAAAAGACATTAATTTGATTGACCGATATCATCTTGTAAAAATATGCAGAATCAAATAATTCGAATTAAATCAATTTTGATTTTGGGCCAATCAAATAAATCGGATTAAAAACTTCATGAATAGAGCATCAAAAGTCAAAAAAAAATTTCTTAAATACTTCTATAATGATATGCGTAATATGTGGTAAGGAAATAATGTATATTTCATTTTCGGGAGTTTGATATCAACTTGAACAAGATTTAAAGTTGGTCGTGTAAAAAAAAATAAAAAATAAAAAATTACACTAACAATTGTATCAAAATGGGTGAAAGCTGGTAATCAATATAATTACGTACTAACTCAATCTTAAATCAATTTGTAGTAATTGTCTCATACTCGTAAGTTTGTTTAAAAATATTTTTATCGTTATGCCTTACTAAAAATTTTAGTCGTAATTTTGATAAAAGAAATCCTATTAAACTTGTAGGTTTATTAATGTACTCTCTAGCTACCAAGAAAGTTATTCCATGGAATGGTCACACCAAATCACTAAATCGTCGTTACACCAACTTTTTCTCTATCTCTCATATTTTTTCTCGATTATTACAACAACAATAAAATTAAAATCCCAAAACTAGATCACCAAATTCCAAAACAAAACACACCCAAAGTTTATATAACAATAAAAATCAGAGACTCTTTTCTTCATAACCATAGTCATGATACATAGAAAACTTTGGAACAGGAATTTTTTTGCAAATTGTTGGTCGAATGAAAATCAGAGCTAGTTTCCTAATTCAACCAATTTATAAGTCTTTTGTCTTAAAAATAATCATTTTTATTAATTTTGACCTGACTTTAGTCAAACTAAATAATATATATATATATATATATATATCATTTTATGCAACACAAGTCGTCCGATATAGCTCTCCCTTCCCTCTGATTTAGAGATGTTCAATTCAATGGCTTGGAAGTTGTCAAAACTGAAACGCACTAGAGGGTGGTTTACTGTCAAATTCCACTTTTGCCCCGTTGACACCCATATTCAATTAGTATATTACTTGAATCGTTCTTTCATAGACACAGTCTTGTCCTCTCTCTCTCTCTCTCTCTCTCATACAAACTTAAAATCTTCAACCAATTAAACCCAGGCCACTATAAATACCTGGCCTCGCATCCTCTCTATCAACACATCAAAAATATCAATCACTTAATTAAAAACAACAACAACAAATCATGAAAACTTCACTGCTGCTTTCCTTTTCTTGGCTACTCTGATCTATTCCAATATTGCATGGGCTGCTTCCTCAGCTCATCATCATCATCACCATCACCATCCCCGTCAAGATTTTCTCCGTTGCCTCACCCTTCATACTCGCAACTCCACCTCCATTTCCCAATTAATTTACACCTTCACACGGAAACCAAACGCATCAAGTTCAAAGTAACAGTTATTGTCATGAGAAAATTTTCTAATCGAAAGTAATGATTTATGCATATGTGGTACACATAAAACATGCTTTAACTGAAAGACACGGGTTCCATTAGAAAAAAAAAAATTTCCGGTATGAGAAATTGGCATGCTAGAACCGTTTGCTATTGTTACCGAGTCAGTACCTGAGTACGGGGAAAACTGAGAAAGATTTTCTGTGTTCGAGGTCATGTGGTTGGTCGCGCCTGAGTCCAGGACAAAGTTAACCGGAGCCATGGTTGATGAGTCATGAGCTGGTGGAGTTTGTGGTGATGGATGACACGGAAGATATGGTGCTGGAAAATATGGTGCTGAGTTTGGAAGGTTCATTTGAGGTGTGTGTGAATTTGACCAGGGGGATGTGTTGTGTTGAGCATGGTAGGCTTGGTTTCCCCTTTTTGGGCAAGTGGGGGCGAGATGACCCATCTGGTGACATAATTGACATGCTTGGTTTGGGTCATTACTTAGAAAGGGATTAGGAGGAAAGTAAGTATGCTGGTTTTGAGAGGTGTTGTATATAGGATGTGTGTGAAATGAAGGATATTGTTGTGGTAGGTTCGGAGGTGTTGGGAGAATACCGCGACCCGTATTTTTATTTTTCCAGAAATTTTTCCCACGTCCGCGGTTATTATTTCTGCCACGACCATGTGAATGAGGGAAGAAGAAGCCTTGATTGGCAAAACCAATTGGACTATGAACTGATACAGGCCCTTGGCTTACAACAGGCTGTGACGAGGCAGAATGAGAGGTTGTGTTGTTTAGTGAACTGTTAGCAACAAAAGCGGAGGTGGTGTTGCTAACAGATGTGGAGAACTTTAGTTGCAGAGCTTCTTCCTGTAGTAGAAGATCTTGTAACTCATCCAAGGTACCTTTTTCACGAGAGTTTTGTACCGTAATGAATTCTTTGTAGCTTGGACCTAGACCTCCAAGAATACGACGTTGAAGCACTCGATCAGAGACTATTTCTCCAGCTGCGGTTAATGAATTTGCAATGGTTTTGGCCCGGAGAATATAGTCCCTGATTGACATGTCTGGACCACGTGCAAGATCATGAAGATCGTCCTGTAGTTTCTGAATATGAATCTCTGATGAGACACCAAAATTTTTGGCAAGGAGATCCCAAGCGTCCGAAGCTGTTTGGCAAGTGTTGACATAGGGTCGAACGTTTTCAGAAACAGTAGCTTTGATCCACCCCAGTACAAGTCCTGAAGCTTGGGCAAACAGTTCAAGAGCTGCTTTGTCTACTGTCCCATCATCGAGGAGCTGCTCTGGAGGATTTCTTTGGGTTATGGTGTAGCGGATTTTGTGAGTGTCTAGTGCGGAGAGAAAAAGAGAGCTCCAATTCTGATAATTGTGCTCATTGAGATGACAATTGGACATAAACGATTGGATATTAAAGTATAAGGGAAGGGGATTCAAGGACTGGTTTTGGGTCATACTGTTTAGGCAAGAAGCTGATGCATCAGAGGTTTTGTTTGTGGCTACAGACTCATCTCCCATGGCACGTCGTAGCTCTGATACCATGTTAGAATTGGCTAACCAACCTGTAAGAACAAGAACACAGAAGAGAGGAAGAAGAAGGAAGAGATTTATAATGTAAAAGCAGTACAAATTAATTAAGAAAACAGAACAGAAAAGAGAGAGAGAGGCAGCTGTATAACCCGAGAAACTGAGAGAAATTCCAACCTGTTGTTGGACTCTTTTCTTTCATGTATTTATACACTTGTGAGAGCTGTCATGATACAATGAATTATGTTAATACACTTAATTTAGCCTAGTCAGATTAAACACTAATTTACACGTGTGACTAAACTTCATTTTGACCATGTGTGAACACTTAGCAATTAGTCATGTGAGGAGTGGTTGCTATCAATTTACACCCCAAACAACTCTTCCTTCACATCTATCTGGGAATCCAATATCAACAATAAACGATTTGACGTACCCTCAACCCCTAAACCTTTTCTCATCGTGACGCCAGTCGATGAATCCCAAATCCAGACAGTCGTCTATTGCTCTAAGAATCATGGGATCAAACTGAGAATCCGAGGTTGTGGCCATGATTTTGAGGGTCTTTCGTACGCTGCACAAATTCCATTTGTCATGCTTGACCTCACTAACATGAGATCAATAAATGTTGACGTTGCGAGTAAGACAGCATGGGTTCAAGGTGGTGCAAGTCTTGGTGAGCTCTATTATAGAATTTCTGAGAAAAGTAGGACTCTTGCCTTTCCAGGAGGTACTTGGTCTCTGTAGGAGTTGGTGGGCTCATCGGCGGAGGTTACGGCACGCTTAATCGAAAATACGGCCTTGCTGCTGATCATGTGATAGATGCTCGCATGGTCGACGTGAATGGCCAAATTCTTGATAGAAAATCCATGGGTGAGGATTTGTTTTGGGCTATTAGGGAGGTGGTGCTTCAAGTTTTGGGGTCATTGTTGCGTGGAAGTTAAATTTGGTTGATGTTCGGAGATTGTGATGTATTTGCCACTACTAGGACTTTAGAACAAAATGCAACAAGCATCTTCCACAAGTGGCAATACTTTGCGCCAAATGCTGATAGAGATTTATTTTTGAGAGCCCAATTAACAACAACAAACTCGGTACTAGTGGGAAGAAAACTGTTCTTGTTACATTTGATGGAGTGTTCTTGGGTAGAGCCGATAGGCTAATTCGATTGATGCAAGACGGCTTCCCGAATTGGGATTGGTGAGAGAAAATTGTACGAAGTGAGTTGGGCTCAATCCGCTCGTAATTTCAAGTTTCTCAAGTCAAGCTTCACCTCAAATTTTGCTTAATCGCAGGCTACACCCGAGTTCGCTATAAAAGGTAAATCTGATTTTGTGCAAAAGCCGATTCCTATTAAGGGCATTGAAGGGATGTGGAGAATGTTTCTCAAAATAGATGTAAGGACCCCGAACCGTATTGAGTCCTTATGGTGGAAGGATGAATGAGATTTCAGAATCGGCTATTCCATTCCCACATAGAGTGGGAACTTGTACGTGCTTCTTGAATGGGCTAATTTGGATATAGAAAATCCAAGATCTACTAACAGACGCATTAACGGCTTAGAGGCGTCTATAGTTACTTGGCTCGTTATGTTTCGAATTCTCCAAGAAGTTCATATGTGAACTATAATGATCTTGACTTAGGAGTGAGCACGAAAACCTACGAAGAAGCAAGCATTTGGGGTAATAAATATTTTGGTAATAATTTCGAAAGATTGGTTCGAATCAAGAGCAAAGTTGATCCAAGAAACTTCTTCAGTCATCCACAAAGCATCCCTCCTTTTCCGAAATCATTTTAACCTTCGGTCCAAAGGAAAAGAAAAATATGTAAAATAATCATTTCATTTATTTGTTTGTTCTCTTTCATTCTTTTTGGCTAAAAGCTACTCATGTATAAATTTCACATGAACGTGTTAAGTGTTTGGTAGTAAAACTTATTTCGATAATAATTGTTACATGTATTTTTATATATTCTTGCACTTTAATTCTCTCCTTAGTACCATGAAGACATTGCATTACACTTCCTTGGGTGAGATCTTCGTTGCTAGCATCCGACTGTACCTTAGAGAGTAGTTTTGAATATATTCGGCCTGAATATATCTTAAAAACAAACAAAAAAGAGGGTATTATATTACATATGTGCCCATGTTAGATTCGACTAATTGGTGTTTTTTCTTTAATCTTATCTATAACCGCAATTGAGACTTTTATACCTATGTACTGAACCAGAAACTCAATAAAGTGTAAATGTTATTAAAGATGTGATAACATCTAGAGTAACAAGAAGTAAAAAATGAAGTAAAAATCAATGAAAATTTGTTGTACTTTTTATCTACAAGTATAAATACTTGTAGATATTTCAATATGGCAAAAACCTTACAATAGAAAATATAGAACCCGTTACAAAGTAAACAACTAGTGAAATTACAAAAGATGTTCCTAACTCAAGTAACTCAACTGAGATTACAGAATACCACTCAAAGATCAAACAAATATTATATTGTCTAAGGACAACAACAATGGTCAAGGAACTTAGTTTCGGATCACTGTGAATCAAATGTGACGAATATGTTGCAACGTCTTTGCTCATATTCACTGGGACAAGATGAGTGTTTGAAATCTTCTCAAGTCTGGAATATCTCTCTCTCCCTCAACGTAATGAAGCATGTGCTTTACCTTATATAGGCTTGAAAATTCCTTAAAAACAAAGAAAGAACACACTAAACAAATGTTAAAGTTAGTATAAAATCCTACCATATTTACGTGAATCAATATCTTAGATTGAACTAATTTAATGTCAACTACAATATACCATATTTATAATCAATTATCCTCTAATTATCTAATCGATCAAGATATATACCAAAAATACAATCAATCACAATCTTGATTGATTGACCTCAAATTTTACCAGAAAGGCAAAACTAATCAATTAATTACCAATTTACCAAATTGACACAAATTAATGATTGATTATGAGGATTTTAAAATCCAACAATCTCCCCCTTTTACCTTTCGGTCAAAACACACCTTAGGGAAAAACAATGATCAAAGATCAAAACGGATAGTGGGACACCCACTAAAATAGGGGACCCGAGTGGCCGGATAGGTCGCCGTCGCTGAATGTCGGAAAAATTTAGAAGCTTCGGTAAATGAAAATGAACAATGGGACACCCACTTATATAGGGGACCGAGTGGCCGGATCGACCCACACGAAACACGCGGACCTCGATACGGTGTCGCTTTGAACCAAGATTGTCAACCGCCAAATAATCAAAATTGAAAGGACTCGCCGACACCCACGAGCTCGCACCCATTAAATGTGCACGTTTTCCAAGGAAAGTACAAAGTTGAACTGAATCGCAACTTCGGGGAACCGTCCGCTCGACACGCGAATATTTACTTCACACCTCGAGGATACACAATGCATATTTACTTCACACCTCAAGGATAAATCCTCTCCTTGAGAAGTAAAGGACTCTTGAACGACCTCGCCTTCACCGACACGAACATCGCGGCTTCATGGGCTTCACTGGGCAAGTGTCAAGGTGACATACGCCTACCTCGAACATAACGACACGAAAATCACAATACGACAGTCGCCGACCTCACCAAGATACTCTCCCAAGCACGACACGGGGATCTACGGTGCGACACAGGAACATCCAGTCGACCTCATCAACATCAAGCGACACGAACACAAACCAGGCCGACTCGACTATATTAACATCGAGCGACCGGATACATACCAGCCGACCTCGATGTAACCTCTCGGCTCGGCAAACGAGTCCTTACGGAATCACCTCTCGCTGGGAAGAGTCCCGCTATAACTCTATACACCTCGCCCTAAGCGCACAAGGTAACGTAATCCGAAAGACATGGGAATTGATCATATCTCTCCCACTCTAAAACCAATAAGGATTATGGCTTATCTCCTTATAAATAGCACCCTCAACAGGACTCATAAGGTACATGCATGCAAATTACTTGCTTACAGATTCTATTAGCTTTACCTCTCCCACGAAGTATTGCTAATTCTCACGCCTGAGGGTTATCGCTGGGACAACCCAGCACCCCTTACGGTGTTCTTTGTTGATCACAGGTCCGAAGCTACTTGCGCTTCAAGGACAATCCCTGCAACACAGAGCCGGAATCCTACTAGACTACACACGTGGATCGACGCGTCACATACAATCTTTTTGCCGTGATCAATCATATTACATATGTGCCCATGTTAGATTCGACTAATTGGTGTTTTTTTTTTTTTTTAATCTTATCTATAACTGCAATTGAGACTTTTATACCTATGTAACTGAACCAGAAACTCAATAAAGTGTAAATGTTATCAAAGATGTGATTACATCTAGAGTAACAACAAGTAAAAAATGAAGTAAAAATCAATGACAATTTGTTGTACCTTTTATCTACAAGTATAAATACTTGTAGATATGTCAATATGGCAAAAACCTTACACTAGAACATATAGAACCCGTTACAAATTAAACAACTAGTGAAATTACAAAAGATGTTCCTAACACAAGTAACTCAACCGAGATTACGAATACCACTCAAAGATCTAACAAATATTATATTGTCTAAGAACAACAACAATGGTCAAGGAACTTAGTTTCGATCACGTGAATCAAATGTGACGAATATGTTGCAACGTCTTTGCTCATATTCACTTCGGGACAGATGAGTGTTTGAAATCTTCTCAAGTCGGAATATCTCTCGGTCTCCTCAAGAATGAAGCACGTGCTTTACATTATATAGGCTTGAAAATTCCTTAAAAACAAAGAAAGAACACACTAAACAAATGTGAAAGTTAGTATAAAATCCTACCATATTTACGTGAATCAATATCTTAGATTGAACTAATTTAAAGTCAACTACTATATACCATATTTATAATCAATTATCCTCTAATTATCTAATCAATCAAGATATATACCAAAAATACAATCAATCACAATCTTGATTGATTGATCTCAAATTTTACCAAGAAAGGCAAAACTAATCAATTAATCAATTAATTACCAATATACCAAATTGACACAAATTAATGATTGATTATGAGGATTTTAAAATCCAACAATCTCCCCATTTTACCTTTCGGTCAAAACACACCTTAGGGCAAAACAATGATCAAAGATCAAAAACTCCCCGAATTTGATGGTGACCAATATTCAAATACTCCTCCTACCTTAGAACTCCCCCTTTGGCTAGAAAGGGAGGAGGCATTTGCACAAAGATGCTGCAACAGTTTAGGCAACAGCAAAAAATTCAAAGTTTTGAAAGGGTTGGAGACTGTAATGGACAAGGTTTCTCCTACTTACCTGGAGTTTCGATTTGAATTATGAAAGGAGAATGTGCTCAGTAGCTACCTGTTTCCCAAACACACGGATTATCCAAAATAAATCAGGAGATATTAGGAAACATAATAGAACCCAAAATTTTAATTTTGATAAAACTCGCAAAATATTTTCAATTTGTCTCATGCTCAAAATCGAAACCATTCAAATTGTTTTTAGACAAACAAATTCATGGATAAAAATTTTCGTCAATATACCACACCGGAAGAAATAGATAGAGTGAAGCAGAAGATGTATATTTTTCACCAGACCAAATGCCCTATTGTTATGCCTAACCATGAAGAATAATACAATGCACACACAGGTGAAGGACTTTGTTCAACGGATGAGAAGAAAAATGTTGGCACATTGAGAGACACATTTGCAATTTTGAATTCAATGGATTAAGATTCCTTTCTCCCAGTTCCTTTGAATGATGATTTTTGCCTTAAAGTTGAAGGAATTTTACCAAGAGGTATCTTTCACTATACCTCAAGGATAGCCCTTTTCTCATTTGATCACGCTAAAATTTCAAAGAACATATTTGATCTAGATGGTAAGATCACATATGAGGTGCATGCATACAACATTGAGAAGGTAACTTTTTCCCTCAAATGCTTCTAATCACTACTTGGGCTCATTCACGAGAAAAGAAAATTTCACTCAATTTTCAATAGAGATCCACATTTAAAAATGCCTTCCAAATAACACATTTAAGAATGATATCATTTGACAAAGTCGTGCCTAAAATAAATTAAGGATGATGATTTTTTTTATTAAACAACATGCATATGTGGTCACACATGTAAACACATTTTATGAGACTCTCAAATGACACACTAACATAGAGATTTTCTAAGTGTAAAAATTTCTCAAAATCAAGGGCAATAGTGCAAACATCGCTAATTGGTTCTCTGTTCCTATAAATTCCATGCGGATAATATTTTGTTCAACCAAATCCCAAAAAGTGATGTCAAATATCAATATGTTTGGTACGGGAGTGTTGAACAGATTTTTCGAGATATCTATTGCACTAGAATTATCACAATAAACAACAAGAGTGTCACTATGCAGCCCATAGTCATTGATCCTTTGGTTTATCCAAAGAAGTTGAGACAATAACTACCAACCGCTACATATTCGATTCGGTTGATAAAGAAACACTCGTTTCTTACTATACCATGAAACCAAATTGTTTCCTAAGTAAAAAACAACCCCTGTGGTGCTTTTTTGGTCATCAATATTCCCTGCCCAATCCAAGTAACTAAAACCAACAAGATTGGTATTAGTATCTCTAGTGTACCATAACCCAAGTTTGGTTGTCCCACTAACATATCGAATAATACATTTTAAATCCTTTAAGTGGGATACCTTGGGATTGACTTGATATCGTGTACAGACACAAACACTGTACATAATAACAGGTCGGCTGGTAGTCAAGTACAATAGGCTTCCTATCATACTTTTAAATAAGATGTGATCTACACCTTCACCTTTATCATCCATACACAGCTTTTGAGACGATCCCATGTGAGTTTTCAATTGGGATGGATTCTCAAGTCTAAACTTTTTAACCAAGTTATGAGCATACTTGGTTTGAGTCACAAAAATTGTTTCATTACTTAATTTGTTTCACTTGAAGGCCAAGAAAATAGTTTAGCTCACCAACCATACTCATTTCAAAAATGGATGTCATGCTTTTGACAAAATGTCGTAACATCTTTTCAGACGTAGACCCAAACACATTGTCATCCACCTATATCTGTGCAATGAGTATTTCATTTTTCTTCTTGTGAATGAACAAAGTTTTATCAACCTCCCCTCTTTTGAAACCAATTTCAAGAAGATATTCAGTAAGCCAAGCTCGAGGAGCTTGTATAAGATTACTGATATTACCTTGGACACTCATCATAATCTAGTATTATTTCTAATGTTATACGTGGACATTAAAGTACATGGGCTACTTAAGTGGCTTGAAAGTCAACTTCCTTAATCTTAATAAAAAATTCGAAATGGACACTTAATTAAGGACGGATGGAGTACTGTCTATTATCTATTTTACTATAGTTATTTGTATGTATTTTTCTAAGGTACATAAACATTGGGTAATTTGACATTTGCTCTTCTATTTAATCTTGCTTTGATTTGATTATTGAGTAATATCTATTATGAAGAATAGGTAGCATGTCAAAGGATATAAATATATATATATATATATATATATATAAATTGAAACATAAAATTTGTTAGGAACCTGTATAGATCATGTTTTGATGTTGTAATATAGAATATATTATTTCCCCAAAAACGAATGATAGGACTTTATGTTAAAAGAGTTTTTGTCAACGATATCACAAAACATAGAAACATTTATCTAATAAATGTTTTCAGAATAAGCTTCAAAATGCTACAAGTGCTAGCTGTTTCATTCTAACTGAAACAACTAAACACATAAACAACTAAGACAAAGAAGCAACTAACTAGAACAACTATCTATAACAACAATGATAAAATATTTGCAAAAAGACATAAACATCTATCTTTATCAAGAAACTGTTTATCAACTCTAAAACAATTATCTAGCAGTAGTTCATAGCATCAATACAAAGACAGATTATCAAGATCTACTTTACAAAAAGAAGAAAAAAATCTTAAATGTTTGAGCAAAGATGGAGCCTAACATCGAATTCTACATCAAAACTACTATGATCACAATAAATCATAGGAAAAAATTCAGCATCATCACTAAAGAAAGTTTTGTAAATACTATCAAATAGAGCTATCAAAATCGGTTGGACCCAGGCTAACCCGTCCCACCACCTAAAAAAGGCGGGTTGGGTTGGTAAAATTCGATCCCGTTTAGAAGCGGGTCAAACGAGTTGGACCCACACGGACCGCTGACTAAAATGGGAAGATGCGGGTTGGGGCGGGCTAACCCGCCAAATTTTTCTTGATTATTGACGTGCACTTGATCTGGACTATTGATCAAAGGAAGTGTGAAGAGTTTCAATAGAAACCCCGTGACTATGCCGTGCATTCCTTTTCATTTTTCAATCAAGAACCAAACAACACAAGACTCTCTCTCTCTCTCTCTCTCTCTCTCTCCTCCATCACCTACCACGTCGCTCTCCTCCATCCCCACCCACCGCTCTCTCTCTACCTCACCGTATCCTCTTTTCTCATCTAGACCGTTTGTTTTAAGTCTAGGTATTGTACGCATCATCTTGTTCTAACTTTGAAATCAATTTGAGCATTTGAGCCCTAGTTCGCTTTTGGCATCCCCCACACCAAATAGTTGTGTTTGTTTCAACCTGAACTACTATATGGGTTGATTTGTTTATTTTGTGTTGATTTCTCCAGATTTTTTGTTCGATTCCAAATCTTAGAGTCTTTATTGACATTTATGTCCAGGATTTGATAGTATATATCTAAAATTAATTTTGTCCAACAACCTTATTTTTGGCGGGTTGGCCCGTCCCGCACCGTAGCCTAAGGTAGGTTGGGTTAGGTTGAGTATTCTTATCTAGGATTTGACAACGTATATCTCAAATTAGTTTCGTCCAACACAACCTTATTTTTAGTGGGTTGACCCGTTCGCGTAGTGGCGGGTTTTGGCGAGTTGTGGGTCCACCCATCGACTAGCCCATTTTGACACTCTACTATCAACAACAAATAACTCGCTTATCTCCACAAGAAGTAAGGATAGAGAAGAAAGCTTCCACCAGACTGTTCTGAGTCATACCAATGAAGCACAAACAATTTTTGTGTATTTTGTAAACTGTCCAAGTTAGGTTGTCAACTAGATGAATAAAATTTGGAATTTTCCTGCATAATCTATGTATTTTTAGGAATATAATGAATTATTGTCTCATAGAGCCAAAGAGTCAGGAATGGATGTAAAATAAGAAATCAATCACCTTAAACTATTTGTGTCCGTTTCTCTATTTGAACCACCTTAAAATAAAAAATCTGAACCACTTTAAAATAAAAATTTGAACCACCTTAAAATAAGAAATCTGAACCATAAAAAGTAAGGATAGAGAAGAGATCTACAGCAGAGCTTTTACAAAAAGTAAGGATGGAGCTTCACGAGTCATCCCAATGAAGCACAAACAATTAATTTTTGTGTATAAACTGTCCTAGTTAGGTTGTTAATTGGAAGAATAAAATTTGGGATTTTTCTACATAATCTTTATTTTTTTTTAGAAATATAGTAGATTATTGCTTTATAAAATCAAAGAGTTGTGACGGGTGGATGTATAAACTGTCCCTAGACTCTTTATTTACTATTTTGTCTATCTTAGCTAACTCTTTCATAACTTACTGAGCCACACACAAAATAATATCATAACTTATTTTAGTATTTTACTAATTTAAAGAAAAAACATATTTTTACTGTGTACAACTCTTGATTTATAACAAATCTATTAACAGTTTGGATGGAACCACAAACTTAATTGTTTCTTAAACAATTATCTGATTATTTCTACTTGACATGAGTTATTGAATTCAGTGATTAATTATATATTATTAGATTGCACCGAGCGTAAAAAAGGACCCCACAAAAATATATGGGGAATTTTTTAGCACAATGTCGATGTTAAATTTTTTTTTTTACACAAGTGGCCTTAAATTTTTTTCTCGATTATTACAAAAAAAAAAAAAAAAAAAAAAGTAGAACCCCTAAAATCCCAAAACTTGATCTCCAAATTCTAAAACTAAACACACCAAAAGGTTATATAATGAAAAAAAAATCAGAGTCTTTTTTTCATAACCATAGTCTGTGTACATAGAAAACTTAATTTGGAACAGGAAAAAAAAAATGGCAAATTGTTGGTCAAATGAGAATTAGAGTTTCCTATGTCAACCAATTTATAAGAATAACTTTTGTTATAATTTTTTTACATGACTTTAGTCAAACAAAATAAATTTAATCATTTTATGCAACACGCACACGCACACACACACACACACACACACACAAGTCGTCCTCTATACCTCTCTCTCTTCCCTCTGATGTTCAATGGCTTGGAAGTTGTCAAACTCAAAGGCACGAGTAGAGGAATTACTGTCGAATTTCCATTTTTGCCCTTGAAAACAGTTGACACCCATATTACTTGAATCGTTCTTTCATAGACACAGTCACTGTCATACAAACTTAAAATCTTCTACCAATTAAACCACCCAGGCCACTATATATATGGCCTCGCATCCTCTCTATCAACACATCAAAAATATCAATATTCAATTAACAACTACAAATCATGAAAACTTCACTGCTGCTTTCCTTTTTCTTGGCTACTCTGATCTATTCCAACATTGCATGGGCTGCTTCCTCAGCTCATCATCATCATCACCATCACCATCCCCGTCAAGATTTTCTCCGTTGCCTCACCCTTCATACTCGCAACTCCACCTCCATTTCCCAATTAATTTACACCCCAAACAACTCTTCCTTCACATCTATCTGGGAATCCAATATCAACAATAAACGATTTGACGTACCCTCAACCCCTAAACCTTTTCTCATCGTGACGCCAGTCGATGAATCCCAAATCCAGACAGTCGTCTATTGCTCTAAGAATCATGGGATCAAACTGAGAATCCGAGGTTGTGGCCATGATTTTGAGGGTCTTTCGTACGCCGCACAAATTCCATTTGTCATGCTTGACCTCACTAACATGAGATCAATAAATGTTGACGTTGCGAGTAAGACAGCATGGGTTCAAGGTGGTGCAAGTCTTGGTGAGCTCTATTATAGAATTTCTGAGAAAAGTAGGACTCTTGCCTTTCCAGGAGGTACTTGGTCTACTGTAGGAGTTGGTGGGCTCATCAGGAGGTTACGGCACGCTTAATCGAAAATACGGCCTTGCTGCTGATCATGTGATAGATGCTCGCATGGTCGACGTGAATGGCCAAATTCTTGATAGAAAATCCATGGGTGAGGATTTGTTTTGGGCTATTAGGGAGGTGGTGCTTCAAGTTTTGGGGTCATTGTTGCGTGGAAGTTAAATTTGGTTGATGTTCGAGATTGTGACTGTATTTGCCACTACTAGGACTTTAGAACAAAATGCAACAAGCATCTTCCACAAGTGGCAATACTTTGCGCCAAATGCTGATAGAGATTTATTTTTGAGAGCCCAATTAACAACAACAAACTCGGTACTAGTGGGAAGAAAACTGTTCTTGTTACATTTGATGGAGTGTTCTTGGGTAGAGCCGATAGGCTAATTCGATTGATGCAAGACGGCTTCCCGAATTGGGATTGGTGAGAGAAAATTGTACGAAGTGAGTTGGGCTCAATCCGCCGTAATTTCAAGTTTCTCAAGTCAAGCTTCACCTCAAATTTTGCTTAATCGCAGTGCTACACCCGAGTTCGCTATAAAAGGTAAATCTGATTTTGTGCAAAAGCCGATTCCTATTAAGGGCATTGAAGGGATGTGGAGAATGTTTCTCAAAATAGATGTAAGGACCCCAAACTTCGTATTGAGTCCTTATGGTGGAAGGATGAATGAGATTTCAGAATCGGCTATTCCATTCCCACATAGAGCTGGGAACTTGTACGTGCTTCTTGAATGGGCTAATTTGGATATAGAAAATCCAACATCTACTAACAGACGCATTAACTGGCTTAGAAGCGTCTATAGTTACTTGGCTCGTTATGTTTCGAATTCTCCAAGAAGTTCATATGTGAACTACAATGATCTTGACTTGGGAGTGAGCACGAAAACCTACGAAGAAGCAAGCATTTGGGGTACTAAATATTTTGGTAATAATTTCGAAAGATTGGTTCGAATCAAGAGCAAAGTTGATCCAAGAAACTTCTTCACCATCCAGAGCATCCCTCCTTTTCCGAAATCATTTTAACCTTCGTTCCAAAGGAAAAGAAAAATATGTAAAATAATCATTTCATTTATTTGTTTGTTCTCTTTCATTCTTTTTGGCTAAAAAGCTACTCATGTATAAATTTCACATGAACGTGTTAAGTGTTTGGTAGTAAAAACTTATTTCGATAATAATTGTTACATGTATTTTTGTATATTCTTGCACTTTAATTCT
Source organism: Platycodon grandiflorus (assembly GCA_016624345.1). Taxonomy (NCBI): domain Eukaryota; kingdom Viridiplantae; phylum Streptophyta; class Magnoliopsida; order Asterales; family Campanulaceae; genus Platycodon; species Platycodon grandiflorus. Next base: position 539,498 of record JACONP010000034.1, on the reverse strand, counting down.
CACCTTAGTACCATGAAGACATTGCATTACACTTCCTTGGGTGCGATCTTCGTTACTAGCATCCGACTGTACCTTAGAGAGTAGTTTTGAATACATTCGGCCTGAATATATCTTAAAAACCAAAAAAAAGAGGGTATTATATTACATATGCCCATGTTAGATTCAGACTAATTGGTTTTTTTTCTTTATTCTTATCTATAACTGCAATTGAGACTTTTATACCTATGTAACTGAACCAGAAACTCAATAAAGTGTGTAAATGTTATCAAAGCTGTGATAACATCTAGAGTAACAACAAGTAAAAAATGAAGTAAAAATCAATGACAATTTGTTGTACCTTTTATCTACAAGTATAAATACTTGTAGATATGTCAATATGGCAAAAACCTTACACTAGAAAATATAGAACCCGTTACAAAGTAAACAACTAGTGAAATTACAAAAGATGTTCCTAACACAAGTAACTCAACTGAGATTACAGAATACCACTCAAAGATCTAACAAATATTATATTGTCTAAGGACAACAACAATGGTCAAGGAACTTAGTTTCGGATCACCGTGAATCAAATGTGACGAATATGTTGCAACGTCTTTGCTCATATTCACTTCGGGACAAGATGATTGTTTGAAATCTTCTCAAGTCGGAATATCTCTCTTAGTCTCCCTCAACGAATGAAGCACGTGCTTTACCTTATATAGGCTTGAAAATTCCTTTAAAACAAAGAAAGAACACACTAAACAAATATTAAAGTTAGTATAAAATCCTACCATATTTACGTGAATCAATATCTTAGATTGAACTAATTTAATGTCAACTACTATATACCATATTTATAATCAATTATCCTCTAATTATCTAATCGATCAAGATATATACCAAAAATACAATCTCCCCCTTTTTACCAATTTACTAATCAATTAATTACCAATTTACCAAATTGACACAAATTAATGATTGATTATGAGGATTTTAAAATCCAACAATCTCCCCCTTTTTACCTTTCTGGTCAAAACACACCTTAGGGCAAAACAATGATCAAAGATCAAAAAACGGATAGTGGGACACCCACTAATATAGGGGACCCGGAGTGGCCGGATAGGTCGCCGGTAATCGCCTGAATGTCGGAAAAATTTAGAAGCTTCTGGTAAATGAAAATGAACAGTGGGACACCCACTTATATAGGGGACCCGGAGTGGCCGGATCGACCCACACAGAAACACGCGGACCTCGATACGGTGTCGCTTTGAACCAAGATTGTCAACCGCCAAATAATCAAAATTGAAAGGACGCGCCGTCTGACAGCCCACGAGCTCTGCACCCATTAAATGTGCACGTTTTCCAAGGAAAGTACAAAGTTGAACTGGAATCTAGCAACCTCGCAGGGAACCAGTTTGCTCGACACAGCGAATATTTACTTCACACCTCGAGGATACGCAATGCATATTTACTTCACACCTCAAGGATAAATCCTCTCCTTGAGAAGTAAAGGACTATCGAACGACCTAGCCTTCACCGACACGTGATGCACATCGCGGCTTCATGGGCTTCACTGGGCAAGTGTCAAGGTGACATACGCCTACCTCGAACATAACGACCGAAAATCACAATACGACAGTCGCCGACCTCACCAAGATACTCTCCCCAAGACCGACAGGGGATCTACGGTGCGACACGGGAACATCCTGTGTCGACTCATCAACATCAAGCGACCGAACACAAACCAGCCGACCTCGACTATATTAACATCGAGAGACCGGATACATACCAGGCCGACCTCGATGTAACCCCTCTCGCTCGTTAAACGAGTCCTTACGGAATCACCTCTCGCCGGGAAGAGTCCGCTATAACTCTATACACCTCACCCTAAGCGCACAAGGTAACGTAATCCGAAAGACATGGGAATTGATCATATCTCTCCCACTCTAAAACCAATAAGGATTATGGCTTATCTCCTTATAAATAGCACCCTCAACAGACTCATAAGGTACATGCATGCAAATTACTTGCTTACGATTCTATTAGCTTTACCTCTCTCACGAAGTATTGCTAATTCTCACGCGAGGGTTATCTTGGACAACCCAAAGACCCCTTACGGTGTTCTTTGTTGATCACAGTCCGAAGCTACTTGCGCTTCAAGGACAATCCGCAACATAGAGCCGGAATCCTACTAGACTACACACGTGGATCGACGGTCACATACAATCTTTTTGCCGTGATCAATCATATTACATATGTGCCCATGTTAGATTCGACTAATTGGTGTTTTTTTTTAATCTTATCTATAACGCAATTGAGACTTTTATACCTATGTAACTGAACCGAAACTCAATAAAGTGTAAATGTTATCAAAGATGTGATTACATCTAGAGTAACAACAAGTAAAAAATGAAGTAAAAATCAATGACAATTTGTTGTACCTTTTATCTACAAGTATAAATACTTGTAGATATGTCAATATGGCAAAACCTTACACTAGAACATATAGAACCCGTTACAAATTAAACAACTAGTGAAATTACAAAAGATGTTCCTAACACAAGTAACTCAACCGAGATTACGAATACCACTCAAAGATCTAACAAATATTATATTGTCTAAGAACAACAACAATGGTCAAGGAACTTAGTTTCGATCACCGTGAATCAAATGTGACAGAATATGTTGCAACGTCTTTGCTCATATTCACTTCGGGATATGAGTGTTTGAAATCTTCTCAAGTCTGGAATATCTCTCTCTCCCTCAATAGAATGAAGCACGTGCTTTACATTATATAGGCTTGAAAATTCCTTAAAAACAAAGAAAGAACACACTAAACAAATGTGAAAGTTAGTATAAAATCCTACCATATTTACGTGAATCAATATCTTAGATTGAACTAATTTAAAGTCAACTACTATATACCATATTTATAATCAATTATCCTCTAATTATCTAATCAATCAAGATATATACCAAAAATACAATCAATCACAATCTTGATTGATTGATCTCAAATTTTACCAAGAAAGGCAAAACTAATCAATTAATCAATTAATTACCAATATACCAAATTGACACAAATTAATGATTGATTATGAGGATTTTAAAATCCAACAATCTCCCCATTTTTACCTTTCTGGTCAAAACACACCTTAGGGCAAAACAATGATCAAAGATCAAAAAACTCCCCCTGAATTTGATGATAACCAATATTCAAATACTCCTCCTACCTTAGAACTCTCCCCCTTTGGCTAGAAAGGGAGGAGGCATTTGCACAAAGATGCAGCTTTAGGCAACAAAGAAAAATTCAAAGTTTTGAAAGGGTGGAGACCGTAATGGACAAGGTTTCTCCTACTTACGGAGTTTCGATTTGAATTATGAAAGGAGAATGTGCTCAGTAGCTCCCTGTTTCCCAAACACACGGATTATCCAAAATAAATCAGGAGATATTAGGAAACATAATAGAACCCAAAAATTTAATTTTGATAAAACTTCTGCAAAATATTTTCAATTTGTCTCACTGCTCAAAAATCAGAAACCATTCAAATTGTTTTTAGACAAACAAATTCATGGATAAAAATTTTTCAATATACCACATGAAGAAATAGATAGAGTGAAGAAGATGCATGAATATTTTTCACCAGACCAAATGCCCTATTGTTATGCCTAACCACGAAGAATAAGACAATGTGCACACAGGTGAAAGACTTTGTTCAACGGATATGAGGAAAAAATGTGGGCACATTGAGAGATACATTTGCAATTTTGAATTCAATGGATAAAGATTCCTTTCTCCCAGTTCCTTTGAATGATATATAATTTTTTCCTTAAAGCTGAAGGGATTTTATCAGTAGGTAGCTTTCACTCTTCCTCAAGGATAGCCCTTTTCTCATATGATAACGCTAAATTTCAAAGAACATAGTTGATCTAGATGGCAAGATCACATATGAGTGGCTGCATGCATACAACATTGAGAAGGTAACTTTTTCCCTCAAATGCTTCCAATCACTACTTGGGCTCATTCACAGAGAAAAGAAAATTTCACACAATTTTCAATAGAGATCCACATTTAAAAATGCCTTCCAAATAACACATTTAAGAATGATATCATTTGACAAAGTCGTGCCCAAAACAAATTAAGGATGATGATTTTTTTTTAAATAACATGCATATGTGGTCACACATGTAAACACATTTTATGAGACTCTCAAATGACACACAAACATAGAGATTTTCTAAGAGTAAAAAATTTCTCAAAATCAAGGGCATTGGTGCAAACATCGCTAATTGGTTCTCTGTTCCTATAAATTCATGCGGATAATATTTTGTTCAACCAAATCCCAAAAAAGTGATGTCAAGTATCAATATGTTTGGTACGGGAGTGTTGAACAGATTTTTCGAGATATCTATTGCACTAGAATTATCACAATAAACAACAAGAGTATCACTATGCAGCCCATAGTCATTGATCATTTGGTTTATCCAAAGAAGTTGAGAGCAACAACTACCAACCGCTACATATTCGATTCAACGGTTGATAAGAAAAACAGCTGTTTCTTACTATACCATGAAACCAAATTGTTTCCTAAGTAAAAACAACCCCCTGTGGTGCTTTTTGGTCATCAATATTCCCCGCCAATCCAAGTAACTAAAACCAACAAGATTGGTATTAGTATCTCTAGTGTACCATAACCCAAGTTTGGTTGTCCCACTAACATATCGAATAATACATTTTAAAGCCTTTAAGTGGGATACCTTGGGATTGACTTGATATCGTGCACATACATTGTACATAATAACAAACAGATGGTTGTCAAGTACAATAGGCTTCCTATCATACTTTTAAATAAGATGTGATCTACACCTTCACCTTCATCATCCCTACACAGCCTTTTGAGACGATCCCATGGGAGTTTTCAATTGGGATGCATTCTCAAGTCTAAATTTTTAACCAAGTTATGAGCATACTTGGTTTGAGTCACAAAATTGTTTCATTACTTAATTTGTTTCACTTGAAGGCCAAGAAAATAGTTTAGCTCACAAACCATACTCATTTCAAAAATGGATGTCATGCTTTTGACAAAATGACGTAACATCTTTCGACGTAGACCCAAACACATTGTCATCCACCTATATCTCGTGCAATGAGTATTTCATTTTTCTCCTTGTGAATGAACAAAGTTTTATCAACCTCCCCTTTTGAAACCAATTTCAAGAAGATATTCAAGAAGCCAAGCTCGAGGAGCTTGTTGAAGACCATACAATGCCTTCTTTAATTTAAAAACATGATTTGATTTGTGGGGATTAGAATTATAAAAATTTGTTCATTTGGAAGCACACGTCAATATGCTTAAAATCCTTAAAATTACATATATTTAAGTAGTTCAAAGTTCATGATGGTTTGCTCTTTACATTTATGTTAAAACTAGACGTGATAACTTACTTTTGGACAAAGTTCAAGACCTATTACACATTATTTAGAACTTAAACTCCTCAATCCCTTAATGAGTGTTCATTTTTAGATTTTGTGTCCCTAAAAATATCTATTTTTGTATAAGATTACCGATATTACCTTTGACACTCATCATAATCTAGTATTATTTCTAATGTTATACGTGGACATTAAAGTACATGGGCTACTTAAGTGGCTTGAAAGTCAACTTCCTTAATCTTAAAAAATTCAAATGGACACTTAATTAAGGACGGATGGAGTATTGTCTATTATCTATTTGACTATAGTTATTTGTATGTATTTTTCTAAGGTACATAAACATTGGGTAATTTGACATTTGTTCTTCTATTTAATCTTGCTTTGATTTGATTATAGAGTAATATCTATTATGAAGAATAGGTAGCATGTCAAAGGATATAAATATATATATATATATATATATATATTGAAACATAAAATTTGTTAGGAACCTTTATAGATCATGTTTTGATGTTGTAATATAGAATATATTATTTCCCCAAAAACAAATGATAGGACTTTATGTTAAAAGAGTTTTTGTCAACAATATCACAAAACATAGAAACATTTATCTAATAAATGTTTTCAGAATAAGCTTCAAAATGCTACAAGTGCTAGCTGTTTCATTCTAACTGAAACAACTAAACACATAAACAACTAAGACAAAGAAGCAACTAACTAGAACAACTATCTATAACAACAATGATAAAATATTTGCAAAAAGACATAAACATCTATCTTTATCAAGAAATTGTTTATCAACTCTAAAACAGTTATCTAGCAGTAGTTCATAGCATCAATACAAAGACAGATTATCAAGATCTACTTTACAAAAAGAAGAAAAAAATCTTAAATGTTTGAGCAAAGATGGAGCCTAACATCAAATTCTACATCAAAACTACTATGATCTCAATAAATCATAGGAAAAAATTCAAGATCATCACTAAAGAAAGTTTTGTAAATACTATCAAATAGAGTTGCAAAATCGGTTAGACCCGCCGGCTAACCCCACCACCAAAAAGGCGGGTTGGGTAGGTAAATTCGATCCCATTTAGAAGCGGGTTAAACGGGTTGGCCCAACACGGACCACTGACTAAAATGGGAAGATGCAGGTTGGGGCGGGCTAACCCGCCAAATTTTTCTTGATTATTGACGTGCACTTGATCTGGACTATTGATCAAAGGAAGTGTGAAGAGTTTCAAAAGAAACCCTGTGACTATGGCCGCGCATTCCTTTTTCATTTTTCAATAAAGAACCAAACAACACGATCTCTCTCTCTCTCTCTCTCTCTCTCTCTCTCTCTCTCTCTCTCTCTCTCTCCTCCATCACCTACCACCGTCGCTCTTCTCTCCTCCATCCCCACCACCGTCGCTCTCTCTCTCTCACCAAGATCCTCTTTTCTCATCTAGACCGTTTGTTTTAAGTCTAGGTATTCTACCTGCATCATCTTGTTCTAACTTTGAAATCAATTTGAGCATTTGAGCCCTAGTTCGCTTTGGCATCCCCCACACCAAATAGTTGTGTTTGTTTCAACCTGAACTACTATATGGGTTGATTTGTTTATTTTGTGTTGATTTCTCCAGGATTTTTTGCAGTTCGATTCCAAATCTTAGAGTCTCTATAGACATTTTTGTCCAGGATTTGATAGCATATATCTAAAATTAATTTTGTCCAACAACCTTATTTTTGGCGGGTTGGCCCGTCCCGCACCGTAGCCCAAGGTGGGTTGGGTTAGGTTGAGTATTCTTATCTAGGATTTGATAGCGTATATCTCAAATTAATTTTGTCCAACACAACCTTGTTTTTAGTGGGTTGACCCGTTCCGCTTTATAGCCTAAGGTGGGTTGGGTTGGGCTGAGTATTTTAAATATGCTGATTTGGCGGGCGGGTCACAGTTCCGTCCCGCCTAGTGGCGGGTTTTGGCGAGTTGTGGGTCCATCCGTCTGACTAGCCCATTTTGACAGCTCTACTATCAACAACAAATAACTCAGTTATCTCCACAAGAAGTAAGGATAGAGAAGAAAGCTTCCACCAGACTATTCTGAGTCATACCAATGAAGCACAAACAATTTTTGTGTATTTTGTAAACTGTCCAAGTTAGGTTGTCAACTAGATGAATAAAATTTGGAATTTTCCTACATAATCTATGTATTTTTTAGGAATATAATGAATTATTGTCTCATAGAGCCAAAGAGCTGTGAGGAATGGATGTAAAATAAGAAATCGAATCACCTTAAACTATTTGTGTCCGTTTTCTATCCGAACCACCTTAAAAAAAAAAACTGAACCACTTTAAAATAAAAATCTAAACCACCTTAAAATAAGAAATCGAACACAAAAAGTATGGATAGAGAAGAGATCTATAGCAGAGCTTCTACAAAAAGTAAGGATGGAGCTTCCACGAGTCATCCCAATGAAGCACAAACAATTTTTGTGTATAAACCGTCCTAGTTAGGTTGTTAATCGGAAGAATAAAATTTGGGATTTTTTACATAATCTTTGCATTTTTAGAAATATAGTAGATTATTGCCTCATAAAATCGAGAGTTGTGAGGGGTGGATGTATAAACTATACCTAGACTCTTTATTTTCTATTTTGTCTATCTTAGCTAACTCTTTCATAACTTATCGAGCCACACAAAATAATATCATAACTTATTTTAGTAGTTTTACTAATTATTGTGTACAACTCTTGATTTATAACAAATCTATTAACGTTTGGAACTTTGGATGGAACCACAAACTTAATTGTTTCTTAAACAGCTTATATCGATTATTTCTACTTGACATGAGTTATTCAGTTGATTAATGATATATTATTAGATTGCACCGAGCGTAAAAAGGACCCCACCAGCTCTCTCCGTCCAAAGAAGACCGAGCTTTAATTAAATTTCCATTTTGCCATTAGCTTCCTTGGTACGCTAGAGACTTTCCTTATATCTCCAAGCAGCCCCAAAATCGATCAACTCCCCTAGGGCAAAACGCCCTTTGGGGCAGCAGCTTTTCTCCCTAATTTTCTCTCCTTCCTCTAAAAATTGATCACCTTCAAAGGTTTGGAGCTTCAAATCAAGGGCCAAAGAAGCATCTTCAAGTGATTTTAATCCCGGATATCGGCATTGATCGCGGCTTTATCGGTTTAATTCTTCCAATTTATATTTGGGGCTGCTTGGAGATATAAGGAAAAAAAATGATTTTGTAGATTGTGAATTTGGCTATATGCTTAATGATTTATGGAAAACAATTATTTTTCTATATCGTTGTAGTGAATTAATTTAATTTCTCTCTTTATTTAGAATATAAGCATGCTAGGTTATTAATTTATGGGCTTAATGCTTTTAATTAATTGGCCATTAATTAATCGATTTGAAAAATGTTTGGATCCGCGAGAGCTACCTTGCATTTTGGACCAAGCAAATTAATAGTTGGTGTTTTATGACACACACCGATAGACATGAGAGCACTTGTTTTGTCACGGACACTTGTAGCCATTGCTAAGTAGGGAGATTCGGGTTTAATTACCCCTTTCGATGTCTCGTTACCGGCATGACTTGTAGAAAAATAGAGAAATTATTTCTATACCCATTATTACCCATTATCTTGGTTATTATTGTGTGCTCTTAATGCTTCCGATGGGTTGGCTACCCATTTGATGATCACTAGAATTATAGGGTAAGATGCGAGAGCCCGTCCTATAATTTTGAAAATCTCAATAATTTTCTTTGTGACGTCGGACCAAGAGGTAACGAGCGTTCTTAGATAGTTATGGGGTGCTTGATCGATAATGCGACTATTCTTTTCATGCTATAAGATGCAAGAGTCCGTAGTGAGAATTGGTAGCTAGACTTGTTATAAGATGCGAGAGCCCATAGTGAATACTATCAACGTGTGCCCGACTACCAAGACTTGAGTTAAAGAAAAGGGAAGAGAGGATTAAATTAATCACGAACTAGACTAGAAATATTGCATTCCTATAATCTTATCTTTAAATCTTGATTTGTTGTTGCAAAACCATTTTGTCCATGTAAATATTGTACTCTTTTTATTATTAATAAAATTTGCGTCCATGTAAATATTAATTGCTTTCTTTTATTTTTAGTTTTTAGTTTTTATTCTCAATTTATTTTCGCTCAAATATAATTAGATAGCCCAATTTTGGTACTTAGTTGGAGTGAAAATTACGTACATTCCCGTGGATCGATAACTCGTACTTAAGTACACTTTATTACTTGATACGGTAGGGTACTCTTGCCCTATGTACACTTTATGCACACATCAGAGCTCTAGTTTGCTTTTGGCTTCCCCACACTAAATTGTTGTGTTTGTTTCAACCTATTGGACTACTAAATGGGTTGATTTGCTTTTTCCAGGATTTGTTGCAGTTCAATTCCAAATCCCGGAGTCTCTGCAGACAATTTTGTCCCGGATTTGATAGCATATATATCTAAAATTAATTTTGTCCAACAACCTTATTTTTGGCGGGTTGGCCCCGCCCGTAGACCAAGGTGGGTTGGGTTGGGTTGAGTATTTGTCTAGGATTTGATAATGTATATCTCAAATTAATTTTGTCCAACAACCTTATTTTTGGTGGGTTGGCCCGTCCCGCACCAAAGCCTAAGGTGAGTTGGGTTTGGTTGAGTATTTTAAATCTACTGATTTGGCGGGTCAGCAGGCCCCGTCCCGTCTAGATGGGGGTTTTGGCGAGTTGTGGTCCACTCGTCTGACTAGTCCATTTTGACAGCTTTACTATCAACAACAAATAACTCAGTTATCTCCGCAAGAAGTAAAGATAGAGAAGAGAGCATCCACCAGACTATTCTGAGTCATACCAATGAAGCACAAACAATTTTTGTGTATTTTGTAAACTGTCCAAGTTAGGTTGTCAACTAGATGAATAAAATTTGGAATTTTCCTACATAATCTTTGTATTTTTTAGGAATATAATAAATTATTGTTTCATAGAGCCAAAGAGCTGTGAGGAATAGATGTACAATAAGAAATCTGAACCACCTTAAATTATTTGTGTCAGTTTCTCTATCTAAACCACCTTAAAATAAGAAATCTGAACCACTTTAAAATAAAAAATTTGAACCACTTTAAAATAAGAAATCTGAAGCACAAAAAGTAAGGATAGAGAAGAGATCTACATCAGAGCTTCTACAAAAAGTAAGGAGAGTCATCCCAATGAAGCACAAACAATTTTTGTGTATGTTTTGCCCTAGTTAGGTTGTTAACTGGAAGAATAAAATTTGGGATTTTTCTACATAATCTTTATATTTTTTAGAAATATAGTAGATTATTGCCTTATAAAATTAGAGAGTTGTCACGGGTGGATGTATAAACTGTCCCTAGACTATTTATTTACTATTTTGTCTATCTTAGCTAACTCTTTCATAACTTACTAAGCTACACACAAAATAATATCATAACTTATTTTAGTATTTTACTAATTTAAAGAAAAAACATATTTTTACTGTGTACAACTCTTGATTTATAACAAATCTATTAACAGTTTGGATGGAACCACAAACTTAATTGTTTCTTAAACAGATAACTGATTATTTCTACTTGACATGAGTTATTGAATTCAGTGATTAATTATATATTATTAGATTGCACCGAGCGTAAAAAAGGACCCCATAAAAATATATGGGAAATTTTTTAGCACAATGTCGATGTAAATTTTTTAATTTTTTTTTACACAAGTGGCCTTAAATTTTTTTCTCGATTATTACAAAAAAAAAAAAAAGTAGAACCCCTAAAATCCCGAAACTAGATCTCCAAATTCTAAAACTAAACACACCAAAAGGTTATATAAAGAAAAAAAAATAAAAAAATCAGAGTTTTTTTTTCATAACCATAGTCTGTGTACATAGAAAACTTAATTTGGAAAAGGAAAAAAAAAATGGTAAATTGTTGGTCAAATGAGAATTAGAGTTTCCTATGTCAACCAATTTATAAGTCTTTCGTCTTAAAGAATAATAACTTTTGTTATAATTTTTTTACATGACTTTAGTCAAACAAAATAAATTTAATCATTTTATGCAACACACACACACACACACACAAGTCACTAACAATTCTTAAATACTTCTATAATGATATGCGTAATATGTGGTAAGGAAATAATGTATATTTCATTTTTGGGAGTTTGATATCAACTTGAACAAGATTTAAAGTTGGTCGTGTAAAAAAAATAAAATAAAATAAAATAAAATAAAAAATTACACTAACAATTGTATCAAAATGGGTGAAAGATGGTAATCAATATAATTACGTACTAATTCAATCTTAAATCAATTTGTAGTAATTGTCTCATACTCGTAAGTTTGTTTAAAAATATTTTTATCGTTATGCCTTACTAAAAATTTTAGTCGTAATTTTGATAAAAGAAATCCTATTAAACTTGTAGGTTTATTAATGTACTCTCTAGCTACCAAGAAAGTTATTCCATGGAATGGTCACACCAAATCACTAAATCGTCGTTACACCAACTTTTTCTCTATCTCTCATATTTTTTCTCGATTATTACAACAACAATAAAATTAAAATCCCAAAACTAGATCACCAAATTCCAAAACAAAACACACCCAAAGTTTATATAACAATAAAAATCAGAGACTCTTTTCTTCATAACCATAGTCATGATACATAGAAAACTTTGGAACAGGAATTTTTTGCAAATTGTTGGTCGAATGAAAATCAGAGCTAGTTTCCTAATTCAACCAATTTATAAGTCTTTTGTCTTAAAAATAATCATTTTTATTAATTTTGACCTGACTTTAGTCAAACTAAATATATATATATATATATATATATATATATATATATCATTTTATGCAACACAAGTCGTCCGATATAGCTCTCCCTTCCCTCTGATTTAGAGATGTTCAATTCAATGGCTTGGAAGTTGTCAAAACTGAAACGCACTAGAGGGTGGTTTACTGTCAAATTCCACTTTTGCCCCGTTGACACCCATATTCAATTAGTATATTACTTGAATCGTTCTTTCATAGACACAGTCTTGTCTCTCTCTCTCTCTCTCTCTCTCATACAAACTTAAAATCTTCAACCAATTAAACCCAGGCCACTATAAATACCTGGCCTCGCATCCTCTCTATCAACACATCAAAAATATCAATCACTTAATTAAAAACAACAACAACAAATCATGAAAACTTCACTGCTGCTTTCCTTTTCTTGGCTACTCTGATCTATTCCAATATTGCATGGGCTGCTTCCTCAGCTCATCATCATCATCACCATCACCATCCCCGTCAAGATTTTCTCCGTTGCCTCACCCTTCATACTCGCAACTCCACCTCCATTTCCCAATTAATTTACACCCCAAACAACTCTTCCTTCACATCTATATGGGAATCCAATATCAACAATAAACGATTTGACGTACCCTCAACCCCTAAACCTTTTCTCATCGTGACGCCAGTCGATGAATCCCAAATCCAGACAGTTGTCTATTGCTCTAAGAATCATGGGATCAAACTGAGAATCCGAGGTTGTGGCCATGATTTTGAGGGTCTTTCGTACGCCGCACAAATTCCATTTGTCATGCTTGACCTCACTAACATGAGATCAATAAATGTTGACGTTGCGAGTAAGACAGCATGGGTTCAAGGTGGTGCAAGTCTTGGTGAGCTCTATTATAGAATTTCTGAGAAAAGTAGGACTCTTGCCTTTCCAGGAGGTACTTGGTCTACTGTAGGAGTTGGTGGGCTCATCAGCGGCGGGGTTACGGCACGCTTAATCGAAAATACGGCCTTGCTGCTGATCATGTGATAGATGCTCGCATGGTCGACGTGAATGGCCAAATTCTTGATAGAAAATCCATGGGTGAGGATTTGTTTTGGGCTATTAGGGAGGTGGTGCTTCAAGTTTTGGGGTCATTGTTGCGTGGAAGTTAAATTTGGTTGATGTTCGGAGATTGTGACTGTATTTGCCACTACTAGGACTTTAGAACAAAATGCAACAAGCATCTTCCACAAGTGGCAATACTTTGCGCCAAATGCTGATAGAGATTTATTTTTGAGAGCCCAATTAACAACAACAAACTCGGTACTAGTGGGAAGAAAACTGTTCTTGTTACATTTGATGGAGTGTTCTTGGGTAGAGCCGATAGGCTAATTCGATTGATGCAAGACGGCTTCCCGAATTGGGATTGGTGAGAGAAAATTGTACAGAAGTGAGTTGGGCTCAATCCGCTCGTAATTTCAAGTTTCTCAAGTCAAGCTTCACCTCAAATTTTGCTTAATCGCAGTGCTACACCCGAGTTCGCTATAAAAGGTAAATCTGATTTTGTGCAAAAGCCGATTCCTATTAAGGGCATTGAAGGGATGTGGAGAATGTTTCTCAAAATAGATGTAAGGACCCCGAACTTCGTATTGAGTCCTTATGGTGGAAGGATGAATGAGATTTCAGAATCGGCTATTCCATTCCCACATAGAGAACTTGTACGTGCTTCTTGAATGGGCTAATTTGGATATAGAAAATCCAGCATCTACTAACGACGCATTAACGGCTTAGAGGCGTCTATAGTTACTTGGCTCGTTATGTTTCGAATTCTCCAAGAAGTTCATATGTGAACTATAATGATCTTGACTTGGGAGTGAGCACGAAAACCTACGAAGAAGCAAGCATTTGGGGTACTAAATATTTTGGTAATAATTTCGAAAGATTGGTTCGAATCAAGAGCAAAGTTGATCCAAGAAACTTCTTCACATCCACAAAGCATCCCTCCTTTTCCGAAATCATTTTAACCTTCGTTCCAAAGGAAAAGAAAAATATGTAAAATAATCATTTCATTTATTTGTTTGTTCTCTTTCATTCTTTTTGGCTAAAAGGTACTCATGTATAAATTTCACATGAACGTGTTAAGTGTTTGGTAGTAAAAACTTATTTCGATAATAATTGTTACATGTATTTTTATATATTCTTGCACTTTAATTCTCTCCTTAGTACCATGAAGACATTGCATTACACTTCCTTGGGTGAGATCTTCGTTACTAGCATCCGATTGTACCTTAGAGAGTAGTTTTGAATATATTCGGGCTGAATATATCTTAAAACCAACAAAAAAGAGGGTATTATATTACATATGTGCCCATGTTAGATTCAGACTAATTGGTTTTTTTCTTTAATCTTATCTATAAGTGCAATTGAGATTTTTATACCTATGTACTGAACCAGAAACTCAATAAAGTGTAAATGTTATAAAAGATGTGATAACATCTAGAGTAACAAGAAGTAAAAAATGAAGTAAAAATCAATGACAATTTGTTGTACTTTTTATCTACAAGTATAAATACTTGTAGATATTTCAATATGGCAAAAACCTTACAATAGAAAATATAGAACCCGTTACAAAGTAAACAACTAGTGAAATTACAAAAGATGTTCCAAACTCAAGTAACTCAACCGAGATTACGAATACCACTCAAAGATCTAACAAATATTATATTGTCTAAGGACAACAACAATGGTCAAGGAACTTAGTTTCGGATCACCGTGAATTAAATGTGAGAATATGTTGCAACGTCTTTGCTTATATTCACTTCGGGACAGTATGAGTGTTTGAAATCTTCTCAAGTCTGGACTCTCTCTCTCCCTCAACGAATGAAGCATGTGCTTTACCTAATATAGGCTTGAAAATTCCTTAAAAACAAAGAAAGAACACACTAAACAAATGTTAAAGTTAGTATAAAATCCTACCATATTTACGTGAATCAATATCTTAGATTGAACTAATTTAATGTCAACTACTATATACCATATTTATAATCAATTATCCTCTAATTATCTAATCGATCAAGATATATACCAAAAATACAATCAATCACAATCTTGATTGATTGACCTCAAATTTTACCAAGAAAGGCAAAACTAATCAATTAATTACCAATTTACCAAATTGACACAAATTAATGATTGATTATGAGGATTTTAAAATCCAACAATCTCCCCTTTTACCTTTCGGTCAAAACACACCTTAGGGCAAAACAATGATCAAAGATCAAGAAACGGATAGTGGGACACCCTCTAATATAGGGGACCCGGAGTGGCCGGATAGGTCGCCGGTAATCAGCTGAATGTCGGAAAAATTTAGAAGCTTCTGGTAAATGAAAATGAACAGTGGGACACTCACTTATATAGGGGACCGGAGTGCCGGATCGACCCACACGAAACATGCGGACCTCGATACGGTGTCGCTTTGAACCAAGATTGTCAACCGCCAAAAATTCAAAATTGAAAGGACGCGCCGTCTGACAGCCCACGAGCTCTGCACCCATTAAATGTGCACGTTTTCCAAGGAAAGTACAAAGTTGAACTGGAATCTAGCAACTGCGGGAACCGGCCGCTCGACCGCGAATATTTACTTCACACCTCGAGGATACGCAAAGCATATTTACTTCACACCTCAAGGATAAATCCTCTCCTTGAGAAGTAAAGGATCGGCCTTGGACACGTGACAGACATCGCGGCTTCATTTGGGCAAGTGTCAAGGTGACATACGCCTACCTCGAACATAACACTCACAATGACAGTCCCCACCAAGATACTCTCCCCGACGACAGGGATCTACGGTGCGACAGGAACATCCAGTCGACCTCATCAACATCAGCGACACGAACATAAACCAGGTCGACTCGACTATATTAACATCGAGCGACACGGATACATACCAGGCCGACCTCGATGTAACCCCTCTCAGCTCGGCAAACAGAGTCCTTTACGGAATCACCTCTCGCCTGGGAAGAGTCCAGCTATAACTCTATACACCTCAGTCCTAAGCAGACAAGGTAACGTAATCCGAAAGACATGTGAATTGATCATATCTCTCCCACTCCAAAACCAATAAGGATTATGGCTTATCTCCTTATAAATAGCACCCTCAACAGGACTCATAAGATACATGCATGCAAATTACTTGCTTACAGATTCTATTAGCTTTACTTCTCCCACGAAGTATTGCAAATTCTCACGCCTGAGGGTTATCGCTGGAACAACCCAGCACCCCTTACGGTGTTCTTTGTTGATCACAGGTCTGAAGCTACTTGCACTTCAAGGACAATCCCTGCAACACAGAGCCGGAATCCTACTAGACTACACACGTGGACCAGACGCGGTCACATACAATCTTTTTTGCCGTGATCAATCATATTACACATGTGCCCATGTTAGATTCGACTAATTGGTGTTTTTTTCTTTAATCTTATCTATAACGCAATTGAGACTTTTATACCTATGTAACTGAACCAGAAACTCAATAAAGTGTAAATGTTATCAAAGATGTGATTACATCTAGAGTAACAACAAGTAAAAAATGAAGTAAAAATCAATGACAATTTGTTGTACCTTTTATCTACAAGTATAAATACTTGTAGATATGTCAATATGGCAAAAACCTTACACTAGAACATATAGAACCCGTTACAAAGTAAACAACTAGTGAAATTACAAAAGATGTTCCTAACACAAGTAACTCAACTGAGATTACAGAATACCACTCAAAGATCTAACAAATATTATATTGTCCAAGGACAACAATAATGGTCAAGGAACTTAGTTTCGGATCATGTGAATCAAATGTGAATACGTTGCAACGTCTTTGCTCATATTCACTTCGGGACTGTATGAGTGTTTGAAATCTTCTCAAGTCGGAATATCTCTCGGTCTCCCTCAACAGAATGAAGCACGTGCTTTACATTATATAGGCTTGAAAATTTCTTAAAAACAAAGAAAGAACACACTAAACAAATGTTAAAGTTAGTATAAAATCCTACCATATTTACGTTAATCAATATCTTAGATTGAACTAATTTAAAGTCAACTAATATATACCATATTTATAATCAATTATCCTCTAATTATCTAATCAATCAAGATATATACCAAAAATACAATCAATCACAATCTTGATTGATTGATCTCAAATTTTACCAAGAAAGGCAAAACTAATCAATTAATCAATTAATTACCAATTTACCAAATTGACACAAATTAATGATTGATTATGAGGATTTTAAAATCCAACAATCTCCCCTTTTTACCTTTCGGTCAAAACACACCTTAGGGCAAAACAATGATCAAAGATCAAAAACTCCCCGAATTTGATGATAACCAATATTCAAATACTTCTCCTACCTTAGAACTTTCCCCCACCCTTTGGCGAAAGGGAGGAGGCATTTGCACAAAGATGAAGCAACGGTTTAGGAAACGAAAAAATTCAAAGTTTTGAAAGGGTAGGAGAGCGTAATGGACAAGGTTTCTCCTACTTACCGGAGTTTCGATTTGAATTATGGAAGGAGAATGTGCTCGAGCTCCTGTTTCCCAAACACACGATTATCATATCCAAAATAAATCAGAGATATTAGGAAACATAATAGAACCCAAAATTTTAATTTTGATAAAACTTCGCAAAATATTTTCAATTTGTCTCATTTGCTCATAAATCGAAACCATTCAAATTGTTTTTAGACAAACAAATTCATGGATAAAAATTTTCGTCAATATACCACACTTGGAAGAAATAGATAGAGTGAAGCGGCATGAATATTTTTCACCGGACCAAATGCCTTATTGTTATGCCTAACCATGATGAATAATACAATGCACACAGGTGAAGGACTTTGTTCAACGGATGAGAAGAAAAATGTTGGCACATTGAGAGACACATTTGCAATTTTGAATTCAATGGATTAAGATTCCTTTCTCGAGTTCCTTTGAATGATGATTTTTGCCTTAAATTTGAAGGGATTTTACCGGTAGGTATCTTTCACTCTACCTCAAGCATAGTCGTTTTCTCATATGATCACGCTAAAATTTCAAAGAACATATTTGATCTAGATGGTAAGATCACATATGAGTGGTTGCATGCATACAACATTGAGAAGGTAACTTTTTCCTCAAATGCTTCCAATCACTACTTTGGCTCATTCACGAGAGAAAGAAAATTTCACACGATTTTCAATAGAGATCCGCATTTAAAAAATGCCTTCAAAATAACACATTTAAGAATGATATCATTTGACAAAGTCGTGCCCAAAACAAATTAAGGATGATGATTTTTTTTTAAACAACATGCATATGTGGTCACACATGTAAACACATTTTATGAGACTCTCAAATGACACACAAACATATTGATTTTCTAAGAGTAAAAATTTCTCAAAATCAAGGGCATTGGTGCAAACATCGGCTAATTGGTTCTTTTTCCTATAAATTCCATGCGGATAATATTTTGTTCAACCAAATCCCGAAAAAGTGATGTCAAATATCAATATGTTTGGTACGGGAGTGTTGAACAGATTTTTCGAGATATCTATTGCACTAGAATTATCACAATAAACAACGAGTATCACTATGCGCCCATAGTCATTGATCATTTAGTTTATCCAAAGAAGTTGAGAGCAACAACTACCAACCGCTACATATTCTGATTCAGCGGTTGATAAAGAAACACAGTTTTGTTTCTTACTATACCATGAAACCAAATTGTTTCCTAAGTAAAAAAACAACCCCATGTGGTGCTTTTTTGGTCATCAATATTCCCTGCCCAATCCAAGTAACTAAAACCAACAAGATTGGTATTAGTATCTCTAGTGTACCATAACCCAAGTTTGGTTGTCCCACTAACATATCGAATAATACATTTTAAAGCCTTTAAGTGGGATACCTTGGGATTGGCTTGATATCGTGCACAGACACAAACACTGTACATAATAACAGGTCATTTGGTAGTCAAGTACAATAGGCTTCCTATCATACTTTTAAATAAGGTGTGATCTACACCTTCACCTTCATCTTCATCATCCCTACACAGCTTTTGAGACGATCCCATGGGAGTTTTTAAGTGGGATGCATTCTCAAACGTACTCTTTTGCCTACTTCAAATTCGAGGACGAATTTTTTCAAAGTCGAGGAGAATGATGCAGGATCAAGTTAAATTGGTATTAAGATATAGTTTATTATATCTAGTTATTTTTAATTATATTGTAATTTTCCAAATTATAATTTATAGGGTTGTATTTTTATATTTAGAAGTAGATTTAGGCACTTAATTGATATATTTAAGTCCTATTAGGTTACTATATATGTTAGGCTAGTTTGTAGGAAGTTTTAACTTGTTTTCCAAGCTTTATAAGTCCTATAAATATAGGCTCCAATGTAATTTCGAATTTAGCTTTTGAATTTTATGAAAATTGATTATTTTTATTCTAGTTTTCGGTATTCCTTTGAATCAACGAAGATTGATGCCTAGATCACGGTAGGTTTTGGACCTCAACGTGGTTTGGAAGATCATCGGCGTAGTCGTGCGCGATCTCAACGGCGTTGGTTCTATCATTACTTTGTTTTTAAATCTTCCGCTACATCGGTTGGTATCGAGCCAAAACTTGGTATCGGTTTATTTTATTTTATTTTCGTTCATCATCACTTCCATATCATGTCAATTGCATTACTTGATTTTTTCGGCCCTTTTCGAATCTCAATCCCACACCTCAACCTATTGTCGATTGGAATAAACCGCCGTCTATGATGAAGAATTGATGGTTGATTCTAGAATCAATACTCATTACAGATCCATTTGATCTCCCCCTCCACAAACATCTTCTTCGTGTTTCATTAACAAGCTTTTACTCCACGACTTTATAAAGATCCATTGGGTGATTGGATGGATGTCGTCACCCAAGTCGGTATGTTCGAACTCGACATGGATATGAAATTTTACAAATTCTAGTGTCAATGCCAAGTGGGAGGACAAGCATCAAACGTACTCTTTGCCCTACTTCAAATTCGAGGACGAATTTTTTCAAAGTCGAGGAGAATGATGCGGGATCAAGTTAAATTGGTATTAAGATATAGTTTATTATATCTAGTTATTTTTAATTATATTGTAATTTTCCAAATTATAATTTATAGGGTAGTATTTTTATATTTAGAAGTAGATTTAGGCACTTAATTGATATATTTAAGTCCTATTAGGTTACTATATATGTTAGGCTAGTTTGTAGGAAGTTTTAACTTTTTTCCAAGCTTTATAAGTCCTATAAATATAGGCTCCAATGTAATTCGGATTTAGCTTTTGAATTTTATGAAAATTGATTGTTTTTATTCCAGTTTTCGGTATTTCTTTGAATCAACGAAGATTGATGCCTAGATCAAGGTAGGTTTTGGACCTCAACGTGGTTTGGAAGATCATCGCTGGTAGTCGTGCGCGATCTCAACAGCGTTGGTTCTATCGTTACTTTGTTTTTAAATCTTCCGCTACATCAATACTTGGTTTGAGACACAAAAATTCCTTTATTACTTAATTTGTTTCACTTGAAGGCCAAGAAAATAGTTTTGCTCGCCAACCATACTCATTTCGAAAGTGGATGTCATGCTTTTGATAAAATGTCGTAACATCTTTTTAGACGTAGACCCAAACAAAATGTCATCCACATATATACGTGCAATGAGTATTTCATTTTTCTCCTTCGAATGGACAAAGTTTTATCAACCACCCCTCTTTTGAAACCAATTTCAAGAAGATATTCAGTAAGCCAAGCTCGAGGAGCTTGTTTAAGACAAATACAATGCCTTCTTTTATTTAAAAACATGATTTGGTTTGACGGGATTAGAATTATAAAAATTTGTTCATTTGGAAGCACACGTCAATATGCTAAAGTGTGTTTTAGTATATAATTGTGAACCACTATCTAGT
The DNA here is from genome assembly GCA_016624345.1 of Platycodon grandiflorus. NCBI lineage: Eukaryota > Viridiplantae > Streptophyta > Magnoliopsida > Asterales > Campanulaceae > Platycodon > Platycodon grandiflorus. Next base: position 518,332 of record JACONP010000034.1, on the reverse strand, counting down.
TCAAAGTTCAAAGATGGTTTGCTCTTTACGTATATGTTAAACCTAGACGTGATAACTTACTTTTGGACAAAGTTCAAGACCTATTTCACATTATTTAGAACTTAAACTCCCTCCATCCCGAACAAGTGTTCATTTTTTAGATTTTGTGTCCCTAAAAAGTGTCTATTTTTATATAACATTACTAATATTACCTTTGACACTCATCATAATCTAGCATTATTTCTAATGTATGGAACCCAAACTTCGTATTGAGTCCTTATGGTGGAAGGATGAATGAGATTTCAGAATCGGCTATTCCATTCCGCATAGAGTGGGAACTTGTACGTGCTTCTTGAATGGGCTAATTTGGATATAGAAAATCCAACATCTACTAACAGACCTATTAACGGCTTAGAGGCATCTATAGTTACTTGGCTCGTTATGTTTCGAATTCTCCAAGAAGTTCATATGTGAACTATAATTATCTTGACTTGGGAGTGAGCACGAAAACCTACGAAGAAGCAAGCATTTGGGGTACTAAATATTTTGGTAATAATTTCAAAAGATTGGTTCGAATCAAGAGCAAAGTTGATCAAAAAACTTCTTCGGTCATCCATGAGCATCCACCTTTTCGAAATCATTTTAACCTTCGTTCCAAAGGAAAAGAAAAATATTTAATATAATCATTTCATTTATTTGTTTGTTCTTTTTCATTCTTTTTGGCTAAAGCTACGCATGTATTAATTTCACATGAACTTGTTAAGTGTTTGGTAGTAAAAACTTATTTCGATAATAATTGTTACATGTATATATATATTCTCGCACTTTAATTCTCACATTTGTACCATGAAGACATTGTATTACACTTCCTTGGGTGAGATCTTCGTTACTAGCACCCGACTGTACCTTGGAGAGTAATTTTGAATATTTTCGGGCCTGAATATATCTTAAAAAACCAACAAAAAAAGAGGGTATTATATTACACATGTGCCCTTGTTAGATTCACTATAATTGGTGTTTTTTTCTTTTAATATTCTTATCTATAAGCGCAATGAATTTTCTCATAAAACTTTCTTTCTCGTATCAACAAACAAACATGTTATATGACTTGATTTCTTCGAGTTAGTAATGGCGCACATGTTCTAATATACTCTCCCGTTCCGCTCAAAGACTTCACGTTTAAAATGTCAAATAATTACGAAATATATAAGTAGCATTGTAGTTGATCATAATTACAAAAGTGTTTGAGCATAGCAAAGATGTTAATAACATATGTGGAGGGTGAAGTTGAAAGGCTTATGGAGATTGTATACATATTTTTTTAAATTGACTCTTTAGGTGAATCATCCCAAAATAGTATAGTGGTCTCTTTGCCTTGAACGGAGGGAGTATGTTATTAAATGATGGTTTGTTCTTTGCTTGAATCACTAAACTCTTAAAACAAGTGAAGCTATGATTTTTGGGGATTAGAATTATAAAAATTTGTTCATTTGGAAGCACATGTCAATATCTTGAAGTGTGTTTCATATATAATTGTGAACCCTTATCCATATAAAATCCTTAAAATTACATATATTTAAGCGGTTCGCACATGAATGAGCATATGCTTTCAAAGAAAGTAATTTGGTAAGGATATTAATTCTTGGAATACAATAGAATGACTCTATCCTATGGGTATATAGGCCATTGTGAAATGTAGTGGTTCGCTAACTTGCAATGATAGGACTCTTGTTCGACGGTAGAAGAGTGCCCACTCCAAGCAATGATAAGACTCGCACTTTGGATACTCCTTGGCCCTAGCTACGCTTGTGCAGCAATGAGTAGGGGAAAAAGGTCTTTACGCTGGTTATCTTCATAAATCGGCATTCTCACGGTCCTCGAGACACTCTCACCTTCCCCAAGCACTCTAACATTCCCTTTGGGGACCACGGTACGTATCTCCCTAAGAATCTTGAAAAATTACTATCTAATCCCGAGATTCTCTAAAGTCTAACTAGTATAGATAACCCCCTTCTATCATATGGTACAATTCGATACCCTACTTCTTTTTTCCCTCTATTGACGGTATTCTCTCTCATAGCGTCGTCATATTATATTCTCACGATGGAGGGCTTTTGCGAGCACACACCCCGCTCGAAGCGTGGACAAATCTATATCGTCACTTACTTTTGGACAAAGTTTAAGACCAATTTCCTATAATTTAGAGCTTATATTCACTCCATCCATAAATGAGTCAAATTTTTTAATTTTTTTATCCCTAAATAATTGTCCATTTTTGTGTAAGTTTACTAATTTCACCTTTAGCACTTACCATATCCTAGTATAGAATTCTAATTTTGTATGTGACATTAATGTACACGTGCTACTAAAACGGCTGAAAAACAACTTGCTTAGTTTTAGTAAAAATTAAAGATGGACACTCATTTAGGGACGAAAGGGAGTATTATCTATATTGTGATCAATTTTAATAACTTTTTTTTAAACAGAAAAAATGTTAAAATAGCAAAATTGTTATCACATTTACATATGTTCTAAATTTTTTATACAAACATTTGGATTTTGGACATATTGACTTTTTATATGGTTGACAAACTATCAAAGTTGATTTAAAAGACATTAATTTGATTGACCGATATCATCTTGTAAAAATATGCAGAATCAAATAATTCGAATTAAATCAATTTTGATTTTGGGCCAATCAAATAAATCGGATTAAAAACTTCATGAATAGAGCATCAAAAGTCAAAAAAAAATTCTTAAATACTTCTATAATGATATGCGTAATATGTGGTAAGGAAATAATGTATATTTCATTTTCGGGAGTTTGATATCAACTTGAACAAGATTTAAAGTTGGTCGTGTAAAAAAAAAATAAAAAATAAATAAAAAAATTACACTAACAATTGTATCAAAATGGGTGAAAGCTGGTAATCAATATAATTACGTACTAATTCAATCTTAAATCAATTTGTAGTAATTGTCTCATACTCGTAAGTTTGTTTAAAAATATTTTTATCGTTATGCCTTACTAAAAATTTTAGTCGTAATTTTGATAAAAGAAATCCTATTAAACTTGTAGGTTTATTAATGTACTCTCTAGCTACCAAGAAAGTTATTCCATGGAATGGTCACACCAAATCACTAAATCGTCGTTACACCAACTTTTCTCTATCTCTCATATTTTTTCTCGATTATTACAACAACAATAAAATTAAAATCCCAAAACTAGATCACCAAATTCCAAAACAAAACACACCCAAAGTTTATATAACAATAAAAAATCAGAGACTCTTTTCTTCATAACCATAGTCATGATACATAGAAAACTTTGGAACAGGAATTTTTTTTTGCAAATTGTTGGTCGAATGAAAATCAGAGCTAGTTTCCTAATTCAACCAATTTATAAGTCTTTTGTCTTAAAAATAATCATTTTTATTAATTTTGACCTGACTTTAGTCAAACTAAATAATATATATATATATATATATATATATATATATCATTTTATGCAACACAAGTCGTCCGATATAGCTCTCCCTTCCCTCTGATTTAGAGATGTTCAATTCAATGGCTTGGAAGTTGTCAAAACTGAAACGCACTAGAGGGTGGTTTACTGTCAAATTCCACTTTTGCCCCGTTGACACCCATATTCAATTAGTATATTACTTGAATCGTTCTTTCATAGACACAGTCTTGTCCTCTCTCTCTCTCTCTCTCTCTCATACAAACTTAAAATCTTCAACCAATTAAACCCAGGCCACTATAAATACCTGGCCTCGCATCCTCTCTATCAACACATCAAAAATATCAATCACTTAATTAAAAACAACAACAACAAATCATGAAAACTTCACTGCTGCTTTCCTTTTTCTTGGCTACTCTGATCTATTCCAATATTGCATGGGCTGCTTCCTCAGCTCATCATCATCATCACCATCACCATCCCCGTCAAGATTTTCTCCGTTGCCTCACCCTTCATACTCGCAACTCCACCTCCATTTCCCAATTAATTTACACCCCAAACAACTCTTCCTTCACATCTATATGGGAATCCAATATCAACAATAAACGATTTGACGTACCCTCAACCCCTAAACCTTTTCTCATCGTGACGCCAGTCGATGAATCCCAAATCCAGACAGTTGTCTATTGCTCTAAGAATCATGGGATCAAACTGAGAATCCGAGGTTGTGGCCATGATTTTGAGGGTCTTTCGTACGCCGCACAAATTCCATTTGTCATGCTTGACCTCACTAACATGAGATCAATAAATGTTGACGTTGCGAGTAAGACAGCATGGGTTCAAGGTGGTGCAAGTCTTGGTGAGCTCTATTATAGAATTTCTGAGAAAAGTAGGACTCTTGCCTTTCCAGGAGGTACTTGGTCTACTGTAGGAGTTGGTGGGCTCATCGGCGCGGGGTTACGGCACGCTTAATCGAAAATACGGCCTTGCTGCTGATCATGTGATAGATGCTCGCATGGTCGACGTGAATGGCCAAATTCTTGATAGAAAATCCATGGGTGAGGATTTGTTTTGGGCTATTAGGGAGGTGGTGCTTCAAGTTTTGGGGTCATTGTTGCGTGGAAGTTAAATTTGGTTGATGTTCGGAGATTGTGACTGTATTTGCCACTACTAGGACTTTAGAACAAAATGCAACAAGCATCTTCCACAAGTGGCAATACTTTGCGCCAAATGCTGATAGAGATTTATTTTTGAGAGCCCAATTAACAACAACAAACTCGGTACTAGTGGGAAGAAAACTGTTCTTGTTACATTTGATGGAGTGTTCTTGGGTAGAGCCGATAGGCTAATTCGATTGATGCAAGACGGCTTCCCGAATTGGGATTGGTGAGAGAAAATTGTACAGAAGTGAGTTGGGCTCAATCCGCTCGTAATTTCAAGTTTCTCAAGTCAAGCTTCACCTCAAATTTTGCTTAAGTGCTACACCCGAGTTCGCTATAAAAGGTAAATCGATTTTGTGCAAAAGCCGATTCCTATTAAGGGCATTGAAGGGATGTGGAGAATGTTTCTCAAAATAGATGTAAGGACCCCGTTCGTATTGAGTCCTTATGGTGGAAGGATGAATGAGATTTCAGAATCGGCTATTCCATTCCCACATAGAGTGGGAACTTGCGTGCTTCTTGAATGGGCTAATTTGGATATAGAAAATCCAGCATCTACTAAAGACGCATTAACGGCTTAGAGGCGTCTATAGTTACTTGGCTCGTTATGTTTCGAATTCTCCAAGAAGTTCATATGTGAACTATAATGATCTTGACTTGGGAGTGAGCACGAAAACCTACGAAGAAGCAAGCATTTGGGGTACTAAATATTTTGGTAATAATTTCGAAAGATTGGTTCGAATCAAGAGCAAAGTTGATCCAAGAAACTTCTTCAGTCATCCACAAAGCATCCCTCCTTTTCCGAAATCATTTTAACCTTCGTTCCAAAGGAAAAGAAAAATATGTAAAATAATCATTTCATTTATTTGTTTGTTCTCTTTCATTCTTTTTGGCTAAAAAGGTACTCATGTATAAATTTCACATGAACGTGTTAAGTGTTTGGTAGTAAAAACTTAGTTCGATAATAATTGTTACATGTATTTTTATATATTCTTGCACTTTAATTCTCTCCTTAGTACCATGAAGACATTGCATTACACTTCCTTGGGTGAGATCTTCGTTACTAGCATCCGATTGTACCTTAGAGAGTAGTTTTGAATATATTCGGGCCTGAATATATCTTAAAAAACCAACAAAAAAAGAGGGTATTATATTACATATGTGCCCATGTTAGATTCAGACTAATTGGTGTTTTTTTTCTTTAATCTTATCTATAACTGCAATTGAGATTTTTATACCTATGTACTGAACCAGAAACTCAATAAAGTGTAAATGTTATAAAAGATGTGATAACATCTAGAGTAACAAGAAGTAAAAAATGAAGTAAAAATCAATGACAATTTGTTGTACTTTTTATCTACAAGTATAAATACTTGTAGATATTTCAATATGGCAAAAACCTTACAATAGAAAATATAGAACCCGTTACAAAGTAAACAACTAGTGAAATTACAAAAGATGTTCCAAACTCAAGTAACTCAACTGAGATTACAGAATACCACTCAAAGATCTAACAAATATTATATTGTCTAAGGACAACAACAATGGTCAAGGAACTTAGTTTCAGATCACTGTGAATTAAATGTGACAGAATATGTTGCAACGTCTTTGCTTATATTCACTTCGGGACAGTATGAGTGTTTGAAATCTTCTCAAGTCTGGACTATCTCTCTCAGTCTCCCTCAACAGAATGAAGCATGTGCTTTACCTAATATAGGCTTGAAAATTCCTTAAAAACAAAGAAAGAACACACTAAACAAATGTTAAAGTTAGTATAAAATCCTACCATATTTACGTGAATCAATATCTTAGATTGAACTAATTTAATGTCAACTACTATATACCATATTTATAATCAATTATCCTCTAATTATCTAATCGATCAAGATATATACCAAAAATACAATCAATCACAATCTTGATTGATTGACCTCAAATTTTACCAAGAAAGGCAAAACTAATCAATTAATTACCAATTTACCAAATTGACAGAAATTAATGATTGATTATGAGGATTTTAAAATCCAACAATCTCCCCCTTTTTACCTTTCTGGTCAAAACACACCTTAGGGCAAAACAATGATCAAAGATCAAGAAACGGATAGTGGGACACCCTCTAATATAGGGGACCCGGAGTGGCCGGATAGGTCGCCGGTAATCAGCTGAATGTCGGAAAAATTTAGAAGCTTCTGGTAAATGAAAATGAACAGTGGGACACTCACTTATATAGGGGACCCGGAGTGGCCGGATCGACCCACACAGAAACATGCGGACCTCGATACGGTGTCGCTTTGAACCAAGATTGTCAACCGCCAAAAATTCAAAATTGAAAGGACGCGCCGTCTGACAGCCCACGAGCTCTGCACCCATTAAATGTGCACGTTTTCCAAGGAAAGTACAAAGTTGAACTGGAATCTAGCAACTTCGCAGGGAACCAGTCTGCTCGACACAGCGAATATTTACTTCACACCTCGAGGATACGCAAAGCATATTTACTTCACACCTCAAGGATAAATCCTCTCCTTGAGAAGTAAAGGACTACTGAACGACCTCAGCCTTCAGCTGGACACGTGACAGACATCGCGGCTTCATGGGCTTCAGCTGGGCAAGTGTCAAGGTGACATACGCCTACCTCGAACATAACGACCTGAAAATCACAATACGACAGGTCGCCCACCTCACCAGTATACTCTCCCAGTGCACTGACACAGGGATCTACGGTGCGACCTGGGAACATCCCAGGTCGACCTCATCAACATCAAGCGACCTGAACATAAACCAGGTCGACCTCGACTATATTAACATCGAGCGACCTGGATACATACCAGGCCGACCTCGATGTAACCCCTCTCAGCTCGGCAAACAGAGTCCTTTACGGAATCACCTCTCGCCTGGGAAGAGTCCAGCTATAACTCTATACACCTCAGTCCTAAGCAGACAAGGTAACGTAATCCGAAAGACATGTGAATTGATCATATCTCTCCCACTCCAAAACCAATAAGGATTATGGCTTATCTCCTTATAAATAGCACCCTCAACAGGACTCATAAGATACATGCATGCAAATTACTTGCTATGATTCTATTAGCTTTTTCCCACGAAGTATTGCAAATTCTCACGCTGAGGGTTATCGGGAACAACCCAGCACCCCTTACGGTGTTCTTTGTTGATCACAGGTCTGAAGCTACTTGCACTTCAAGGACAATCCCTGCAACACAGAGCCGGAATCCTACTAGACTACACACGTGGACCAGACGCGGTCACATACAATCTTTTTTGCCGTGATCAATCATATTACACATGTGCCCATGTTAGATTCAGACTAATTGGTGTTTTTTTTCTTTAATCTTATCTATAAGCGCAATTGAGACTTTTATACCTATGTATGAACCGAAACTCAATAAAGTGTAAATGTTATCAAAGATGTGATTACATCTAGAGTAACAACAAGTAAAAAATGAAGTAAAAATCAATGACAATTTGTTGTACCTTTTATCTACAAGTATAAATACTTGTAGATATGTCAATATGGCAAAAACCTTACACTAGAACATATAGAACCCGTTACAAAGTAAACAACTAGTGAAATTACAAAAGATGTTCCTAACACAAGTAACTCAACTGAGATTACAGAATACCACTCAAAGATCTAACAAATATTATATTGTCCAAGGACAACAATAATGGTCAAGGAACTTAGTTTCAGATCACTGTGAATCAAATGTGACAGAATACGTTGCAACGTCTTTGCTCATATTCACTTCGGGACTGTATGAGTGTTTGAAATCTTCTCAAGTCGGAATATCTCTCTCGGTCTCCTCAACAGAATGAAGCACGTGCTTTACATTATATAGGCTTGAAAATTTCTTAAAAACAAAGAAAGAACACACTAAACAAATGTTAAAGTTAGTATAAAATCCTACCATATTTACGTTAATCAATATCTTAGATTGAACTAATTTAAAGTCAACTAATATATACCATATTTATAATCAATTATCCTCTAATTATCTAATCAATCAAGATATATACCAAAAATACAATCAATCACAATCTTGATTGATTGATCTCAAATTTTACCAAGAAAGGCAAAACTAATCAATTAATCAATTAATTACCAATTTACCAAATTGACACAAATTAATGATTGATTATGAGGATTTTAAAATCCAACAATCTCCCCTTTTTACCTTTCGGTCAAAACACACCTTAGGGCAAAACAATGATCAAAGATCAAAAACTCCCCGAATTTGATGATAACCAATATTCAAATACTTCTCCTACCTTAGAACTTTCCCCCCCTTTGGCTAGAAAGGGAGGAGGCATTTGCACAAAGATGAAGCAACGGTTTAGGAAACAAAAAATTCAAAGTTTTGAAAGGGTAGGAGGCGTAATGGACAAGGTTTCTCCTACTTACACGGGTTTCGATTTGAATTATGGAAGGAGAATGTGCTCGTAGCTCCTGTTTCCCAAACACACGATTATCATATCCAAAATAAATCAGGAGATATTAGGAAACATAATAGAACCCAAAATTTTAATTTTGATAAAACTTCTGCAAAATATTTTCAATTTGTCTCACTGCTCATAAATCAGAAACCATTCAAATTGTTTTTAGACAAACAAATTCATGGATAAAAATTTTCAGTCAATATACCACTTGGAAGAAATAGATAGAGTGAAGCGGCGGCATGAATATTTTCACCGGACCAAATGCCTTATTGTTATGCCTAACCATGATGAATAATACAATGCACACACAGGTGAAGGACTTTGTTCAACGGATGAGAAGAAAAATGTTGGCACATTGAGAGACACATTTGCAATTTTGAATTCAATGGATTAAGATTCCTTTCTCAGAGTTCCTTTGAATGATGATTTTTGCCTTAAATTTGAAGGGATTTTACCAGTAGGTATCTTTCACTCTACCTCAAGCATAGTCGTTTTCTCATATGATCACGCTAAAATTTCAAAGAACATATTTGATCTAGATGGTAAGATCACATATGAGTGGTTGCATGCATACAACATTGAGAAGGTAACTTTTTTCCTCAAATGCTTCCAATCACTACTTTGGCTCATTCACAGAGAAAAGAAAATTTCACACGATTTTCAATAGAGATCCGCATTTAAAAAAATGCCTTCAAAATAACACATTTAAGAATGATATCATTTGACAAAGTCGTGCCCAAAACAAATTAAGGATGATGATTTTTTTTAAACAACATGCATATGTGGTCACACATGTAAACACATTTTATGAGACTCTCAAATGACACACAAACATATTGATTTTCTAAGAGTAAAAATTTCTCAAAATCAAGGGCATTGGTGCAAACATCGGCTAATTGGTTCTTTTTTCCTATAAATTCCATGCGGATAATATTTTGTTCAACCAAATCCCGAAAAAAGTGATGTCAAATATCAATATGTTTGGTACGGGAGTGTTGAACAGGATTTTTCGAGATATCTATTGCACTAGAATTATCACAATAAACAACGAGAGTATCACTATGCAGCCCATAGTCATTGATCATTTAGTTTATCCAAAGAAGTTGAGAGCAACAACTACCAACCGCTACATATTCGATTCGGCGGTTGATAAAGAAACACTGATTTTGTTTCTTACTATACCATGAAACCAAATTGTTTCCTAAGTAAAAACAACCCCATGTGGTGCTTTTTGGTCATCAATATTCCTGCCCAATCCAAGTAACTAAAACCAACAAGATTGGTATTAGTATCTCTAGTGTACCATAACCCAAGTTTGGTTGTCCCACTAACATATCGAATAATACATTTTAAAGCCTTTAAGTGGGATACCTTGGGATTGGCTTGATATCGTGCTGAACACAAACACTGTACATAATAACAGTTGGTAGTCAAGTACAATAGGCTTCCTATCATACTTTTAAATAAGGTGTGATCTACACCTTCACCTTCATCTTCATCATCCCTACACAGCTTTTGAGACGATCCCATGGGAGTTTTTAAGTGGGATGCATTCTCAAACGTACTCTTTCTGCCCTACTTCAAATTCGAGGACGAATTTTTTCAAAGTCGAGGAGAATGATGCAGGATCAAGTTAAATTGGTATTAAGATATAGTTTATTATATCTAGTTATTTTTAATTATATTGTAATTTTCCAAATTATAATTTATAGGGTAGTATTTTTATATTTAGAAGTAGATTTAGGCACTTAATTGATATATTTAAGTCCTATTAGGTTACTATATATGTTAGGCTAGTTTGTAGGAAGTTTTAACTTGTTTTCCAAGCTTTATAAGTCCTATAAATATAGGCTCCAATGTAATTCCGAATTTAGCTTTTGAATTTTATGAAAATTGATTATTTTTATTCCAGTTTTCGGTATTCCTTTGAATCAACGAAGATTGATGCCTAGATCACGGTAGGTTTTGGACCTCAACGTGGTTTGGAAGATCATCGCTGGTAGTCGTGCGCGATCTCAACAGCGTTGGTTCTATCATTACTTTGTTTTTAAATCTTCCGCTACATCAGTTGGTATCAGAGCCAAAACCTGGTATCGGTTTATTTTATTTTATTTTCGTTCATCATCACTTCCATATCATGTCAATTGCATTACTTGATTTTTTCTGGCCCTTTTCTGAATCTCAATCCCACACTCCTCAACCTATTGTCGATTGGAATAAACCGCCAGTCTATGATGAAGAATTGATGGTTGATTCTAGAATCAATACTCATTACACAGATCCATTTGATCTCCCCCCTCCACAAACATCTTCTTCGTGTTTCATTAACAAGCTTTTACTCCACGACTTTATAAAGATCCATTGGACTGATTGGATGGATGTCGTCACCCAAGTCGGTATGTTCAGAACTCGACATGGATATGAAATTTTACAGATTCTAGTGTCAATGCCAAGTGGGAGGACAAGCATCAAACGTACTCTTTCTTCCCTACTTCAAATTCGAGGACGAATTTGTTCAAAGTCGAGGAGAATGATGCAAGATCAAGTTAAATTGGTATTAAGATATAGTTTATTATATCTAGTTATTTTTAATTATATTGTAATTTTCCAAATTATAATTTATAGGGTAGTATTTTTATATTTAGAAGTAGATTTAGGCACTTAATTGATATATTTAAGTCCTATTAGGTTACTATATATGTTAGGCTAGTTTGTAGGAAGTTTTAACTTTTTCCAAGCTTTATAAGTCCTATAAATATAGGCTCCAATGTAATTCGGATTTAGCTTTTGAATTTTATGAAAATTGATTGTTTTTATTCCAGTTTTCGGTATTCCTTTGAATCAACGAAGATTGATGCCTAGATCAAGGTAGGTTTTGGACCTCAACGTGGTTTGGAAGATCATCGGTAGTCGTGCGCGATCTCAACGGCGTTGGTTCTATCGTTACTTTGTTTTTAAATCTTCCGCTACATCAATACTTGGTTTGAGACACAAAAATTCCTTTATTACTTAATTTGTTTCACTTGAAGGCCAAGAAAATAGTTTTGCTCGCCAACCATACTCATTTCGAAAGTGGATGTCATGCTTTTGATAAAATGTCGTAACATCTTTTTAGACGTAGACCCAAACAAAATGTCATCCACATATATCTGTGCAATGAGTATTTCATTTTTCTCCTTCTGAATGGACAAAGTTTTATCAACCACCCCTCTTTTGAAACCAATTTCAAGAAGATATTCAGTAAGCCAAGCTCGAGGAGCTTGTTTAAGACAAATACAATGCCTTCTTTTATTTAAAAACATGATTTGGTTTGACGGGATTAGAATTATAAAAATTTGTTCATTTGGAAGCACACGTCAATATGCTAAAGTGTGTTTTAGTATATAATTGTGAACCACTATCTAGTTCAAAGTTCAAAGATGGTTTGCTCTTTACGTATATGTTAAACCTAGACGTGATAACTTACTTTTGGACAAAGTTCAAGACCTATTTCACATTATTTAGAACTTAAACTCCCTCCATCCCTGAACAAGTGTTCATTTTTTAGATTTTGTGTCCCTAAAAAAGTGTCTATTTTTATATAACATTACTAATATTACCTTTGACACTCATCATAATCTAGCATTATTTCTAATGTATGGAACCCAAACTTCGTATTGAGTCCTTATGGTGGAAGGATGAATGAGATTTCAGAATCGGCTATTCCATTCCCGCATAGAGCTGGGAACTTGTACGTGCTTCTTGAATGGGCTAATTTGGATATAGAAAATCCAGCATCTACTAACAGACCCATTAAGCGGCTTAGAGGCATCTATAGTTACTTGGCTCGTTATGTTTCGAATTCTCCAAGAAGTTCATATGTGAACTATAATTATCTTGACTTGGGAGTGAGCACGAAAACCTACGAAGAAGCAAGCATTTGGGGTACTAAATATTTTGGTAATAATTTCAAAAGATTGGTTCGAATCAAGAGCAAAGTTGATCCAAAAACTTCTTCGATCATCCATGAGCATCCTGCTTTTAAATCATTTTAACCTTCGTTCCAAAGGAAAAGAAAAATATTTAATATAATCATTTCATTTATTTGTTTGTTCTTTTTCATTCTTTTTGGCTAAAAAGCTACGCATGTATTAATTTCACATGAACTTGTTAAGTGTTTGGTAGTAAAAACTTATTTCGATAATAATTGTTACATGTATATATATATTCTCGCACTTTAATTCTCACATTTGTACCATGAAGACATTGTATTACACTTCCTTGGGTGAGATCTTCGTTACTAGCACCCGACTGTACCTTGGAGAGTAATTTTGAATATTTTCGGGCCTGAATATATCTTAAAAAACCAACAAAAAAAGAGGGTATTATATTGGGTGAATTACAGGCCGGTCCCTTTTCAAACATTTGTAATCGCTCCAATCCACTAATCTTTTTTAAAAACTGAAAAAAGGCATTTTTGGGGCGAAAAGACGATTATGTCATTAATGAAAGAAAAACACACGCGCTACAGTAACCCAAGGCATCGCGATGCACCACTTTTTGCATCCCGATGCAACAAATTGGGGCATCGCGATGCAACAATTGGTCCATCGCGATCATCGCAGCGCGCTTTGGGTAACCAAAGCATCGCGATGCACCACTTTTGCATCGCGATGCACCAGTTTTGCAATCGCGATACAACAATTGTTGCATCGCGATTCACCACTTTTGCAAATCGCGATGCACCACTTTCGCAATCGCGATGCAACACTTTTGGAATCGCGATGCACCACTTTTGCAATCGCAATGCAACAATTGGTGCATCGCGATGCACCACTTTTGCAATCGCGATGCACCATTTTTGCAAATCGCGATGCACCACTTTTGCAATCGCGATGCACCACTTTTGCAATCGCGATGTAACAATTGGTGTCATGACCTCATGGCCATATGTTCCTTTGTCTCCATTATTAAACCATTGGCTTTCAGTCCTCTTAACATGTTTGCACGAATTTTAAGTGTGTGTGTGTGTGTGGTTGGTTGATAGCCATAGGCACGATTAATTATAATTTTTCTATTTCCCAGCTTTATTTCTGTCCGAGGATGCTCCATTCCGTTTCCCGGGTTCAGCCTTATGTGTGCTGGCTTTGCTATGGTATGCGCTTCACACACACACACACACACACACCTGATCAGTGACATTATTGAAGAAAATCATTCATTATGCAGATGATTGCCTACATTCAGAGCATCATGATCAAGGCAGCCCCTATTCCAAATCACAAAGTTGACGATCACTCGACTGTAATCCCAACAAGGAGGGAAATCCCTAAAAGACTATAGTTTCAAAGACGAAGACATAACAGTTATGGAAGAAACGGGGGTATTTTAGGAACAATTTTATGAAAGTGACTTTTATCAGTTAATAAAAAAAAGGGTGGACTGGAGAGAATAAAAACTTTCCAAGGTGGACCGGCCAGCAATTTTCCGTATTATATTACATATGTGCCCATGTTAGATTCGGACTAATTGGTGTTTTTTTTTCTTTAATCTTATCTATAGCTGCAATTGAGAGTTTTATACCTTTGTAACTTAACCACAGAGCATCCGACTGTACCTTAGAGAGTAGTTTTGAATATATTTGGGCCTGAATATATCTTTAAAAACCAACAAAAAAAGAGGGTATTATATTACATATGTGCCCATGTTAGATTCAGACTAATTGGTGTTTTTTTCTTTAATCTTATCTATAACTGTAATTGAGACTTTTATACCTATGTAACTTAACCAGAAACTCAATAAAGTGTAAATGTTATCAAAGATGTGATAACATCTAGAGTAACAAGAAGTAAAAAATGAAGGGGAATTAAAAATTAATGACAATTTGTTGTAACTTTTATTTACAAGTATAAATACTTGTAGATATGTCAATATGGCAAAAATCTTACACTTGAAAATATAGAACCCGTTACAAAGTAAACAACTAGTGAAATTACAAAAGATGTTCCTAACACAAGTAACTCAATTGAGATTACAGAATACCACTCAAGGATCTAACAAATATTATATTGTCTAAGGACAACAACAGTGGTTAAGGAACCTAGTTTCAGAACACTGTGGATCAAATGTGATGGAAGATGTTGCAACATCTTTGCTCATTTTCAATTCCGGACAGTATGAGTGTTTGAAAACTTCTGAAGTCTAGAATATTTCTCTCAGTCTCCCTCAACAGAATGAAACACAAGCTCTACATTATATATTTTTGAAAATTCCTTGGAAACAAAGAAAGAACACACTAAACAAGGAATGTTAAAGTTAGTATAAAACCCTACCATATTTACATTGATCAAGATCCTAGATTGAACTAATCTAAAGTCAACTACCATATATCATATTTATAATCAATCATTCTCTAATTATCTAATCAATCAAGATATACCAAAAATACAATCAATCACAATCTTGATTGATTGATCTCAAATTTTACCAAGAAAGGCAAAACTAATTAATTAGTCAATTAATTACCAATTTACCAAATTAACACAAATCAATGATTGATTATGAGGATTTTAAATACAACAATCTCCCCTTTTTTGCCTTTCAAGTCAAAACACACTTTAGGGCAAAACAATGATCAAAGATCAAAAAACTCCCCCTGAATTTGATGATAACCAATATTCAAATACTCCCCCTACCTTAGAACTCTCCCCCCCCCTTTGGCCAGAAAGGGAGGAGGCATTTGCACAAAGATGAAGCAACAGTTTAGGCAACAGTAGAAAATTCAATGTTTGGAAAGGGTAGGAGGCCGTAACGGACAAGGTTTCTCCTGCTTACCTGGAGTTTCGATTTGAATTATGGAAGGAGAATGTGCTCAGTAGCTCCCTGTTTCCCAATCACACGGATTATCCAAACTAAATCAGGAGATATTAGGAAACATAATAGAACCCAAAAATATAATTTTGATAAAACTTCTGCAAAATATTTTCAATTTGTCTCACTGCTCAAAAATCAGAAACTATTCAAATTGTTTTTAGACAAACAAATTCATGGATAAAAATTTTCAGTCAATATACCACACTGGAAGATATAGATAGAGTGAAGCAGCAGCATGAATATTTTTCACCAGACCAAATGCCCTATTGTTATGCCTAACCATGAAGAATAAGACAATGCACACACAGGTGAAGGACTTTATGCAACGGATGCGAAGAAAAATGTTGGCACATTGAGAGACACATTTGCAATTTTAAATTCAATAGATTAAGATTCCTTTCTCCCAGTTCCTTTGAATGATGATTTTTTCCTTAAAGTTGAAGGGATTTTACCAGTAGGTATCTTTCACTCTCCTCAAGGATAGCCCTTTCTTATATATCACGCCAAAATTTCAAAGAACATATTTGATCTAGATGGTAAGATCACATATGAGTAGTTGCATGCATACAATATTGAGAAGGTAACTTTTTCTCTCAAATGCTTCCAATCACTACTTTGGCTCATTCACTGTGAATAACACAATTTAGAATAGAGATCCACATTAAAAAAATTGCCTTCCAAATACCACATTTAAGAATGATATCATTTGAAAAAGTCGTGCCCAAAACAAATGTAGGATGATGATTTTTATTTTTTTAAATTTTTTTTACAACATGCATATGTGGTCATACATGTAAACACATTATGTGAGACACTCAAATGACACACAAACTTTGAGATTTTCTAAGAGTAGAAAATCTCTCAAAATCAAAGGCCTTGGGGAAAATATCAGCCAATTGGTTCTCAATTCCTATAAATGCATGCGGATAATATTTTGTTCAACCAAATTCTGGAAAAAGTGATGTCGAATATCAATATGTTTGGTACAGGAGTGTTGAACAGGATTTTTCGAGATATCTATAGCACTGGAATTATCACAATAAACGACGAGAGTATCACTATATAGCCCATAGTCATTGATCATTTAGTTCATCCAAAGAAGTTGAGAGCAACAACTACCAACCACTACATATTCTGATTAAGCGGTTGATAAAGAAACACAGTTTTGTTTCTTACTATACCATGAAACCAAATTGTTCCCCAATTAAAAAACAACCCCCTATGGTGCTTTTTCGGTCATCAATATTCCCTGCCTAATCCGAGTTACTAAAATTAATAAGATTGGTATTAGTGTCTCTAGTGTACCATAACCCAAGTTTGGTTGTCCCACTAACATATCAAATAATATGCTTTAAAGCCTTTAAGTACGATACCTTGGGATTGACTTGATATCTTGAACAGACACAAACACTGTACATGACATTGGGTCGGCTGGCAGTCAAGTACAATAGGCTTCCTATCATACTTCTAAATTACGTGTGATCTACACCTTCACCTTCACCTTCATCATCCCTACATAGCTTTTGAGACGATCCCATGGGAGTTTTTAATTGGGATGCATTCTCAAGTCTAAACTTTTTAACCAAGTTATGAGCATACTTGGTTTGAGTCACAAAAATTGTTTCATTACTTAATTTGTTTCACTTGAAGGCCAAGAAAATAGTTTAGCTCACCAACCATACTCATTTCAAAAATGGATGTCATGCTTTCGACAAAATGTCGTAACATCTTTTCAGACGTAGACCCAAACACATTGTCATCCACCTATATCTGTGCAATGAGTATTTCATTTTTCTCCTTGTGAATGAACAAAGTTTTATCAACCTCCCCTCTTTTGAAACCAATTTCAAGAAGATATTCAGTAAGCCAAGCTCGAGGAGCTTGTTGAAGACCATACAATGCCTTCTTTAATTTAAAAACATGATTTGATTTGTGGGGATTAGAATTATAAAAATTTGTTCATTTGGAAGCACACGTCAATATGCTTAAAATCCTTAAAATTACATATATTTAAGTAGCTCAAAGTTCATGATGGTTTGCTCTTTACATTTATGTTAAAACTAGACGTGATAACTTACTTTTGGACAAAGTTCAAGACCTATTACACATTATTTAGAACTTAAACTTCCTCAATCCCTTAATGAGTGTTCATTTTTTAGATTTTGTGTCCTAGCTAAAAAATATCTATTTTTGTATAAGATTACCGATATAACCTTTGACACTCATCATAATCTAGTATTATTTCTAATGTTATACGTGGACATTAAAGTACATGGGCTACTTAAGTGGCTTGAAAGTCAACTTCCTTAATCTTAATAAAAATTCGAAATGGACACTTAATTAAGGACGGATGGAGTATTGTCTATTATCTATTTTACTATAGTTATTTGTATGTATTTTTCTAAGGTACATAAACATTGGATAATTTGACATTTGTTCTTCTATTTAATCTTGCTTTGATTTGATTATAGAGTAATATCTATTATGAAGAATAGGTACGTAGCATGTCAAAGGATATATATATATATATATATATATATATATATATTGAAAAATAAAATTTGTTAAGAGCCTGTATAGATCATGTTTTGATGTTGTAATATAGAATATATTATTTCCCCAAAAACAAATGATAGGACTTTATGTTAAAAGAGTTTTTGTCAACGATATCACAAAACATAGAAACATTTATCTAATAAATGTTTTCTGAATAAGCTTCAAAATGCTACAAGTGCTAGCTGTTTCATTCTAACTGAAACAACTAAACACATAAACAACTAAGACAAAGAAGCAACTAACTAGAACAACTATCTATAGCAACAATGATAAAATATTTGCAAAAATACATAAACATCTATCTTTATCAAGAAACTATTTATCAACTCTAAAACAGTTATCTAGCAGTAGTTCATAGCATCAATACAAAGACAGATTATCAAGATCTACTTTACAAAAAGAAGAAAAAAATCTTAAATGTTTGAGCAAAGATGGAGCCTAACAACGAATTCTACATCAAAACTATTATGATCTCAATAGATTATAGGGAAAAAAAATTCAGCATCATCACTAAAGAAAGTTTTGTAAATACTATCAAATAGAGCTGTCAAAATCGGTTGGACCCGCCGGGCTAACCCGTCCCACCACCTAAAAAAGGCGGGTTGGGTTGGTAAAATTTGATCCCGTTTAGAAGCGGGTCAAACGGGTTGGACCCACACGGACCGCTGACTAAAATGGGAAGATGCGGGTTGGGGGGGCTAACCCGCCAAGTTTTTCTTGATTATTGACGTGCACTTGATCTGGACTATTAATCAAAGGAAGTGTGAAGAGTTTCAAAAGAAACCCTGTGACTATGCTGCGCATTCCTTTTTTATTTTTCAATCAAGAACCAAACAACACAGTACGTCTCTCTCTCTCTCTCTCTCTCTCTCTCTCTCTCTCTCTCTCTCTCTCTCTCTCTCTCTCTCTCTCCATCACCTACCACCGTCGCTCTTTCTCTCCTCCATCCCCCGCCACCGTCGCTCTCTCTCTACCTCACCAATATCCTCTTTTCTCATCTAGACCGTTTGTTTTAAGTCTAGGTATTGTACCTGCATCATCTTGTTCTAACTTTGAAATCAATTTGAGCATTTGAGCCCTAGTTCGCTTTTCGCTTCCCCCACACCAAATAGTTGTGTTTGTTTCAACATGAGTTGATTTGTTTATTTTGTGTTGATTTCTCCAGGATTTTTTGCAGTTCGATTCCAAATCTCAGAGTCTCTCTAGACATTTTTGTCCAGGATTTGATAGCATATATCTAAAATTAATTTTGTCCAACAACCTCATTTTTGGCGGGTTGGCCCGTCCCGCATCGTAGCCCAAGGTAGGTTGGGTTAGGTTGAGTATTCTTATCTAGGATTTGATAGCGTATATCCCAAATTAATTTTGTCCAACACAACCTTATTTTTAGTGGGTTGGCCCGTTCCGCTTTATAGCCTAAGGTGGGTTGGGTTGGGTAGGGTTGAGTATTTTAAATCGGCTAATTTGGCGGGCGGGTCAGCAGGCCCTATCCCGCCTAGTGGCGGGTTTTGGCGAGTTGTGGATCCACCCGTCTGACTAGCCCATTTTGACAGCTCTACTATCAACAACAAATAACTCAGTTATCTCCACAAAAGGTAAGGATAGAGAAGAGAGCTTCCACCAGACTGTTATGAGTTATACCAATGAAGCACAAACAATTTTTGTGTATTTTGTAAACTGTCCAAGTTAGGTTGTCAACTAGATGAATAAAATTTGGAATTTTCCTACATAATCTTTGTACTTTTTAGGAATATAATGAATTATTGCCTCATAGAGCCAAAGAGCTGTAAGTAATGGATGTAAAATAAGAAATCTGAACCACCTTAAATTATTTGCGTCAATTTCTATATCCCTAAACTACTTATTTACTATTTTGCCTATCTTAGTTAACTCTTTCATAACTTACTGAGCCACACATAAAATAAGATCATAACTTATTTTAGTATATCATTGATTAAAAAAACATATTTTTACTAAGCTTATAAAATCCTATAGATATTTTCATGCCATATGAGTCCTTGCCTTGTGAAACATAAAATTCTTTCGGTTTGATTGCTCATGATTGATATCTCATCGACCGTTCAATCCTAGCTAGAGCAAGGCTATTTATAGATGGGCATGTGTTTTGTAACGTGGGTAAATGAATAAGGAAATAGTGAGCTAGCATTAAAATCACATCGTACCTTAGCTATGCATGTTTATAATCTTTGGTTTGATTTCTTTGATGGTAATGTGCATATGATCTTGAGCGAGCGTCGCATTCCGCCGTTAAGTCCTTGAGCTCATTTTAACTGTTTTATTTCTTTGTTCAGGACGATCAAAGCTGAAGTTTGGGGGTGTGATGAGCTCAAGATTTCCATGAAATTTTCCCTTTATTTCCTTTTATTTTGTGCTACTTTTGAGTTAATTATGCTTGGAAATATTATTATTTGTTTATTTGTGCTTTAATGTAGGTTTCCAAGATATTAACGAGCATTCACGGAGTTTAGCACAAAGTTCGAGACAGTTTTGGGTTGCAAAGTTGAGCTTTAAATTATTCCGTTAAAGTCCATCAAGTCAGCCAAGGCAAAATGTGCTAACGGTGGGCTAACAAAGCTACCGGAGGACTTAACTGAGAAGTCTGGAGGGGGAAGGACTTCGTGAGACAATCTGAAGACTTCAAGGGCACAAGAGCAATTGATGAGACTTCACAGTAATGCGTTGGCACCCTCACCGCATCGTTACGTGTCCGCTGACCCAAAAGCTCGACCTGCGTCTCGCTTGGAGCCCTGCGATCCGGCCATGTCCACCTTTTTAGTCCACTTCACATCCCTACCTATTTGCTCACTAGCGACCCGTGGATCAGCCATTCATCGATCCACCATCCCCATTGCCCATCTGGATCGCAGCCTCTTCATTAGCCTCCCACCAGTTCTCTCTCCGTTCCAGCATCCCCCGAGCTTTAATTAAATTTCCATTTTGCCATTCGCTTCCTTGGTACACTAGAGACTTTCCTTATATCTCCAAGCAGCCCCAAAATCGATCAACTCCCCTGTAGGGCAAAATGCCCCTTTGGGGCAGCAGCTTTATCCCCTAATTTTCTCTCCTTCCTCTAAAAATTGATCACCTTCAAAGGTTTGGAGCTTCAAATCAAAGGCCAAGGAAGCATCTTCAAGTGATTTCAATCCCAGATCTCGGCATTGATCGCGGCTTTATTGGTTTAATTCTTCCAATTTATATTTGGGGCTGCTTGGAGATATAAGGAAAAAAAATGATTTTGTAGATTGTGAATTTGGCTATATGCTTAATGATTTATGGAAAGTAATTATTTTTCTATATCGTTGTAATGAATTAATTTAATTTCTCTCTTTATTTAGAATATACGCATGCTAGGTTATTAATTTATGGGCTTAATGCTTTTAATTAATTGGCCATTAATTAATCGATTTGAAAAATGTTTGGATCCGCAAGAGCTACCTTGCATTTTGGACCAAACAAATTAATAGTTGGTGTTTTATGACACACACTAATAGACATGAGAGCACTTGTTTTGTCACGGACACTTGTAGCCATTGCTAAGTAGGGGAGATTCGGGTTTAATTACCCCCTTTCGATGTCTCGGTTACGGGCATGACTTGTAGAAAAATAGAGAAATTATTTCTATACCCATTGCTACCCATTATCTTGGTTATTATTGTGTGCTCTTAATGCTTCCGATGGGTTGGCTACCCATTTGATGATCACTAGAATTATAGGGTAAGATGCGAGAGCCCGTCCTATAATTTTGAAAATCACAATAATTGTCTTTGTGACGTCAGACCAAGAGGTAACGAGCGTTCTTAGATAGTTATGGGGTGCTTGATCGATAATGCGGCTATTCTTTCCATGCTATAAGATGCAAGAGTCCGTAGTGAGGATTGGTAGCTAGACTTGTTATAAGATGCGAGAGCCCGTAGTGAATACTATCAACGTGCGCCTGACTCCCAAGACTTGAGTTAAAGAAAAGGGAAGAGAGGATTAAATTAATCACGAACTAGACTAGAAATATTGCATTCCTATAATCTTATCTTTAAATCTTGATTTGTTATTGCAAAACCATTTTGCGTCCATGTAAATATTAATTGCTTTCTTTTATTTTTAGTTTTTAGTTTTTATTCTCAATTTATTTTCGCTCAAATATAATTAGATAGCCTAATTTTGGTACTTAGTTGGAGTGAAAATTACGTACATTCCCTGTAGATCGATAACTCGTACTTAAGTATACTTTATTACTTGATACGGCAGGGTACTCTTGCCCTATATGCATTTTATGCACACATCAGAGCCCTAGTTTGCTTTTGGCTTCCCCCACACTAAATTGTTGTGTTTGTTTCAACCTATTGGACTACTAAATGGGTTGATTTGCTTTTTCCAGGATTTGTTGCAATTCAATTCCGAATCCCGGAGTCTCTGCAGACATTTTTGTCCAGGATTTGATAGCATATATATCTAAAATTAATTTTGTCCAACAACCTTATTTTTGGCGGGTTGGCCTGTCCCGCCCCGTAGCCCAAGGTGAGTTGGGTTGGGTTGAGTATTTGTCTAGGATTTGATAGTGTATATCTCAAATTAATTTTGTCCAACAACCTTATTTTGGGTGGGTTGGCCCGTCCCGCACCAAAGCCTAAGGTGAGTTGGGTTTGGTTGAGTATTTTAAATCTACTGATTTGGCGGGTCAGTAGGCCCCGTCCCGTCTAGTTGGGGGTTTTGGCGAGTTGTGGTCCACTCGTCGACTAGTCCATTTTGACAGACTTTACTATCAACAACAAATAACTCAGTTATCTCCGCAAGAAGTAAGGATAGAGAGAGCTTCCACCAGACTATTCTGAGTCATACCAATGAAGCACAAACAATTTTTGTGTATTTTGTAAACTGTCCAAGTTAGGTTGTCAACTAGATGAATAAAATTTGGAATTTTCCTACATAATCTTTGTATTTTTTAGGAATATAATGAATTATTGTCTCATAAAGCCAAAGAGCTGTGAGAAATGGATGTAAAATAAGAAATCTAAACCACCCTAAATTATTTGTGTCAGTTTCTCTATCTGAACCACCTTAAAATAAGAAATCTGAACCACTTTAAAATAAAAAATCTGAACCACTTTAAAATAAGAAATCTGAAGCACAAAAAGTAAGGATAGAGAAGAGATCTACAGCAGAGTTTCTACAAAAAGTAAGGAGAGTCATCCCAATGAAGCACAAACAATTTTTGTGTATAAACTGTCCTAGTTAGGTTGTTAACTGGAAGAATAAAATTTGAGATTTTTCTACATAATCTTTATATTTTTTAGAAATATAGTAGATTATTGCCTTATAAAATCAGAGAGTTGTGACGGGTGGATGTATAAACTGTCCCTAGACTCTTTATTTACTATTTTGTCTATCTTAGCTAACTCTTTCATAACTTACTGAGCCACACACAAAATAATATCATAACTTATTTTAGTATTTTACTAATTTAAAGAAAAAACATATTTTTACTGTGTACAACTCTTGATTTATAACAAATCTATTAACAGTTTGGATGGAACCACAAACTTAATTGTTTCTTAAACAGTTATCTGATTATTTCTACTTGACATGAGTTATTGAATTCAGTGATTAATTATATATTATTAGATTGCACCGAGCGTAAAAAAGGACCCCACAAAAATATATGGGGAATTTTTTAGCACAATGTCGATGTAAATTTTTTTTATTTTTTTTTACACAAGTGGCCTTAAATTTTTTTCTCGATTATTACAAAAAAAAAAAAAAAGTAGAACCCCTAAAATCCCAAAACTAGATCTCCAAATTCTAAAACTAAATACACCAAAAGGTTATATAATGAAAAAAAATCAGAGTCTTTTTTTCATAACCATAGTCTGTGTACATAGAAAACAGTTGACACCCATATTGCTTGAATCGTTCTTTCATAGACACAGTCACTGTCATACAAACTTAAAATCTTCTACCAATTAAACCACCCAGGCCACTATATATATGGCCTCGCATCCTCTCTATCAACACATCAAAAATATCAATATTCAATTAACAACTACAAATCATGAAAACTTCACTGCTGCTTTCCTTTTTCTTGGCTACTCTGATCTATTCCAACATTGCATGGGCTGCTTCCTCAGCTCATCATCATCATCACCATCACCATCACCATCCCCGTCAAGATTTTCTCCGTTGCCTCACCCTTCATACTCGCAACTCCACCTCCATTTCCCAATTAATTTACACCCCAAACAACTCTTCCTTCACATCTATCTGGGAATCCAATATCAACAATAAACGATTTGACGTACCCTCAACCCCTAAACCTTTTCTCATCGTGACGCCAGTCGATGAATCCCAAATCCAGACAGTCGTCTATTGCTCTAAGAATCATGGGATCAAACTGAGAATCCGAGGTTGTGGCCATGATTTTGAGGGTCTTTCGTACGCCGCACAAATTCCATTTGTCATGCTTGACCTCACTAACATGAGATCAATAAATGTTGACGTTGCGAGTAAGACAGCATGGGTTCAAGGTGGTGCAAGTCTTGGTGAGCTCTATTATAGAATTTCTGAGAAAAGTAGGACTCTTGCCTTTCCAGGAGGTACTTGGTCTACTGTAGGAGTTGGTGGGCTCATCACGGCGGGGTTACGGCACGCTTAATCGAAAATACGGCCTTTGCTGATCATGTGATAGATGCTCGCATGGTCGACGTGAATGGCCAAATTCTTGATAGAAAATCCATGGGTGAGGATTTGTTTTGGGCTATTAGGGGAGGTGGTGCTTCAAGTTTTGGGGTCATTGTTGCGTGGAAGTTAAATTTGGTTGATGTTCCGGAGATTGTGACTGTATTTGCCACTACTAGGACTTTAGAACAAAATGCAACAAGCATCTTCCACAAGTGGCAATACTTTGCGCCAAATGCTGATAGAGATTTATTTTTGAGAGCCCAATTAACAACAACAAACTCGGTACTAGTGGGAAGAAAACTGTTCTTGTTACATTTGATGGAGTGTTCTTGGGTAGAGCCGATAGGCTAATTCGATTGATGCAAGACGGCTTCCCGAATTGGGATTGGTGAGAGAAAATTGTACAGAAGTGAGTTGGGCTCAATCCGCTCGTAATTTCAAGTTTCTCAAGTCAAGCTTCACCTCAAATTTTGCTTAATCGCAGTGCTACACCCGAGTTCGCTATAAAAGGTAAATCTGATTTTGTGCAAAAGCCGATTCCTATTAAGGGCATTGAAGGGATGTGGAGAATGTTTCTCAAAATAGATGTAAGGACCCCGAACGTATTGAGTCCTTATGGTGGAAGGATGAATGAGATTTCGAATCGGCTATTCCATTCCCGCATAGAGCTGGGAACTTGTACGTGCTTCTTGAATGGGCTAATTTGGATATAGAAAATCCAAGATCTACTAAGACGCATTAACGGCTTAGAGCGTCTATAGTTACTTGGCTCGTTATGTTTCGAATTCTCCAAGAAGTTCATATGTGAACTATAATGATCTTGACTTGGGAGTGAGCACGAAAACCTACAAAGAAGCAAGCATTTGGGGTACTAAATATTTTGGTAATAATTTCGAAAGATTGGTTCGAATCAAGAGCAAAGTTGATCCAAGAAACTTCTTCAGTCATCCACAGAGCATCCCTCTTTTTCCAAAATCATTTTAACCTTCGTTCCAAAGGAAAAGAAAAATATGTAAAATAATCATTTCATTTATTTGTTTGTTCTCTTTCATTCTTTTTGGCTAAAAAGCTACTCATGTATAAATTTCATATGAACGTGTTAAGTGTTTGGTAGTAAAAACTTATTTCGATAAAAATTGTTACATGTATTTTTATATATTTTTGCACTTTAATTCTCACCTTAGCACCATGAAGACATTGCATTACACTTCCTTGGGTGCGATCTTCGTTACTAGCATCCGACTGTACCTTAGAGAGTAGTTTTGAATACATTCGGGCCTGAATATATCTTAAAAAACCAACAAAAAAAGAGGGTATTATATTACATATGTGCCCATGTTAGATTCAGAACAATTGGTGTTTTTTTTCTTTAATCTTATATATAACTGCAATTGAGACTTTTATACCTATGTAACTGAACCAGAAACTCAATAAAGTGTAAATGTTATCAAAGCTGTGATAACATCTAGAGTAACAAGAAGTAAAAAATGAAGTAAAAATCAATGACAATTTGTTGTACCTTTTATCTACAAGTATAAATACTTGTAGATATGTCAGTATGGCAACAACCTTACACTAGAAAATATAGAACCTGTTACAAAGTAAACAACTAGTGAAATTACAAAAGAAGTTCCTAACACAAGTAACTCAACTGAGATTACAGAATACCACTCAAAGATCTAACAAATATTATATTGTCTAAGGACAACAACAATGGTCAAGGAACTTAGTTTCAGATCACTGTGAATCAAATGTGACAGAATATGTTGTAACGTCTTTGCTCATATTCACTTCGGGACAGTATGAGTGTTTGAAATCTTCTCAAGCCTGGAATATCTCTCTTAGTCTCCCTCAACAGAATGAAGCACGTGCTTTACATTATATAGGCTTGAAAATTCCTTAAAAACAAAGAAAGAACACACTAAACAAATGTTAAAGTTAGTATAAAATCCTACCATATTTACGTGAATCAATATCATAGATTGAACTAATTTAAAGTCAACTACTATATACCATATTTATAATCAATTATCCTCTAATTATCCAATCAATCAAGATATATACCAAAAATACAATCAATTACAATCTTGATTGATTGATCTCAAATTTTACCAAGAAAGGCAAAACTAATCAATTAATTACCAATTTACCAAATTGACACAAATTAATGATTGATTATGAGGATTTTAAAATCCAACGATCTCCCCCTTTTTACCTTTCGGGTCAAAACATACCTTAGGGCAAAACAATGATCAAAGATCAAAAAACTCCCCCTGAATTTGATGATAACCAATATTCAAATACTCCTCCTACCTTAGAACTCCCCCCCCCCCTTTGGCCAGAAAAGGAGGAGGCATTTGCACAAAGATGCTGCAACAGTTTAGGCAACAGCAAAAAATTCAAAGTTTTGAAAGGGTTGGAGACTGTAATGGACAAGGTTTCTCCTACTTACCTGGAGTTTCGATTTGAATTATGGAAGGCGAATGTGCTCAGTAGCTCCCTGTTTCCCAAACACACGGATTATCCAAAATAAATCAGGAGATATTAGGAAACATAATAGAACCCAAAAATTTAATTTTGATAAAACTTCTGCAAAATATTTTCAATTTGTCTCACTGCTCAAAAATCAGAAACCATTCAAATTGTTTTTAGACAAACAAATTCATGGATAAAAATTTTCAGTCAATATACCACACTGGAAGAAATAGATAGAGTGAAGCAACAGCATGAATATTTTTCACCAGACCAAATGGCCTATTGTTATGCCTAACCATGAAGAATAATACAATGCACACACAGGTGAAGGACTTTGTTCAACGGATGAGAAGAAAAATGTTGGCACATTGAGAAACACATTTGCAATTTTGAATTCAATGGATTAAGATTCCTTTCTCCCAGTTCCTTTGAATTATGATTTTTGCCTTAAAGTTGAAGGGATTTTACCAGTAGGTATCTTTCACTTTACCTCAAGGATAGCCCTTTTCTCATATGATAACGCTAAATTTCAAAGAACATAGTTGATCTAGATGGCAAGATCACATATGAGTGGCTGCATGCATACAACATTGAGAAGGTAACTTTTTCCCTCAAATGCTTCCAATCACTACTTGGGCTCATTCACAGAGAAAAGAAAATTTCACACAATTTTCAGTAGAGATCCACATTTAAAAAATGCCTTCCAAATAACACATTTAAGAATGATATCATTTGACAAAGTCGTGCCCAAAACAAATTAAGGATGATGATTTTTTTTTTTAAACAACATGCATATGTGGTCACACATGTAAACACATTTTATGAGACTCTCAAATGACACACAAACATAGAGATTTTCTAAGAGTAAAAAATTTCTCAAAATCAAGGGCATTGGTGCAAACATCATCTAATTGGTTCTCTGTTCCTATAAATTCCATGCAGATAATATTTTGTTCAACCAAATCCCGAAAAAAGCGATGTCAAATATCAATATGTTTGGTACGAGAGTGTTGAACAGGATTTTTCGAGATATCTATTGCACTAGAATTATCACAATAAACAACAAGAGTATCACTATGCAGCCCATAGTCATTGATCATTTGGTTTATCCAAAGAAGTTGAGAGCAACAAAAACAACCGCTACATATTCTGATTCAGCGGTTGATAAAGAAACACAGTTCTGTTTCTTACTATACCATGAAACCAAATTGTTTCCTTAGTAAAAAACAACCCCCTGTGGTGCTTTTTTGGTCATCAATATTCCCTGCCCAATCCAAGTAACTAAAACCAACAAGATTGGTATTAGTATCTCTAGTGTACCATAACCCAAGTTTGGTTGTCCCACTAACATATCGAATAATACATTTTAAAGCCTTTAAGTGGGATACCTTGGGATTGACTTGATATCGTGCACAGACACAAACACTGTACATAATAACAGGTCGGCTGGTAGTCAAGTACAATAGGCTTCCTATCATACTTTTAAATAAGATGTGATCTACACCTTCACCTTCATCATCCCTACACAGCTTTTGAGACGATCCCATGGGAGTTTTCAGTTGGGATGCATTCTCAAGTCTAAACTTTTTAACCAAGTTATGAGCATACTTGGTTTGAGTCACAAAAATTGTTTCATTACTTAATTTGTTTCACTTGAAGGCCAAGAAAATAGTTTAGCTCACCAACCATACTCATTTCAAAAATGGATGTCATGCTTTTGACAAAATGTCGTAACATCATTTCAGACGTAGACCCAAACACATTGTCATCCACCTATATCTGTGCAATGAGTATTTCATTTTTCTCCTTGTGAATGAACAAAGTTTTATAAACCTCCACTCTTTTGAAACCAATTTCAAGAAGATATTCAGTAAGCCAAGCTCGAGGAGCTTGTTGAAGACCATACAATGCCTTCTTTAATTTAAAAACATGATTTGATTTGTGGGGATTAGAATTATAAAAATTTGTTCATTTGGAAGCACACATCAATATGCTTAAAATCCTTAAAATTACATATATTTAAGTAGTTCAAAGTTCATGATGGTTTGATCTTTACATTTATGTTAAAACTAGACGTGATAACTTACTTTTAGACAAAGTTCAAGACCTATTACACATTATTTAGAACTTAAACTCTCTCAATCCCTTATTGAGTGTTCATTTTTTAGATTTTGTGTCCCTAGCTAAAAAAATATCTATTTTTGTATAAGGTTACTGATATTACCTTTGACAATCATCATAATCTAGTATTATTTCTAATGTTATACGTGGACATTAAAGTACATGGGCTACTTAAGTGGCTTGAAAGTCAACTTCCTTAATCTTAATAAAAAATTCGAAATGGACACTTAATTAAGGACGGATGGAGTATTGTCTTTTATCTATTTTACTATAGTTATTTGTATGTATTTTTCTAAGGTACATAAACATTGGGTAATTTGACATTTGTTCTTCTATTTAATCTTGCTTTGATTTGATTATAGAGTAATATCTATTAAGAATAGGTAGCATGTCAAAGGATATATATATATATATATATATATATATATATATATATATATTGAAAAATAAAATTTGTTTGGAACCTGTATAGATCATGTTTTGATGTTGAAATATAGAATATATTATTTCCCCAAAAATAAATGATAGGACTTTATGCAAAAAGAGTTTTTGTCAACGATATCACAAAACATAGAAACATTTATCTAATAAATGTTTTCAGAATAAGCTTCAAAATGCTACAAGTGCTAGCTGTTTCATTCTAACTGAAACAACTAAACACATAAACAACTAAGACAAAGAAGCAACTAACTAGAACAACTATCTATAACAACAATGATAAAATATTTGCAAAAAGACATAAACATCTATCTTTATCAAGAAATTGTTTATCAACTCTAAAACAGTTATCTATCAGTAGATCATAGCATCAATACAAAGACAGATTATCAAGATCTACTTTACAAAAAGAAGAAAAAAATCTTAAATGTTTGAGCAAAGATGGAGCCTAACACCGAATTCTACATCAAAACTACTATGATCTCAATAAATCATAGGAAAAAAATTCAGCATCATCACTAAAGAAAGTTTTGTAAATACTATCAAATAGAGCTGTCAAAATCGGTTGGACCTGCCGGGCTAACCCGTCCCACCACCTAAAAAAGGCGGGTTGGGTTGGTAAAATTCGATCCCGTTTAGAAGCGGGTCAAACGGGTTGGACCCACACGGACCGCTGACTAAAATGGGAAGATGCGAGTTGGGGCAGGCTAACCCGCCAAATTTTTCTTGATTATTGACGTGCACGTGATCTGGACTATTGATCAAAGGAAGTGTGAAGAGTTTCAAAAGAAACCCTGTGACTATGCCGCGCATTCCTTTTTCATTTTTCAACCAAGAACCAAACAACACAGTACGTCTCTCTCTCTCTCTCTCTCTCTCTCTCTCTCTCTCTCCATCACCTACCACCGTCGCTCTTTCTCTCCTCCATCCCCAGCCACCGTCGCTCTCTCTCTACCTCACCGGTATCCTCTTTTCTCATCTAGACCGTTTGTTTTAAGTCTAGGTATTGTACCTGCATCATCTTGTTCTAACTTTGAAATCAATTTGAGCATTTGAGCCCTAGTTCGCTTTTGGCATCAACCCCCCCCCCCCACACCAAATAGTTGTGATTGTTTCAACCTGAACTACTATATGGGTTGATTTGTTTATTTTGTGTTGATTTCTCCAGGATTTTATGCAGTTCGATTCCAAATCTCAGAGTCTCTATAGACATTTTTGTCCAGGATTTGATAGCATATATCTAAAATTAATTTTGTCCAACAACCTTATTTTTGGCGGGATGGCCCGTCCCGCACCGTAGCCCAAGGTGGGTTGGGTTAGGTTGAGTATTCTTATCTAGGATTTGATAGCGTATATCTCAAATTAATTTTGTCCAACACAACCTTATTTTTAGTGGGTTGACCCATTCCGCTTTATAGCCTAAGGTGGGTTGGGTTGGGCTGAGTATTTTAAATATGCTGATTTGGCGGGCACGTCGGCAGGCCCCGTCCCGCCTAGCGGCGGGTTTTGGCGAGTTGTGGGTCCATCGACTAGCCCATTTTGACAGCTCTACTATCAACAACAAATAACTCAGTTATCTCCACAAGAAGTAAGGATAGAGAAGAAAGCTTCCACCGGTCATTCGAGTCATACCAATGAAGCACAAACAATTTTTGTGTATTTTGTAAACTGTCCAAGTTAGGTTGTCAACTAGATGAATAAAATTTGGAATTTTCCTGCATAATCTTTGTATTTTTTAGGAATATAATGAATTATTGTCTCATAGAGCCAAAGAGCTGTGAGGAATGGACGTAAAATAAGAAATCTGAATCACCTTAAACTATTTGTGTCCGGTTTCTCTATTTGAACCACCTTAAAATAAAAAATCTGAACCACTTTAAAATAAAAAATCTGAACCACCTTAAAATAAGAAATCTGAACCACAAAAAGTAAGGATAGAGAAGAGATCTACAGCAGAGCTTCTACAAAAAGTAAGGATGGAGCTTCCACGAGTCATCCCAATGAAGCACAAACAATTTTTGTGTATAAACTGTCCTAGTTAGGTTGTTAACTGGAAGAATAAAATTTGGGATTTTTCTAAATAATCTTTATATTTTTTTAGAAATATAGTAGATTATTGCCTTATATGTAATACCCGGATCCTCTTATGCATGATTTACGTGTCTTTATGTGTGATTTATGAATTATTACATGATTATATGTTGTGATAGCACGTGCACAATGCCATGACAGTATATGAGCTTTGGTTGCGTAGTTTGTAGAGTATTTTAGCTTAAAAATACTTGTGATATTTACCAAAATGATTTGGGGTGACTTTGATGACTTATTATAGCTTTGTATCCAGTGATTTTCATACTGGAGACAAAGCGATCGCTCTGTTTAGGAGGCGATCGCTTTGTTTGAAACTTTGGCTTCAAAAATCGGGGTACAAAGCGATCGCTTTGTTTGAGACGGGCGATCGCTTTGTTCCCGAGGGAAGAGCGATCGCCTTGATTCGAGGGAGAGCGATCGCTTTGTCCCGCTGTTTCAAAACTCTGTTTTTCGGAAATGACAATTTCACCCTCAAACTTATAATTTGAGTGGCTCTCCTTGAGCCACGTCACTACCCTTCCCCAAGTCTGATTTTTGGTCTCTAAATGGGTGGAGAGACTTCATCTCTCCCCATTTCTTCCCTCCAAATCCCCCATTAGAGCTTCATAGAGTGTGTGTGAGAGCTTGGTGAGAATAGTGTGTGTGAGTGTGTTCCCAAAGATCTAACCATCCGATCTTCGATCCGAGACCACCATTGTGTTGCTACGGACTAGGAGATCATCTTAGAAGGTCTTGATTTCATTTTAGTTGCTTTGATTTTCGTCACAAGGTAAGTTACTAAACCCCCTTTGAATGCTTTAAGCTTCCATGTATGTTAGATCATCAATATTATGGTATGATTTGCTTTATATGTTATTTTTATGTACAAATCTCTAGGTTGAGATGGGTACATTGTGCTTATTATATGAGTATGTGTTGGATGAGGTTAATGAACAAAGGTTGGCATATAAATGTTAGGATTTGAACAAATAGAGAACTTGAGACTTGAAAATGGGTAGCCTTGCACTTAGCATTGAAACCCTAATTTAGTGAACTCTAGTAATGATTCCGAGAAGTGGATTTTAGGGAAGATTATGACTCCCCGAACAACATATTAGATTACTACGAGGTTTAGAGTCCGATTGATCGAGATTCTAGTCCTCCGTACTTTGATACTGTTAAAATAGAGATTGTGTATAGCTCTAATGTGTCGAATCGAATGTTTACATGTTTGTTAAATGATGATGAGTGATGCAATAGAATAATCTACTTGTCATTTGTCAAGTTCACTACTTTTGAACTTGACGGTTATTTGCATTAGATGAATAAGAACATCTATTTGTGTGCATTGTGTAAGTCCAGCTGGCGTCGTTAGTTGAGTAAGGTAGGACGACCTATGGTCTTCACAAATTAACGTTTGTGATCGCCATAAGTCGCCGTACCGAGGTTTCACACACCCCTCTTCTGTTGGCCACAGTTGAGAAGTAGCCCCATTGTTGTAGCAATACGCATGGCTTTGGTTTGCTAAGTTTGAACTCGATAGGTTTATCGGGGACGTCGATACCACACACACGGGTATCGAGGACACGTTTGGTTATTTTGTGTATTGCAGGAGCAACGCAAGAATGGACAAAGAAATATCATATCCTTTATAATGTGGTTTGTTACAAGCACTTATGTGAATATCAAGGTGCCATTGAGACATGTTACATGTGTATATCAATATGATGTTATCTGTTGGTTGTGATATATATAAATGAGCTGAAATGTTAAAGTTATCGTTGAGCATTATGCCATGTCATATAGTTGCATTTAGTAACTTATTGAGTTTCGACTCACCCCGTTTGTTGTTTAATTGTTTTCCTTAGATCCGAGCCAGGCGGGAAGTTCGCGGTGAGGACGATTAGTTCGGTCACTTAGCTCGCAGGTGGTCCCTCGTTTTGTCTAAGTCATGGAACTCTTTTGTTGATAGTTAGTAAATTCTTTTGGTGAGGACGATTGGTTAAGTAAAGTCATGTAGACTTTACTTGGGTAGTATGAATACTCGGTTTGTATCTCTTATTCTTTTGGTAGCCGACACGTGTATGTCGGGCTCGTATATTCTAGTTTATGTTTAATGTGGTTATTTTCCCGAGCATGTAGTAGCTCGTGGTTTTTGTATATGTTGGTTCCGGCATGTTGTGGCCGAGGTAGTTATTGTTATTAAAGATGTCTCTTCAAACTTATAATCGTGTTTTATTAGTTGGGTTCCGGCTGTAACGTCGCCGATGATTGACTTATTATCAAAGTTTTTGTTAAATGGGTTTTGTGGTGCGTACGAAATGTTGCGCCACGTGCTTTTAAAAAAAATTGTTGTCGTTAATTGCTTGTTGTTTTGGCGCGTCGACTTGGGATTTCGCATTGGGATCCGGGTCGGGGCGTCACAGTTGGTATCAGAGCAATGGTTTTTGCTGTCGCCAGGATAGGTTCCTTGGCCTAGGTGGGTATGGTTTATTGTTGAGAATCCTAACGTCGAGTGATGTGTGTAGGTCATAATGGTGGAAACTAGGAACGGAGCGAGTACCGGTAGGGTGGTGCGAATGCCGGAGGGCGATGAGGAGCGGGAATGTCAACCGTCCTCGTGACGATCCCCGAGAACCAGGAAAACCAAAATGAGGATATGGCAAACATGTACCGTAGGATGCTCGAGTTGATGAATGAGATGACTCGGCGGATGAGCGGGGCAAGGCCGCAACGAGGTAGAGGCACCACAACCGGAGGTGGGGGCACCACAACCGGAAGTAATAGTATTGGAACCGGAAGCAAGACCGAGAAACAACACAACTACACTTGAGAAATTCTTGAAGATGAAACCCGAACTTTTCGGGAGGCCGATGCCACAAAAGGCGAGTTGTGGATCGAGCACATAGTGAAAATATTTGACTTTGGGTTGCAACGATGATGAGAAGGTCACTCTAGCGGTGTTCAAGCTAGAGGGAGCGAGAGCCGGTGGCAAGTGCTACAGGAGAGCTGGGATTTGCAGAGGGTACCTCACACTTGGCCTAATTTCTGAGGGAGTTCAAGGCCCAGTATGTTCCGGTAGTTCGGGAGAAGAGAGAGGGAATTTTATGATCTTGAGCGGGTATACGTGGCTCGATTCGGCCAAGTTCACCGAGTTGGCACGCTATTGTACCCACTTGGTTCCGAACGAGGCTAGGAAGACACGAAGTTTATTAAGGGTTGAAGACCGAGTACGGGAAACGATTCTGTCTGCGGCTAGCCGATTACCGTAGTGCGGTGGACCGGGCATATGGGATTGAAAGTGACATTGAGGAGCATAAGGGAAGAATGAATGCGAGTTCTCAGGTCTTCGCCCACGGGCGAGGACAAGGTTCGGGCAATCGGGGTAACTACAACAACAACAACAACAACCGCAGGGAAATCGAACAGGGCACCTTCCGATGTGCAATCAAGACAATCATCGGGTGGACGAGGAAGATTCTTCTTCTTCTCAGGGCAACAGGGTGCCCGGTGATATGTACTTATTGTTCGGCGGGACATACGGAGAACATTTGCTTGAGTAAGTTGGGGTATAAACCGGGCAATGCTTTAATTGTGGGAAGGCCACTTGAAGAGGATTGCCCCAAACCGAAGGGTGGTCGGTCGGGGAGTGTGAGTCAGCCGTCTAGCGGTACGAAGAGGGACAGCGACGGTAGGCCCAAGGTTCGGGTCGTGTTTTGCGCTCGACCAACGGGGAGTGCCGAGTCTACGTCCGTGATAGGAGGTAGTCTTTCGTTTTCGGTAGTAGAGCACGAGTTCTTATAGATCCCGGTTCATCACATTCATATGTTGCATCTCATTTTGTGAAAAATTTGTGTGTGTTGCCCCAATCTTTACCTTTCGTGCTTGAGGTGTCTACCCTGGGAGCATATGTTGGCTTCGGAGGTATACCGAGCTTGTGACATCTTGATAGGTGATCACACTTTGCATGCTTGATTTGGTTGTCTTTGCCCATACGTGATTTTGATGTGATACTTGGCATGGATTGGTTGTGTGTTTATCATGCTTTAGTAGATTGCCATAGTAAGAAGGTTACTTTTGCTATGCGGGTGTTCCCGAGTTTGTATTTGTGGGTGATGTTAAGAGTAGTATACATGTTATTTCGCTTTGAGGGCTAGAAAGTTATTGTCACGTGGGTGTGCGGGTTATTTGGCGTGTGTGGTCGACAAGAGCATTTCCACACCAAAGTTAGAAGAAGTTCCGGTGGTTTGTGAATTCCCGATGTGTTTTCGACCGATTATGATATGCCTCCCGATAGGAAGTAGAGTTTTGTATTGAACTATTACCGGGACTACTCCTATTTCTAAGGCCCCTTATAGAATGGCACCGCGGAGTTGAAGGAATTGAAGGAGCGATTCAGGAACTTCTTGATAGGGAATTCATTAGACCAAGCGTATCACCTGGGGTGCTCCGGTTTATTCGTAAGGAAGAAGGATGGTACTTTGAGGTTGTGCATCGATTACGACAGCTTGAATCAGGTGACAATCAAGAACAAGTACCCTTTACCACACATCGATGATCTATTCGACCAATTGCAAGGGTCGGTTGTATATTCCAAGTTGGACTTGAGGAGTGGGTATCATCAGTTGAAGGTTCGAGCGGAAGACATTCCCAAAACGGCCTTTCGCACAAGATATGGTCATTATGAGTTCGTGGTTATGCCGTTTGGGTTGACAAACGCACCGGCGGTGTTTATGGATTTGATGAATCGTGTGTTTCATCAATACCTAGATTGTTTCGTGGTGGTCTTTATTGATGACATACTTGTTTACTCTAAGTCACGGGAAGAACATGAGCACACGAGGGTAGTATTATCGGTTCTTCGGGAGAAGCAGGTTGTATGCTAAGTTTAGCAAGTGTGCTTTCGGTTAGAGAAGGTATCATTTTTGGGCCATGTGGTTTCGAAGGATGGGATAGCGGTTGATCCATCCAAGGTAGAGCGATAACAAAGTGGAAGACACCGAGTACGATACCGAGGTTCGTAGTTTCTTGGGTTTGGCGGGGTACTATCGGAGATTCATTGAGGATTTTCCAAGATTGCTACGCCTCGGCAATTTGACGAAGAAAACGACACCGTTTGCGTGGATGAGAAATGTGAGTCTAGTTTTCAAGAGTTGAAAGACGCTTTGACGACATCTCCTATCTTGACGTTGCCTAGTGGAGGTGACAACCGTGGTGTATAGTGACGCCTCGAAGGAGGTTTGGGTTGTGTGCTTATGCGAGAATGGAAAGGTTATTGCGTATGCTTGAAGAAATTGACAACTTCGAACGAATTACCCCACTCATGATTTGGAGTTGGCTGCGATTATGTTTGCGTTGCATAAGTGGAAGCATTACCTATACGGAGCAAAGTTTGAGGTCTTCACGGATCACAAGAGTTTGAGGTACCTTTTCTCACAAAAGGAATTGAACATGAGACAACGTAGGTGGATGGAGAAATTGAAAGACCATGACCGTACGATCCTTTATCATCCCGGAAGCGAATGTTGTAGCGGACGCATTGAGTAGAAAGACGTATGTCTCTTGCTTAATGGTTCGAGAATGGAAGATGTTGGAAGATTTGCGAGATTGGAATCCTTCCGAGACGGAACGGGAGTAATCTTTGCGAATATTCGAGCTACACCGTTTTGTTTCAACAGATTAAAGAGGCTCAAGTTGATGACCCGAAATTGTTAAGATAATTGGTGAGTTGGGCGAGGAAAGACACCCGACTTTGCGATAAACAGTGATGGAATTCTTACATTTCGGGAAGAGTTTGCGTTCCTTCAAATGAGGTGGTTAAACGACAAGTTCTCGATGAGGCCCATAAGGCAAAGTATACTATACATCCAGGGAGTACCAAAATGTATAGGGATTTGAAGAAACAGTTTTGGTGGAGTGGGATGAAACGTGAAATTGCGGAGTATGTTTGAAATGTTTGACTTGTCAACGGGTAAAGGCCGAGCATCGAGGCCGGCGGGTTTGTTGCAACCCCTAGAGATTCCCGAGTGGAAGTGGGAGCACATCACGATGGATTTCGTGACAGATTACCTCGTACTCGTCGAGGATTTGATGCCGTTTGGGTTGTTGTGGATAGGTTGACAAAATCGGCGCACTTTATTCCTATTGCGATAACATATTCGTTGAGCCGGTTGGCGGCATTGTATATTCAAGAGATAGTGAGGTTGCACGGAGTTCCGGTGAGTATTGTGTCGGACCGAGATCCGAGGTTTACATCGAGGTTTTGGCAAGCATTACGAGGAGGCTATGGGGACGAAATTGAACTTTAGTACGGCCTTTCACCCTCAATCGGATGGACAATCGGAGAGGTTAATTCAAGTACTTGAGGATATGTTGCGTGCGTGCACGGTAGACTTTAAGGGAGTTGGGATACTCATTTACCCTTAGCGGAGTTTGCCTATAACAATAGTTTCCAAGCGAGTATTGGGATGGCGCCGTACGAGGCTTTGTATGGTCGGAAGTGTAGGTCGCCAATTTGTTGGGATGAGGTTGGCGAAGCAAAAATTTGGGGTTCGGAGTTAGTACAACGATCGGTTGAGAGTGTAAAGGTTATTCGGGATAGACTACTTGCACGAGTCGACGAAAAGCTATGCCGATAATCGGAGACGAGATCTCGAGTTTCGGGTAGGGATTATGTGTTCTTAAAGTATCGCCACGTAGGGGTACTAAGAGGTTCGGCAAGAAGGGAAGTTATCACCGAGATATATGGCCCGTTTGAGATTCTCGAGAAAGTGGGGACATTAGCATATAGAATTGCGTTACCGCCTTCGTTGTCGAAATCCATAACGTGTTTCACGTGTCTATGCTTCGGAAGTACATGAAGGATGACTCGCATGTGTTGGGTATGAGGAGATTACTTTTGAACCCGACCTATCATATGTCGAGCAACCGGTAAAGATTTTGACACTAAGGAACAAGCCTTGCGAACCAAACGGATTCCCCTAGTTAAAGTCCTTTGGAGGAATCACGACATCGAGGAAGCTACTTGGGAAACCGAGGCCGATATGCGTGAGAGATACCCTCATCTTTTTGATGAACATGGTAAGGAATTTAGGGACTAAATTCTTTTAAGGGAGGAGAGGTGTAATACCCGGATCCTCTTATGCATGATTTACGTGTCTTTATGTGTGATTTATGAATTATTACATGATTATATGTTGTGATAGCACGTGCACAATGCCATGACAGTATATGAGCTTTGGTTGCGTAGTTTGTAGAGTATTTTAGCTTAAAAATACTTGTGATATTTACCAAAATGATTTGGGGTGACTTTGATGACTTATTATAGCTTTGTATCCAGTGATTTTCATACTGGAGACAAAGCGATCGCTCTGTTTTAGGAGAGGCGATCGCTTTGTTTCCAGAAACTTTGGCTTCAAAAATCAGGGTACAAAGCGATCGCTTTGTTTGAGACAGGCGATCGCTTTGTTCCCGAGGGAAGCGATCGCTTTGATTCGAGGAGAGCGATCGCTTTGTCCCATTGTTTCAAAACTCGTTTTCGGAAATGACAATTTCACCCCAAACTTATAATTTGAGTGGCTCTCCTTGAGCCACCTCACTACCCTTCCCAATCTGATTTTGGTCTCTAAATGAGTGGAGAGACTTCATCTCTCCATTCTTCCCTCCAAATCCTCCATTGAAGCTTGAGAGTGTGTGTGTGAGAGCTTGGTGAGAATAGTGTGTGAGTGTGTTCCAAAGATCTAACCATCCGATCTTCGATCCGAGACCACCATTGTGTTGCTACGGACTAGGAGATCATCTTAGAAGGTCTTGATTTCATTTTAGTTGCTTTGATTTTCGTCACAAGGTAAGTTACTAAACCCCCTTTGAATGCTTTAAGCTTCCATGTATGTTAGATCATCAATATTATGGTATGATTTACTTTATATGTTATTTTTATGTACAAATCTCTAGGTTGAGATGGGTACATTGTGCTTATTATATGAGTATGTGTTGGATGATGTTAATGAACAAAGGTTGGCATATAAATGTTAGGATTTGAACAAATAGAGAACTTGAGACTTGAAAATGGGTGGTCTTGCACTTAGCATTGAAACCCTAATTTAGTGAACTTTAGTAATGATTCCGAGAAGTAGATTTTAGGGAAGATTATGACTCCCGAACAACATATTAGATTACTACGAGGTTTAGAGTCCGATTGATCGAGATTCTAGTCCTCCGTACTTTGATCTTGTTAAAATAGAGATTGTGTATAGCTCTAATGTGTTGAATCGAATGTTTACATATTTGTTAAATGATGATGAGTGATGGAATAGAATAATCTACTTGTCATTTGTCAAGTTCACTACTTTTGAACTTGATGGTTATTTGCATTAGATGAATAAGAACATCTATTTGTGTGCATTGTGTAAGTCCGGTGGCGTCGTTAGTTGAGTAAGGTAGGACGACCTATGGTCTTCACAAATTAACGTTTGTGATCGCCATAAGTCGCCGTACTGAGTTTCACACACCCTCTTACGTTGGCCACGTTGAGAAGTAGCCCCATTGTTGTAGCAATACGCATGGCTTTGGTTTGCTAAGTTTGAACTCGATAGGTTTATCGGGACGTCGATACCACACACACGGGTATCGAGGACACGTTTGGTTATTTTGTGTATTGCAGGAGCAACGCAAGAATGGACAAAGAAATATCATATCCTTTATAATGTGGTTTGTTACAAGCACTTATGTGAATATCAAGGTGCCATTGAGACATGTTACATGTGTATATCAATATGATGTTATCTGTTGGTTGTGATATATATAAATGAGCTGAAATGTTAAAGTTATCGTTGAGCATTATGCCATGTCATATAGTTGCATTTAGTAACTTATTGAGTTTCGACTCACCCCGTTTGTTGTTTAATTGTTTTCCTTAGATCCGAGCCGGCGGGAAGTTCGCGGTGAGGACGATTAGTTCGGTCACTTAGCTCGCAGGTGGTCCCTCGTTTTGTCTAAGTCATGGAACTCTTTTGTTGATAGTTAGTAAATTCTTTTGGTGAGGACGATTGGTTAAGTAAAGTCATGTAGACTTTACTTGGGTAGTATGAATACTCGGTTTGTATCTCTTATTCTTTTGGTAGCCGACACGTGTATGTCGGGCTCGTATATTCTAGTTATGTTTAATGTGGTTATTTTCCCGAGCATGTAGTAGCTCGTGGTTTTGTATATGTTGGTTCCGGCATGTTGTGGCCGAGGTAGTTAATGTTATTAAAGATGTCTCTTCAAACTTATAATCGTGTTTTATTAGTTGGGTTCCGGTAACGTCCGATGATTGACTTATTATCAAAGTTTTTGTTAAATGGGTTTTGTGGTGCGTACGAAATGTTGCGCCACGTGCTTTTAAAAATTGTTGTCGTTAATTGCTTGTTGTTTTGGCGCGTCGACTTGGGATTTCGCATTGGGATCCGGGTCGGGCGTCACATTATAAAATCGAGTTGTGACGGGTGGATGTATAAACTGTCCCTAGACTCTTTATTTACTATTTTGTCTATCTTAGCTAACTCTTTCATAACTTCTTGAGCCACACACAAAATAATATCATAACTTATTTTAGTATTTTACTAATTTAAAGAAAAACATATTTTCTTGTGTACAACTCTTGATTTATAACAAATCTATTAACGGTTTGGATGGAACCACAAACTTAATTGTTTCTTAAATAGTTATCGATTATTTCAACTTGACATGAGTTATTGAATTCGGTGATTAATTATATATTATTAGATTGCAGGCGTAAAAGGACCCCATAAAAATATATGGGAAAAATTTTAGCACAATGTCGATGTAAATTAAATCAATTTTGATTTTGGGCCAATCAAATAAATCGGATTAAAAACTTCATGAATAGAGCATCAAAAGTCAAAAAAAAAAAATTCTTAAATACTTCTATAATGATATGTAATATGTGGTAAGGAAATAATGTATATTTCATTTTCGGGAGTTTGATATCAACTTGAACAAGATTTAAAGTTGGTCGTGTAAAAAAAAATAAAAAATAATAAAAAATTACACTAACAATTGTATCAAAATGGGTGAAAGCTGGTAATCAATATAATTACGTACTAATTCAATCTTAAATCAATTTGTAGTAATTGTCTCATACTGTAAGTTTGTTTAAAAATATTTTTATCGTTATGCCTTACTAAAAATTTTAGTCGTAATTTTGATAAAAGAAATCCTATTAAACTTGTAGGTTTATTAATGTACTCTCTAGCTACCAAGAAAGTTATTCCATGGAATGGTCACACCAAATCACTAAATCGTCGTTACACCAACTTTTCTCTATCTCTCATATTTTTTCGATTATTACAACAACAATAAAATTAAAATCCCAAAACTAGATCACCAAATTCCAAAACAAAACACACCCAAAGTTTATATAACAATAAAAAATCAGAGACTCTTTTCTTCATAACCATAGTCATGATACATAGAAAACTTTGGAACAGGAATTTTTTTTTGCAAATTGTTGGTCGAATGAAAATCAGAGCTAGTTTCCTAATTCAACCAATTTATAAGTCTTTTGTCTTAAAAATAATCATTTTTATTAATTTTGACCTGACTTTAGTCAAACTAAATAATATATATATATATATATATATATATATATCATTTTATGCAACACAAGTCGTCCGATATAGCTCTCCCTTCCCTCTGATTTAGAGATGTTCAATTCAATGGCTTGGAAGTTGTCAAAACTGAAACGCACTAGAGGGTGGTTTACTGTCAAATTCCACTTTTGCCCCGTTGACACCCATATTCAATTAGTATATTACTTGAATCGTTCTTTCATAGACACAGTCTTGTCTCTCTCTCTCTCTCTCTCTCTCATACAAACTTAAAATCTTCAACCAATTAAACCCAGGCCACTATAAATACCTGGCCTCGCATCCTCTCTATCAACACATCAAAAATATCAATCACTTAATTAAAAACAACAACAACAAATCATGAAAACTTCACTGCTGCTTTCCTTTTTCTTGGCTACTCTGATCTATTCCAATATTGCATGGGCTGCTTCCTCAGCCCATCATCATCATCACCATCACCATCCCCGTC
This sequence comes from Platycodon grandiflorus, assembly GCA_016624345.1. NCBI lineage: Eukaryota > Viridiplantae > Streptophyta > Magnoliopsida > Asterales > Campanulaceae > Platycodon > Platycodon grandiflorus. Next base: position 474,976 of record JACONP010000034.1, on the reverse strand, counting down.
AAGATTTTCTCCGTTGCCTCACCCTTCATACTCGCAACTCCACCTCCATTTCCCAATTAATTTACACCCCAAACAACTCTTCCTTCACATCTATATGGGAATCCAATATCAACAATAAACGATTTGACGTACCCTCAACCCCTAAACCTTTTCTCATCGTGACGCCAGTCGATGAATCCCAAATCCAGACAGTTGTCTATTGCTCTAAGAATCATGGGATCAAACTGAGAATCCGAGGTTGTGGCCATGATTTTGAGGGTCTTTCGTACGCCGCACAAATTCCATTTGTCATGCTTGACCTCACTAACATGAGATCAATAAATGTTGACGTTGCGAGTAAGACAGCATGGGTTCAAGGTGGTGCAAGTCTTGGTGAGCTCTATTATAGAATTTCTGAGAAAAGTAGGACTCTTGCCTTTCCAGGAGGTACTTGGTCTACTGTAGGAGTTGGTGGGCTCATCAGGGCGGGGTTACGGCACGCTTAATCGAAAATACGGCCTTGCTGCTGATCATGTGATAGATGCTCGCATGGTCGACGTGAATGGCCAAATTCTTGATAGAAAATCCATGGGTGAGGATTTGTTTTGGGCTATTAGGGAGGTGGTGCTTCAAGTTTTGGGGTCATTGTTGCGTGGAAGTTAAATTTGGTTGATGTTCGGAGATTGTGACTGTATTTGCCACTACTAGGACTTTAGAACAAAATGCAACAAGCATCTTCCACAAGTGGCAATACTTTGCGCCAAATGCTGATAGAGATTTATTTTTGAGAGCCCAATTAACAACAACAAACTCTGGTACTAGTGGGAAGAAAACTGTTCTTGTTACATTTGATGGAGTGTTCTTGGGTAGAGCCGATAGGCTAATTCGATTGATGCAAGACGGCTTCCCCGAATTGGGATTGGTGAGAGAAAATTGTACAGAAGTGAGTTGGGCTCAATCCGCGCTCGTAATTTCAAGTTTCTCAAGTCAAGCTTCACCTCAAATTTTGCTTAATCGCAGTGCTACACCCGAGTTCGCTATAAAAGGTAAATCTGATTTTGTGCAAAAGCCGATTCCTATTAAGGGCATTGAAGGGATGTGGAGAATGTTTCTCAAAATAGATGTAAGGACCCCGAACTTCGTATTGAGTCCTTATGGTGGAAGGATGAATGAGATTTCAGAATCGGCTATTCCATTCCCGCATAGAGCTGGGAACTTGTACGTGCTTCTTGAATGGGCTAATTTGGATATAGAAAATCCAGCATCTACTAACAGACGCATTAACTGGCTCAGAGGCGTCTATAGTTACTTGGCTCGTTATGTTTCGAATTCTCCAAGAAGTTCATATGTGAACTATAATGATCTTGACTTGGGAGTGAGCACGAAAACCTACAAAGAAGCAAGCATTTGGGGTACTAAATATTTTGGTAATAATTTCGAAAGATTGGTTCAAATCAAGAGCAAAGTTGATCCAAGAAACTTCTTCAGTCATCCGCAGAGCATCCCTCCTTTTCCGAAATCGTTTTAACCTTCGTTCCAAATGAAAAGAAAAATATGTAAAATAATCATTTCATTTATTTGTTTGTTCTCTTTCATTCTTTTTGGCTAAAAAGCTACTCATGTATTAATTTCACATGAACGTGTTGGTAGTAAAAACTTATTTCGATAATAATTGTTACATGTATATTTATATATTCTCGCACTTTAATTCTCACCTTAGTACCATGAAGACATTGCATTACACTTCCTTGGGTGAGATCTTCGTTACTAGCATCCGACTGTACCTTGGAGAGTAGTTTTGAATATATTCGGGCCTGAATATATCTTAAAAAACCAACAAAAAAAGAGGGTATTATATTGGGTGAATTACAGGCCGGTCCCTTTTCAAACATTTGTAATCGCTCCAATCCACTAATCTTTTTAAGAACGAAAAAGGCATTTTTGGGCGAAAAGACGATTATGTCATTAATGAAAGAAAAACACACGCGCTACAGTAACCCAAGGCATCGCGATGCACCACTTTTTGCATCCCGATGCAACAAATTGGGGCATCGCGATGCAACAATTGGTCCATCGCGATCATCGCAGCGCGCTTTGGGTAACCAAAGCATCGCGATGCACCACTTTGGCATCGCGATTGCAAAACTAATGCACCAGTTTTGCAATCGCGATACAACAATTGTTGCATCGCGATTCACCACTTTTGCAAATCGCGATGCACCACTTTCGCAATCGCGATGCAACACTTTTGGAATCGCGATGCACCACTTTTGCAATCGAGATGCACCATTTTTGCAAATCGCGATGCACCACTTTTGCAATCGCGATGCACCACTTTTGCAATCGCGATGCAACACTTTTGCATCGCGATGCACTACTTCTGCAATCGCGATGCAACAATTGGTGTCATGACCTCATGGCCATATGTTCCTTTGCCTCCATTATTAAACCATTGGCTTTCAGTCCTCTTAACATGTTTGCACGAATTTGAAGTGTGTGTGTGTGTGGTTGGGTGATAGCCATAGGCACGATTAATTATAATTTTTCTATTTCCCAGCTTTATTTCTGTCCGAGGATGCTCCATTCCGTTTCCCGGGTTCACCTTATGTGTCTGGCTTTGCTATGGTATGCGCTTCACACACACACACACACACACACACACACACACACACACACACACACACACGATCGGTGACATTATTGAAGAAAATCATTCATTATGCGAGATGATTGCCTACATTGAGCATCATGATCAAGGCAGCCCCTATTCAGATCACAAAGTTGACGATCACTCATTGTAATCCCAACAAGGAAGGAAATCCCTAAAAGACTATAGTTTCAAAGACGAAGACATAACAGTTATGGAAGAAACGGGGGTATTTTAGGAACAATTTTAATAAAGTGCCTTTTATCGGTTAATAAAAAAAAGAGTGGACTGGAGAGAATAAAAACTTTCCAAGGTGGACCGCCACAATTTCCGTATTATATTACATATGTGCCCATGTTAGATTCGGACTAATTGGTGTTTTTTTTTCTTTAATCTTATCTATAGCTGCAATTGAGAGTTTTATACCTTTGTAACTTAACCACAGAGCATCCCTCCTTTTCCGAAATCATTTTAACCTTCGTTCCAAAGGAAAAGAAAAATATGTAAAATAATCATTTCATTTATTTGTTTGTTCTCTTTCATTCTTTTTGGCTAAAAAGCTACTCATGTATAAATTTCACATAAGCGTGTTAAGTGTTTGGTAGTAAAAACTTATTTCGATAATAATTGTTACATGTATTTTTATATATTCTTGCACTTTAATTCTCACCTTAGTACCATGAAGACATTGCATTACACTTCCTTGATAGCATCTTACCTTAGAGAGTAGTTTTGAATATATTCGGGCCTGAATATATCTTAAAAAACCAACAAAAAAAGAGGGTATTATATTACATATGTGCCCATGTTAGATTCAGACTAATTGGTGTTTTTTTTCTTTAATCTTATCTATAACTGCAATTGAGACTTTTATACTTATGTAACTTAACCAGAAACTCAATAAAGTGTAAATGTTATCAAAGATGTGATAACATCTAGAGTAACAAGAAGTAAAAAATGAAAGGGATTTAAAAATTAATGAAAATTTGTTGTAACTTTTATCTACAAGTATAAATACTTGTAGATATGTCAATATGGCAAAAATCTTACACTTGAAAATATAGAACCCGTTACAAAGTAAACAACTAGTGAAATTACAAAAGATGTTCCTAACACAAGTAACTCAATTGAGATTACAGAATACCACTCAAGGATCTAACAAATATTATATTGTCTAAGGACAACAACAGTGGTTAAGGAACCTAGTTTCAGAACACTGTGGATCAAATGTGACGGAAGATGTTGCAACGTCTTTGCTCATTTTCAATTCCGGACATTATGAGTGTTTGAAAACTTCTGAAGTCTAGAATATTTCTCTCAGTCTCCCTCAACAGAATGAAACACGAGCTCTACATTACATATTCTTGAAAATTCCTTGGAAACAAAGAAAGAACACACTAAACAAGGAATGTTAAAGTTAGTATAAAACCCTACCATATTTACGTTGATCAAGATCCTAGATTGAACTAATCTAAAGTCAACTACCATATATCATATTTATAATCAATCATTCTCTAATTATCTAATCAATCAAGATATACCAAAAATACAATCAATCACAATCTTGATTGATTGATCTCAAATTTTACCAAGAAAGGCAAAACTAATTAATTAGTCAATTAATTACCAATTTACCAAATTAACACAAATCAATGATTGATTATGAGGATTTTAAATACAACAATCTCCCCTTTTTTGCCTTTTAAGTCAAAACACACTTTAGGGCAAAACAATGATCAAAGATCAAAAAACTCCCCCTGAATTTGATGATAACCAATATTCAAATACTCCCCCTACCTTAGAACTCTCCCCCCCCCCCTTTGGCCAGAAAGGGAGGAGGCATTTGCACAAAGATGAAGCAACAATTTAGGCAACAGTAGAAAATTCAATGTTTGGAAAGGGTAGGAGGCCGTAACGGACAAGGTTTCTCCTGCTTACCTGGAGTTTCGATTTAAATTATGGAAGGAGAATGTGCTCAGTAGCTCCCTGTTTCCCAATCACACGGATTATCCAAACTAAATCAAGAGATATTAGGAAACATAATAGAACCCAAATATTTAATTTTGATAAAACTTCTGCAAAATATTTTCAATTTGTCTCACTGCTCAAAAATCAGAAACCATTCAAATTGTTTTTAGACAAACAAATTCATGGATAAAAATTTTCAGTCAATATACCACCTGGAAGATATAGATAGAGTGAAGCGGCGGCATGAATATTTTTCACCGGACCAAATGCCCTATTGTTATGCCTAACCATGAAGAATAAGACAATGCACACAGGTGAAGGACTTTATGCAACGGATGCGAAGAAAAATGTTGGCACATTGAGAGACACATTTGCAATTTTAAATTCAATAGATTAAGATTCCTTTCTCCCAGTTCCTTTGAATGATGATTTTTTCCTTAAAGTTGAAGGGATTTTACCAGTAGGTATCTTTCACTCTCCTCAAGGATAGCCCTTTCTTATATATCACGCCAAAATTTCAAAGAACATATTTGATCTAGATGGTAAGATCACATATGAGTAGTTGCATGCATACAACATTGAGAAGGTAACTTTTTCTCTCAAATGCTTCCAATCACTACTTTGGCTCATTCACTGTGAATAACACAATTTAGAATAGAGATCCACATTAAAAAAAATGCCTTCCAAATACCACATTTAAGAATGATATCATTTGAAAAAGTCGTGCCCAAAACAAATGTAGGATGATGATTTTTATTTTTTTTAATTTTTTTTACAACATGCATATGTGGTCATACATGTAAACACATTATGTGAGACACTCAAATGACACACAAACTTTGAGATTTTCTAAGAGTAGAAAATCTCTCAAAATCAAAGGCCTTGGGGAAAATATCAGCCAATTGGTTCTCAATTCCTATAAATTCCATGCGGATAATATTTTGTTCAACCAAATTCCGGAAAAAGTGATGTCGAATATCAATATGTTTGGTACAGGAGTGTTGAACAGGATTTTTCGAGATATCTATAGCACTGGAATTATCACAATAAACGACGAGAGTATCACTATACAGCCCATAGTCATTGATCATTTAGTTCATCCAAAGAAGTTGAGAGCAACAACTACCAACCACTACATATTCTGATTAAGCGGTTGATGAAGAAACACAGTTTTGTTTCTTACTATACCATGAAACCAAATTGTTCCCCAAGTAAAAAACAACCCCCTATGGTGCTTTTTCGGTCATCAATATTCCCTGCCTAATCCGAGTTACTAAAATTAATAAGATTGGTATTAGTGTCTCTAGTGTACCATAACACAAGTTTGGTTGTCCCACTAACATATCAAATAATATGCTTTAAAGCCTTTAAGTACGATACCTTGGGATTGACTTGCTATCTTGAACAGACACAAACACTGTACATGATATTGGGTCGGCTGGCAGTCAAGTACAATAGGCTTCCTATCATACTTCTAAATTACGTGTGATCTACACCTTCACCTTCATCATCCCTACACAGCTTTTGAGACGATCCCATGGGAGTTTTTAATTGGGATGCATTCTCAAGTCTAAACTTTTTAACCAAGTTATGAGCATACTTGGTTTGAGTCACAAAAATTGTTTCATTACTTAATTTGTTTCACTTGAAGGCCAAGAAAATAGTTTAGCTCACCAACCATACTCATTTCAAAAATGGATGTCATGCTTTCGACAAAATGTCGTAACATCTTTTCAGACGTAGACCCAAACACATTGTCATCCACCTATATCTGTGCAATGAGTATTTCATTTTTCTCCTTGTGAATGAACAAAGTTTTATCAACCTCCCCTCTTTTGAAACCAATTTCAAGAAGATATTCAGTAAGCCAAGCTCGAGGAGCTTGTTGAAGACCATACAATGCCTTCTTTAATTTAAAAACATGATTTGATTTGTGGGGATTAGAATTATAAATATTTGTTCATTTGGAAGCACACGTTAATATGCTTAAAATCCTTAAAATTACATATATTTAAGTAGTTCAAAGTTCATGATGGTTTGCTCTTTACATTTATGTTAAAAGTAGACGTGATAACTTACTTTTGGACAAAGTTCAAGACCTATTACACATTATTTAGAACTTAAACTCCCTCAATCCCTTAATGAGTGTTCATTTTTTAGATTTTGTGTCCCTAAAAAAATATCTATTTTTGTATAAGATTACTGATATTACCTTTGACACTCATCATAATCTAGTATTATTTCTAATGTTATACGTGGACATTAAAGTACATGGGCTACTTAAGTGGCTTGAAAGTCAACTTCCTTAATCTTAATAAAAAATTTGAAATGGACACTTAATTAAGGATGGATGGAGTATTGTCTATTATCTATTTTACTATAGTTATTTGTATGTATTTTTCTAAGGTACATAAACATTGGGTAATTTGACATTTGTTCTTCTATTTAATCTTGCTTTGATTTGATTATAGAGTAATATCTATTATGAAGAATAGGTACGTAGCATGTCAAAGGATATATATATATATATATATATATATTGAAAAATAAAATTTGTTAGGAACCTGTATAGATCATGTTTTGATGTTGTAATATAGAATATATTATTTCCCCAAAAACAAATGATAGGACTTTATGTTAAAAGAGTTTTTGTCAACGATATCACAAAACATAGAAACATTTATCTAATAAATGTTTTCAGAATAATCTTCAAAATGCTACAAGTGCTAGCTGTTTCATTCTAACTGAAACAACTAAACACATAAACAACTAAGACAAAGAAGCAACTAACTAGAACAACTATCTATAGCAACAATGATAAAATATTTGCAAAAAGACATAAACATCTATCTTTATCAAGAAACTGTTTATCAACTCTAAAACAGTTATCTAGCAGTAGTTCATAGCATCAATACAAACACAGATTATCAAGATCTACTTTACAAAAAGAAGAAAAAAATCTTAAATGTTTGAGCAAAGATGGAGCCTAACATCGAATTCTACATCAAAACTATTATGATCTCAATAAATTATAGGAAAAAAAATTCATCATCATCACTAAAGAAAGTTTTGTAAATACTATCAAATAGAGTCATCAAAATCGGTTGGACCCCGGCTAACCCGTCCCACCACCTGAAAAAGGTGGGTTGGGTTGGTAAAATTTGATCCCGTTTAGAAGCGGGTCAAATGGGTTGGACCCATACGGACCGCTGACTAAAAGGGAAAGATGCGGGTTGGGCGGGCTAACCCGCCAAATTTTCTTGATTATTGACGTGCACTTGATCGGACTATTGATCAAAGGAAGTGTGAAGAGTTTCAAAAGAAACCCCGTGACTTCCTTTTTTATTTTTCAATCAAGAACCAAACAACACAGACTCTCTCTCTCTCTCTCTCTCTCTCTCTCTCTCTCTCTCTCTCTCTCTCTCTCTCTCTCTCCATCACCTACCACCGTCGCTCTTTCTCTCCTCCATCCCCGCCACCGTCTCTCTCTCTACCTCACCGTATCCTCTTTTCTCATCTAGACCGTTTGTTTTAAGTCTAAGTATTAGACTGCATCATCTTGTTCTAACTTTGAAATCAATTTGAGCATTTGAGCCCTAGTTCGCCGCTTCCCCCACACCAAATAGTTGTGTTTGTTTCAACTGAACTACTATATGGGTTGATTTGTTTATTTTGTGTTGATTTCTCCAGATTTTTGCGGTTCGATTCCAAATCTCGAGTCTCTATAGACATTTTTGTCCAGGATTTGATAGCATATATCTAAAATTAATTTTGTCCAACAACCTTATTTTTGGCGGGTTGGCCCGTCCCGTACCCTAGCCCAAGGTGGGTTGGGTTAGGTTGAGTATTCTTATCTAGGATTTGATAGCGTATATCCCAAATTAATTTTTTCCAACACAACCTTATTTTCAGTGGGTTGGCCCGTTCCACTTTATAGCCTAAGGTGGGTTGGGTTGGGTTGAGTATTTTAAATCTGCTAATTTGGCGGGCGGGTCAGCAGGCCCCATCCCGCCTAGTGGCGAGTTTTGCCGAGTTGTGGATCCACCCGTCTGACTAGCCCATTTTGACAGCTCTACTATCAACAACAAATAACTCAGTTATCTCCACAAAAGGTAAGGATAGAGAAGAGAGCTTCCACCAGACTGTTATGAGTTATACCAATGAAGCACAAACAATTTTTGTGTATTTTGTAAACTGTCCAAGTTAGGTTGTCAACTAGATGAATAAAATTTGGAATTTTCCAACATAATCTTTGTATTTTTTAGGAATATAATGAATTATTGCCTCATAGAGCCAAAGAGCTGTGAGTAATGGATGTAAAATAAGAAATCTGAACCACCTTAAATTATTTGCGTCAATTTCTATATCCCTAAACTACTTATTTACTATTTTGCCTATCTTAGCTAGCTCTTTCATAACTTACTGAGCCACACATAAAATAAGATCATAACTTATTTTAGTATATCATTGATTAAAAAAACATATTTTTACTAAGCTTATAAAATCATATAGATATTTTCATGCCATATGAGTCCTTGCCTTGTGAAACATAAAATTCTTTCGGTTTGATTGCTCATGATTGATATCTCATCGACCGTTCAATCCTAGCTAGAGCAAGGCTATTTATAGATGGGCATGTGTTTTGTTACGTGGGTAAATGAATAAGGAAATAGTGAGCTAGCATTAAAATCACATCGTACCTTAGCTATGCATGTTTATAATCTTTGGTTTGATTTCTTTGATGGTAATGTGCATATGATCTTGAGCGGCGTCGCGTCCGCCGTTAAGTCCTTGAGCTCATTTTAAGCGTTTTATTTCTTTGTTCGGGATGATCAAAGTGAAGTTTGGGGGTGTGATGAGCTCAAGATTTCCATGAATTTTCCCTTTATTTCCTTTTATTTTGTGCTACTTTTGAGTTAATTATGCTTGGAAATATTATTATTTGTGTATTTGTGCTTTAATGTAGGTTTCAAGATATTAACGAGCATTCACGAGTTTAGCACAAAGTTCAAGACAGTTTTGGGTTGCAAAGTTGAGCTTTAAATTATTCCGTTAAAGTCCATCAAGTCAGCCAAGGCAAAATGTGCTAACGGTGGGCTAACAAAGCTACCGGAGGACTTAACTGAGAAGTCTGGAGGGGAAAGGACTTCGGAAGACAATCTGAAGACTTCAGGGGCACAAGAGCAATTGATGAGACTTCACAGTAATGCGTTGGCACCCTCACCGCATCGTTACGTGTCCGCTGACCCAGCAAAGCTCCTGACATGCGTCTCTGCGCTTGGAGCCCTGCTGATCCGGCCATGTCCACCTTTTTTAGTCCACTTCCTGTTACATCCCTACTTATTTGCTCACTAGCTGACCCGTGGATCAGCCATTCATCAGATCCAGCCATCCTCCATTGCCCATCTGGATCAGCAGCCTCTTCATTAGCCTCCCACCAGTTCTCTCTCCGTTCCAGCAGCCCCCTAAGCTTTAATTAAATTTCCATTTTGTCATTAGCTTCCTTAGTACGCTAGAGACTTTCCTTATATCTCCAAGCAGCCCCAAAAATCAGATCAACTCCCCTGTAGGGGCAAAATGCCCCTTTGGGGCAGCAGATTTTATCCCCTAATTTTCTCTCCTTCCTCTAAAAATTGATCACCTTCAAAGGTTTGGAGCTTCAAATCAAGGGCCAAGGAAGCATCTTCAAGTGATTTCAATCCCAGATCTCGGCATTGATCGCGGCTTTATCGGTTTAATTCTTCCAATTTATATTTGGGGCTGCTTGGAGATATAAGGAAAAAAAAAGATTTTGTAGATTGTGAATTTGGCTATATGCTTAATGATTTATGGAAAGCAATTATTTTTCTATATCGTTGTAGTGAATTAATTTAATTTCTCTCTTTATTTAGAATATACGCATGCTAGGTTATTAATTTATGGGCTTAATGCTTTTAATTAATTGGCCATTAATTAATCGATTTGAAAAATGTTTGGATCCGCAAGAGCTACCTTGCATTTTGGACCAAACAAATTAATAGTTGGTGTTTTATGACACACTAATAGACATGAGAGCACTTGTTTTGTCACGGACACTTGTAGCCATTGCTAAGTAAGGGAGATTCGGGTTTAATTACCCCCTTTCGATGTCTCGGTTACCAACATGACTTGTAGAAAAATTGAGAAATTATTTCTATACCCATTATTACCCATTATCTTGGTTATTATTGTGTGGTCTTAATGCTTCCGATGGGGTGGCTACCCATTTGATGATCACTAGAATTATAGGGTAAGATACGAGAGCCCGTCCTATAATTTTGAAAATCACAATAATTGTCTTTGTGACGTCAGACCAAGAGGTAACGAGCGTTCTTAGATAGTTATGGGGTGCTTGATCGATAATGCGGCTATTCTTTCCATGCTATAAGATGCAAGAGTCCGTAGTGAGGATTGGTAGCTAGACTTGTTATAAGATGCGAGAGCCCGTAGTGAATACTATCAACGTGCGCCTGACTACCAAGACTTGAGTTAAAGAAAAGGGAAGAGAGCATTAAATTAATCACGAACTAGACTAGAAATATTGCATTCCTATAATCTTATCTTTAAATCTTGATTTGTTGTTGCAAAACCATTTTGCATCCATGTAAATATTAATTGCTTTCTTTTATTTTTAGTTTTTAATTATTTTTCTATATCGTTGTAGTGAATTAATTTAATTTCTCTCTTTATTTAGAATATACGCATGCTAGGTTATTAATTTATGGGCTTAATGCTTTTAATTAATTGGCCATTAATTAATCGATTTGAAAAATGTTTGGATCCGCAAGAGCTACCTTGCATTTTGGACCAAACAAATTAATAGTTGGTGTTTTATGACACACACTAATAGACATGAGAGCACTTGTTTTGTCACGGACACTTGTAGCCATTGCTAAGGGGAGATTCGGGTTTAATTACCCTTTCGATCTCTGTTACGGGCATGACTTGTAGAAAAATAGAGAAATTATTTTTATACCCATTATTACCCATTATCTTGGTTATTATTGTGTGCTCTTAATGCTTCCGATGGGTTGGCTACCCATTTGATGATCACTAGAATTATAGGGTAAGATGCGAGAGCCCGTCCTATAATTTTGAAAATCACAATAATTGTCTTTGTGACGTCAGACCAAGAGGTACCGATTGTTCTTAGATAGTTATGGGGTGCTTGATCGATAATGTGGCTATTCTTTCCATGCTATAAGATGCAAGAGTCCGTAGTGAGGATTGGTAGCTAGACTTGTTATAAGATGCGAGAGCCCGTAGTGAATACTATCAACGTGCGCGACTACCAAGACTTGAGTTAAAGAAAAGGGAAGAGAGGATTAAATTAATCACGAACTAGACTAGAAATATTGCATTCCTATAATCTTATCTTTAAATCTTGATTTGTTGTTGCAAAACCATTTTGCGTCCATGTAAATATTAATTGCTTTCTTTTATTTTTAGTTTTTAGTTTTTATTCTCAATTTATTTTCGCTCAAATATAATTAAATAGCCCAATTTTGGTACTTAGTTGGAGTGAAAATTACGTACATTCCCTGTGGATCGATAACTCGTATTTAAGTATACTTTATTACTTGATACGGCAGGGTACTCTTGCCCTATATGCACTTTATACACACATCAGAGCCCTAGTTTGCTTTTGGCTTCCCCCACACTAAATTGTTGTGTTTGTTTCAACCTATTGGACTACTAAATGGGTTGATTTGCTTTTTCCAGGATTTGTTGCAATTCAATTCCGAATCCCGAAGTCTCTGCAGACATTTTTGTCCAGGATTTGATAGCATATATATCTAAAATTAATTTTGTCCAACAACCTTATTTTTGGCGGGTTGGCACTGTCCCGCCCGTAGCCAGGTGGGTTGGGTTGGGTTGAGTATTTGTCTAGGATTTGATAGTGTATATCTCAAATTAATTTTGTCCAACAACCTTATTTTTGGCGGGTTGGCCCGTGCGGGCCCGTCCCGCACCAAAGCCTAAGGTGAGTTGGGTTTGGTTGAGTATTTTAAATCTACTGATTTGGCGGGTCAGTAGGCCCCGTCCCGTCTAGTTGGGGGTTTTGGCGAGTTGTGGTCCACTCGTCTGACTAGTCCATTTTGACAGCTTTACTATCAACAACAAATACCTCAGTTATCTCCGCAAGAAGTAAGGATAGAGATGAGAGCTTCCACCAGACTATTCTGAGTCATACCAATGAAGCACAAACAATTTTTGTGTATTTTGTAAACTGTCCAAGTTAGGTTGTCAACTAGATGAATAAAATTTGGAATTTTCCTACATAATCTTTGTATTTTTTAGGAATATAATGAATTATTGTCTCATAAAGCCAAAGAGCAGTGAGGAATGGATGTAAAATAAGAAATCTAAACCACCTAAATTATTTGTGTCGTTTCTATCTCGAACCACCTTAAAATAAGAAATCTGAACAACTTTAAAATAAAAAATCTGAACCACTTTAAAATAAGAAATCTGAAGCACAAAAAGTAAGGATAGAGAAGAGATCTACAGCAGAGTTTCTACAAAAAGTAAGGAGAGTCGTCCCAATGAAGCACAAACAATTTTTGTGTATAAACTGTCCTAGTTAGATTGTTAACTGGAAGAATAAAATTTGGGATTTTTCTACATAATCTTTATATTTTTTAGAAATATAGTAGATTATTGCCTTATAAAATCAGAGAGTTGTGACGGGTGGATGTATAAACTGTCCCTAGACTCTTTATTTACTATTTTGTCTATCTTAGCTAACTCTTTCATAACTTACTGAGCCACACACAAAATAATATCATAACTTATTTTAGTATTTTACTAATTTAAAGAAAAAACATATTTTTACTGTGTACAACTCTTGATTTATAACAAATTTATTAACTTGGATGGAACCACAAACTTAATTGTTTCTTAAACAGCTTATCGATTATTTCTACTTGACATGAGTTATTGAATTCAGTGATTAATTATATATTATTAGATTGCACCGAGCGTAAAAGGACCCCACAAAATATATGGGGAATTTTTAGCACAATGTCGATGTAAAATTTTTTTTTTATATACAAGTGGCCTTAAATTTTTTTCTTGATTATTACAAAAAAAAAAAGTAGAACCCCTAAAATCCCGAAAAAAAAAAATCGTCATTACACCAAATCACTAAATCAGAGTCTTTTTTTCATAAAATCGTCATTACACCAAATCACTAAATCGTCGTTACACCAACTTTTTCTCTATCTCTCATATTTTTTTGCAAATTGTTGGTCGAATGAAAATCAGAGCTAGTTTCCTAATTCAACCAATTTATAAGTCTTTTGTCTTAAAAATAATCATTTTTATTAATTTTGACCTGACTTTAGTCAAACTAAATAATATATATATATATATATATATATCATTTTATGCAACACAAGTCGTCCGATATAGCTCTCCCTTCCCTCTGATTTAGAGATGTTCAATTCAATGGCTTGGAAGTTGTCAAAACTGAAACGCACTAGAGGGTGGTTTACTGTCAAATTCCACTTTTGCCCCGTTGACACCCATATTCAATTAGTATATTACTTGAATCGTTCTTTCATAGACACAGTCTTGTCCTCTCTCTCTCTCTCTCTCTCATACAAACTTAAAATCTTCAACCAATTAAACCCAGGCCACTATAAATACCTGGCCTCGCATCCTCTCTATCAACACATCAAAAATATCAATCACTTAATTAAAAACAACAACAACAAATCATGAAAACTTCACTGCTGCTTTCCTTTTTCTTGGCTACTCTGATCTATTCCAATATTGCATGGGCTGCTTCCTCAGCTCATCATCATCATCACCATCACCATCCCCGTCAAGATTTTCTCCGTTGCCTCACCCTTCATACTCGCAACTCCACCTCCATTTCCCAATTAATTTACACCCCAAACAACTCTTCCTTCACATCTATATGGGAATCCAATATCAACAATAAACGATTTGACGTACCCTCAACCCCTAAACCTTTTCTCATCGTGACGCCAGTCGATGAATCCCAAATCCAGACAGTTGTCTATTGCTCTAAGAATCATGGGATCAAACTGAGAATCCGAGGTTGTGGCCATGATTTTGAGGGTCTTTCGTACGCCGCACAAATTCCATTTGTCATGCTTGACCTCACTAACATGAGATCAATAAATGTTGACGTTGCGAGTAAGACAGCATGGGTTCAAGGTGGTGCAAGTCTTGGTGAGCTCTATTATAGAATTTCTGAGAAAAGTAGGACTCTTGCCTTTCCAGGAGGTACTTGGTCTACTGTAGGAGTTGGTGGGCTCATCAGCGGCGGGGTTACGGCACGCAATCGAAAATACGGCCTTGCTGCTGATCATGTGATAGATGCTCGCATGGTCGACGTGAATGGCCAAATTCTTGATAGAAAATCCATGGGTGAGGATTTGTTTTGGGCTATTAGGGGAGGTGGTGCTTCAAGTTTTGGGGTCATTGTTGCGTGGAAGTTAAATTTGGTTGATGTTCGGAGATTGTGACTGTATTTGCCACTACTAGGACTTTAGAACAAAATGCAACAAGCATCTTCCACAAGTGGCAATACTTTGCGCCAAATGCTGATAGAGATTTATTTTTGAGAGCCCAATTAACAACAACAAACTCGGTACTAGTGGGAAGAAAACTGTTCTTGTTACATTTGATGGAGTGTTCTTGGGTAGAGCCGATAGGCTAATTCGATTGATGCAAGACGGCTTCCCGAATTGGGATTGGTGAGAGAAAATTGTACGAAGTGAGTTGGGCTCAATCCGCTCGTAATTTCAAGTTTCTCAAGTCAAGCTTCACCTCAAATTTTGCTTAATCGTGAGTGCTACACCCGAGTTCGCTATAAAGGTAAATCTGATTTTGTGCAAAGCCGATTCCTATTAAGGGCATTGAAGGGATGTGGAGAATGTTTCTCAAAATAGATGTAAGGACCCTGTTATAATTTAGGCCCAAGCTCACCACTTTACTTGTGGCTGTCCTCATCAATACGGCCCAACCCCTCGGCCCATTACCCTGGAGGCCCGGTGACCAGCGCAAACACGAGCGCATGGAGCCTTCCTCTATACGCTCCCTGACCCTTCATTAACCTCCCAAACCCTATTTAACCGTGTGTCCCTTTTTCTGGAGAGAGTGACATAAGGCACGTGACGTGTAGATCTAGGTTAGATCTGGGTGAGTCACCGGAAACCTCTCTCTCTACCATCGCTACCCTTTCGAATGCCTCTCTCTCTCTCTCTCTCTCTGTGAGTCCGAGTGATCGCCGGTGAGAGGAACCTTCTTATCCCTGTGTTCTTGGGTTACGGGTTGTGAGTTAGGCCTGTTATAGAGAGTTTGTGAGGTGTTGTGCCTTGGTTGTCGCCGATCTAGTGGGCCACCAGTAGGGTTCTTTGAGGTGTTCTTGGGTGGTGGTTTTCCGGAGTGAGTGCGTAGTGGTAGGACTCGTGGGACTCACAAATGGACTTGGTTGAGAAAGGGCTACCGAGCCTAAAACGTGCATAGCCGAGGTGTTATCACCGTTGACGGCGAGTCGGTGAAGTATCACCGCGTTATTGCACTTGGTGCTCATTTGTATTTCCTTTTCTTTTCGATCTCCTATATCTTTACTTTGTTGTGTTTTACTAACTCTACCTTCTTTGGCTACATTACTCCTGTATCTTTCCCTTTACAAGATATCTGTTCCTCCCCTTTTTTGCTTTGTATTAAGTTATTGAGCGTCCGGTGAGGTTACCCCTAGATTCGTTGTATTAGGGTCTATCTAACTCTCTGTATTTATTTGAGCACCAGTCCTGTAAGCTTAAGGTGGTTTAAAACCACTACAGTGGTATCGCCGGGTTCGTGGTGCTCGGGTGTACGGAAACGGTGGTCAACGACGGTCAACACGGTCAAACAAAGGAGCAACGGGCTCCCTTCAATCCAAATCAAAAAAGAAACCCTAGTCTAGGGTTTCTTGGTGAGCTAGTCTTCCCTTCTCGCAATTTTTTCATCGTTATTTTAAACTGCGTGGTTGCTATACTGTGTGTGACTCTTTGGTTGGTGTTGCATGCGTTGTTAACTCCCTGTGTAGTTGCTGGGTATTGCATGTTACGTAGTTATTTCGCTTATCCTAGTTACGCTTATTTGCTTCGAATCCCCTTTTTTTGGATATTGTTTGGTATATTTGTGGGTACTCTGCTTTATCACTTCAGTGCTGTGTTTTTCAAAATGGTGGTTCTTCAAACTCATTACACGATTTAGAACCCTTTAATGGGAAAACCGACTTTTCTATCGGCAACAAAAGATGAAAGGTATTTTGATAAAAGAAAGGGTTTTCAAAGCTATAACATTAAAGTTTTCTGAAAATGATTCTGAAGAAAACAGGGCTGATATGGATGAATGTGCTTATTCATCCATCATTTTGAAACTTTCAGACTCAGTTTTACGAAAAGTTGGAAAACTTGAAACTGCAAAAGCCTTGTGGGAAAAACTTGAAGAACTGTATTTTGAAACGTCTTTACCAAACAAACTCTATCTTCTTGAAAAGTTTTTCCGATTTCAACTTGACCTAACCAAAGACATGGACGACAACATTGATGTCTTTACAAAGCTTGTACAAGATATCAAACAGACTGGTGATAAACACATAGATGAATATACCCCCATTGTCCTTCTGAATGCTATCCCTGAGTCATATGCGGATGTAAAAGCCGCAAACAAATATGGAAGGGATGCCTTGACTCTAGAAACAGTAATAAACGGTTTAAAGAGTAAGGAATTGGAATTAAAGACAAAGGGTAAATCATCGACTAGTGAAGTTCATATGGTTAGAGGTAGAACACAAAACAGAAACAATGGTCACAAATACCAAAAGGAAAATCAGGGACAAACTTCTGAAAAGAAGAAGGGTAGAAGCAAAAGCAGGTCGAAATCTAGGGTAGGAGGAAGAAAATGTTACAACTGCGGGGAAACGGGACATTTTAGAAAAGAGTGCACAAACCCTAAAAAGAAGAATTTTAAACAAAATGGGCAAAATGACTGTAACATGGCTGCTGGAAGTGATGATGATGCAAATGTGTTTATGGTTACTGAATTTGATGAATCTTGTGTGAATTCTGTGAACTCCACTTCTGTTTGTGAAACTGAATGGTTAATAGATTCAGCATGCACATTTCACATGACTCCCATTAAAAGCCTGTTTTCTGTTTATAATGAAGTAAAAACTGGTTCTGTTTCGTTAGCAAACGAAAAGAAATGTCATATTCTTTGGAATTGGTGAAGTGTGTTTAAAATTTGAATCGAAATTCGTGACTCTTAAAAATGTTCGCCATGTCCTGAATTGTGTAACAATCGATTTCATGTGCCGCCTTAGAAGATGATGGGTTAGAAGGTAGGTGGGGGAAAGGGGTAATGAAAATTGTCAAAGGATCCTTAGTAATTTTTAAGGCCGAAAAACGTAGAAACCTCTATGTGTGCAATGCTATTCCTGTGTCTCTTAATTATGCAAATGTTGTGAAAGATGATAAAATGGTTTTATGGCATAAAAGATTAGGACACATGAGTAACAAGGGCCTTGAAATGCTTCACAAAACTGGAATTTTTGGAAAAGAAAAATTTACAGATGTGCCCTTTTGTGAAACGTGTGTTAGAAGTAAACACCATAGGGTCAGTTTCCCACCCCCCTCCTTAAACAAGACCTCTAGCAAGAAATTCCTTGAATACATCCACGCGGATGTTTGGGGGCCTTCCGGAGTGCCCACTCAAGGTGGTAACCGTTACTTCTTGTCCATCATCGATGACTTTTCTCGAAAAGTCTGGGTGTTTCTGATGAAAAACAAATCTGATGCGTTTGAAAAATTCAAAAACTGGAAAATCTTAATTGAAAACCAAACTGGAAAAGGATTAAAACTCTTAGGATCGATAACGGGCTCGAATGCAATCACGAATTCGACACATTCTGCCGAAACGGTATTAGGAGGCACAAAACTGTGCCGTACAACCCACAGCAAAACGGTGTTGCTGAGCGCATGAATCGAACCCTGTTGGACCGTGTTAGGGCAATGCTAGAAACCTCGGGTCTCTCCAAACGGTTTTGGGGAGAAGCAGTGTTGACTGCTGCCTACATCATAAATAGGTCCCCTTCTGTCCCCCTTAACGGTAGATGTCCTGAATCTGTTTTTCTCGAAAAAGAAATTGATTTTTCAAACCTTCGTGTCTTTGGTTGTGCTGCCTATGCACACCAAAAGAAAGATAAACTTGATCCAGCGGTTAGGTGTGTTCCTAGGGTACCCGATGGGGTGAAAGGCTATAGGTTGTGGCTTAAAGACGAACCAGGTTTCAAAGTCATAGTTAGTAGAGACGTTGTGTTTAACGAAAATGACTTTCCCTGTTTAAATGTGCCAAATGAACTGTTCCCCAATGCTCTGTTATGGTGGAGCACCCTTTCACACCAAATCCTACCCCCTTGATCAAACCGAGACCGAATCTCCTCAAACTGAAACTTAATCCCGAAAATGGCAATGCTGAAAATCCTTCTGAAGAAGATGTCATAGAAAACTTGGAAGATGAAAATTCGATTTAAATGACTATCGGTGAGTCGCGATAGGTCTAGACGCATTATTAGACCTCCTCTCGTTTTGATGATTTTCACATGACATCCTTTGCCTTTAGTGTCTTTGAATCAATTGATAGTGAACCCAAGACTTATAATCAAGCCTTAAAATCTGCAAACCGTAATGAATGGATTGTAGCCATGAATGAAGAAATGAACTCGTGCATGTGAATGAAACACGGACCTTAGTCCCTAGGCCCAAAAACATTTACGTTGTTGCGTGTAAATGGCTCTACAAGATAAAATCGAATCCAATTCTAACATAAGATTTAAGGCAAGATTAGTGGCTAAAGGATTTACTCAAAAGAGGGAATAGACTACACGAAATCTTCTCCCCGTAGTCAAGTTTACTCTTGTTAGGATTATGCTTGCCCTTGTTGCTCAATTCGATTGGGAATTGAAGCAAATGGATGTGAAAACACCTTTTACATGGAGAATTAAATGAAAAAATTTTCATGACACAGCCTGAGGGATACATAGACAAACAGTTTCCTGATTATGTTTGCTTGCTTAAGAAATCTTTATATGGGCTAAAACAGTCACCGCGCATGTGGAATATCAAATTTGATCAATGCATGATTGACACGAAATTTAATAGAAGTGCTTATGATCATTGCTTATATTTCAAGAATGAAAATGATGTGCCTGTTTTCTTGCTCATATATGTGGATGATATCTTTGCTTATTAGCCCATGCTCTAAATCTATTGAATTTGTTAAAACCGCTTAAGTGCGAAATTTGACATGAAATATTTAGGAGATGCTAATAAAATTCTGGGAATGAACATAATTAGAGACCGAAAGTCTTCGGTAGTTTGTCTTAATCAGATTTCATATGTTGATAAAATTTTGAGTAAATTTGCCATGAAAGATGCGAAATCGTGGATGTTCCCTTGTGCCCATTTCGTCCTTAGCGAGACCAATGCCCTAAGAACGAAATTGAACCGAACAAATGAAGAAAATCCCGTATTCCAATGCCATAGGTTCCGTCATGTATTTGATGGTTAGTACCGCCCGACATTGCTTACGCCCTTAGTTGCCTAAGCCGATACATGTCAAACCCCGCCCCATTGGCAAGCCTTGAAATGGTTATTGAGGTACTTAATACACTCTAGGAATTATGGCATTAAATTTTCAAAAACAGAAAAAGGAATTAGGCTTGTAGGATTTGTTGACTCCAATTACGCTAATGATAGAGACCATAGGAAATCCACAACCTCCTATGTCTTCACTTTGTGTGGATCATGCATTAGGAAATCACAATTGCGGCCTATTGTGGCCTGTCCACAACGGAGGCGAGTATGTAGCCATAGCGAAGCAATCAAGGAAGCCATATGGCTTAAAGGATTAATTTCGAAATTGGCTTTCTAAAGAAAAAGTAATTGTGTTTTCGACGGTCAATCCGGTATTCAACTTTGCAAAAACCCTGTTTTCACGATAGAACAAAGCATATCGACGTTAGATTTCATTTTATCCGCGATGTTGTCGCAAAATGCATTGTTTACCTTGAGAAAGTTGATACCAAATTAAATCCTGGCGATATGGGCACCAAGTGCCTACTGTGAAAAATTTTCTGTCTTGTTTGAAAATTTTGAAGCGGATCGGTGATTGAACTTTTGTTCTGTTTTGTTACCCCTCTTAAAATCCTTGGTGTCTTAGTGACGCCAAGGTGGCCGGCTTGTTCTCGCTTTGTGTGTTCATACAAGTCGGTTTCTTCCTTTGCTTGGTCTAGGCGTGTGTTGGCCCAAGTGAAGGATAGGCAATGATGAAACCCTGTTTTATAAAAGTCCGTATGAGTTCCCTAAGTCCCCTACGCACTTGGTCCAAGGTGGAGAATGTTATAATTTAGGCCCAAGCTCGGCCCGGCTTTACTTGTGGTGTCCTCATCAATACGGCCCAACCCCTCGGCCCATTACCGGAGGCCCGCCCGGTGACCGGCGCAAACACGGAGCACATCGGAGCCTTCCTCTATACGCTCCCCGACCCTTCATTAACCTCCCAGCCGCCCTATTTAACCGTGCTGTCCCCTTTTTTCCTGGTGAGAGTGACATAAGGCCTGTGACGTGTAGATCTAGGTTAGATCTTGGGTGAGTCACCGGAAACCTCTCTCTCTCTCTACCATCGCTACCCTTTCTGAATGCCTCTCTCCCTCTCTCTCCTCTCTGTGTGAGTCCAGAGTGATCGCCGGTGAGAGGAACCTTCGTATCCCTGTGTTCTTGGGTTACGGGTTGTGAGTTAGGCCTGTGATAGAGAGTTTGTGAGGTGTTGTGCCTTGGTTGTCGCCGTCTAGTGGGCCACCGGTAGTGGGGTTCTTTGAGGGTGTTCTTGGGTGGTGGTTTTCCGCGGAGTGAGTGCGTAGTGGTAGGACTCGTGGGACTCACAAATGGACTTGGTTGAGAAAGGGCTACTGAGCCTAAAACGTGCATAGCCGAGGTGTTATCACCGTTGACGGCGAGTCGGTGAAGTATCACCGGCGTTATTGCACTTGGTGCTCATTTGTATTTCCTTTTCTTTACTGATCTCCTATATCTTTTACACTGTTGTGTTTCTTACTAACTCTACCTTCTGTTGCAGCTCTGTTACTCTGGCCGTGTATCTTTCCCTTTACAAGATATCTGTTCCCCCTCCCCTTTTCTGCTTTGTATTAAGTTATTGAGCGTCCCGGTGAGGTTACCCCCTAGATTCGTTGTATTAGGGTCTATCTAACTCTCTGTATTTATTTGAGCACCGGTCTGTAAGCTTAAGGTGGTTTAAAACCACTATGGACCCGAACTTCGTATTGAGTCCTTATGGTGGAAGGATGAATGAGATTTCAGAATCGGCTATTCCATTCCCGCATAGAGCTGGGAACTTGTACGTGCTTCTTGAATGGGCTAATTTGGATATAGAAAATCCAGCATCTACTAACAGACGCATTAACTGGCTCAGAGGCGTCTATAGTTACTTGGCTCGTTATGTTTCGAATTCTCCAAGAAGTTCATATGTGAACTATAATGATCTTGACTTGGGAGTGAGCACGAAAACCTACAAAGAAGCAAGCATTTGGGGTACTAAATATTTTGGTAATAATTTCGAAAGATTGGTTCGAATCAAGAGCAAAGTTGATCCAAGAAACTTCTTCACCATCCATGAGCATCCCTCCTTTTCCGAAATCGTTTTAACCTTCGTTCCAAATGAAAAGAAAAATATGTAAAATAATCATTTCATTTATTTTTTTGTTCTCTTTCATTCTTTTTGGCTAAAAAGCTACTCATGTATTAATTTCACATGAACATGTTAAGTGTTTGGTAGTAAAAACCTATTTCGATAATAATTGTAATATATATATATATATATATATATATATATATTCTCGCACTTTAATTCTCACCTTAGTACCATGAAAACATTAAATTAGACTTCCTTGCCAGATATTTCCACTACTAGTGTCCAGTTATATCTTGCAAAGTAGTCTTGGATTTTCGGGCCTAGATATATCTTAATAAACTAACCAAAAAAAAAAGGACATTATTTTACCTATGTTTATGCCCTTGTGATCAGGTGGGGCTTGAATAGATTCACTCTAATTGGTGTTTGTTTTTTCTTTAATCTTATCTATAAATGCAATATTGAATTTTCTCTTCAGAACTTTCTTTCTCGTAACAAGAAAGGAACATGTTATTTGACTCGATTTCTTCGGGTTAGTAATGGCGCACATTGATTTTCTTATACTTCATCCGTTCTTAAATAATAGTCCTATTTGACTAGGAACACGGATTAGTGTTCGTCCTATTTTCTCTTAAGAACTTTCTTTCTTGTAACAACAAAGGAACATGTTATATGACTTGATTTCTTCGGGTTAGTAATGGCGCACATTAATTTTTTTATACTTCATCTGTTCTTAAATAATCGTTCTATTTTGCCAAAACGTATTGATAAAACGTAGCTTATTTACAAAAAATGTGTTTCAATGCTGTGGCAGAAACTTTCGCGTTTTAAAACGCAACTCCAAGTTTTTTCCTAAAACGCTGGTAGGAAAAAAAAACTGTGTTTTGAAACAAAATCTCAAACACATTTATAAGAAAAAAGTTGCATTTTGAAAAATCTGCGTTTTAAAAACGCTGCAGCAAACGGGCTCTTTGAATCATTGAACATGCTTAATCTGCCTTATTTGATTATCGAGAATCATTTTATTTGCATTTTAATTTCCTGAAAAAAATCTCATTTGATTTCTTGTTGAAGTTTTAGAAACCTTAATGAGTTGCTTGACCAAAAAAATAAAAAATGACAATACCGAAGTTAGATCAAAGTTACAGCTCCCTCTTGAATGCAACCAACATCACACTATGCATCAAGAAAAAGTTTTGAGCAAAATGTTTCGATCTTAACTTCTTAAGAAAAATGAGGTTCTATTCGAGGGGGAAGAATTTTTTTAACTGATATATTCTACTTTGAAGCAAACACAAAATCTAATAAAAAAAATTAACTGATATGTTCTACTTTGAAGCAAACACAAAATCTATTAAAACTGTTCATTTTTAATGAAAACAAGTTGCTCGAAGTGTTTGAAACTACTAAGGGTTAGCTGTTTGAAACAGCTTGTACCACATGCACGAAAAATCAATTTTCTCACTCTCCACAGCTCCAAACAACAAATAATTAAATTTTCTGTATAAACTAGACTCATAGAACTTTCCAATGATTATAGATACGCAATTTGAAACATCACGAGTCAATACAAATTAATTCGAGAAGTGGACTGAAATTCTAGTTCTAAAATTGTGCAAACAACTTGCACCAATCCAACAAAAAATTGATTTTCACCTCTCTCGAGGTCGAAATGACAAATCGATGTTTACAAAGTAAAATAGACTCATAAAACTTTCCAACGAGTATAGCATTGCAATAGGAAATGTCACAAGACAATACAGTTTAATCCGAAAAGTGGACTAAAATTCTGGTTCGAACTCTGTGCAGACAACTTGTACCAGTCCAACGAAAAATTGATTTTCTCACCCTCTAGAGCTCGAAACGACAAACCGGTTTTTTTTTTCTACTTAAAGTAGACTCGTAGAGATTTCCAACAAATATGGATTTGCACTCTACAACTTTCTGAATTCGTATTGAGCCCTTATGGTGGAAGGATATGAATGAGATTTCAGAATTGGTTATTCCATTCCCGCCTAGAACTGGGAACTTGTACATGCTTCTTGAATGTGCTAATTCGAATATAGAACAACCAGCATCTAGTAACACACGCATTAATTGGCTTAGAAGCGTTTATAGTTACTTGGCTCGTTATGCTTTGAGTTCTCCAACTATAATGATCTTGACTTGGGAGAGAGCACAAAAAGTTAGGCAGAACCAAGCATTTTGGGTACTAAATATTTTGGTAATAATTTCGAGAGATTGGTTCGAATTAAAAGCAAAGTTGACCCAAAAAACTTCTTTTGCCATCCGCAGAGTATCCCTCCTTTTCCGAAATCATTTTAAGGCATCAAGTGCTCTCTCCTTTCTATAGGAAAAGAAAAAATTGTAAAATAATCATTTCATTTATTCTCTTTTTAATCTTATTGACTGAAATAAACTCCCCGTTTATTAATTTAAAGACAGAATAATCTATAATGTCTATAATATTCCATGGGGTACTTTGGAGGAATTTTTGTTGAATGTTCAAATTTAAAGAAATTTTCAACTTCTTTTTTCATGCTCCTTGTTGATATATGTCACCTAACAAGTAAGTGCAGCTTAGTTGGTAAGACGCTTCACCTAGAATCGATAGGTCGTGAGTTTGAATCACCAGGGAATAAGTAGAGAACCACTATTGATGCTCTTTAAAAAAAGAAAAAAAAAAGTAAGAAAAAAAAAATGTCACGGATTCTAGCTGGTGAGGTTCCAAAATTAAGGACTCCCCCACCTAGAAAGTAAATGATCAATAGGGTGTGAGCAGCCCGATGCCGAGATTGGGGTGTCTATTGTTCACGAATGGACCCAGTGACCTTGTGGTACTAATTAAGTGCGTTAATTGGCCCTTTAACTTGGCTTCAAAACTCCGGCAATAATTTGATGGAAACGACTAATAACATTCTTTTTCTGTTTTTTTTTTTATTGCGACACTCAGTAGTACTATATAATTCCATTCGTATAAGTAAAATAACTATCAACGAAGTGTCTTAGTAAATAAGTAGTGTACATGTTAATAACATTCTCCTAGTGTAGACATTACTACCAAAATAATTGTCTGTTTAGCAATTTGCACACAAATTAAGAAAGCTTACATAAATATTTAAGTTTATTTATTGTAGATAAGTTGTATGAGTATTTTATTTCTTTCTTCTTAGCAACCCTTTTTAATAAAAGTAATAAATAAGAATAGTTTTGGTAAAGAAAAAATAGGCAAATATTTCTTAAAATCATTTTTGGACAACAAAAACTTTGCTAAATTGACAATTATTTTGGGACACAAGTAATATCATTTATTGTCTTTCATGAGACGTGTGCATGCATTTCAAATAATTGCCTTAATCCTAGGACAATCTTCTTCCATCTAGAGGAGAGAGATACTCGTTTATTCAATATCGAACCACCCATAGCAGTCATATCAATTTTATCAGTGTTTTTTTATGACTTGCTATTTCAAGTATTGCCCCCGTCGGTCTTCTTATATCAGGATATGGCTCAAATAATAAATATTCCTTTTTAGGTGATCTACAAACTGTTGCTCAATCAATTAATTATGAAATATTATTAACCCTCCTATCTGTGTTATCAAAATCTCTACGTGTGATTCGTTAAATCGAGGCCTTATTATAATCATATTTCAAGGGTATACGAGGGAAAATCAACATGCACAAACTTAATTTTCAAAATTAGGTTTATGCCCTAGTTTTGAAAATAGTTAAAGATAAACGAGATAATCTTCTTTTTTCCTTTTCCTTTGAGAAGGGAAAATAGATACTCCTCGACTGAAGAATGTGGAAGAGCGGTGTGGCCGATGGTAATGAGAAGCTAACGACGGGGAAGGAGCGGATGAGGTTGAGAGAGATCACTCAACCTCGTAAATGAAAGGGATTCAATGGTTACACTTACATAATGTTTAAATATACGTTGTTGTACATCGCTTTGTCTACCGGAAAATTCACCTCCAAAAGGAACTAGTCAAGCGCGGGACAACAGATTTGGCTAACCTTTGATGGGTAGTAATCATCATTGGATCTCGTTTGGCAAATAACATAGCAAAGTACAGAAAACAAGAGTTAACTACGAAATGCTCAACTTCTTAAAACACTTCTTGCCATCCGTTATTACCTTCTTAGAATACAGAAGGCAACAAAAATTGCCAACATTCTACAGAGAAAATACATTTTCCAGCTAAATTGCACTACTATCCACTCGCAACAAACATAACGAACGCATAATTACATCAATTAGAGGACGTAGAATCCCAAGGAACATACTAGAGCAAGAATTTGAACCAGAATACCATCTCCATTCTTCTTTAGCAGGCATGTTTTCGTGTAAGTGGAGCATGAAAGACCAATCCTATATTGGTTTTCAAGTCAGAGATGTAGGCTTTTCGACAAATTTGAACTATCCAAGGCTACTCTAGAAGCTTATTACAGGTGCTAACACCAATAGCAGCAGCAAGATGCCACGCTGCGTGAAGATATGGAGTTTCTGGGAAGGCGTCATCGGCAATGAAAAGCACACCACCTAAGAGCGATGACATCTTGTGCACATTGTGTGCCATCTTGAGGTCTGGATCCTTCAGTGCTCTTTTTGCAAACGCGACCTGCAAAGAAAATCAGAGGCCTTAAACACCACCGCAAGCACAAGAAATGAAGATGGAATCACTTGGGAAACGTGGTGCTCTTCACTGCTCCAATTGGAGTGTCGTCGTCACAAAAAGCAGATTTCAAGAAAATATGTCAATGGAAACTACTTATATTAAGAATCAGGAGTAAAAAGAATCATGTAACATACTGCTGCAGAAACTGTTTTTATCTTTAAAAGGGTAGCGTTGGAACATCGGAATAGAAGCAGTTCAGTACTTTGTGCATTCAAGAACTATTGTGATGGACCAGAATGAAAGGAGTGACTTACATTTTGGGACAGAATGAATCAAAATATACTCCATGCGTCCCAAAAAAGGAGTTTATTTTGACTTTTAAAAGTCAATTTGACCAGTTTTCTAGTTGATTTTTAACATAATTTTACTTAGTTGTTGAGAATAAAACACCTTCGGAAGCTACAATAAAATAAAATAAAATAACTGTGAATCTCATGTATTAGAACTTTTGAAAAACAAGTAAATCAACATCAAATTTTCATTCAAAAACAGGCAAGTTGACTTTGACTCCTTTTTGGGTATGGAGGGAGCATTTTCCAGAAAATGGAAATCAAAACGAACAATATTTGCTAGCTAAAGATAGGAAGCATGGAAAGATGATCTTGAGATATGAGGGTAACAAGCCCATCTGTAAATCATGTTGGTTGTCAAGCAGGGCAAGAAAAAACGGCTATCAGTAACGTTCAATTTGGTTACTATGATCCACCAGAGTAATGCAAGAAATGGCCAGCATGAGCTTAAATTAACTTGACAAGGAGTGGAGAGAACTAGCCTACGGTTATTGTTGATGTGTCACTTATTGAGGATGCCACCATTTTGATTCAGTGAATACCAAGAGAAATGGAGGTAAGGACATCTAATTTGTTTTAAGTTTCAATCATGCAGCCTGAAACTGTAAATCAAATTTGACACCTGATCATATGGAATGAATGGAAAATGAAGAGGAATGTTAAGGAACTCTGTAGGGGAATGCTCGGCAATTGTATAAATTTCTTGATTCTCGTGTTAATATGCTGCCAATTAAGCAAAGATTATGGATCCAACAATCATACTTTCAGACAATAATATTATCATTATAAGGCCATTTTTGTGTTATGCATAGAAGTGAAGGGCATAAATTTCCTATATTAGGTTCTAACTCCTGTTTCCAAGCATTAGTTGGAGAAGACATGGTTTATTAGCATCCATGTGAACTAACTATTCAGTAAACAAGCGTTGACTAAGATTTCATGAGTTATTGAAGCTTTTATGATTTGTGATGCAAATGTTCGGCCTGCCAAACCCCTGCCCCCAAATAAATAAAAGAGGGATTTCAAAATTCGAGTTGAAATTTTTAATATTTGCTTTCTTCTTCTTTTGCTTTTCTACACTCTTTAGTAACCGAAACCACACATTTTTCTACCACATAGTAGCATGATTTTCAAACTCATACTGAATCTATCTCTTCAATAAAGTATGAAGCATCAACCTAGAAACTTGATACACATGAACTACAGGTATACTGTTCCCTAGATAAGTGTCACCTTAAAAAAAATTCTAGTTGCTATATGAGAGTTGATTTGTGGCTAAACTGGTACATAAAACTTGATTTACTATGCTAAAAATTGTCTCCTTAATTTTTTTTTTTTGGGGGTGGGGGGAGGGAAGATGATCTATTGATAGGAAATGAGTACATCGCACGAGGCACGCCTACAACAAGCACCCAACCAGCAGCACAGCAAGCTTCCTAATTCACTAGATAGGGAGGAGAGGAACTAGAGATTCCATCGACTGCTAAGGGCTAGTAGAACTATTAATTGCTCAAATTTGACCTCATGAAACATAATCCTGTTACTCCCTCAATCACAGATGAGTGCCCCGATTCCAAAGGGCAAGCCTTGTAAGAAGTGACAATCCACTCTCATTTTCTGCCAAAAGATGCAGTAAATAAGAAGATGTCAGAAACTCGGTACTCCACAATTCACATGCCTTCGACAAGGGTCACATTCACAGTATATACTATAAATGACAGATCACTGCACATAATGGACGATGAATTACTAGTTCTTGCGTCTTCAAGCGCATCTTTTTATCGAGTGTCAATATAAAATAGCCTCCAATTATGCAGACCAAGCAAACGAATAGACCTTCAAAGGTGTTGCAAGCATCAAATAATCCCTCATGGGAAAGGCACAAGCAGCCTGACCCTGATAATAGTGTAGAATGACCTGACCCAAAGCGGTCCATTAAAATTCCCTTGCCATGTTGGGTCCACCCTACCAGGTAAGCTATCCTCAGTTAATGCAACAAAAACTAGTCCCACCCACTACAGCTCCTTCTATTAAGTGGACTCTCAAGTACCCTTGCCAGACACTCAATAATTGGGCAAAGTTATCTGGACATTCTAGGACAAGCACATCTAACAGCTTGCAAGAGCTTTTACAGAGAAGCAAAATGCAAATTTTGAAAACTTAAATAAAATTAAAGATGCTAAAATTTTGCTTCGTTCCTGTGTCAATAAAATGGGAGATAGATGGATTTGGCTCTTAGACACATCTGCACCCGATCCCCATAGCTCAGTCCTGGTAACAGAGCCAGACAAAAGTCAAGGAACTGCCTTCAAAACTGAGGACCCCACCATACTTGAAGGAAATCAGACACTTCTTATCCGATTACTTGAAGTAGGGAAGAGATAGGGCATTCTGTTACAGGAAAAATAGTCCCTACTTTTAAGGGCCCACAGAATCTAATTCATAGCATGATCCCAATGACAAAAATTGAGTATTCTTGTAGAAACATCCCAGCCCATACAAATCAATTATACAAATGCATTCACCGAAAGAAACCTCACCTCATTAGAAATCCAGCCATGTTCCCAAACACTACTCTTCAATATCTGGTCTTCTACTTTAGCAAATCTCTACAACCATTTCTGAAGGAGAGCCCAAACAAACATTTTAGACCCTAAATTCCTAAACCTCCACAAGACAGAGGCTTGGCCTGCCACCTTATCGAAGGATACTCATACCCAGATGGTTTTCATTAAGCAAATAAAATGTAAGACCTCTCATGATATAATCTCACATCTTGCTGATAATCAAAGAACACAGTATTGAAAGGAAGCAGAGACTGCGAGCCCACTCTTATTACGCCCCTCCCCCCACACACACACACAGAGAAAGAGAAACACAACAAAACCCAAGGCAGAGGTAGCAAACTGTCTTTTCTCAAAACATCCCACCACTAGGTCCAAAATAAATATTTATTGTAATGCTCGCCCCAACAGTGGATGCCAAAATAGATGGGGGAGAGAGACTACTTAAAATCTCAAACGCCACCCACAAGACCTACAGTATGATTCTAACTTCTGGATGCTCATTATCAAGCCTAAACCAACTTCAAAACACATAACCACCAACTAAAATATCTAGGCCTCCTCAGCTTCCTCCGAAAAATAAAAGGTTGATGTCATCAGTTCATCACAATAAAATGATCATTGATTATGTAATCTAACAGATTATTATATTATATTGATACAGGGTCTTTTCAGGGTACTTTCCCTACACGATGTCAGTGGGATTTGGATTACTCGTTGGACTGTTTAGAGTTTACTTATAAAACAATCTCTGAGACTAAGCAGTCAAACACTATTACCTTTTAGTGCTTTCAGACTTCTTCAGTTTCCTTTCGTAAGGCATAAAGCATCACCTCTTTGTTCCTCGTCATTCGAGTAATTCCAACCATTAGTTTCATCAAATCAAATGGAATGGCTGGAGCATGGAAAAAGATGAGGTTTTCTAACTAATAGCAGTGCTACGCCCAAATTTCACCAGATTGTTGCAGTTCTAGAATGCCCGTCAATGATTTTATGCTAATGGATGCAAGTTCAATGAGTTTGAACCTTTAGGTATTTTTTCCTTTTTCCTTTTTTTTTTTTTTTTTTTGTCCTTAAAAACTCCCTAACAAGTTATCAGACCTACGAGGGTCCAAAGTTTGGTAAAATCGTTTGGGGTAGCTTTGAGGACTTAACACACTCAGAGACGTGACCACCTAAAGCACTGGTGAATGCACATGATTTTAGATGGATAAAAGTGAAAAAAAAAAAAAAAAAAAATTGCAAACTCCATTCAGAGGTAACGTGCTTACTTCCAAAAGGATTAATTTCACAATCACTAAATGAAGATATTTTTCCCTCTATCTGGAAACTTGGCTCAGTGACAGCTCATGAGCTCATACTGAACAAGAATAAATTTTTGTCACAGTTCTAATGGAACTTGAGGATGGACAAATGTAGGATTCGTAAGAGAGAAATCTATATAACTGATGACCATTATCACAAGAAACAAGGTAGAAATTCAATTGTTTTAGAGAACAAAAATGTAAAGATGCAGCTGCTACCTCCATCATCCCCGTGTGAGCGGCTGAGACCATCAGAGGCTGGATTGGTAGACACAAGGCAGATGCCACCATTAGAAATTTGGGGTTCTCATTCCTAAGGGCTCTTGACAGACACTGCAAGAAGAATATTAAATTTGTGAAGCACGTATCATGGCAAGCAAACATAAGACCTTGAAACAGAATGCAGACAGATGCCAAGAACTATTTACAACTCTTATAGGGATTCGGTATCACTAGTCAAATCATTGAAAAACTAACCCATCTTTAATCAACTAAAAACAATTATATTGTCAAACTAATGAGCATTTCAATAAGTCACTGCATTCCCAGTCCCATGTACATGATCGCAGGCAGAAGAATGACAAAGTCAAAAAGTATAATGCAAAGGTTTGGAATTGTAGTTAGATTGCGACAGGCCTCACAAGAAGAATGGATTGAAACATAATATCTGTGCTTGAAGCCTTAGCAGGCAAATGAGCAAAAACATTTATCAGCTCTTAATAGCTGGAAGTGGCTTTTCACATTTTGAGGAGAAACTTTGGTTCGTGTCACATCAGATACAGATACCAAGGGGCCCGGTTCCATTGGCGCAAAACAGTTGGCAGAATCCCAAGGGGTTTATCCCCATAGATGGGTACAAGGTGGCCTTCTGCTGAAGGAGTTCCCCCTTGGTCATCAAAAAGAAGATACAGATACTAAGAATATGAATAGCCTCTATAGTTACCTCTTCCTTTTTGTATGGGTCATCTAGCTACTTTCCAGAAAAAGGAGCACAAACCAAAAAATTTCCCTTCGAGAAAAAAAAAAAGGAAGAGAACGAAGAAATCAAATTGAATTAAAACGAGAACAGAACAAAAATTAATCTTCATCAAACTGGGGAACAACTTAAGTTGAAGAAACCCCACTCTTCTGATTTAAAGTGCCCGCCTGACCCAGTATGGTCTACTCTTCAGTCGAGAAGTTACCATGGTGATATCACGTTGATGGCAAGTTAAAGAGGACAAAAGTAGCATCAAGCTCCACTATAGGAGCTAATATTGACAATTATGTAGGTTTAGCAAACCCAAGCCACTCTCATAAAGCACTAATGAACAACATTGACACAACAAGTTACAACTAGAATTCAATAAGAAGACAAGTGGTACCCGTTCATATTGGATATTTCACAAATGAGGGAGGTATGAATGTAGGATACTAAAACTTCTGTTCACTCGGTATCAAAGGCATCTTTGATCAACGGTATATGTAGGAACATGTATGTACATTATGATTGTATACATCACAAAAATTGCCAAAAGTAAGATATTCCAGGTTGACAAAGTCGATAAATGACTCGTGTTAATAACATAAAAGTTTTGGATTTCTTTATTTTATAGCATAGCAATTGAACTAGAAGAAACAGTATGATCTCAAAGAATAGTATAAAATGAGCCCATTCCGAAGCACTAGTTCTTACTAGCAACCATTTTTAGGTTCATGTATTTATATTCCACTATAAGGTATTACTTCCAGTGGTTGAGGCTTGATGTGTCCCCTTCTTGTATTAGTTTTGTGCAATGACAAATAAATGTACCCACAAAGACTTTAAGCGTGCTTTATGCATTGGACACAATCTCATTTCTATGATCTACAAAATCAGACCCTAAGAGTTGTTTCCCACCGAAAAGACATAGAGAATACCAAGTTTAGTGATCAGCTATTATATAAGATGAATCAATCTTAGCAAGGGAAGGGTGAAAAGGAGGATAATCTGACTTGATGTGCAGTGTCATGAGCAGCACTTTATAGCATACGCATATGCACATTCTTCCATTTCTGACTTTCATTTCAGAAGAGCTTAGAAAAGTCGTTCTATATGTGTTATATACAGCATATAGTTACAAAATATTATAACAAGTACTTTCGTTGGTACCACACACTGTTGATTTACAAGGAATATCGCTCAA
Source organism: Platycodon grandiflorus (assembly GCA_016624345.1). Lineage (NCBI taxonomy): Eukaryota > Viridiplantae > Streptophyta > Magnoliopsida > Asterales > Campanulaceae > Platycodon > Platycodon grandiflorus. Next base: position 441,627 of record JACONP010000034.1, on the reverse strand, counting down.
TTATTGATCATATATCTAGGGTTCTAAGATGCTTAAACAGGTTCTAACTTACCATTGTTGCTGTGGCTATCATTGTATAGTCAGCCCATCTCAGATACTTCCTCAATCTCCCTCTAGAAGCGTGATACAAACTTGAGGCAACTCCCACTCCAATCAATGAATTAGCATAAAGCTTACAGTTCAGATTCTTTCTGCATCATCAGCAATGCAAGCCGTCAGACATAAGGAACTCAGAAATATTCTAGTTGGCAGACAAAATATGGGATACGTGCCTTGGGGCCTGGATGCCAACAGCGATAAAAGGGAGTGAAGTAAGCACATTGGCAATTGTCTCTGCAATATTCCTATCACCTAGCAGAAGATAAACAGAATGTCTTAGCACATGCTGATTTGAGCCATACACAGACAGCATATCAAACAAAAGATTTATTTTTGCAATACCATGGAGACAACACCGGATGGGCCTCAAACAAGAAGGCCTTTGCTGCCATACTCTCCTGGGTAAACAAAAATAAAACAACATCTGAGAACCACTAGCTGCATACAAGTATCAAGCAAACTTTGAATCCGAAAAGATTAACAAAACATATACATATTCAAAACAATAATTAGCATACGACTCAAATCAACCTTTTTCCCAATTACTTGGAGTGAGCTACATGGATACTTTTTCGCCATTATATTCGGTCCATGGAAGATCATCAAGAAAGCCACACCTACTCATATCCTTCTTAATTATGGTAGTCTATAATAATACTAGTATGTTCGTCGATTCTCGATAATGATAAATAATATCACCCTTCCTAACGAGTGCACTTAATGATCTACATTATATGTGTCCAAACAATCTCAAGTGATTTTCTATCATTTTATCTCCTAGTGGGACGACTTTTATCATCTCACTAATATGATCATTTCAAGTTTTGTCTTTCATAGTTTACCACACATTCTTTAGTAGTTTTTTCTTTCATAGTTTTGTTAACATATTCTTTAGTGATTGCTCAACATTTCATTCCATCAAGTAACAGAAATCTAATAGTTGTCCTATATAACTTCCCTTTCAACTTTATGGGCATACACCAATCACAACTCCATAGGCACTTCTCCACTTCACCTAGCGAGATTTAGTTATATGACTAACATCATCCCCCACCCATTCATGATTAAGAATTGATCCTAAATAACAAAATTGATCTATTTATAAATAATGAAATTGATCTATTTACTTTATTTCGTAGCCATGTAGCATAACCTAATCTCTACTAGTACTGTTTATGACGCTCAAGTTGAATTGCATATATTCCATTTTAGTTCTAGCTATTTAAAACCCTAGTCTTTGTACAAAAAAAAACCTGCACCAAGGTATATCATTCATATATGTTTGGTCACTTGACCCCTCACTAAAGGCAAGAAGATAAGGGCCTTACCATAATTGGAAGTCACAAGTTGTAGTTTGAACTATAGTCACAATTATAGTTACAACAATATATCTAACTTTAACCCTTTTGGTACACCCACCAAATTATCTCCTTGAGGACTCTATCATTGCTTTCTCAAACTCAAGAAAATCAAGTGTAAATCCTTCTTTCCTTTTTCCATCAATCTTCTCAATAAATATATAGCTTCCATTGATGATTTCTCGGGCATAAAACAACAAACACATAATTTTGTGACTCTCTCTATCTATCGAAAGTTTCATTGTGTGGTTCATTAATTTTATACCTCTATAATTTGTGAATCTTTGGATATCTTTATGTTTGTAGACTGGCACAATACGGTCTTCCTCCAATCATGAGGCACTCTTTCACATCATAACTGTATTGAGTAGCCTTACTTGCCAAGACGCTCCTACATCATTTAGGCTTCCATATCTTAATAGGAATCCTAATTGGTCTTAAAGCTTTCCACTTTTTATCTTCTTTAATGCAATCTTCGCCTCAGACTCGCTATATTTACGTAAAAAAGTAATTTCTTTAGTGTCCTTGCCTTTATTTTGTCCCACTAGGGGTACACAGTCATTTAATAATTATCCAATATATACTTTACATCTTTACTTAATTTCCTCATTTTTGGCTACGGCCCATGAATCTTCGGCCTTAATAGATTTTGCCTCTTTGAAATCCCTAGTGTTCCTTTGTCCCAATCTTTTGCATATAAGTTATTACAGAATTCATCGAAAACATTAGATTTAGCTTCTCTTACAGCTTTCTTTACATCTTTTTTTTGGCATATTTGTAATGTTCAAGAACTTTTGGACTTCATTCAATCATCATGTTCCCGTATCTACAAGCATTTTACTTTTTGATCCCATAAATCTTTTATGTTCTTTTTCTACATTCACACATTCTACTCCACAAAAAGAATACGTAACCTGCATTTATGGGTAGTTAATAATCAACATGAATGATATATATGAAATGAGTAATCATTATAGACAAGAATAATCCAACAGGAAAAGAGTTCTTCACTCACTGTACTATCAATCGTTGACTAGCTCCAGTTGCTGAACTTTTACATGTTGACTGCTGAAAATTCCCATGTTGAGTAACCTCTTCCAACACAAATGGTGAACGAGGCACCAAATGCACTCCATGCACACCTTCTAGGGCTCTACCCGTCTTCAGTGTACCCTCCAGACTCATTAGCTAATTGGCAACCAGTCTATTCGACTGATTGCCAACACACAAGTAGGAAGGGCAGACAAGTGTAGATTTTGCAATGAACCTGTTATAGATATACCATAAGTTAATAGTAAAAGATAGGTGTTGCTCCCATCTTGGTATGAAGTTTAGCTATATTACAGTTAGTTAAACAATTCTCTAGCTGGCACTGTTGGTATGTAATTTGGAAGATTCAACAATTGGCTTCTCACATGAGTTTGGATTCAGTCATTGACTCATTGTTATAGGGAATGTAATTCAGTTGTTGATAGTATAGCTGATCTTGCTAGTTCTTGGCATAATTTTATTACTTTCACTTCTTGTAATGATTTGCCTCGGCTTATAAGAAGCAATATCTCTCTAGATAGACATGAAACCCCTTGCACTCGTCTTTGTAAAAGTTGTTTCTTGAGGTAATGCCTTATGTCCCCCTCCTTGTAGCCGTAGGGCGCCCAAACTTTCACTGTTCAGGTATAAAGCCACCCACTTCTATTTTACATTTTGATCGATTAATAAACCTGTATCAAGACTGGAGGACTCCCTGATTTTCATTAGTAGGATGAAGATCATATAAATGAAGGAAAAATTGATCCCTAACCCTAAGAAGTGTCCTTGCTCTTACAATGTTGTTGCATGAACATTCAGATCAGATATGTAAGAAATTTGTACCGGTTTTAGTGTTTAAGAATTGAGGATAATAGTTATTTACTACTATTTAAAGACTCGAGCCATGGAAACAACATCTACATCTAAGGAGGTGAAATTACAACATAATGGACCCTTCACAAACCTCAATGACGGAAACCTTGTCCACTCGGCTGACATTTGAATGTTGATGTTGATATAGTGTTAAAGCAGAAGTTATTTCAAAGAATCTAATTTTACAAATCTCTACACATTAGAAACCATTGAATGCAGCAAGCTTGCACCTCGGCTCCTGCCAGTTGGCAAGTGTAAGACGAGCGTTTTTTTTCACTATTAAAATGCTAGAAATACCTCAAACATGAACTCCTTTAAAGCCAATGATCATGGACTCGGAGTTTGCTGGATGAAACGGGCATTAACAGAATATTTAGACTAATTCCATACTATATCATGGCACTTAACCAAAACTAAGTTGGTTTTGCCTCAATAGTCTCAACACAACAAATTACTAGAAGTATCTCTACTCATCTTAAACCTAAAGGTAATGCAATGTAGACTGCATACCATCATTTTGGGCTCGACTCCAACTAAAAACTCGGCGATTGTCCCAATTACTTAGGGTCGACTAAATTAATCATGAGAGGCTAATTACACAATGCAAAAAAATATAAAAACTCAACTTGTAAATTATATATATATATATATATATATATATCAAACAACTTCACAAAATGAACGAATTCGCCACTGTTATACAAAACCCCCAATATTTCCATGGAATTCGTAAAAGTGAATTAATACATAAATGAAAAACAATCGAAAATTAATTAGCATGACCAATTAATTAATTGAGCATCAGGTTCTATACACACAAATACATGCTATATATATATATATATATATATATATAGAGAGAGAGAGAGAGAGAGAGAGAGAGAGGGGACCTGGAAATTGGGAGTGGCGAGGTGCTTGAGCTGTTGGGGGGAGAGAGAGAGATACGACGGTTATAAATGGAGCGGAAAGTAACCGACAAAATATAAGACCAAACCAAAAAGAGTCGGATCCGTATGACTTACGGGAGGGGGAGAAAGAGAGATGCGAATTAGAAGACGAATGTTCCGCGTAGCACAGCGCATATTCTCGGGTCCGAAATGGCATACGCTTTGCTTGTAATTTGTAAAGGTAATTTTCGATCCAAACAGAATTCTACTGGGATAATAATCACTCAACTGAGCCTACGGTTTCATTAATAAATCCGACCTTTACAAAACCCTAGATTATGTTTACCTTATGAATAATTAATATGTGGACGGTAACATAAGTATATTAATACATTATAGTATAATAGTAGAATAATATTGTAACAACTGCAGCTGTATTATGTGACATTTCATTCAGATAGGCAAGATGGAAATAGTATGTTTTACTATTTATAAATAATAATACTATTTATAAATAGTGTTATTACTATTGATAAATAGTATTGTTTGGTGAAGGTTTGCCTATAAAAATGATGTCCGTCTTCAAAGATGAAAATATAGATACAACTCTCTCTTTCTCTAATATTTCTTCAATTCTTTCTCTATCTTTATATTATCCATTTTCTGTGCTTTTGTGATTCTATATCTATTATTTTATAATACGGAGCGCTTTAAGTTTTTCTGAGCACTTCTAAAAGGTAAGAATTTCTATAGATATGTTCCTTTTATGATACGCTACTAGAATTTCTATAGATATGTTCCTTTTATGATACGCTACTGATTTATTTTAATATCATATATCACCATGATTATAAAAAAGAATGGCTATGCCTCCATCTATAATATTTTGGTGAGATGACGAAATAAAATTTTATTATTTTACGCAATCTATATATTGGTTGATGCTTGAGCGAAAATAACCCCAAGCTACAAACTGAATATATATTATTATGAATAGTTATGCTTTTTATTTACTATCAATAACATTACCACTTATTATCAAACACCCACACGAAAGGTTTACCAAGTAATGTGGCGTGAATATAATATATGTACATAATATTAATTCATGAACCTATAATGTACCGTAAAAGTGTCTTTCATTGTCTTGACTTAAAATTTCCTCACTTGTGACTGTTTGTACATGCACGACTAATTAATGAGATACAAATTTTTTCTTAACCAACAGTAGACTACTACCGTACTAGGTTGAAAAATGATAACGAACAATAAATGATCGTTGATTTAAAGATAAATTGTAGACAGTTCAGTATGACCATAAACTTCTCGTTTGTTTTATACCAATAATAATAATAATAATAATAATAATAATAATAATAATAATAATAATAATAATAAATAAATTTTAAAAAACTTTTACATTTTATTTTTCTATCTCCTCCAACGGCTACGTAACGGTCATATTTTATTTTTACCATATAAATACAACTGCATTTCATTCAATAATTTACTCATATTTTCACCTTCATACAAATTTCTAATCCTTATATCTTTCTCTTCTTCAAAATGCTTAACTCACTCTTGGCATTCATTATCATACTGGTTGTCGTATGCACCATATTAGTTTTTAGTACTGATTATGCTCCAAATAATTTTTGACTTTTTTTTCTCAGTCTTTGTATTATTTATTATATGTTAGCAATAGCAATAGCTTTCAACATGTAATAATTATTAAGCACGTTTGCTTCTAATATAAATAAATGTTTTATGTTTCTTGAATGTCAAAATATTAACAATATGCATGTATGTTTTGTTTTAGTCTTTCACCATGACAAATCTAGTCAAGCTCGAATTTGAAGCACTCGACATCTCTGAAAAAAATTATATGACATGGGTCCTAGATGCCGAAATTCATCTAGATGCAAATGGTCTGGAAGACACTATCTAAGAAGATAATAATGCAACTATACAAAATAAGGTCAAAGCCATGATTTTTATCCGTCGTCATCTAGATGAAAGCTTGAAAATCGAATACCTCACGGTGAAAGATCCATTAGTCCTTTGGGAGAGTTTGCAAGAAAGGTATGACCACCTGAAGTTGGTTGTACTTCCAAAAACTCGTTATGCATGGATGCATTTGAGACTTCAAGATTTTAAATCCATAAGTGATTATAACTCTGCAATGTTTAAAATCACTTCTCAGTTAAAATTATGCGGCGAAAATATTACTGATGAAGATATGCTTGAGAAAAATTTTTCCCCCTTTCATGCATCGAGTTTACTCCTCCAAAAGCAATATCGAGAAAAGGGTTTCAAAAAATATTCTGACTTGATTTCGTGCCTTCTTGTGGCCGAACAGAATAATGAACTGTTAATGAAAAATCATAAATCACGACCTACTGGCTCTACTGCATTCCCTGAAGTGAATGCAACATCATCAAATCATAACCATGGACGTAACCATGGATATAGACGAGGTCGTGGCCGTGGCCATGGTCGCGGTCGTGGTCGTGGTCGTGGACAAGGAATGGGAAGAAAATACCAACCCTATAATAATAAGATCGATAATAGGGAGAAACGAGGAAAAGGTGAGGGTGGCACTAGTACGAATAAATATCAAAAGGATGATATTTGTTACCAATGTGGTATGAAAGGACATTAGTCAAGAACTTGTCGTACGCCAAAGCATTTTGTTAATCTTTATCAGAAATCACAAAAAGCAAAAGGGAAAAATGTTGAAACAAATTTCATCACGAATGATTCTGATGATATCACTTATGGACTGGATGATATGAATTACATGGATATGGCCGATATGATGGTGAATTCTAAAGAAGAAAATGACTACCAGGAAAAATAGTTTTTCATGAGTAATTATATGTGCTTTTTGAATTAGTGTGGCATTTTCTTATGTACGAGTGTTATATGCTTCTTGTTTTTCCCATATGTAATGGTTCGTTGGTATAATATTATTATGAATTCTTAGTCTATATATATTTTGTGTTATATCTTAAATAATATTTTACAACTATTTATTCATTTTATTTCTCTCCCTTATTTGAAATAGACCATAAATATGTTTCAATCCAAAATTCGAGAAGGTGACTTGTGTCTTGCGGACAGCGCTACAACACATACTATACCTAAAGATAAGAAATATTTTTCTCATTTGAATATTGACAAAGCAAACGTCAATACTATATGTGGTAGTGCAAAGATAATTGAGGGATCTGGAAAAATAATTTTCATAATGCCTGAGGGCACAAGATTCACGATAAGTAATGCATTGTTCTCTCCTAAATCCCAAAGAAACTTGTTAAGTTTCAAAGACATTCGTATGAACGGATATCATATTGAAACTATTAATAAGGAAGATAATGAATATCTTTGCATTACATCAATCACTTCCGGAAGCAAGTGTGTGTTGGAAAAATTACCTGCTCTATCATCTGGATTGTATTGCACAAATATAAGAATATTTGAATTATATGCTACTGTAAACCTGAAGTTTGCAGAAACATTTAAAGCTTGGCATGATCGGTTAGGGCATCCTGGCTCAATAATGATGCGAAGAATCATTGAGAATTCTAGTGGTCATCCATTGAAAAACCAGAAGATTTTTCAATCTCATGAATTATCTTGTGATGCTTGTTCTCAAGGAAAATTGATAATAAGACCATCACCAACCAAAGTTGGTACTGAATCACCAACATTTTTTGAACGAATTCATGGTGATATATGTAGACCTATTCATCCAGCATGTGGACCATTTCAATATTTTATGGTATTAATTGATGCACCTAGCAGATGGTCACACATATGCCTATTATCAACTCACAATGTGGCGTTTGCCAGATTTCTTGCGCAAATAATCAAATTGAAATCACAATTCCCAGATTATATGATCAAGAAAGTTAGACTTGATAATGCTGGTGAATTTACTTCTCAAGCATTTGATGATTATTGTATGGCAGTGGGCATTGAAGTTGAACATCCAGTTGCTCATGTTCATACACAGAATGGTTTGGCTGAATCATTAATTAAACGTTTCCAACTTATCGCGAGACCATTGATAATGAGAACAAAGCTTCCTATTTCTCTATGGGGACATGCAATTTTGCATGCTGCTGCACTAATTCGCCTTAGGCCAAGTGCACATCACAAGTACTCCCCATTACAGCTAGCATTCGGGCGAGAACCGGATCTGTCCCATCTTAGAGTTTTTGGGTCTGCTGTATATGTACCCATTGCTCCACCACAACGTAGAAAAATGGGACCACAAAGGAGACTGGAAATATATGTTGGGTATAAATCACCTTCGATAATCAAGTATCTTGAACAAAAAACAGGTGACATTTTTACGGCCCGTTTTGCCAATTGTCAATTTGACGAAGGTAAATTCCCACATTTGAGGGAAGAAGGGAAACAAATGGTAAAGGATATCAAATGGTGTACATCATCATTATTACACCTTGATCCTCCCACAAAGCAACGTGAACTAGAAGTTCAAAAGATCATACATTTGCAGAATATAGCAAATCAATTATCAGATCTATTTACAGACACAAAAAAAGTGACGAAGTCACATATAGCTGCTGTAAATGCCCCTGCTCGAATTGAAATTCCAAAAGGGCTACCCAACAACGAAATGACAAACGAGTCCAAAATTCGTCTGAAGCATGGACGACCAATTGGTTCCAAGGATAAAAATCCTCGGAAGAGGAAGGGAATTGAAAAACCCAAATCAAATGAGTGTATTCCAGAAGAATCACACGAACAAGAGAGCCAAGAAATCCCTAATGATAACCATGAGATTTCCATTAATTACATGAATAATGAAAAAATATGGAATCGAGATGAAATAGGGGAGATCAATGACATATTCTCTTATTCAGTATCACAAGACATTAATAATGAGAATGAGGATCCAGAACCGAAATCGGTATCTGAATGTCAAAAGAGGTACGACTGGATCAAATGGAAAGATGCCATACATACATACTGAATTGAATTCGCTTTACAAACGAAAGGTATTTGGACCTATCGTTGTCACACCTGAAGCTGTGAAACCTATCGGATACAAATGGGTTTTTGTTCGAAAGCGAAATGAGAATAATGAGATTGTAAGGTACAAAGCTTGCCTTGTTGCACAAGGTTTCTCCCAGAGACCTGGAATTGATTATGAAGAAACGTATTCTCCTGTTATGGATGTCATTACGTTCAAATATCTGATCAGTTTAACAGTTTCAAAAAATCTAGAGATGCGTCTCATGGATGTAGTAACGACATATTTATATGGGTCATTGGATGCTGATATTTACATGAGAATTCCTGAAGGAATCAAGTTGCCTGAAGCAACGAGCTCAAAGCCTAAAGAATTATGTGCAATTAAATTGCAGAGATCATTGTATGGGCTAAAGCAATCCTGGCGCATGTGGTATAATTGCTTGAGTGAGCATTTATTGAAAAACGGGTATGTGAATAATCAATTATGTCCGTGTGTTTTCATCAAGAAAACGACAGTTGGATTTGTAATTATCGCTGTCTATGTTGATGATCTGAACATTATTGGAACTCCAAAGGAGATTCAAGAAGCTGTTACATACCTGAAGGGAGAATTTGAAATGAAGGATCTTGGGCAGACCAAATATTGCCTTGGTTTACAAATAGAACACTTGCATAGTGGAATATTTGTCCATCAGTCCAATTATACAAAAATGGTCTTAAAGCGTTTTAATATGGACAAGGCAAATCCCCTTACTAGCCCCATGGTTAACCGATCACTAAATGTTGAAAAGGATCCGTTCCGTCCTGGTGATGATAACGAAGAAATACTTGGTCCTGAAGTACCATACTTGAGTGCGATTGGAGCTCTTATATATCTTGCTAATTTTACCCGGCCAGATATAGCATTTGCTACTAATCTACTGGCAAGATACAGCTCATCCCCTACGCGAAGACATTGGAATGAGATTAAACACGTATTTCGTTATCTCCAAGGAACAATCGATCTGGGATTATTTTATCCCAGCAATTCAAAGCATGAAATAATTGGGTTTGCAGATGCAGGTTATTTATCAGATCCCCATAAGGCTAGATCACAGACTGGCTATGTGTTCACGATGGGTGGTACAGCAATATCTTGGCGTTCTCAAAAGCAAACACTAGTTGCTACACCTTCAAATCATGCTGAGATGATTGCACTTCATGAAGCGAGTAGAGAATGTATATGGCTTAGATCCATGACTCAACACATTCAAGAAGCCAGTGGACTACCAGTCAACAAAGACCCAACAATGATACTTGAAGATAATGCTGCATGAATTGCTCAGATGAAAGAAGGATACATTAAAAGCGACATGACCAAACATATTCCCCCAAAGTTCTTCTCGTACACTCAAGAACTTGAAAAGAACAAGAAAATTAATATTTAGTATGTTCGGTCAAGTAACAATGCAGCAGATCTATTTACGAAGGCACTCCCTACTACAACCTTCAGAATACATGTTCGTAATATTGGGATGCGGAACCTACTAGATTTGCAAAAATGATTATCCTTGTCAACTTGAGGGGGAGCTCGTATGGCTGTACTCTTTTTCCCTTATCATGGTTTTTTCCCACAGAGTTTTTCCTGGTAAGGTTTTTAACGAGGCAGCCTGTGCTCATGATTTGGACTTAAGTTATGCACTATTTTTCCTCTTGTCCGATTTTTCCCCTGGGTTTTTTGGCTTAAGGTTTTTAACAAAGCAAACTTATTCAACTTACATTGCTACATCCAAGGGGGAGTGTTATGAATAATTGATATGTGGACTGTAGCACAATATAGCAATACACTGTAGTACAATAGTAATACAACATTGTAACAAGCTACCGCATTGTGTGACCTTTCCTTCAGATAGGCTAAATGGGAATAGTATGTTTTACTATTTATAAATAGTGATACTATTCATAAATAGTGTTATCACTATTGATAAATAGTATTGTTAGGTGAAGGTTTGCCTATAAAAAGGTTGTTCGTCTTTAAAGATGAAAATATAGATACAACTCTCTCACTCTCTGATATTTCTTCAATTCCTTCTCTATCTTTATATCATTCATTTTCTGTGCTTTTGTGATTCTATATCTATTATTTTATGACATACCTGATATTTCTTTTTATGATCATAATTAAGGTAGGAAGGAAAAGTAAAGTTAAAGTAGTAAAAGTGTTTTTTTTTTTAATTTGAAAATAAGACAATTTTTTAAAATGGATAAAAAATAAAATAAAATAATTATTTAGGAGCGGAGGGAGTAATAGAAAAGAGATTTTTTTTTTTTACCTAATATGCTTTTGGTTTTTTGTGTTTGATTAAAGAGGAAGAAAAAAATAGAAAATGAAGTATAACCTAGGGAGAGGAAAAAAAGATAAGAGAAATACCTACTTAACACATGTTGATCATGCCAAAATGATATTGGTGATCATGTCGGATCCACGTAGATAGCTAATCTTCGGTCAGTATGCCTCGGCTCTCAAAAGGCGTCTCAACTGTTTTATAATGAAAATACCGTCAGGGGTTGTCGGGGATTTTACCTGACTTATACCCTCAGGTGTGAGAGTCAGTATCAGAGTAAATGTAGAGGTTGTTTGTGTTTAATACTCACTAACCTCTAATGATCACTAACAGGTAATGAATGAAAGTGTATTGAAGGTAAGTGAGTAAATGTAATTTGACAGCCCTTGTGTGAGTTCTTGAGACTAAAATGTGGCTTTAGTCATAAATGAATGTGATACCTTGCTATTTATAGATAAAGATGGCGTGTAGAAGAGTCTGAATTCAGCCACCTAGATGGATGCTTGGGACTTAATGCTCATCAATGAACCCATGCACGTCTCTTGTCAGTCTAAAGAGATAGAATAGAAGCTTCTTTCTTGGAAAGAGGAGAAGCTCATAAATGCGATCGTAACTTGCCGGAAAGAATGTCTTCATCTAATGAAAATGTCTTGCTTCCCCGGACTTAATGTTGGCATTTAAGTAAACATCAATGCTTGATGTTGACGTCCGTTAAGGATAAGGATGCCCGTGCGAGGTGATTCCCGTCTCTGACGAGGAAATCAATGAGCCTAGTCGAGGTATGCCCGCTACCGAAGACCTCGATTGATTACCTCAGCGGGGAACTCTCCCAGAATCCTCGGATACAAGCCGAGCCGAGGACCTCAGTCACTCTGACGTCCGGGCTGCCACTGCCATCGTGGATTTCAGAACCCACCTAGATTCGTTGTGGATGACACGTGGATGGGGTATTTGGGAGGATCCCATCACATGTAAATGTGAGATTAATATCATAACCGTTAAAGTTTATAAGATGATAAAATTCTAGCCAGTAATTAAGTTTAGTCAATTATAAGTGTGCAAACCGAGCTCTATTCTATATATATATATATATATATATATATATATATATATATATATATACTTGATATCAAATTATGACTTATAGTGTCATGCAGGTCACGTAAGTTCTCTTTAAATCTGAAACAATGGGAAATGAAGTCAAAAACAGAAGAACAGTGAAATTGGCCCAAAACTTTGTTGAGGCATCATGGCCGAAGGGCCATTATTTTGACGGTTTGACCTTGCCAAAAAATGCAAAAATGGGGCCCAAGTAACAGACTAGAACACAGCCCATATTAGTAATGCTTTATAGACATTTTGATTATCATTGGCTGAATATTCAACTTGGTTAACGATTTCGTGCCCAGTCGGGCACATCAAGGAAGCATGACAAAGAGCTAAAAAACATAGCAATCTATGGAGGACATGTAATTTCAAGAGCGAGCATCGTTTCGTGGGGGTGAAAACTAAGAATAGTTAGACCCTTGACAGGATAAATGAGCTTGCTCCGACACGATTCTTAGATACCTCGAGCAGGATCATATCTTCTTTAGTTCACTTTTGGTAGTGATCACAACTAACACTAGGAGCCCGTTTGGTACAGCGTTTATAAAATGCAGTGTTTTAAAAATGCAGCGTTTTAAAAAACGCAGTGTTTTAAAAACGGAGGTCTTTCCTTATAAATATGTTTGGGATATCACTTTAATACGCAGCTTTTTTTTCCTAGGAGCGTTTTAAAACCTGCGTTTTGGGAAAAAGCTGGAAATTCCAGCGTTTTAAAACGCAGCTGCGTTTTGAAAACGCTGCGTTTTCTGCCGCAGTATTGAAACACATTTTTTACAAATAAGCTGCGTTTTATCCCTGCGTTTTGGCCAAAACGCTCGACCAAACGGGCTCTAGGTAGGTGCTACGATATCTCATGACAAAGATAATGCAATTGGCATTGGGGGTTTTTGAGAAAATGAATTATGGAGAAATTTATGTGATTTACATTGATAATAAGTAGAATCGGGCGAAGGCACATCTTGTATGATGATTAGCGAGGGTTTTGTTAAGTGGTTTCTCCTTAAAGAGAAAAGAAGAACAAGAAGGTTATGGAAAAAGTCTTTTTAAGATAAAAAAAATACCGAGACCAACAACTAGATATAGATCCTTAATTAAGCATACTTAATCTAGCAAATTTTTCTATGAACTAACTCCACATGATAAGCTTCACAAGTAAAGTTACATCACATTAACAATAAATAGATTTCACTAAAATCATTATAGAGAAATAGAATAGAAAGATGCTTGCATGAGTCCCACAAATACTCATGTTGAGAATTATCGAGCTTTGGTGACACGCATTTGATGGTTCTAAGAAGAGGTGGTAATTTTTTTCATACTCGTATGCTCGCCCAAACCGTCTACAAATTAATTAATGTGTATAGGCGCATGTAATTAATATTGTAAGTGGACATAAATGGGTATGTCTATTTTCGCCCATTAATCCACATGAGCTTATGTTCGCATAAATGGGCGTCTATATAGTCTACCACTTCCACTGTCGATAACCTCTGGCGACCACTACCACCACCGGTGACAACCTCAGGCGACCACTGTCATCGTCGGCGACAACCTCTCGCAGCCATCAGCGACAACCTCTAGCGATCCCAACCACCACCGTCAACAACCTCCGGCGGCCACCACCATCACCATTGACAACCTTCGTCACCCTCCACCACTACCATCGATAACCTCCGGCGACCACTACCACCTACGGCAATCTCTGGTGGCCACCAACGCCACCGAAGAAGTCACCACCACCGCTAGCGCCCCCCACCACTATTGTCGACATCCTTTGGCGCCCACCATGCACCGCCGGCGCCGCCAGCAATAACTTCTGTCCGTCACCCCCACCCCGACGCCCACCACCACCGCCGCTAGCGACAACCTTCGTTGGCCCCCACATCTGCCGTCGACCATCACCACCATCCAAGGCGTTAGTTAAAATAAATTTTTGCAATGCTTGTTTTATTTAATAATTATATGTTAATGGTTAAATGAGCGCCCAAACTCATTTATGGCTCGTTCATTTATGCTCATGTTATCAATTAGATATTCATTTACCTGCTCATTTGAGTCTACAGTCCACATGGGCGCTGCCCATATCCTCCTGCCACTTATTTGCCACCTCTAGCTCCAAGAGTTGATTCGGATATGTGAAACACAAGCAGGATGTGAGTCCGGGTAGCAGGAGCCATACGGCCCAATATTTTGTCTAGGTATGTATCATATATGGCCGAACGGCCATTATTATTAGTATTATTATTATTTTATTTTTCATTTTTTATTTATATATTTTTAGTGTTAACCTGTTTGTTCTGTGATTCTATGATTTTGCTTCAATTTCAATTGACATTACTCATTAAGACTACATAAATATTTGAAATATATAGAAAAAAAGAAAAAGAATAAGAAGAAGAAGGAGATGTGCAGTGTTCATTTCACATCATGTGTCCCACTGGTATTTATAGAGTTTAATTGCCTCCATTAAGAATCGTACTGAGTGTTTCATTCCTAGTTGCAATGGCAAGGAGGAAAGTGCTGCATGCATGAACAGGTCAGTCTTGTCTACCTAAGCATTGCAAACTGACTAAACTGAGAGAAATATTGTAAGCAATAATTAAGACAAAAACCACATGCCCTAATGGGAATTCTTTGGGTATAGTATACCGTAAATTACAATATTGCTTCGAACAAGTTTTTGGTTATTCTTTGGATATGGACAAATATTGAGTGCAACAGTGATAAAAGTTAAGTAGTATCACTAACTTGTTAGAATACATGAAATCACCAATCTTTTTAATCTGTAACTTTGCTCTTAAGAGCAACAAGGTTACTGGTTTCATACATTTTAATTGGTTGGTTCCTTGTTGATGTGATGCGTTCTAATCGGTTGAAAACACCACTGTATTACCATTGCATTCAATATCTACTCATCAAGTAATCATCCACGGTACAGCAGTGCAAGTCAAAATAGTGAATAATGCCAAGTCGATCGAACATATAGCTAGGCTAGACATGTTAACTACACTAGCTTCGAACGAGTTTTGATCAATAATAGATTTTTACTTTTAGTGACAAGTTCTACACAATAACTAATTTTTGTTATCAAATTCTTCATCCATTCTAAAAAAAATAGTCACTCTTTTTTACTATGGGAAAATAGTTTTATAATTTTAGTGCAATTTGAAGAAAATACAAACAAGTAAAGTTACGATCTTAAAAAAAATTGACATGTCAAGTGAGAATTTTTATTTTTTATTTTTTTAAACAGAAGGAGTTTCTGATAATCACAAGATACCACGACCCAAAATTTCCACTCCAATCCTTTCGAAACACACGATTCGCCTGGTGTACTATGTTTTTATATAAATAAATATATATATATATATATATTAATGCACGATGTAACATAATTCTGCTGGTGGTACAACTACGAAAAAAATTAAAATGTAATTTTTTGAGCAATAGAGCAAAAAATTTCAGTGAGCCACTCAAAGACCCTATAAATTTTCTACAATCTCGTTAACCACCTGATGAATGATGATCCGAAAGTACTTAAGTTGTTTCTCCCCTTTCCTCTCCCCTAACAACACACACACACACACACACACACACTATATATATATATATATATATATATATATATATATACACATATATATACACACACACGCTTATGTCAAATAAAACTGGTTAACATTTTTTGTACATAGCCAGGCCAATGTTCTCCCATTTCAATTGTTGAATATTTTTTATTTATTACTTCCGTAGACAACGGCTATTAATACTGGACAGTCCCACACCCATCCACTCCCTTCCAAGCAAAAATAAAATACTCCATCCCTCACAAAAACATAGTCATTTTTCCTCTTTGCTTTATTCAAAAAAAAAAAAGTTTCATTTCTAAATATAGTACTCCCTCCATTCCTAAATTATTGTCATGTTTGGCTTAAATTGAATCAAACTAACTGTTTTTAAAATATAAATTTGACATATATTTTTAAAAAAAATTTAAAATTATAAAATACGTAATTCGTAATACTTTTTTTGCAATACGAACCATGTATTTTATGATTTTGAAAATAAAAATAAAAAGATATATGGTAAATTTGCATTTTAAAAGTAGTACGTTTGACTCAAAAAAGTCAAATACAAAAATAATTTAGGAATGGAGGGAGTAATAATTTTAGCGCAATTTAAAGAATGTAAAAGGAAGTAAAACTACAATTTAAAAGTTTGACTTGTCAAATGAAATTATTTTTTTGGATGGAGGGAGTACAACCTTAACATAAATAAACAAATACCAAAAGCAAATATATACATATGTATATGTCATATATTTGTTTTTTGTTGGTAGAAATATATATTGCTACATTAACAAAAACATTGTTGTTTAGGTACATGTAAAAGAGGTCTCACAGAGTTCGAAGATTCACTAGTAGTGACAATAAGATATATGTAAGAAGGTTCCAGGAATCAAGGGTCAAGATCATGTGACTAAACCCATAACATAAGGAAAAAAAAAAATAAACACTCCCCCTCACAACATAAGGAAAAAAAATAAACACTCCCCCTCACACACACACATACTTACAAACACACACACACACGTACTTACAAACACACACACACACACACATTCTCACTCTCACTCTCACTCTCTCAAAAGGGTTCTGTTTTGTCTTTGTGCAAGTCAAAGATCTCACTTAGCTTTCAAATGGTCAGTTTCTTTGGCAGGTGCTCTAGGGTCAGCTGCTAAGTTTAGTATAGTATAGAATAGCCATTTACAAATTAAAGCTACTAGAATTGAATTGAGTTGAATTCAATGGCAGTTTCTAAAGGAGGAGAAAGCACAAAAACAAGGAGAAGAAGGTTGATCAGAAATGGAAATTATGGTGGAATTATTTCACTTTCTCTCTTCTGGGTCATCTTGATTCTCTCTCAGCTATGTTCTTATTCATCCGCCGACAGGGAAAACAACGGCAGCAACACTCTGGCTAGCCGGAAAACCCGGTTTTTCAATACGGTATCGTTTTTTCGTGAAGTAGCTCCAAGTCAAGCTCCAGTTGCAGCCATCACCAGCTTGTATGATGAAGAAAAGAGAATAATTCATACAGGTCCAAATCCTCTTCACAATTAACTAGACTTCATATCCCATAAGTGAGCTTTGCTAATATTCATTCTAATTTCTTTTTTTCTTTTTCAGATTTTTTTTTGCTTTCTTAGAATTTAAGAAGACTGTGTAAGTTCTTTCTGTTATCAGCATTTCTTCTTAATTACCCCTTCTGAATTAGAATTAATGGTAGCAAGGCTTCTTCGATCATTTCTTTTTTTTCTTTTTAGCTTTTTCAGTCAGTTTAATGTGGGTTGCAGTGTAGAAATGGAGTTTGCTTATGTGTGTGTGTGTGAGAGAGAGAGAGAGAGAGAGAGAGTATGTGTGTGTTAATGGTGTTGTTTCTTTTTCCTGTGTTCTTCTTCATCTTCTGTACTGTTCTGTTAAAAAACTTATTGTGTTTGGTATTAAATTCAAGTAGTTACTGTCATTCAATTACTGCTACTTTTTGATTCTGTTGATTTTGCAACCATATTTGGCCACATCCACTAAGTTTGACTAATTTACCACCATTATATTATGTTAAAGACGCTTTAATCCCTGTAAACCAAGACTCAAGAGTCGGACGCCCTGTTTGGATAGACGATTCGCTTTGTGGTTCTAAGTTTCTTTTTCTTTTGGTGATTTTGTAATAACTGGATTAAATTCTTTTGGTGATTTTGTAATAACTGGATTAAAAAATAAAAGAGTTATATTAAGATAAATTGAAGACAAAAACTAAAAAAAAACCATATTACTGATATAATATATTGAGTAGGTCACTTTGTGAGACGCTCTTAAAACTACTAATTTGTAAGATGGAGTCTCACTCTCTCATAGCTCAGCTCACTAATATACAGTGGTCAGTCAAAGAGATTTATCTTACAAAAAATATTCGTAAGATGATTTTTTTTTAAATTTTTGTCTCACAAAAACAAGCTTATTTATTTAGCTAACGCATGTATTGTTAGAATCTGAGTAAGGGCAACTGTGATATTTCACTAACTTAGTCTCTCTCTCTCTCTCACACACACACACACACACATCTGTTTCCTACATCTCTTTCCTTGTGCTGTCAAATTGTGAGCAACCCAAAAAGGCAAACAGAACTGAAGTCAAATATAGTAAAACCTAAAACATTAGGGTTCTGTTTCCTTCTCTGCTCCAAATACCCAATAAAGGCCATATTAGGGTGAACTCAACTAAACATTTTCATTCTTTCCTTATTTTATGGGTTTTTCTTCCCAGCACAGACATTACAGGAAAATAAATCTAAAATTCGAATTTAATAGTCTTTCAGCTAGCTATGACATAGAAGTCACAATTTCGGATTACGAGGTCTCTTGCAAAATTAAAATTAGATTTATGATTTTTCCGTTATTAAAAAAGAGTCATATTTTTGTTTTGCTTGGTTTTAACTACAAAAATATTCAGTTTTTAAATTTTTCTTTTTTAAAAAATATTTTTATCATTTTACTATTGAGATTTAATCAACGAGCACATGCACACATAAGCTATTTTGAGGCTAACGTGTGTGTCTAAGACCATAAGTAATGCCTGTAAATTGAGCTACTCTCTGTTCCAAATAAATAGTTATTTCTTTCATTTTAGCTTATTCTAAAAAATAGTTTTATTTCTAGAAATAGTAGTAATAATTTTAGTATAATTTGAAGAAAAAACAAACAAGTAAAACTATAATTTTAAAAAGATTAACTTGTCAAATGAAATTATTTTTTGAGACATACGGAGTAATAAAGTGAATGAGTCAAGATTGAACAATATTACTATCGATTAAATAGGTGCTCAACTCGAACAAGCTTGATTTAAGAGAAAATGTTTAAAAAATTATTGAATATTTATCTAAAACTAGCATTTTGCCTTATAATCATAAGCCTCTTCAACTAGATAAAACTTGGCTCGAGTTCAACCCAATTCACGATAAAGATGAACTCATTTTGAACATTTTTTACTAAACTTGAGTCAAGCTGAAGTTTCAAACAAATCAATTCATGAATCTAGTTCGTATACATTTCTCGGGGTAGAATATTCTTGAGTGGGAGATAATTACACGAGGCAATATATATTCCTCCATGCCTTACTATTTTCTAAAATTATTAAAAAATAAATATTTATTTTGAAACGGAGGAATATTTATTTTTAAATTGAGCCAATGTATACATATTGAATATATGATTGGGACATAATTAATCAATCCAAGGGAGTACTAATCAAGGTATGAAGGGGGACATGAAGGAGGCCACATGGATGTAGATAAGTTAAGGTGTAAGACCTCATAGGGTTGTCACTGTCTAAGCTTAAATAAAAAGTAGGAGTATATTATTGGTTGGGATTTTGGATTTTAATTAATATATATATATATATATATATATATATATATATATATATATATATTCATTCTTAGAGAAGTTGCACCCAACCCCATGCATCTCTTGTTTTGTTGACTTAAATGCTTCCATTTTTCCTCAAAAGGAATGCCTGTCTCCCCTTCCCTCTATAATAACACACTTTCTCAAGGTCTACGCCACTAGTGGTTGTACTATGTCTATGTACCGGCAAAAAGGGTTTAAATCACTACCAAAGCGCCACCACCCTCCGCCCTAACTAAGTCCAAACTCCTAGCCATATCAAGAGTGGGTTTGACTTTTAAGTTGAGGTGCACCTTTCACTCGTTCAAAAAAGTTAATTAGGTTGAGATGTGTCGTAAATTCGCTCAAATAAATTATTTTACTGACTAAAAGAAAGAGAGGAGGGGGTGGGGGGGTTTACATTTTCCATCACTTGGAACCCTACCACGAGTAGGTAGCCAATGTAAATGTAATGTCCCGAGCCAGAAAAGCTCGATCCACTATGCATAATCTACACATTGGCTCACTAAGTACTTAGGTCAACTAAGACTACACATTGGCTCACTAAGTACCTAGGTCGACTAGAACCACCCAAAAGTCCATGGGACATCATGTCTGGCACTGGCATTCTAAGCGATGTATTCAACACATTTTCTATTGGGACCCGCTCTACTCCCATTTGTAAGAGCCCATGCCCAAAAGCCCCATTCGTGACATAGGGTCCACGCACGGACCCACTAAGCTTTTGGGCCAACTAAGTGGGTTCATACAAAAGTCCATTGATGATTGGTGTCTTGTGATAATGGGTGGCTACTTATAAAGTACACACAAGTTTTACATCTAACTGACGTGGGACGAGGGTATTAGAGTAAGTGATCATTAAGCCTATTCTCGTTTTACTTAAAGACTAATTCTTAGAACTCTGAAATGGGTTTGGAATACATCTATAATAACTATTATTTATGCTTCCTTAATTTCTTTTAATGAAATCAGTTATTACTTCAGTAAATATGTTCTTTGTCAGTGTAACATGTTTTTGCTTTCTGCTTCGGTGAATATATTTTTTGCATTTTGTCTTTTATTAGAACCCTTGAAAACTTATCCATAGTCTCATCTGGGCCTCAAATTTACATGGATCATCAATTACAAAGGTTTCGATTCATCCTGTTATTGTTAAGGTTGAATGATGTTCGAATGTATGACTCGATTATCTCATTCGGATCCTTCTTGGATATGATTTCGGAAAGGAGATCAGAAAAAGAGGAGGACTATAGTCCGATCTTAGATTATAGGTCAATTCCCGAAGTGTAACGAGTGAGCGTAGCGAGCTCCTGGCCGTGGTAGGCATGTAGAACTTAAGGGGCGTGGGGGGCTACGCCTGTGGGTATCGTGCAAGGATGGATCGCAGCAGTGCGGTCGCGCGTAGCTAGGCGGCGCGAGTGCGTGGGTTTGGGCGGCCATACTGTGCGAACGCGCAGAAGACAGAAAGTTAGCGGAGTATTGGCGCGGTCGCTCCACTTAAAGTAGCGCGGCTGCACCGCGACGACTTAACAGTTTTTTGTCTTTCCTTGTTTGTGTTAGTTTAACGTTTGGTCTTGTATCCTATATATAAGTTGTAACCATAAAACGTGCGTAAGGTTATCAAATCAATATACAACCGCTTTAAAACCTCAAATACTCTCTTCTCAATTCTCAATTGCTTGATCATTGATTATTGATCAATCTATTGTTTGCTCGCTTTCGTTGTCGCACGACAAACTAGATTAAAATCTTTTGATACCTAATCTAGTCATGTGGAAAGGATGAAACTAATTAAGATCTCAATAACAATGAAAATTAATTTCAAAATATTGAAAATAAAATCTTGGAGAAATTGGTTAGTAAAACAAAACTACTAAGGTCCTTACTTTTGAAAAATAGTTTGTTAATATATTTTAGTATCAAGTGACGTGGCCGTTAAATCTTGGAGGCTTGCCCACAGTGACACACCTTTTGAATTTCAAATGCCATGAAGAGTTGAAATGTTGTGAATGAAATTGCCAAGAGTTAGAAACTTTCGAAGAGTTAACCCAGTGCATTGTCTTGAAGCTTTTTGTGAAATATTGTAATTCAAATTGATGTTTATTCGGTCAACAACGGTTGTAGGGTTTGGAATACTATAAATATATTAGTAGGGTCATATCAAATTTCAACTTTTGTCATTCTATATTCTTGTCAAAACAATCCAACAAACTTGCTATTAGTAATTGGTTGTTTTATTGTGTCTATTGTATCCTAGAAGTAATTTGTCATAAACTCGATTAGCAAATATAGTGGGGGAAAATAATACCTTAAGGAAAGTGTCTTATACACCTTAGACTATTCATTTGAATCTATATTACTTTGTGTTCTATATTCTTCAAGTCTCACCACACAAAACTTAATCTTTTTGTCCATACGAGTTTTTGTTTCTTTGTGCTTGAGTTGTTCCACTAACCCACATATTTCTACAGCACTTACTTTTAATGTAGGGACTAGGGAGGCAAATTCTACTGAATAATCAGTCAATGCTGTAGGGTTCTTGTTGGAATTAAAATAAAACCCCGTGTGTAAAACACCACAATTCATTGTGTGTGGACTAAGGCATTATCCATGCAATAACACTAGGGTCAAAACTTCTCACGAAATACAGAAATAGGTTACAAAACTTACATAGTTCTTAAATAATTGTTTTGCTTTCTTTTTTTCTTTTTTTTTTTTTCCGTTTTAAAAAAATTATCTTGTTTTTAAAATTTTCTTTTTAGAAAAACACTTTTACTTTTTATTTTTTCTACTTTAATTATGGCTACATGCACAATGGCTTTAAATGAAACTACATATTATATCAATTTTTATAATAGAGTCAATTAATTTTTCTTAATCTGTGTGTCCAGTTAAACATGACGATTATTTAAGAACGAAGGAGGTACTGTTATTAGTAACATAGTCCGACTCTTGATTGGAGCTACAATTCACATCAATAAAAGACATTCTGCATTTAGTTTTTGTTGAAACACTTTACCTTAGCAGTGTTCTTATTTTACGGAAAGTACTTCCTCCATTTATATAAAAGAAAAATGTTGTATAATTAACTCTATTATAAATAGTAAGATGATAGTGTTTTTTTTTAAATGTCGATGTGAGAGTGAGACCATTAGTTAATGTAGAAATCAACTTAAGGGTGAATTGGTAAAATTAACATTGAAAAAAAAAGATACTTCCTGGTAAAGAGTCCACTTTTGAATTTTTTGAATCAACTTAGTTAAAGTTTGACCGATAATTTACATAAATTTAGTTGTTTATACAAAGTTATGAAATTTGTAATTCATAGTATTCTTAAGATAGTTTTTAATTAATAAAATTGTATTTCCTAAAATATAAGTAAAGTATGTAAAATTTTAATTTGATTTAGTCACATGTTAATTTTTTTTAAAAAAAAAAACTAGACTCTTTATCTAGAAAAAAAAATAGATTAAAAAATACTCCCTCCGTCCCGGATAAATGTTCCTAGTGGATAAAACACAAGAATTAAGAAACATAATTAATGATGTGCTGTAAAATGTGTTCTGACCATAATACCATAAACATTAATTGAGTTCAACTACTTTAAATAATTGAGTTTGTTTAGGATGAATTATATTAAATGACCCTTTAAGGGTATATTAGGAAGAATGATAGAGATTAGGTAGATCAAAAGTCTTTAGGAACATTAGTTGGGACATCCCAAAATAAAAATTAGGAACATTTATCCGGGACGGATGGAGTAAACACTTATTTTGAAATGACTTAGAAATAGAAAGATGACTCCCTCATAAAAACGAATGGAGTAAGAAATACTCCCTTCATCCCGGATAAATGTTCCTAGTGGATAAAACACAAGAATTAAAAAACATAATTAATGATGTGTTGTAAAATGTGTTCTGACAATAATACTCATGAATATTAATTGAGTTCAACTATTTAAAATAATTGAGTTTTTTTAAGATGTGTTTTATTAAATGAAGTTTTAAGGGTATATTAGAAAGAATGATAGAAAATTAGTAGATCAAAAGTCTTTAGTAATATTAGTTGAGACATCCCAAAATAGAAAATAAGAACATTTATCTAGGACGAGGGAAGGAAAACACTATTGCTACATAGGGGAACGACACCGAAGAAGTTGTAGCAATCGGTTAATTCACTGGTTGCCACTTCCCAGTCCGCCACGTGTATGTAAAGCAATTCAAGTGCTTGAAATGTAAATATTGTTTTTAATTACATATGGGTTAATTTTCTTTTACCGCCATGTGGTTTGTTAACTATCAAACTGGTCCGTGGTTTTCATTTTTGCATATTAGGGCTTAAAGTTGAAATTGAAGGTCAAGGGGGGTGGTTTGTTAACTTTTAGACGAGAAGTCGTCATGTGCCTTCCATATATTCTCTCCGTCCTCCATTCCGGATAAATATTCCTACTTTCAATTTTTGAATTTCCTAACTAATGTTTTTAAAGACTTTTGATCTACCTATTATCTACCATTCTTCCTAATATACCCTTAAAATTTTATTTAATATAACTTATTCCAAAGAGTCTCAATTATTTAGAATAGTTGAACTCAATTAATATTTATGGGTATTATTGTCATAATACATTTTACATCACATCATTAATTATGTTTCTTAAATCCTATGTTTTATCTACGTACTAGGAACATTTATCCGGGACTGAAGGAGTACATTTGTGTGGGCTTGTTTCTACTTAAATCCATGTACTTGACATGTTTTTATGATGGATGAAAATACCGTTAATAACAAATTATTAAAAGACGTAAATAATCCTACAAAAATGCATGTGGATGGCACATGACAATTTTTCTTCCAAAAATTAACTAAAACCTCTTTTGACCCTTAATTGCAACAAAAAAATGCAACCTTAGACCACAATGTGCAAAAATTAAAACCACATACCCCCAAGTGTGATATGAGCAAACCAGGGGATAATAAAAGACAATTAACCCATCGCATATTCACTCTCTGAACAAACATAGTTTTTTTTTTTTTCCAAACAATAGTATGTAGTTTTTTGTGTATTCAAGGCTTTTTAGCAGTACGATATCCATCCACAACTTGTGGATTAATTGGCAAGATGCCAAAAAAAAAAAAGACCAGATTCTTAACTCATATACTACATTAATACTCCACTTATGGGTTTTATTATACCTGTATGTAATGCTTTCTGAAAGTGATTGTCGAAAAATGGCTTCAAATCTTCTATTTCGCTCTATATCACACTCTATATCCTATTAAATCTCATGTCTACACGTTTCCTTGTAAAAATTGTAAGAAGAAGACAAGTTAAAATAACAAGGACACGTGTATGGCTAGGATTAAGTGAGACACAGAGTGTGATAGGAAGTGGAATAGAAGATTTGAAGCCAAAAAAACGGGGGGTGCTTATAGCATTTTCCAAACTAATGTTGTTAATTGGAAAAAGAAATTTTCACCTATGTGGGTTGTGATAATTGTATATAAGAGTTCAAGTGGGTGATGGCCAATTGATCTAAGTGAAGTTAAGGAGCACCTAATTCGGTTTTCTCACATGCATGACATTGACTTTGACCCAGACACTAGAAAGATTTGCAGTAGCACTAACTAATTAATTAATTAAGATTATTTCATTTACATTACTATATTGCAAATATACTGTACCAATTAATGTCACCTTTTTAGCAGAACAAAAGTTCCATGTTCTCAAGGTGAGATCCGTATAATAATATACTATTTAGAAACTTCCTTGGAATGAGTTACAGCTTTTTCAAGTAATATTAATGTAAGACATTTAATTAAAAAACTATATATAGTCACAGAAGTAGTTGCAGAAGAGGGGATCGAGCTAGCTAGCTACTGTATTTCTTGAAACAAAAGTTTTTTGAATTGTTCAAAAGATTCTTGGAGTGAGAAACTCTGTGTGTGTGTGTGTGTGTGTTTGGATGTTCCCGCTAGCTATAGTTTTTCCCCATAAAATGAATGTTTGCTTGGAGCTTGGGGTGGGTGGGTTGGGAAAGGGGTGATGAGACAGAGGGAGGAGTACAAGGTTAAACAAATTAATTTTTGGGCAAATTAAACAAATGGTCCCTACAGTTTTAGTATTTTTTGCACATGGTCCCTGTACAAAATTTTTTTGCCAATCGTCCTTGTACCAACCAATTGAACACAATTGGTCCTTCCGTCTAGTTCCGTTATATTTTTTCCGTTAAGTCAGTTCACGTGCATTTTGGAAGGGGTAAGATAGTCATTTTTCTTTTGAAAGTACAGGGACTAATTGTGGAGGCGGGAATAATTGGCGTCATATCTCTCTCAATAAAGGAAGAAGCTCTCCAGTAAGACGCAATTGAGCATCGAAGGACCTGAAATTGAAGAAATTGATGGAGGTTTATTGTCACTGTGGAGTTAAAGCCGTGATATTAACTTCATGGACTGACTTCAACCCAGGCAGAAGGTTTTGGACTTGTGGTAATCGTTTGGTAAGTATTCCATCATTTCTTCAATTGATTTAAAAATCTCAATCCCCATTAAAGCATTCTTTTTCATCTTCGATTTCGACTTGCAGCATCCATGTGGATTTTTCCTTTGGTTCGATCCATCAATGTGCCATAGGGCTGTGGAGATTATACCAGGGTTGATTCGTAGGATTAGGGAGTATGAAGCTGTAAAAATCGATGGAGGCAACCAAAGAAGACAGGGGAGTACTTGGAAGTTTTTGTGGGTATGCATTATCGTAGCTTGGGTGATTCTTGCTTGGATAATTTTTGGAGATGAAGGAAGCAGTGATGACTCAAGAAAATTTCCAGCCATTAGTGGTCAGTAGGTTACCTAGTTATGAAACTGTTATGTTATGAAAAAAAAAATTACATAAAAGTGTTGGTATTTGGTTCCTGAAGCTTAATCTTAGTTTGTAATAATTTGAAACCTCAATTTTGGTTTTGAATGAGGTTGTCATAGTTGATGTTATTATCTATGCAGAATCTGTTCTGCTATGAACTTCAATAGAGAAGTGGTTGGTTTGACTTTGTTTGAAACCTCAATTGTTTGATATTTGATTTTGATGACAATGTTGCTCAATTTTGTTCCTTCTATTATTCACAATTGCAATGAAAACAGAAGCAATTTTTGTTTGCTAAGATTAATTGAAAACAAATTCAATGAAACAGAGATTGAAACCAAATGCTCTGGAAACAAAGATTGAAACCAAATGCTATGAAAACAGAGATTGAAACCAAATGGAAACAGAGATTCAAACAAACAGAGTAGTCATCACATCCAATTACATTCACATAAATATGACTTCATTTACATCCTCTTGACATTCACCAATGTTCCCAAAAGTAACACATGAACATTACATTCACCAAAAGAAATCGTTTTCAAGGCTATTACATTCACCAAAAAAAGTAATTTTCAAGCCTATAACATTCACCAAAAGAAGTCGTTTTCAAGGTACATTCACCAAAAGAAAAAGTTTGCTAACATTAAAAGTCATCCATCACCAAAAGAAATAGTTTTCATCTACATTCTTGCTTCACTTCCTAGCCAGTTTCCTCTTCTTTGCACCAACATGAGATTCCAAATCCTCGCTAGTTATACAATTCTTACCCTTGAAAGTAAATCTTCGAGGTGGGAGGCTTGAATTAGGTTGGGACTGTGGTTGTGACTGTGGTTGGGATGAAATTGATGGATTCCCTTGAATTATGTTTGGAATTGGTTGGGAAGCACATAATGGATTCTCTTTGCCTCTACCCCTACCTTGCAGATTGTTACTTGCCTTACTTGTGCTTGGACTCTGCCCTCTGCCTTGCACACTTGTACTTGGACCCTGCAATAAGAATTTTGACATGTTAAAAAGAAATAATCAAATGCAGAATAAAATAAGAATTATTAAGATGAGCAAGAATTGCTCACATCTTGGTCTTTCTTTCTCTTCTTTCTCTTCATTGCTTCACAACCTTGGCCTTTACAAACCCTTGAATTATGTCCAATTCCACCACATCTACTACAAGTCATTACTTTTTCATGTCTCCCTACCTTTGTGGCAGTTTGATTTGTTTGTTCAACTACATCCTTCTTTCTTGCCTTTTTGGGCCTCCCAGGTTGAGTCTGACATAAAGGAGCAACAATCTTGAAAAGATTTCCTAAATGAGGCCACATTTCTTGTCCATTAATTGGATTAATTGTGTGCTCATATATCCTTCCCTGGCATTCTAACTTATAGAAATCATCAACCCACAACTTAGGTACCATATTGCCTTTATTCTTACCATTATACTATATGGCAGAAACACCATATTTACATGGAACCCCACTCAACTGCCATTTCCAACAACTAAAAGTTTTCTGAGACAAATCAACTACACATTGTTCACCCCATGGTCCTCTAACTTGGTACTGACTCTGTCTATTCCAAACACAAATAAAATCTAATGCTTCTTGTTTTGTCTTGTTCATGTTCTTTTGTATCCTTGGCAAAAGAATATTATCACACTTCTTTAGCTCATCCCTTTTCTTTCTAATTCTAGTCATCAAATAAGTCCTTATCATCTTTAACAATGTGATAATAGGTTTGTCTCTAATGGAGACAATATATCCATTGAAACTCTCAGAAATGTTGTTCATCAGGACATCACATTTGACTAACTCTGTGAAATGTGATCTAGACCAGTGCTTGGGACTTGTACGACAAGCCCACTCAAATGCTTGTGGAGAAAAAGACTTAAAATCCTCCATTGCAGCCTCAAATACAGAAATAGTTGTTGAAAATGCAGCTCTGTAAAGTCTATCCTTCATCTCCTTACCCTTGAATAATTTTTTGAAATTGTTGTACATATGTAGTAAGCAGAACCTATGCTCCACATCAGGCAATAAGTCTCTCATTGCCAAGTCCAATCCCTGTTAAATAGCATATGCCCTAACTTAGTATAAAAGTAGAAAAGAATAATCAAATGCAAAAAATTAAAAAAACACTGCATACCTTTTGTTGGTCAGATATGAACACCCACTCCTCATTACTTTGAATCCCCAGGTCAGCTATGAAGAGTTCAAGAAACCACTGCCAGGTTTCTCTGTTCTCACTCTCAACAATAGCATATGCAATAGGATACATGTCATTGTTAGCATTTATACCAATTCCAGTAAGTATCTGCCCTGAATGAGGTCCCTTTAAAAAGCACCCATCTAGACCTATAACCTTCCTGCATCCAGCTGCAAATCCTGCTTTCAATGGCCCCAAACAACAGTAGATCCTCCTGAATTTTCTTTGATCTGGTGCATTCACATCCTCCTCAGTTCTAAGCTCAATTTTCATGGTTGAGTTAGGATTTGTCCTCCTAATCTCTGCACAGTAATCCCATAGTAACCCAAACTGTTCTTCATGATTTCCATGGTTTAACTCATTTGCAATCCTCTTTGCTCTGTATGCTTGACTCTTAGAAATATCTAGATGTTGTTCTTCCCTAACTGTTACCATTATACCCTCCATCGTCCAGTTAGGGTTAGACCTAAACCTCTCAATATATCTCTTTGCAATCCACTCAGATGTCAGATATTTATTTGAGTAGGTGGGGCTACATGTATGGTCATTTACAAAAGTTTTCACTTCCCAAGTACTCTCAAAGCCTAGGGAAATATGTATAACCCAAGGACATGACTTGGTACCCCTACACTTGGCCCTAACCCTAGTTTTGTCATTTTTCACTAAATGAATATCTCTCCTATTCTTTATTGAGTATTCTTTTAATGCCATTTTCACCTCTTCTGCATTTGAAAACCTCAAAGACAACTTGTACTGTGGATTTCTCATGTCTTTTTCAGGCTGAAAGTCTAATCCTCTGTGACTGACTCTGTGCCCATCACCATCATCATCAGAGCTTCCCATGCTCCATAAGTCATCAGAGGATGCATAGTCAGACTCCACTTATAGTTCTTCACCATCAAATATTTTGACTTCCCCTTCTTATGTTTCACACCAGCCCATTCAACTGCCCTGTCAATGTTATTTTCAAACTCAGCATCATCTTTATCATCACCAGACCAATCAAATTCAAGGTCCATATATTGATTATAATCCTCATCAGACTCAGATTGTTCATGTTCTAACTCTGCATCATTAGGTTCAAACTCTGCATTATTACTGCCATGTTGTTGTTCAACCCCAACCTCAGCTTCAAACTCTGCATTATCACTACCATGTTGCTGTTCAACCCCAACCTCAGCTTCAAACTCTCCATTATCACCACCATGTTGTTGCTCAACCTCAACCTCAACCTCATACAAATCTGATGTACCACAAATATTGTTGTGTTCTTTTTCTCTCAATTCAGCTTGGTATTCAGTTTCTAAATGAGCTACAACTTCATCAAGTTCATCCAAATTATAAGTTAGTAACAACTGATTCAGTGTTTTTCTATGATCTTCTGACACATTCCATTTTTTACTCTGTTCACCCACTCCTTCACCCTCATCTCCATTCAACTCCTCAATAACTACAGAGCTTCTCAGTGTTGGTTCCATAAAAAAATCATCACAAGAAGTGGCACAATGTTCTAAGTACACCTCAATTAATTTATGTTTCTTTCCTATCTGGGCAATAGTCATCATGTCCTCATCAGTCCCTAGAGCTTTCAACCCAATTTTAAGGTCCAATGTTGGAACCTTATAATGATAAAACATAATCCCATCATAACCAAGCCCTGTAATCATTTTGTTTATCTCTTGAATGGACAATATATCAGAATGACAAAAGTCAAAATAATCGATTAATCCCCCATTATAAACCCTATGGGGAATGTAATCAAACTCTCCAACATGGTGTAGCTCAATGCTGAACCAATCGGAATTAGGATCTGTAGTAAATGCAACAACACAACACAGATAAGATATAAATCCAAACACATGGGACCTACATGTGTCCTATCTTTGTTTCAACTACTACACTACAAAGGGTCTGGAATTGACTATTACAGTACAAAAAGAAATCAACAAAATTGAGCAATGTGATACAGGGACCAAAAGCAACGGAAAAGGAATTTATCTGAGTTAAAAGAAACAAGATATAAAACAACATTTTACAAAAAAAGTGATGTTTTCGAAGCAAAATAACACTTTACAGACAGAGAGACAAACAAACAACACTTTGTGTACAAGTCTGCATTTTCCAACAAAAAATTTAAAAAAAATACCTTTTTTTAGTCAATCATCCACGCCATTGCGAATAAAAGGAAGTATACTTACAATACATATCTTCAACATCCCAAACTACTCTTTTCCTCTACATCCACGCCATTGCTGGAATCGAAATAAACCCTTACCAAATTTTGCTTCAATCGCTTCCTAAAACCCTCAAACGACTTTTGAGTTTCATCAACGTATTTGATTAGTGACAATTGGAAGGAAGCGTATTTACTCATTGTATTTATACTTCAGAATCGGTCCCTCTACTTTATAAGATGAAATGACTATTTTACCCATCCACAAATGCACGTGTGTGCACTTAACGGCAGAAAATTAACAGAGTTTGACGGAAGGACCATTTGGGTAAAATGTCTTGGTACAGGGACCATTTGTGAGGTGTAAGGACCAATTGCAAAAAACACTAAAACTACAGGGACCATTTGTGTAGTTTGCCCTTAATTTTTAGCTCGTTATATTATCAAGTTCAACTCGATAAGTTTACAAACAAGTTATTTCTATTGAAAGAACTAATGACTTAAGCTCGACTCAAGTAATACACTGACTCAATAATTAACCAAATCAAGTTTGAATATTTAAGTGTTTGATTTGAGTTGACTCGTTTATAGGCCTAGATCGAGTTTATTGCAAAGTAAAAGATGATCAATATAGAGTACAATTAATATTCAGTTTAGGATGATTGTATCCTATGTTGGTCATCTTCTACATTACTAATTGAAATCATGCTCGATAATATTGAAGCCCGTAATTGTTAGCGATTTTAAATGTAGTGTTTTTTTTTTTTTTTTTTAATAATTGGAGGGAAATGCGACTATAACAAAATCATATTAGACTCACCTATAAAACTAAAATCAACACGGAGTAACTGTGTGTCACGAACGAATGCAATAAATATTGCTGTTCCCTGAAATTGAAAAGGAACTTCCATGGGACTAAATTGATGATTCCATTCCATCCATCCAACAATGTCAATACTATGATCTATGATGGTGATTGTAGCTATCTTTTAGCATGTGTTTGGGACAAATTCAAAATTCGGATTGCATTTCTATCACCATTTGGGAAACTATGATGGATAAAACGGGGGGTCCCATACTGGTTCACAGCCTGGTTTGGAAGCCTAAATTTATCGCAATATCAACAACCCAAACACGCCTTTAAATTAATGTGAATGAATGTAGGTCACATTCACATCCTACGATCTTGGTGACATAACATAGATCCCATGGTAGTTGGCTTTTATAATGGCTCAATTAAAAGAGGTATTGGGTTGGATT
This sequence comes from Platycodon grandiflorus, assembly GCA_016624345.1. Taxonomy (NCBI): domain Eukaryota; kingdom Viridiplantae; phylum Streptophyta; class Magnoliopsida; order Asterales; family Campanulaceae; genus Platycodon; species Platycodon grandiflorus. The sequence continues at coordinate 408,991 of JACONP010000034.1, read as the reverse complement.
TTTTAATTGGGTAAATTGATTCCTATAAGAGAATGAACTAGTCATTTTTTATAAAGAGTAGATCTCGTGGGAGACCATTTTACAATTTTTAATTTGTAAAACGGAGGCTCACTCTCTCACAGTTCAACCCATCAACACACGGTGGGTTAGATTAAGTAGATCCGTCTTAAAAAAAATATTCGTCAAACAGTATTTTCTAAGTTTTTACCCTTGATAAATGCCCGAAGGCTCTCTTTGTCTTAGTGGCTCTTTTTATACTTTCTCCGTTTCAAAAAAATATAATCTCATTTAACAAGTAATTTTTTTTATAATTGTAGCTTTACATGTTTGTGCCTTTAATTCGAATATCAACTTTATCCATTTTTAAAATGGGACTATTTCTTTTGGGACAAACCAAAGTGGAAAGATAAACTATTTTTTTAGACGAAAAGAGTGGTTGGTGGTATTTAAAAAAAAAAAAATTTGGTTTTCACTTTTTCTCATTGGTTTCATATTTTTTTTCGCTCCATCTACCGATGAGAAAAGGTGAAAACCACATAATAATAATGATAATAACTTCAAAATACTCCCTCCGTTTCCGTTTTGGAATCGTTACAAAACTATTAAAAAAATCACAAATTACAAAACGAACCGCAAATCCAAACAGGGAGAGGATTTAAGTTTTATGATTTTTGTTTTACCTTTGTAATAAAAGAATTAAAGAGGAAGAGAAAATAATGAGTGAGAAAGTAAAGCAAGAAAAACATCACGAATCACAAAACTAAACAAACATGGTCCTATTTTCCCCACTGTACATGTGAATGTGAATGTTCCTTTTGGGCCTATGTAAGAAGAAGTTTGGTAGATTTAAACAAACCTGCAATATTTGTAACATTGGAGTATTTGTTTTTAACCTGAGGCAATTAAGAGGGAGAATTGAATGAAAAAGAAGCGGTGATCGAAGGAAGAAGTTATTAATTGATTACTCTTTATGTTTCACGCAAAGAATCGACTATACTATTTTGGGATATTTCACTTAAAAAGTTCACTTTCAAAAAATTATGCTTACAATTTTCATAATTTTTCATCTTTACCCTCTACTTGTGTGATAATCATTTTGATTTTGTTTAAGTATTTTTAAATTATGACCAACTTCAATGACATTAATATATCACTTAATAAGTAGATTTTTTAAACGATTTTTCAAACGTGAACTCTTTGAGTGTAACGGAGGGAGTACAAAATGGAAAACCCTTAACCGGGATAACTTAGGTACATGAACAGTTTTAACTTGGGTAAAGGATTCTATTTAGCGAGTATTTTTCTTTTTATAAAATGCATTTGTTTTTTTAATTTTAAAACGTGTCTTTTTAAGAAGTTACTCCGTAATTTGTAATTTAAGACCCCTTCCGGTATTACATTTTTAAAAAATATTTTTTTTTGTAAATGCGTTTAGTGTTGCAATTTAAAATAGTACAAAAAATTGAAAAAATACAGCTCCTTGAACTTACAAATTTAAATGCAATTGATTCTCCCGTCCCTTTCTGTTAAATTTAAGCCGTTAAGTCCCCTCATGTGCACATCATGTGAGTTTTTTTGGGGAGTAAAATGGCCATTTAATATTAAAAGGTTCATTGATCATTTGTGAAATACTGCTCTTATTAAACTTTAGGTACAAATGATGGAAACAAGGCACGAGACAAGATAACGCCACGGAAACCGATAACACTTCTTTACTCAAGATAACGCCACGGAAACCGATGCCAGAAAAATGTATAAAACCAAAAAGTGACAAGAAAAAGAGAGCACACACAAAAATGGAGATCCACCAAATTTCACTAATTGAGAAAAATATAATACAAAATTCACTCGTGCTTATACCAAACACAAACACAATATATCTTACCCATCCGGAGAAGCCTTCTGTACACACACTCTTAATATCTAGTGAAATTTTACACTCTCACTCCTCTATTACGTACTCTCTCCCTCTAACTGGATTGTTTTGCACTCACCCACAAATCACAATCTAGACTTCTAGCTTTTCCTTGTTCCTTTAATAATGACTCACTCACCTTTTGATACTTGAGAATGAACCATTAACATTTCTAAGAAGCTAGATTCATTGCCCATATACACGTATCACCACATGCATTTAACCCCTCCATATATGTACCACTAAGTGCATAGCACTTTCAATTCATGCATCTTCAGGACATGGCACCCTTGGTACATCCACAACCAAGTAAGTTGCATAAGGCCACCAACCATTGACTTTGTTTTTTATTAAGAGGAACCCATTTTCCTAACAATTCTCCCTCTATGAACAAATGATAAACAAAACACATTATCAAGTTATTTAGAGTTTTACCCGTTTGTAAATAACCATAAACAAACCATCGACCTTTCCTTTCTTGTACTAGCTACACATAATTCCAAATCAAGAAAAATACGGTCCTAATCTGTAGCTGAAATCGAGTTGACATCACTTATTGGCTCTGAAGAGGGACTTTGATGCAACCCATCAACTAGCCGTATTTTCCTACTGACCATTGTCTTCTTAGAAACATGTCGCTCGTGTTTATGCTATACTTATAATCAATTCATGCTTGAAGGCTTTCATTTCCTATGAATGTCATTTCTAACATTTTATCGAAGTTTGAGTACTAGTCACCGTACTCCGCACCAGACGATACAAACCACCACACTCTTCTCCCTTTAGTATAGGATCATTCTGATGCATGCAATTTTTAAAACCCCTGTAATAGAACATGTGCAACCCTTAGAGTCTAATTGGCACAGAGATATTAAATTCTTGCGGAACTTTAGGACATAAATCACACCACCCAAACTAGGCACCACCCCATTAAACATTTTATGCTTTACCATCCCAACACCCTTGACTGCACATCGATGCTTATTAAGAACGAATGATGTGATGCAAATTAAATTGCAACAACTAGGGCAAGAGTACCCTGCCGTATCAAGGAATATAGTGCGTAAGAAGTATCGATCCCACAGGGAATGCACGTAATTTTCACTCCAACTAAGTACCGAAATTTAGCTAGCTAATTATATTTGAGCGAAAATAAATTGAGAATAAAAATTAAAAAATAAAATAAATCAATTAATATTTACAATGTCGCAAAATGGTTTGGCAACAATAAATCAAAATTAAAAGATAAGATTATAGGAATGCAATATTTCTAGTCTAGCTCGTGATTAATTTAATCCTCTCTCTACTTTTCTTTAAATCAAGTCTTGGTAGCCGAGAACACTAAATTGGTTAACTACGAGCTCTCGCCCCAATAGCAACCCAAATCTCCCCTACCTCACGAATGGCTAAGGTGGATTAATTGTATGTCAGAACAAGTCCTCAATTAGCTATCTATGAACACTCGTTACCTCTCGGTCTGGCGTCACATAGACAATTATTGTGTTTTTGGAATTAATAGGAATGACTCTCGTTAACTATCCTATAATTCTAGTGATCATCTAATGGGTAGCTAATTCATCGGAAGCATTAGGAACACACAATAATAACCAAGATCATGGGTAATAATGGGTAGAGAGATAATCTCTCTATTTTTCTACAAGTCATGCCGGTAACCGGAGGCTATCGATGTGTGTCAAACACCAACTAATAAATTGATCGGTCCGAAAAGTAAAGTAGCTCTCGCTCACACAAACAATTCTAAAATTATTTAATTAATGGCTAAATCAATTAAAAGCATTAAGCTCATCAATAATATTAATCTAACATGCTTGTATACTAAATAGGGAGAGAGATTAAATTAAAACACTACAACAACATAGAAAAATAATTGCATTCCATAAATCATTAAGCACAAACCAATTCCACAATTTACAAATTCATTCAATCCTAGAAAATTACACAATAATCATAAGATATAAAAATTAAAAGGGTGAATTACAGGCCGGTCCCTTTTTAAACATTTGTAATTGCTCCAGTCCACTCATCTTTTTTAAAAATCGGAAAAAGACATTTTTGGGGCAAAAAGATGATTATGCCATTAATGAAAGAAAAACACGCGCACTTCAGTAACCCAAAGCATCGCGATGCACTACTTTGGCATCGCGATTCACCATTTTGGCATCGCGATGCACCATTTTTGCATCGCGATGCACCAAATTGGGGCATCGCGATGCAACAATTGGTGCATCGCGATCATCGCAGCGCGCTTTAGGGAACCAAAGCATCGTGATGAGCAATCAAGGCATCGTGATGCACTACTTTGGCATCGCGATGCACCACTTTTGCATCGCGATGCACCATTTTTGAATTGCGATGCACCACTTTTGCAAATTGGGGAATCTCGATGCAACAATTGGTGCATCGCCATCATCGCAGAGCGCTTTAGGGAACTTGATTTTCGTTTACCTTTCGGGGACGTTGCCCCCGAACCCCCACAAAGGACGCTATCCCCACGACCCCTGCGACCTGACCGGGCAGGTCGAACCCCGTTGCGTTGCCCAGCATACTGCGATTGGCGAATTAAATCAGTCCAAGAACATCTTCCTCTGTTTTCGGACAGCACACTGTCAAGCTTGATTTGAAGCTCAAAAATAGTATTTTTTGGTAAAAAAAAATTATGCACAAATATAGTACTAAGTTAGGATAATAATATGAGATTGATTTTAAACAAATTCGAAGCTTAAAACAGAGATTTAAGTGGCCAAAACAGCTCAAGAACAAAGAAAAATGGGATGAACTCAAAAATTTTGAATTTGATCAAATTCGTGTTTTATGCATGAAAATTGATACCCAAACATGAAGAAAGACTATATTAACAACATGAAATCATTTATACATCAATTTGAATCTCAAATCTGAAGCAACGACGTTATTGAGGGTATTTTAGGAAGAAAATTTTCAAAATGTCTTTTAGCGGTTAAAAAAAAAAGGTGTACTGGAGAGAAAAAAAGTTTGGAAAAGTGGACCGGCCAGCAATTTCTCCTATAAAAATTAGAGAGAATAAACCGATTAAAGTTTGGATCCATGGTTGAAATCACTTTCAATTGCTTCCTTGGCCCTTGATTTGTTGCTCCAAACCATCAATGATGATCAATTAATGGAGGAATGGGAGCATTTTGGGGAGAAAGGGGCTGCTGCCCCAAAGGGACACACAGCCCGTATGCACTCTCTGATCTTTTTTTTTTTGGGCTGCCTGGGAGAATAAAAATGAAAAGCAAAGTGTGTTGGGGAAGCTGAGGGGCAAAATGGAGATTAAACATGAAGAATTGAGGGCTAAAAGGAGAGAAAAAGAGGGCTGGAAGTGGGCTGACCGGATGGAGAGTTCGCGGGTTGGATGGAGCGGGTGAAGGGGGGAAATGGGTGAGAGTGTGAGAGTGAAATGGGCTGAATGAAAGGAGAAATGGATGCGGGTTATGGGCCGGATCAGGAGCTCCAAGGGCTTCTGGGCAGGGACACGTGGCAGCGCGCTGGACCGCATTAATGAAAACTTTCATTAATTGCTCCGGTGCCCCCAGCTTCTAATCTTGGCTCCCAAAATCCTTCCCCCTCCAGGCTTTGCAAAAACAGTCCATCGTTAGCCTCCATTAGCCCACTGTTACTCCATTTTGCCTTGGAACTCTAACGGACTTTGACGGAATAAATTTAAGCTTAACTTTAAAGCCCAAAATTGCCTCAAACCTTGTGCTAAACTCCGTGAATGCACATTAATGTCTTGGAAACCTACAATGAAGCACAAATACACAAATAATAATATTTTCAAGAATATTTAACTCTAAAATAGCACAAAATAAAAGGAAATAAAGGGAAAAATTCGTAGAAATCTTGAGCTCATCAAAGAACACCGAACCAGTCTTTCTTTCTTGGAGCATATCAAAATATATACTTCTTACTGGAGCAGACATATTAAGATGTCCTTGAATCCAATATACATTCATTTTGAAAAGAATTGTCAATATTGGAGACTGTGAGAACATATTCATCATTAAACACTACTGCCATAGAAGTCTCAAGGTCACCAACGTCTTTCATTTTCAAAGTCGGACAATTTCTCCTAATGTGACCCCGTTCCCTCCACTTGTAGCATCGTCCACCCTTTCTATCGTCATATGGATTTGGAACTGCTATCATCAAATCCCTTGACATCTGATCTTTCCATTTGATTCCCTCCATGAGAAGTCAAAACTAAATTTTGGTTATCTCCACATTTTTACTTAATTCCTTTTATCATTATATATATGAGTTAACTTTACATCTTCCATAGTTAATGTATCTTTGGCATACAGAATTATGGTGATCAAATTATCATATGAATCGGAAAGAGAGGTAAGAAGTAAAAGAACCTTATCTTTTTAAATTTTTACATCAACCTTCGCAAGTTAATCAAGGAGTTCATTGAATGTGTTCATGTGGTCCATAAGATTCCCACCTTCTTCCATCTTCAGTCGACACAAATCCCACTTCAGATTTAACTTTATGGTCAAGCTTTTGCAACAACTTCTCTAACTTTTCCCACAAATTGGGTGCAAAATCTTCATATATAACATTATTAGTAATGTTATCAGTAATATAGAGTCGAATAGTACTTACACCTTGACTCGATATCCTCGCAGTCCTTGTTCGCCATCTTTTTTGGGTTTCCCTTCCTTTCTTCTCAACGCTCATGCCAAGCCTCGTTGAACCAGGATATCTTTTACCCTTATTTGCGAAAAGAGTACAGCTCCCCCGTGCCATCAAACCTTTGCATGCAAAAATTATTGAGTTTGTTTGTCATTAATCTTGAACAAAACTACCCAAGCAAAACCTTGGGCTCTAATACTACTTCTTAGGAAAATGGTGCAACGGAAACAAGGCATGAGCACTTATTTATTCAAGATAACACCACGACAAATGATGACAATAATGAAAAATGTCTAAAACCAAAAAGTAACAAGCAAAAGAGAAAACACACAAAAATGGAGAGCCACCATTTCACTAATTGAGAAAAATATAATACCAAATTCACTCGTGTTTATACCCAACACAGTATCCCTTACCCACCTGGATATCTAGTGAAATTTTATTCCCAACACACTCTCAATATCTAGTGAAATTTTATACTCTCAATCCTCTATTGCTCTCTCCCCCTAACTGGACTGATTGGCATTCACACCCACAATCTAAACTCATTTTTCTTGTTTCTCTGATAATGATCCACTCATCCTTTTATACTTGAGAATGTACCATTAACATACCCCAAGAAGCTAGATTCATTGCCCATATACATATATCACCACATACATTAAACCCATCCATACATGATGTACCATCAAGTGTATTACACTTTTGATATATGCATCTTCATATACATGGCACCCTTGATACATCCAGCACCAAGTATGTTGCATGAGCCACTAACCATTGATATGTGTTACTACTAAAAACTTAATGCTTTCGACAACCTTCTTGCCCTAAAACATGTCACCAGCCGAGGGCTTATGCATGTGACACTGAAGTGTATGCGAAGGTGATACCTATAAGCGAGTTGAACAATATTTTGGGCAGCATCTTGGTGACGTCAAGGGCCTCCATATAACAAGTTTATTCAGTCAAGGAGCATTTGCAAATTTATAAACAAAAGGGGGAACATAGCAATATTCAAATAATTGAAGGTTTGTCGCTCCTTCTTTCCCTAAGAACAAAATAGTCAAGAATGGATCACTCATAATTAAGTTTTTAGTGACTACAGATTTCTTAAAAACCGTGTGTGCCTAAAAGTCAAAACTTTACACCAAATTTGGTATATATGGTTTTGGTCCTTTTGGCCAAAGTAACATATATATTAAAGGATTGTAACGAATTAATAATGTGGCCTCTAATATACTATGTTTTTGCAATGCACCTCTTGAATAAAAGATGTACCAATAGGTATGCAATGGTGTGGATGTGGCCAATAGTATACCCTCGATTGTGGATGGTTTTTGTGTGCTTGCTAAAAATGTGCATAGGTGTGGTTTTTAAGGTACAAATAGATTGCTGCTGAACTAGAATATTGACATTATTTGGGGCTCACGCTCGTACAATAGTGTTTCATGATTGTGCTCGCAATCTGATTCTAATTGTTCGTAAGTTGTATAGGTGTAATGTTTGTTGGTACTATTTGTATATGTTAGTTGAGGCATTGACCAGGGAACTAGTTGAAGCTCTAGTTGTACGTAAGTATGAGATTGGGTTATATTTTTTGGGTTCAACCACATGATGGAAATGATACGAAAAGTTTTGTATGCAAGGTTGTTTTTGTTTAGTAACAAGAATTTGGGCCTTTGTGGTCGAAGAATTGAGAAAATTTTCCTAAGTTTATCTCTTCAAATTGATGTCGACTCTCAACACAATAATAAAACGAATTCAATTTTCTTGTAAAGACGAATGAATGATTCAGTCAATATGACCGTATGTTTCTACTTTGTTTTTGTTTGTCCAATGAAATATAATAACATTGATAATATAGTTGTGCGGTGTCCTTTATGTAGCTCTCAATAACTACATCCCATTTTTGTTTTGCGAATTTGGGTCATTTTTTTTGGAAGGTTTGAAGGATTGGGGTCATTGACCACGGAACTGCTAGAAGCATGGGTAGCAAGTTTGAGATTGGGCTGTATTTTTTGCATTTAGCCACATGACGGAAATGGTGCCAAAATTTTTGTATGCACAGTTGTTTTTGTTTAGTACCAAGCATTTGGCTCGACTAATTACAAACAATGGCATCGATAGTAGGGTGAGTCGCCAACACGTGAGATTGAGTTAGATTTTTGTGAATATAGCCACATTATGGAATTGATTCCAAATTTTGGTACACACAGTTGTTTTTGTTTATTACCCATGGCTAGGCCAGTAACAACAATGAACCATCCTTTGTTCAGAGTAATTATAAACGAAAAGTGATGGTAGTTTCCATGAAAATTTATTGTTGGTGTTTTTGGCGGCGTTGTTGTTGGTCTAGTATTGTACTTAGAATATTTTGTATATTTTCTTCTAATTGTATTTTAGGGTAGTCAAAGTAGAAATTCACCGGTCACACATGATAACATTAATATTACTGATGTAGGATAACGTATTTGAATGCATATGGATCCTCTTCCTGTATGGGGTAAAATCACGAGTATTCATTTACCCATATAATCTTCTCTGGATAAAAATGAGACCATTTAATGAGCACTTGAGGTATGACTTGATTTCCCTTTTTGACTAGTCTTCTAGCTTGGATTTCCACCGTTATTACATATGGAATGTCACCAAATTTGCATTGATTAAAAATATGAACAATAAAAGTTAATAGAAACTATTAGATTGTAGCAAAACTATTTGTAATGAAAGGTAAAACCTATAATTCGTAATCAAATGTCTCATCAAACACAAGAAAATAGACAAAATAGTTTATGTATATTTGGAATGAAATAGATCACCTTACCACATAAGTTACTCCTTTATGCATTCGCTTATCAACAAGATGGTCAACATTCAAGGAATTTCATCAAATAGTGGTAGACATATATTGATGATGAAATTTCTTGAAGACGACCTCAAGGTATCTCTTCAAATAGTCGTAGGCATATCTTGAGGATGAAAGTCCTTGCTCATAACCTGATTGTCACACCTTTTTTACAAAATAAGAAAATGAAGTCCAACGAGACTTTTTTTGTCTGCCCATAGATTGCATGGCCTACGGTTTACCCTAAAAAATAATTTAGATATAGATTTAATGGCCTACGGTTCACAACATTGGTCCCATATATAGTCGTAACGATGCTTAACTATGCTTTATAATTTTTGGTAGGTTCGTAACGATAAGATTGGTTTATTTACAAACTCATGAATGGTGACTAATTTAGATTGACATTTGGTACTATTAAAATATTTTAAATAAATAAAATTCTAGTAAATGTGATCTTAGTGGATAATAATTTGCTTAACTTGAATGTGGTCATACCTTTAATTTGTGTAAAATATAATCTTAGTAAATGTGATCCTAGTAGGTACAAATCTACTAAACTTGGATGTGGTCGCAGGTCTAAGTTTTATGGTAGCCTTTCATTATTTGAAATGCTCAACATCACACGTGTTTGGCCCTTAATTTTAGGACTTGTCACAACTGAATTGTGCAATTGCACTTGTCACCGAACATTCCATTGAAGAACCCATTCAGGTGGAACCTTTACCTTATAAGAAAGCCATTTAGACCAAACACAACTTGGTTTAGATTCACAACGTGTTTTTTTGGTTAGACGAACATATGAAACTTCGATTCATTATGACCTTACATCCCCAACGATGAAAGGCTACAAAAAAAATATATCCCCATGAGTCTTGATGACATCTGAGATGAGTGTATTCTTATCCACAAGGATCATATTTAGTAATGTTTTATTTATTTTAAATATATGAAAAAGTAAAAAAATCTACTATAAAATCACTACCTAAATTAGTTTTGCATTTATGAGTTTTATAAATAAAACAATGTTATTGTTATGAACCTACTAAAAATGATAAAGAGTAGTTAGTGTATAGTTGTCACAAGACGACTATATATATAGGGCAGTACATTGTTGTCAACCCCAAGCCATTACCATATATATCAATGCCTGAAAATGCAAGAAAAGTGTGTCATTTGGCTTTATTTTCTTATTTTGTGAAAATGGTGCCATAATCAGCTCGTGTTCAAAGCATTTCATCATCATCATCATATGTCTATGACTATTATTAGATGATGAAATGCTTTGAATAACGATCAGGTTGTCGATATCTGTTGTCAATATATTTGCATGCATAAAAGGATTAAATTAAAATATGTTGTCAGACTATGTATTTTATTAATCAAATTATTTGGTCATGTTTGTGCTATTTCATTAGTTGATTAGTTTATTTCATTGTGTTTGATTAGACATTTGATTTTGAATCATAGGCTTTACTTGTTACTACAAATAAATTTACTAATCTAATAGTTTCTATAGATTTACTGTTCATTGTTTTTATCGATGCAAATTTAGTGAAATGCTTGTAAATGTCCAATTTTGAATGATGTTCTCGCCCACCTCACCCTTTTCGGCTTCTCACAGCTTCGGGTGATGTGAAGCCTTAGATAATTAGGTAAGCCACATGGAGGCAATCAAGTTAGATTGGGTAAAAATGGATGATAGATGGCTAGGTCTAGGCTAAAATCGATGTGATCTCCAGATCTAGGCCAAAATCCTTCGAATCTAGCTCAAAAAGGATAGTTGCTTGCCTTTCCTTGCCTTTTCGTGCCTTCCACTTCTCGCCAAGCTGAGAAAGCTGATCGCCTTGGCTCACTTCTTCAACATCGCCTTGCTTGAGGCAATCAACCTCTTTCACCTTGCTTCTTGCCTGAGGTGATCATAGTGTCCGCCTTTCATAGCTATGACAGACATCGGTAAAAGCTACTCCCTTTGTGCCTAAATTATTGTCATGTTTGATTTTTTTGAGTCAAACTAACTATTTTTCAAATGAAATTTGACTTTTTTTTTTCAAAATCATAAAACACGTAATTCCTTGTAATAAAAAAGTTTTACAAATTACATATTTTATGATTTTGAAAACAAATAAAAAAATAAACATAAAATTTTCATTTGAAATTCAAAGCAATGATAAGCTAAAGTGATGGTAGTTTCCCTAGTAATTTATTGTCGGTGTTTGTGGTGATGTTGTTGTTGTTGGTCTTGTTACAGGGTGTAAGTGGTTCGGTTTGAAAACCGTAAACCGAACCACACCCTAATGGTTCCATGTTTTTTAAACTGAACCGAACCGTCACAAACTTCAAACCAAACCGAATCGAACGGTTTGGTTTGGTTCCCCGGTTTAATTATTTAAATATTCTAAAAAAATAAAACTTTTAAATAGAAAAATAATACTTTTAACACAAACTAAATAATTAAAAGTAAAAAAATTAACTTTAAAATTACAATAATTCAATCAAAATGTAGGCAAACAACAACAATTTTATTGTTAAATTCAATTACTAATTACTAAATAATATATATATATATATATATATGTGTGTATATATATATAAAAAAATATTAAATGGTGGTGGTTTGGCTTGGCACCAAAAATTGCAAACTGAATCGAACCGCTCAGTTTATAAAATTTTCAAACCTAAACCGAACTGTCCTAACCCAAATCGAACCGAACTGGCCGATTCGGTTCGATTTGATTCGATTCAGCGGTTCGGGCTCACACCTCTACTCTTGTATTTTACTTGGTGTATTTTGTATATTCTTCTTTTAATTATATGTTAGGGGTAGTCAAAGTACAAATCCATCAGTGATACATGATAACATTAATATTTAATATTGATATAGTAAAATGTATCTGAATGGATACGGATCCTCTCCCTTTATGGGTTAAATTAAGAGTATCCATATAATCTTCTCATGATAAAAAATGAGACCATTGCACATGAACTCGAGGGATGACTTGATTCCCTTTTTGATTACTCTTCTAGCTTGGATTTCCACTAGTTTACATAGAATGTCACTAAATTTACCTTGATAAAAACAATGAGCAACACAATTTAAAACAAAATAAATGTATTAGATTGTAGCAAAATAATGTTAAGTGCTCCAGTGGTCCTTGTACTATAAAAAATTCTGAAATTAGTTCCTGTATAATGCAAATGCATGCCAGTCACAAAAGTTGACCGTTCTTGCATGCCAATGGTCTCTAAACTGAATGTCGTTAGAGTTTCGTCTGTTAAGTGAGATTAGAAGAATGAAGTTGTACAAAATAAAATTTTAAGGTGTTAATTAAAAGTTTAAGGTGTTAAATGAAAATTTAAGTTATATATATGAGAATGAAAAGAAGGAAAAGAAAAAGAAAAAGAAAAAAAAAGGCATACTGTTTTAGGTTATCATAAATGGTGTTTAACAAATTGCTTCATTAACACGCATTGCTACAATGCTACTAAAAACTTAGTGTTTTCGACAAGCTTCTTGCCCTAAACATGCCACGAGGCGAAGGCTTATGCATATGACATTGAAATTTATGTGAAGGTGATGTCTATTGAACAGTATTTTGGACAGCATCTTGACTAGATCGGTGATCGTCAGGTGCCTCCATACAACAAGTTTATTTAGTCAGGGATCGTTTGCAAATTCATAAGCAAGAGGGGGAATATATGCAATATACAAATAAATAAAGGTCTACCACTCCTTCTTCCCCCAAGGAGAGAATAGTCAAGCATAGTTGTCAAAACGGGATACGTATCGTGTATCGAAATTTTATCTCTATGATACGTATCGGGATACGCATTGCGTATCGTAAGATACTATATATATATATATATATATATATATATAATGACTATTAAGCAATAATTAATAAAAATATATTATCCAATGATTAAGGTTAAACTTCATATATGTGTTTTCATATTTTGAAAGCTTGATATTAACCCAAAAATAATTAGGAGAAAAAGAAAATAGATCAGAACATAAAATATTCACAATTAAGTAAACTTTTAAGCTTAAAAAACTATCAAATTCATACTTTTTTGAAAAAATAAATAAATAAATTCCAAGATGTAATATTTTCTTCCTTCAATTTTTTCTTCACTCTTTAGCATATTTGGACTCTATTATTACTATCAACAAGAGTTTTCTTATAATGGAGGATTAGGAAATTGGATAATGGACAAATTAGATTTGAGTTTAAAAAGGGAGGTAATAAGAATTGGTAATTTTCGTATCGTATTGTACGATACGTATCGCATATCGTACGATACAGAGCCTATTACGATACGGTGATGCAATACGTATCAAAATATGTAATTTTCGTATCGTATCGTACGATACGTGTTGTGTAACTATGTAGTCAAGCATGATAGATGCACTCAAGCACCCTTTACCCAAAAATAAGTTTTGAGTGACTACAGGTTTCCTAAAACCGTACTGTGTTACAAAAAGTCAAAACTTTACACCAAAATTGGTATATATGGTTTGTATTATGAATAATTAATATGTGGACTGTAGCACAATATAATAATACACTGTAGTACAATGGTAGTACACCATCACCGTAATAATTACCGCCGCATTGAACGACCTTTGATAGATGGATAGTCAATAATGGATAGTAAGTTTTACTATTTATGAATAGTGATACTATTCATAAATAGTACTGTCACTATTCATAAATAGTGTATTGGTTGTAAAATCGCCTATAAAAGGCTGATGTTGGTTCATTGTTTATTACACACCGAGATCAGTGATTTTCTCTGCAATTCTCTCTACCTTTATATCATTCTTTCTCTGTAACTTTGTGGTTCTATAACTGCTATTTCATAACACGTTATCAGCACGAACGCTCTAAGCTTTCCTAAGCATTTTCAAAAGGTAAGAATTTCTACAGATATGTTTCTTTTATGACATGTTACTGGTTTATTTTAATATCGTATATCACCATGATTATAAAAAGGAATGACTATGCCTCCATCTATAATATTTTGGTGAGATGACGAAATGATATTTTTATTATTTTACGCAATCTATATATTAGTTGATGCTTAAGCGAAAATAACCCCAAGCTACAAACTGAATATATATTATTATGAATAGTTATGCTTTTTATTTACTATCGATAACATTACCACTTATTATCAAACACCCGCACGAAAGGTTTACCGAGTAATGTAGCGTGAATATAATATATGTATATAATATTAATGCATGAACCTATAATGTACCGTAAAAGTGTCTTTCATTGTCTTGACTTAAAATTTCTTTACTTGTAACTGTTTGTACATGCACGACTAATTAATAAGATGCAAATTTTTCTTAACCAACAGTAGACTACTACCGTACTAAGTTGAAAAATGATAACGAATAGTAAATGATCATTGACTTAATGATAAATTGTAAACAGTTCATGAGTAGGGATATAAACTTGCCGTTTGTTTTGTACCAAAAATAAAAACTTTTACATTTTATTTTCTCCCTCCTCCAACGGCTACATAGCGGCTAGTTAACGGCCATATTTTATTTTTACCCTATAAATACAACCGCATTTCATTCAACAATTTACCTATATTTTTCACCTTCATACAAATTCTCAATCCTTATATCTTTCTCTTCTTCAAAATGTTTAACCCACTCTTAGCATTCATTATTATACTGGTTGTCGCGTGTACCATATTAGTTTTTAGTGCTGATTATGCTCCAAATGATTTTTGGCGTTTTATTCTCGGTCTTTGTATTATTTATCCCATGTTAGTAATAACAATAGCTCTCAATATGTAATAATTATTGTGTATGTTCACTTTTTAATGTCTTTGAAATAATAAGACTTTTATGTTTCTTGAATGGCAAAATATTAACAATATGCATGTATGTTTTGTTTTAGTCTTTCACCATGACAAATTTAGTCAAGCTCGAATTTGAAGCACTCCACATCTCTGGAAAAAATTATATGTCATGGGTCCTAGATGCCGAAATTCATCTAGATGCAAATGGTCTGGGAGACACTATCCAAGAAGATAATAACGCAACTATACAAAATAAGGCCAAAGCCATAATTTTTATCCGTCGTCATCTAGATGAAAGCTTGAAAACCGAATACCTCACGGTGAAAGATCCATTAGTCCTTTGGAAGAGTTTACAAGAAAGGTATGACCACCTGAAGTTGGTTGTACTTCCAAAAGCTCGTTATGCATGGATGCATTTGAGATTACAAGATTTTAAATCCATAAGTGATTATAACTCTGCAATGTTTAAAATCACTTCTCAGTTAAAATTATGTGGTGAAAATATTACTGATAAAGATATGCTTGAAAAAACTTTCTCCACCTTTCATGCCTTGAATTTACTCCTCCAACAACAATATCGAGAAAAGGGTTTCAAAAAATATTCTGACTTGATTTCGTGCCTTCATGTGGCCGAACAGAATAATGAATTGTTGATGAAAAATCATAAATCACGACCTACTGGCTCTACTGCATTCCCTGAAGTGAATGCAACATCATCAGATCATAACCATGAATATAGTCGAAGTTGAGGCCGTGGCCGTGGTCGTGGTCGTGGTCGTGGTCGTGGACAAGGAATGGGAAGAAGATTCCAACCCTATAATAATAAGATCGATAATGGGGAGAAACGAGGAAAAGGTGAGGGTGGCCCTAGTACGAATAAATATCAAAAGGATGATATTTGTTACCAATGTGGTATGAAAGGACATTGGTCGAGAACTTGTCGTACGCCAAAGCATTTTGTTAATCTTTATCAGGAATCACAAAAGGCCAAAGGGAAAAATGTTGAAACAAATTTCATCACGAATGATTTTGATGATATCACTTATGGACTGGATGATATGAATTACATGGATATGGCCGATATGATGGTGAATTCTAAAGAAGAAAATGACTACCAGGAGAAATAATTTTTCATGAGTAATCATATGTGTTTTCTTAATTTGTGTGGCATTTTCTTATGTACGAGTGTTATATGCTTTTTTTGTTTTTCCATATGTAATGGTCCATTGGTATAATATTATTCTGAATTCTTAGTCTATATATATTTTGTGTTATATCTTAAATAATACTTTGCAGCTATTTATTCATCCTCTTTCTCTCCCTTATTTGAAATAGACCATAAATATGTTTTAATCCAAAATTCGAGAAGGTGACTTGTGTCTTGCGGACAACGCTACAACACATACTATACTTAAAGATGAGAAATATTTTTCTCATTTGAATATTGACGAAGCAAATGTCAATACTATATGCGGTAGTGCAAAGATAATTGAGGGATCTGGAAAAGCAATTTTCATAGTGCCTGGAAGCACAAGATTCACGATAAGTAATGCATTGTTCTCTCCTAAATCCCAAAGAAACTTGTTAAGTTTCAAAGACATTCGTATGAATGGATATCATATTGAAACTATGAATAAGGAAGATAATGAATATCTTTGCATTACATCAATCACTTCCGGAAGCAAGTGTGTGTTGAAAAAACTACCTGCTCTATCATCTGGATTGTATTGCACAAATATAAGAATATTTGAATCATATGCTACTGTAAACCCGAAGTTTGCAGAAACATTTAAAGCTTGGCATGATCGGTTAGGGCATCCTGGCTCAATAATGATGCGAAGAATCATTGAGAATTCTAGTGGTCATCCATTGAAAAACCAAAAGATTTTTCAATCTCATGAATTATCTTGTGATGCTTGTTCTCAAGGAAAATCGATAATAAGACCATCACCAACCAAAGTAGGTAATGAATCACCAACATTTTTTGAACGAATTCATGGTGATATATGGACCTATTCATCCAGCATGTGGACCATTTCAATATTTTATGGTATTAATTGATGCATCTAGCAGATGGTCACACGTATGTCTATTATCAACTCGCAATGTGGCGTTTGCCAGATTTCTTGCGCAAATAATCAAGTTGAGAGCACAATTCCCAGATTATATGATCAAGAAAGTTAGACTTGATAATGCTGGTGAATTTACTTCTCAAGCATTTGATGATTATTGTATGGCAGTGGGCATTGAAGTTGAACATCCAGTAGCTCATGTTCATACACAGAATGGTTTGGCTGAATCATTAATTAAACGTCTCCAACTTATCGCGAGACCATTGATAATGAGAACAAAGCTTCTTATTTATGTATGGGGACATGCAATTTTGCATGTTGCTGCACTGATTCGCCTTAGGCCAAGTGCATATCACAAGTACTCCCCATTACAGCTAGCATTCGGGCGAGAACCGGATCTGTCCCATCTTAGAATTTTTGGGTCTGCTATATATGTACCCATTGCTCCACCACAACGTACAAAAATGGGACCACAAAGGAGACTGGGAATATATGTTGGGTATGAATCACCTTCGATAATCAAATATCTTGAACCAAAAATAGGTGACATTTTTATGGGCCGTTTTGCTGATTGTCAATTCGACGAAGGTAAATTCCCATATTTGGGGGAAGAAGGGAAACAAATGGTAAAGGATATCAAATGGTGTACATCATCATTATTACACCTTGATCCTCCCACAAAACAACGTGAATTGGAAGTTCAAAAGATCATACATTTGCAGAATATAGCAAATCAATTACCAGATGTATTTACAGACACAAAAAGAGTGACGAAGTCACATATAGTTACTGTAAATGCTCCTGCTCGAATTGAAATTCCAAAAGGGCTACCCAACATCGAAATGTCAAATGAGTCCAAAATTCACTTGAAGCGTGGACGACCAATTGGTTCCAAGGATAAAAATCCTCGGAAGAAGAAGGGGATTGAAAAACCCAAATCAAATGAGTGTATTCCAGAAGATTCACACGAACAAGAGAGCCAAGGAATCCCTAATGATAACCATGAGATTTCCATTAATTACATGAATAATGGAAAAATATGGAATCGAGATGAAATAGGGGAGATCAATGACACATTCTCTTATTCAGTATCACAAGACATTAATAATGAGAATGAGGATCCAGAACTGAAATCGATATCTGAATGTTAAAAGAGGCATGACTGGATCAAATGAAAAGATGCCATACATACTGAATTGAATTCTCTTAACAAACGAAAGGTATTTGGACCTAACGTTGTTACACCTGAAGCTGTGAAACCTATTGGATATAAATGGGTTTTTGTTCGAAAGCGAAATGAGAATAATGAGATTGTAAGGTACAAAGCTCGCCTTGTTGCACAAGGTTTCTCCCAAAGACCTGGAATTGATTATGAAGAAACATATTCTCCTATTATGGATACCATTACGTTCAGATACCTGATCAGTTTAATAGTTTCGAAAAACCTAGATATGCGTCTCATGGATGTAGTAACGGCATATTTATATGGGTCATTGGATGCCGATATTTACATGAGAATCCCTGAAGGAATCAAGTTGCCTGAAGCAACGAGCTTAAAGCCCAAAGAATTATGTGCAATTAAATTGCAGAGATCATTGTATGGGCTGAAGCAATCCGGGCGCATGTGGTATAATTGCTTGCGTGAGCATTTGTTGAAAAACGGATATGTGAATAATCAATTATGCCCATGCGTCTTCATCAAGAAAATGACAGTTGGATTTTTAATTATCGCTGTCTATGTTGATGATCTGAATATTATTGGAACTCCAAAGGAGATTCAAGAAGCTGTTACATATCTAAAGGGAGAATTTGAAATGAAAGATCTTGGGCAGACCAAATATTGTCTTGGCTTACAAATAGAACACTTACATAGTGGAATATTTGTCCATCAGTCCAACTATACAAAAAGGGTCTTGAAACGTTTTAATATGGACAAGGCAAATCCCCTTACTAGCCCCATGGTTAACCGATCACTAAATGTTGAAAAGGATCCGTTCCGTCCTTTTGATGATAACGAAGAAATACTTGGTCCTGAAGTACCATACTTGAGTGCGATTGGAGCTCTTATGTATCTTGCTAACTGTACCTGACCAGATATAGCATTTGCTACTAATTTATTGGCAAGATACAGCTCATCCCCTACGCGAAGACATTGGAATGAGATTAAACACGTATTTCGTTATCTCCAAGGAACAATCGATCTGAGATTATTTTATCCCAGCAATTCAAAGCATGAAATAATTGGGTTTGCAGATGTAGATTATTTATCTGATCCCCATAAGGCTAGATCACAGAGTGGCTATGTTTTCACGATGGGTGGTACAACAATATCTTGGCGTTCTCAAAAGCAAACACTAGTTGCTACATCTTTAAATCATGCTGAGATGATTGCACTTCATGAAGCGAGTAGAGAATGTGTATGTCTTAGATCCATGACTCAACACATTCAAGAAGCCAGTGGACTACCAGTCAATAAAGACCCGACAGTGATACTTGAAGATAATGCTGCATGTATTGCTCAGATGAAAGAAGGATACATTAAGAGTGACATGACCAAACATATTCCTCCAAAGTTCTTCTCGTACACTCAAGAACTTGAGAAGAACAAGAAAATTAATATTCAGTATGTTTGGTCAAGTGACAATGCAGCAAATCTATTTACGAAGGCACTCCCTACTACAACATTCAGAATGCATGTTCGTAATATTGGGATGCGGAACCTATGAGATTTGCAAAAATGATTATCCTTGTCAACTCGAGGGGGAGCTCGTATGGCTGTTTTCTTTTTCCCTTATCATGGTTTTTTTCCATAAGGGTTTTTCCTGGTAAGGTTTTTAACGAGGCAACCTATGCTCATGATTTGGAATTAAGTTATGTACTCTTTTTCCCTTTTGTCCGATTTTTCCCTACTGAGTTTTTCGGCTTAAGGTTTTTAACGAGGCAAACTTATCCAGCTTACAGTGCTACGTCCAAAGGGGAGTATTATGAATAATTAATATGTGGATTGTAGCACAATATAACAATACACTGTAGTACAATGGTAATACACCATCACCGTAATAATTACCGCCGCATTGAACGACCTTCGGTAGATGGATAGTCAATAATGGATAGTAAATTTTACTATTCATAAATAGTGATACTATTTATAAATAGTACTATCACTATTTATAAATAGTGTATTGGCTGTAAAATCGCCTATAAAGGCTGATGTTGGTTCATTATTTGTTACACACCGAGATGAGTGATTTTCTCTCCAATTCTCTCTACCTTTATATCATTATTTCTCTGTAACTTTGTGGTTCTATAACTTCTATTTCATAACAGTTTGGTCTTTTTGGCCAAAGTAAACATTATATTGAAGGATTGTAATTAATTAATACCGTACGTGCATGGCCTTTATTTTACTATGTTTTCTCAACATAAAAATGTAACTCTTGAATAAAAGATGTACCAACAATTATGTGACCGTGTGGAGGTGATCAACAGTATAGCCTTGATTGTGGATGTTATTTGCGTGCTTGCTAAAAATGTGCATATGTGTGGTTTTTGCAATATAAATAGATTGTTGCTGAACTAGAAAATTGACTCAAGCTCGTACAATGGTGTTTTATGATTGGACTCCACAGTCTGATTCTAATTGTATATGTACGATGTTAGTTGGTATTATTTGTATAGATGTGATGTTTGATAAGCTCGTAATCCTAGTTTTAAATTTACTTGGAACTAGTCTCAATTGCACTTTTGGTTTGGGGTGTGTGTGCATATATATATATATATATATATATATATATATATATAAATACATATATTTTTTTTGTATTTATATAATTTTTAATTGTTGTAATCTTTAATTTATGTAATATTCTTATTTATGCGATTTTCAATCAATGTAATCTTTTATTCACCTAATTTATTTGCATTTTAGAAACTGGACAGTGTTATCTTTTGAAAATAAATGATTTTTTTAAAACATTAATATTTTTCTCTTGAATTAATAAATATTGGTTAAAATATAAAAATATTTCTAAAAATAAAAATATTACTTTTGATTGTATATCGTGAAAGAATACAATTTTTATCGATGAGGCCAAACTAATAAGTTTTTATTAATTTATCTATAATAAAAAAATAAATTTATAAAAACAGATGTGACATGATATAGTATGCCAAATAAACTAAACTTTTTAAAACTTTATCTATTGTGGATTCCCTAAGGGCTGGGTTGGGCTTTCGAATAGGCCTAAACACATTGATACTTGTAGTGTGACCCACATTTGTGGGGCCACGTAGCCCACGAACGCCAAACGTTGTTGTCTTTAATATCTTTTCTATCTTTTCCCAAACTGTCTTTTCCAATTCATCCAAAAAAAGCAAAGAGCCACGTAAGCAACAAATACTTGAGATTGACAAAACCTTGAGATTTCTATATTTGATAATTTGATTTATAGTTTTATTTTTAATTCTTTGATTCTACTAACTTTTGTTTCTTTTTAATTATTATTAAAAATTTATAAATAAATTTATAAATAAGCAACTAAATTACAAGTCTAGAACTATACAGAAAACCGTTCCAATTACAAAAACTACCATTAAATAAAGACAATAAATATATCTGTAAGATGTACAATTTTATTAAAGTATTATTTATTTAATGTGTAAAGTAATAATTATTTAGTAAATATTTATAAAAATTAAATATCCCGTTAATTTGTACTAACAGCTTTATAAAATAATAATATATGTATATTATAATTATAAAAAAAAAGTAGATATAATCAGTAAAACAAAATACTCCAATAAAGCTATTAGCAGGATACTTACCATAATTCCTAATTAAGAAGATTAGTAGAATTAAATAGGAAATACATTAAAACCTGTTTAATAGTGACGTGAGACAATTATAGTAGTTGTCAAAATTAGAACATGAAAATTTAAAAGAAAAGATATTAATTGATTTTTATTAACAAAATATAAGAATTTATTAATGACCAATGAAAATTTGAAAATGATTTTTATCAATTGAAAAATTCAAAACTCTCAAAAATTAGAATTGAGGTTTGGAACTCATCTAAGCAATTATAAAAATAATAATTACAGAGTTCATTATGCATTATGTAGTTATTCCCCCCACCCCCCAAAAAATAAATATTTATATTTTCCTTCTAACGTTTCTTTTAATTATGTTATTTTTAATATTTTACCTTAATTTGCTTATTAAATTAATTGAGTAGTTTTTATACCACATAAAGATCATCAGAAAATTTGTGTGCCGAGTTTTAAACATACTTTTTTTTTAAAAACATAACAAGCATGTGAATGCATTATTTTCAAAGACTTGACTCTTTTGCATTATTTTCTCCGTTTCAAAATTGCTATTCATTTGATTTTTTACATAAATTACAAAAGACCATTAATAAGAGTATATAGTATTAAGGGCCTGTTTGTTAACCTAATTAAGAGCTTAATTAGAAATTTTTTAAATAATATAAAAATAAGATTGTTCGATAATGTAATATTATATCATTTAATAAATTAAGTATCTCTTAAAAGTAGCCAAAATTTTATGTTAAAAGAGGATGTCTTAATGTTTTAAACTCTATTTTTTAAGACATCAATTTTCAGAGCTTAATTTTCAGTTTTAACAAACATGCTCTTACTAACTCTATTAATAATACGTGACTTTCTAACGACTCTAACATTAAAGGTTATAATAATATCATAAGTTAGGGGTGACAATTCGTGTTTATGACGCAATATCGTGTTTTCATTCTATTTGATCATAAATATAACAATAAATATTATTTTAATAAAATTTTTAATTTCATGCTTTTGTGTCATATTTTGTGTCGTGTCGTGTTATTTCTCTAAATAGTTTGTGTTTATAATCATGTTGTATTGTACATTCGTGTCGTTTCAGCCATTGCTACCCCTCCAACGAGCTCATGCTCCTAATATTATTTATTTTTTATTTTTATTTTTTAGATATACGGAGTACTAACTTTTCTGTCATTCCCACGTGTTATATTCTGATACGATCACCACCTCCATTACCTATGGTCTTGAGAGAGGGAAAGAGAACTGAAGTATGAACTGAACTTACTGAGCAAAGCTTCGAATCTGCTTTACCACCATGGCTACACCATCGCCATGGAGATGGCCATGTACGATTCTAGCAAACGAGACTTCTCCAATCAATTCTTCTTCTTACCATTCTAACCCTTCTTTCCTCATTATTCACCAAAATAGAACTACTCTCTCTCCTCTCTCCTCAAATCCCCAATCTTCTTCGACATCGATTTGCAGTGCTAGTCCTAATAATGCTCGAAAGAGATTTCAAAAATCCGAAACACAAATTTCAACTGTCGAAATTTCGGAGAACAACGTCGTCTCTGTGAATCCAAGTGAATCCGTAAAGAGACGGAATCTGAGTTTCAAATCGTTGTTCGGAAAGCGTGCTTTATGGCGAAGAATACTTTTTGCTTCCAGGAAAGTCCGCAGCATCATTTTGCTCAATGTCATCACTGTTATTTATGGTAATATGGCTTTTAAATTTTTATGCACCCTTAGAGTTTATTTTTGATGATTAATTTTGTTAATTTTTTTTTATTTCTGATGTTTTAGGAAATTATTAATTCGTTTTTCATTATTTTTCGTTGTCAGTTAATATCCTTATGGCTGTGATTCATGAAAATTTTGGTTAATTTGTTTAGTAAAGTATTAATTATTATTTTTTTAAATGTTTTTGTGTCAAATTTATTATTTACTTATATTTTATGGCTATGATTTATGAGATTTTGATCAAATAAGGGGAACAAACACAATTAGAACGTTATAGCTTATTTGTATCAATGTTGATGATGACAAATGACAGTAGAAAGTTCCTATCTCACCACGGAACACCCATTTGTTCTCTTCAGGGGACATATAATCAAGTTTAATTGCAGTAGTGAAGGAAGATGTTATGTATTTGGATCGACGTAACCGAATTAGGGGTAGAATTTGGGGATTTTAGGGAATAACAGAGTAGTTTTTGAGAGAGAATTTTGGAGAGGGAAGACTGATTATTTTCAGAACATGCTCTTTCCAAGGATTACAAAAATATAAATTCTTCCAACTCGACTAACCGATCCCTGGATTCCCGCTTCACGCTAGCCAACTGCCTAACCACCATTACAAGTAACTAACAATCAATGACTACTACTCTAAAACGACAGTGTGTATTAACCACAGTCCGCTGATTCAAACGACACCGTATTGCCCATGGGCTGGCCCTAACTATAACTTTTCTCCCTCCTTAAAGACATCCTTGATCTCAATGATGAAGAATATACTACTACTGATATTGAAGAAAAGAAAAGACAAATTTGACAGAATACAAGGTGCTTTTCTGTTATGAAAACTTCCATCTTGATGCATGGCTTGCTTAAGCTTACTTCTGGATCAAGAATGGGCATCATAAATTGGTGGAAACCCATTCTTTTTCTGCAATTTCGAACCATTTGTTAGAAAAAATTTCTGAGACCTAATCACCTCAATTATCATTTTGCTGTCAACTTGAACTATGAGGAGCTGAAGAAAACCAGATGAAGCAATTGTGAGCTCCATGGAACTAAAACCCAATAAGTGCTGGTAGTGAAAAGAGGAGCAAAATTATGTAATGATGTTCATCACTCATTTCACACATTGAGCTATGCCAACACTGCCACCTCCATCATCTGAAACAACAAATTTCTGGACCAGCCAAATACCCCTAACCAGCTCCTTTAAGGACAATTCCAACCAGCATTTTGCTTTTGTCGCAAGTCATATGTATAATGTAAATAGTGTAGGGGTTGAAATTGTATTTATCTATATTGTTCTTAGGAGTATAAATACTTTGTCCTAACCAGATTCTAGGTTACGGCTTCTTAATATATTGTTCTCTTCTCTACTCTATTTAGTAACAGCTTTCAACAGTATTCATTTTATTGGCTCTATGACTTGAAAAGCCTAGAGTTATCAGAACTGAGTTGTTCATGTACTTCAGACTCTCTCGACAGGTTTATGGATGTGTTTGCCAAATGCTGGTAAGCGGCATCAACTGAAAAACACGTGTTAGCCAGTTGATCTGATGATGCCTTTCCTCCAAGTTTATGAGGGAAACTGCTACTAGAATCCCCATAATATTCCTCGTCGTAGTGTTCTGATTGCTTGGTTCCACGCAGGGTGTGACTTCTTGATCTAGATCTAGATTACAAACACATATATATATCTCCTCTCTTTCATTCTTATTGAGACCAACAATGCACACATGACCAACTTTAGCCTCCGCTGTTACTTTTTAATAGTTCCATCGGTGATGCTTATTCATGATAGTAACAAATCTTATTTGCAACAAGCTTGGGCTTTAACTGCAATGCCTCTGAACCTGGAGGATTTAACTCTGTTCTTGCAAGATTAAGTGTTGGAAATTCATAAAATATGTGATTTCCTTTGGGAAGCTTTTGTGAAGTATGAGGGCCAGTAGACATTTCTTTTCTTACTCTCTTCTCATCTTCAACAAATCCAGTTACCCTCATATCCGCCTTTGCATTTTGTAGGACTTGATCCATAACTGAATTTCTCACATCACTGCCTTGAATTGCTATTATTTCACTCTTCAATTTCATCGACGCATACATCCCTCCTGGGTCCATACATCAAATGATAACCCTAAATATATTCTAGTTTTTCCAACTTCAAGACAATACATAAGATCAGTATCCACGTTCTCTTTATCAAACTTATCAATCTCACAGCTTTCTTCACAAGTGAAATCCCTTGCTCCAATTTTCATGTCAAGATAATCATCAGAACCTTGTTTTCATGCGCTATCTAATGCTATATTTCCTGCAAATGTATTCCCCAATTTACCACAAAAGCTCTGCAGATTAGGGATTCATTGATCATTACCTGGTTGAAGCATTTCCTCTGTTATCTCTGACTTGACTTTCATCGAACAGTTGGCAGGCCAGAATTTAGTTTGTGAACTTTTTGCAATTTGATCATTCTCTTTTATATTTGAGGCTGTTGGAAGAATTTCCACATCTCCTGCTTCTAGTGATTTCAAATTTCCAAGGGCTTCTACAATTTCAACTTCAATACTAGTGTGTTATGGATGAGTGTCACTGTTGATTCTATTGATTCCATTATTCACTCCATTGGAGTGAGAACACTTATCCTAGTGTCCTCCTAACAACAATATGATATCATCAAACATTTCCTGGATAGAATCCAGTTTACAGCTTATTCGGTTGGTCTTAGCTTGAATATTTTCAGCTGATTGCTTCTTGGTGTTTCTCGAAAACTTCTGTATTTCTTCAATCTGTTGGTTATTACCAACCATGATCGAATCGTTCTAGGGGCTCAAAACGAGCTCTGATACCACTTGTTACGTATTTGGATTGATGGAACCGGATTAGGGCTAAAATTTGGGGATTTTAGGGAAGAATAGAGTAGTATATATCGACAAGATGGTCGATATTCAAGGAATTTCATCAAATAGTGGTAGGCATATCTTGATGATAAAATTTTTTGAACATGACCTCAAGGAATTTCTTCAAATAGTTGTAGACATCTTGACGATGAAATTCCTTGCACACAGCTTGATTATCACATCTTTTCACATATTAAGAAAATGAAGTCAGTGACAAACTTGATTATTACATCTTTTTCACATAATAAGAAACTGAAGTCGATTCTTTTGTTAGGATTTCCTGTTGTAGATTTTGTGGATAATTATATTCGAACTAGGCTTTCGTGTCAAGTATACTCCTTGTGTACACAAGGATGCGTCACCTGATTTGACGCTTTTGTTTATATAATTACGATTATTTATCAAAAAAAATAAAAATAAAATGAAGCCCTACGAGACACTTTTCTTGTCAGCAGATTGATTGCATATAGATCGCATATAGATTGCATGGCCTAAGGTTCACAAGATTCTTCTCATATATAGTAGTCTTGTGACAACTATGCATTAACCGCTTTTATAATTCTTGGAAGGTTCTTAACGATAAAATTGGTTTATTTCCAAACCCTTAAATGGTAACTAATTTAGGTTGTCATTTGATATTTTTCAAATATCTTAAATAAATAAATCTTAGTAAATGTGATCTTAGGGGATAATAATTTACTCAATTTGAATGTATGTGGTCGCACATTTTATTTATGTAAAATATTTAATCTTAGTAAATGTGATCCTAATGGATACGAATCTACTCAATTTGGATGTAGTCACATGTAAGTCTTATGGTAGCCTTTCATCGTCTAAAATGTTAAATGTTAAGGTGTTTGGCCTTTTTTGGACTTGTCTCTACCACGTGAACATTTCAAAGAAAATGTGAGACGTCTTAAACATGACCATTGAAGAACCCATTTAGGGGAACCTCTGCCTTCTAAGCAAGCCATATAGACCAAACACATCTTGGTTCAGCTTGTTAGGAGTATGAGGTCAGTTGTTCACATACTGAAACTCCGAGTCATTAAAGACTTTACATGCCCTTCGACAAAAGGCTACCAAGCCCATCCAGTCCCCGTGAGACTTGATGATATCTGAGCTGAGTTTATTCTTATCTACTAGAATCAGATTTACTAATATTTTATTTATTTAATATATTTGAAAAAGTAAAGAAATCCACTATTAAATCTCTACCTAAATTAGTTTCGCATTCATGAGTTTGGTAAACAAAATAATGTTATTGTTATGAACCTACCAAAAATGATAAAGAGTAGTTAGTCCATAGTTGTCAAAAGACGACTATATATAGGGATTGTTGTGAATCCTAAGCCATCACCATCTATATCATTGCCTAAAGATGCAAGAAAAGTCTCTCATTTAGCTTCATTTTCTTATTTTGTGAAAGAGGTGCGACAATCAGCTCGTGTTCAAAGCATTTCATCAGTAACATATGTCTATGACCATTATTAGTTGATGAAATGTTTTGAATAACGATCAGGTTGTCGATATCTGTTGTTGGTATCTCTAAATGCACAAGAGGATTAATATAAAACATGTGGTCATGCTATGTATTCTATTCATCAAACTATTTGGTCATGTTTGTGCTATGTCATTAGTTGATTGGTCTATTTCCTTGTGTTTGATTCGACATTTAATTTTGGATCATAGGCTTTACTTGTTATTTACTGATCTAATAGTTTCTATAGAATTTTATTGTTCATTGTTTTTATCAATACAAATTTAGTGAAATGCTTGTAAATGTCCAATTTTGAATGATTTTTTCCCACCTCATGCCTTTCGGCTTCTCGCAGCTTCCGGCAATGGTCGATAAGGTAAGCCACGTGGAGGCAATCATGACCGTGTCCTTAGATTGGGTAAATATGGATGATAGGTGGTTAGATCTAGGCTAAAATTGACCAGATCTAGGCCAAAATCTTTCAAATCGGCTCTTAGTAGCTCGCCTTTCCTTGCCTTTTTCGCCTTTTGCCTCCTAAGTCAGAAAAGCGATCGTCTTGGCTCGCTTCTTCAATATCGCCTCGCATGACCTTCAAGAGGCAACTGTCACTTGCTTGAGGCGATCTAGGCGTCCGCCTTTCACCTCACTTCTTGCTCGAGGCAATCATTGTGTTCGCCTTTCATAGCTGGCGGACACCGTAAAAGCTATAACTTTGCATATGCTCGTAGACTATGCCGGATGGAAGTTGCATATAATGGGGAGGGGTTGCAGCCAAAATCGAAAGCGCCGGTTCGTCCTCTTATAAGGTCTTTACGAAGTGGAAAAATATGGAGTTTTAGTAGTTCCTACTTGATTCCTAGTGTCTTATGCTGATTTACTAATGCTTGTGTATCATCCATTCAAATCATTACTGAACGATGCACAATTTTATGGTCGAAGAATTTAGAATTGGTAGTTTATCTCTTCAAAGTGATGTCGACCCTTAACATAATAATAAAGGTCACTAAGTATTGAAAGGAATTCTACTTTTATTATAAAGACCAATAAATGACCCCTTGGAGTCATGATTCAAATGAAGAAATATTGAAGGGAATGAATTGAATTCTCATTTCTCCGAGAGTCAGTATTTATACACAAAGAATGGATCAATTAGGATCCTAAAAGCAAGGCCTAATTAGACTGTGATCTCCTAAAAAAGGAAATATAACATACGTTACACAAGTCCTAAACAAAAATTCACAATTAAATTCTTGATTCTCTAATCCTGATTCTAAGCCCATCAATGCACATGAATCACTAATCCTGATTCTAAGCTCATCAATCATAGAGACGAATCACTAACAACTTTATCTCGAACTTCCAACACTCCCTCAAGTGGGTGAATAACGATCCTGCATTCCCACTTGCTTATATTCGTTTGAAATGCATCCCCGTTAAGTCCCTTTGTAAGAACATCCGCTAGCTTGTGTATAGAGTGTGTGTAGGAACTATTGAGATTGATATACATTGTTGGGCCCATTCTAATAGCTTAAGCTTTTAGATTAGTTGGTAAATTAATATGGTATCGAGCTCGGTTTGGCAAGGTCTTGGGTTCGAATTGTCCAGCTTACATTTGTTACCCAAAATATTGTGAGTGCATGTTGTCACTCAGATGGTTTGTGATGCCCTGATGGTGCATATTTGTTCGTCTCTCCACGTGTGGATGGGTCACACGTGAGGGGGAGTGTTGGGATTGATATACATTGTTGAGCTCTATCTAATAGCTTAAACTTTTAGATCTTGGTAACTTAACAGGAACATATGGAGTACAAATGAGACCACTCTCTAGTTTCTCTTTGATGAAGTGTCGGTCTATCTCAACATGTTTAGTCCTATCATGTTGCGCCGAGTCACGTGCAATGCTTATGGCTGCTTGGTTGTCACGATATAGCTTCATAGACTGGATCTATTGAATGTGTAAATCTTCTAAGATGATTTTCACCCATAATGGCTCACAAATTAGTGTAGCCATGGCCCGAAACACTGCCGTGCTACCACTATGTTTCTTGCTTCTCCACGATACTAGGTTGCCACCTAGGAACGTGCAATATCCGGTAGTAGACCTTCTGTCCACGTGTGAACCAACAAAGTTTGCATATGTATTCACCGAAATACTATCTTCATCTTGGTAAATAGTAGTCCTTTTCCTGGTTGATATTTGAGATAATGTAGGATACGGTGAACAGCGTGTAAATGTACCACCCTAGGATCGTGCATGAATTGACTCACAATACTTACTTCTCTAGGATCGTGCATGAATTGACTCACAACACTTACGACATGCAATGTCTAGCCGAGTGTGTGAGATATATCAAACGTCCCACCAGCCTTTGGTACTGTTGTTTATCGACTACTGGACTTTAGTCGCTTCTCCTAGGCGATGTTCTGCTCAATAGGTGTAGTGGCTGGTTTACGGCTTTTCATGCTGTCATTCTAATGACTTGCAAAAGATTTGTTATGTTTTGCTTGGAGATGAAGATACCCTCTTTAGACCGAGCAACTTCAATGCCCGGAAAATACTTCATCCGTCCAAGATCTTTAATTTCAAATTCACGTGCTAATCGTTCCTTTAGTGTTGCCTTTTCCTTTTCGTCATTTCCTGATACAATGATATCATCCACGTATAAGAAATGTTGTCACTCCCCCTGAACTTGAGTGTTTAATGAAAGTGTATGATCTCCCTGACTTTGTTTATTTCATTACCTTGGCAAACCTTTCGAACCAAGCACACATGCTTGTTTTAGGCCGTAAAAATGCCTTCTTTAATCGACAAACCTTCTTTTCTTGGTTGCAATGATACCCGGGTGGAATGTCCATAGAGATTTCCTCTTGTAATTCACCGTGAAGAAACCCATTCTTAACATCAAACTGCAGCAAATCCCAATTAAAATGAGTAGCTAATGATAACAAAATACGTACCATGTTCTGTTTCCAACTAGGGCAAATGTTTCATGATAATCAACCCTATATGTTTGGGTGTATCCTTTGCCACAAGTCATGCTTTGTATCTTTCTAAGGTTTCATCGCTGTAAACTTTACTGTAAATACCCATTTACACCCTACTGAATGTTTCCTTGTAGGTAAGTCCACCAACTCCCATGTTTTATTCTTCTCCAATGCATCCATTTCTTCCTTCATAGCAAGTCTCCATTCCTCCTTAGACAATGCCTCTTGAACAATTTTTAATACTTGTACTGCTCGGCTATTAGTAAGGAATGTTCTTTGTTGGGGGGTGAATTTTTGGAAAGAAACATGGTTGGAGAGGGGATATAAGGGACGTTTGGTACATTCCCAATTCTGGGATAGCTTTGTCCGAAGGAAAGGAATTTAAGCTTTGCGAATCAAGGTTAGGGAACTCAAACACTGATTGATCATTTGATCCTCCCTAAGGCTGAGTACTAGAGAAATAGGATTCTTGTTCGGAAAAAGTGACATCTGCTGAAATATATATCTTTTTGGTAAGGGGATGATAACATTTATAACCTTTTTGGTGGAGGAATACCCTAGGAAAGCACACTTTAAATCCTAGGGTCCAATTTGTCCCGATTGTTTGCATGAATGTGAATGAAAGATTTACGGCCAAAGACTCGGGGGGGGGGTAGAGAAAAATGATTTCGGATGTCTGGATAAAAGGTAGATTGGAGTTGCAATGGGGATTAATGGCCAAGAACTTTAGTGGGAAGTCTATTCATGATAAATGTGGACGCAAGGACAGCATCTCCTGAATAGGTTTTGGGATCATGGTTTTGAAATAACAAGGCCCGTGTTGATTCAAGAAGGTGACGATTTTTCCTTTCTGCAATGCCGTTTTGTTGGGGTGTTGAGACACAATATGATTCATGTATGGTTCCTTCTCTTTGTAGGAAAGGGTTGAGGACCTGATTGAAATAATCTCTTGCATTATCAATCAGATCAAACGTTTTACACGTGTTCCAAATTGATTTTTGACCATTTCATGGAAATTTTGGAAGGTGTGAGTGACATCTGACTTATTTTTCAGCAGACCCAAGCAACATGAGTACAATCATCAATGAATGTGATAAACCATCTAGCTCCAGATTTATTTGGGACAGTAGATGGTCCCCACACATCACTGTGAATAAGATAGAAACGGGTAGAAGACTTTTTATTGCTAACTGGGAAATTGACACGGGTTTTGCATAATCACAAATATCACAATGAAATGACCGAATATCAAGTCCTTGGACAGATGAGGGAACATTATTTTTAAGGATTGAAATGACACATGACCTAGACGCTTATGTTGTAGCCAAATTACATCTTTATTTGAAGTTGAAAGAAAGGAGGTAGATTCTGGGGTTTTGACAGGACAGACTAATCTTGTGTATGCAGGAAGTAAAGTCCATTCTCTTCTCTAGCAAGAAAAATCTTCTTCCCGTATTCAGGTCTGAAATGTACAATATTTAATAGGAAAAAATGTATGACAACTCATATCTTTATTGAGTTTTTGGACAGACAGTAAGTTGGTAGACAATTTAGGTACCTGTAGAACATTTTTGAGTAATAGAGAAGGTGTAACTTGAATGTGGCTGATCCCTGCTACTACTGTGGTTGATTCAGCAGACTTTCCTGTTACCTAGACATGGTTTATAGGTGCTATAATTCTCAGATTTGCAGGTTGTGATCGGTTGCTCCTGCTCCTGAATCAAGGATCCATGAGTCTCCAAGTTGACGACGAGAGGCATTTGATCCAAAGGATTGTCATGACTTACTAGAAAGTGTCAAGGAATAGGTTGGAGGCTGGTTTCCTTCATGAGCTGATGTTTTTTTCTCCAAAGATCCTAAAAGGTTTCTTAGCTTCTCTATTTCTGTAGAGCTGTAGAACTGAATAGAGTCCCTTCTTTGGTCACCATGTGTGCCTGTGATTGTTTGAATTGCTGTGGTGGCTTGAAGGGATGTTTCCCATTCTTTGCTTGGTGGTTTATCATTCAGTTTCCAATAAGTGTCACGAGTGTGCCTTGGTTTCTTGCAAAAAGTGCACCAAAGTTCATCTTTATTGGAAGGTTTAGACATCTCTAACTGACCACGTGGCTTGTTACTTTTACCAAGATACAGAGCCAAACTATCAAATGGGCTGGATTCCAACACGACTCTTCGACGACTTTATTTTGCGTGGATTATGGATAGGGTCTCACTAAGGGAAGGAAGTTCTAGTCTTCCTAAGACCTAGATGCGAACAAGAATGAACTTTGGATTTAATCCAGCCAAGAAATCCTAAACTCGATCTCGCTCAATGAATTTCTTCACCTCTATCGCACAGTCACTGCAATTGAGGTTAATGGTGCGATAGTAGTCTAATTCTTGGCACAAGTGAGAGCACGTGTGCCATTACTACGAAGAGAATGGACTTTACTTCTTGCATACACAAGATGTTGCTTGCACATCTGGCAAACCTTTATCGCACACATGATTAGTCTATTCCAGTCAAAATCTTTTACACAATTTTTAAGTAAAGTCCAATTCTTGGCAAACCTCTACCGCACAGTCAATGAATTTTGCAGTAATGGCAGATGGAGCACGTGGGTTGGTAGGGGTTTGAATTTTGAATTTGTGCGTGGGCATTACGGCTGTTTCAGATATAGTTTTTTTTTTTTTTTTGGGCTGTAACAGTAGGTCTAAAGGTAAAGATATTATTGGCCCGTCTTATTCTTTTAGACAGTTTTCTGGTCATCAGCCCAATCTCGATCGAGGGATGTTTTCAGCTTTTGACGAGGCTGTAGGGGACAAGGTGCGTGGCTGTTTCCTTCAGCATTGGGCATAAGGACAAGCTTTCTGGTGGGCTTGTGCGACCATTGAACCTTTTGCCTAAGTCGAAGACGCAGTATTGGAAGCCAATTTCTCGATCAGAGGTCAGTAGTGCGAACGGGGCTCAAGAGCGGAGGTCTGAGAAGATCGTATATAGGAGTCAAGCGTGGGATGATGGGTTTGAGCTTGTGGACATTGGCGAATGTACAGGTCGTGCCTGTGACGTGGATGAACGCGAATCAAATATACATGGGAGTTGTCTGGGAGGTGTATCTTGATTGGAGGTGGCTGGCGAATCACATTGGGGGTTCGTATTCACATTCGCACGCTGGAAAATGATTCGAGGTCAGCTGAGATTGGGGGCTCCGATGGGTTGAATTTTAGTGGGGAGTCGACTATTCGCAATGACGAACCTGGAGAGGTCACCCCTTCTGGGGTTGGTGTGAATGAATTAGCAATTGTAAATTCATTAGGAGAGAATCAAGCTGAACCTATTTCTTGATGTTGAGACCGAATCATTCGGGTGATTTCACAGTTATGTTGATGATGGTGGATATTTCTTTGTGGGTTAAAAGAAGGGTAGACAGATTCGGTAAATTTCTCGGAGTATTGTGCCATGGTTTTGAGGATAAAATCTTGGATTTGCTAATGGAAATTGAAAAAAGCGGGTGGTTAGCCGGGAATGACAGCAGGGCTAAGCATGGAAAGACTAGAGTGAGGTGTAATTGGGAGTTGAAACAGTTATGTTCTATTCTTAATTTAGAACATTTTGAGGTCGGAGAAGGGGAGGGGAGGAAAAGGCGAAACTTGAGTTGATAGAGTTATGAATCTCCGTATTATTTTTGTGGAACGTGTGGGCTTGAACGATTTGGACAAGAGAAAGTAGTTAGTGATGTTTTGCGCAAAGGAAACCTTATCTGGTTTGTTTGCTGGAAACTGAAATTGAGAACGTGGACAGGGCTTTTATTTCTAGCTTGGGTTGGTTCAGATGGGTGGAGTGGCTGTCTTAGAGGCTTTGAGGGCAGCAGGTGGGATTTTAGTTTTGTGGGATAATTGGATTTTTTCTTAGGGGTGGAGAAAGGCGCTTCTCTATCTCTTGTCTTTTGAAGTTGGAGGAGAATGACATGTCTTGCGTCTTTTCATGCGTGTATGACCCATGTTTGGATTCTTCTCGAATGGAACTATGGGAGGAACTAAAAAGGGTGAAGTAGAGAGGAATTTTCCTTGTTGCATTGGGGCGATTTTAATGTGATAAGATTTCCACATGAGAGATTGGGGTGTCGTGGATTTTCGCGGGCAATGTTGGATTTTTACGATTTCATCGATATTTGGTGGATTTACCGTTAGTAGGTTGTCCGGTGGATTTACCGTTAGTAGGTTGTTGTTATACTTGGTTCAGAGGCAACAACTCTCATTGATCAAGAACCGATAGATTTTTGGTTTCGGAGAAAGGGAGGGGAGGAAAAGGTGAAACTTGAGTTGATAAAGTTATGAATCTCCGTATTATTTCGTGGAACGTGTGGGCTTGAACGATTTGGACAAGAGAAAGTAGTTGGTGCTTTTTGCGCAAAGGAAACCTCATCTAGCTTGTTTGCAGGAAACTAAAATTGAGAACGTGGACAGGGCTTTTATTTCTAGCTTGGGTTGGTGCAGATGGGTGGAGTAGGCTTTCTTAGAGGCTTCGGGGGCAGCAGGTGGGATTTTAGTTTTGTGGGATAATCATATTTTTTCTAGTATGGGGGGTGGAAAAAGGGTGCTTCTCTATCTTTTGTCTTTTGAAGTTGGAGGAGAATGACATGTCTTGCGTCTTCTTAAGCATGTATGACCCGTGTTTGGATTCTTCTCGAATGGAGCTATGGGAGGAACTAAAAAAGGTGAAGTAGATAGGAATTTCCCTTGTTGCATTAGGGGCGATTTTAATGTGATAAGATTTTCACACGAGAGATTGAGGTGTCGTGGATTTTCGTGGGCGATATTGGATTTTAACGATTTCATCGATTATTTGCTGGTGGATTTACCGTTAGTAGGTTGTTGTTATACTTGGTTTAGAGGCAACAACTCTTAATGATCTCGAATCGATAGATTTTTGGTTTCGGTAGAGTGTAAGGAATGCTTTCATAATTTGGCCCAGTCTGGTTTGCTGAGAGTCATCTCAGATTATGTCCCTCTGCTTCTTGAGTATGGTGGATTCTCTAAAGCGAAAACCCCTTTTCGCTTCAAGAATATTTGGTTAATAGCTCCTGGTTCCTGGATTGGTTCGGGCGAAAAGGCTTTCATATATCGTTGTTGGTGATCCGGGTTTTAAGTTGGCTACGAAGTTGAAGCTTTTGAAGTCCGATCTAAGTTCTGGAACAGGGATGATGTTTTTGGGAAGATTGAGGTGGGGCTCAATTCTGTTATGGAAGATATTCGGGGTATTGATGCTAAAGAAGCTTTAGGAGTGCTTTCTAGGGAGGATAAATGTCACCGGATTGAGCTCAGAAACGAGGCTGAAACACTGTTAATTAGCGAGGAGATTTGTTCGAGACAAAAATTACGGGTGCAATGGCTTAAGGAAGGGGACAAGAACACCAAATTTTTCCATTGGGTTGCCAATGCTAATAAGAGGGCGAGCCAGATTTATAAAATTTCATTAATGATTGCTTGTTGGAAGATAAAGTAGCAATCAACGAAGGTATAGTGGGTTTCTATTAGAGATTGTATTCTGATTGTGGCATACAGCACCCCCAATTGGATGACTTCGATGTTAGATTGTTAGATGATGAGGATAGGGCTAATTTGGAGGAGTCTTTTTTAGAGGAGGTTGGGGTAGCCCTTCGGAGCATGAATGGTGATAAAGCGCCGGTTCCCGATGGCTATTCCATGGCTTTCTTCCAGTAGTGTTGGGAGGTAGTTGAGGGTGACATCATGGAGGTTTTCCACTTTTTTTATTTGAATAAGACTTTTGAGAGAAGTCTTAATGCCTCGTTCATATGGCTGATTCCCAAAAAAAAATCCAATGCTTTTGATATTAAGGACTATAGGCTTATTAGTCTCATTGGAGGTATCTACAAACTTATTGCTAAGGTTCTTTCGATTCGTTTGAGGAGAGTGGTAGGCAAAGTCATCTCGGAGTCACATCATGCTTTTTTTTTGGGGGGGGGGGTTGGGAGCGTCAAATTATTGATGCATCTTTTATTGCCAATAAAATAGTGAATGATAGAATTAGAAGTGTGGTACCGGGGTTGCTCGGCAAATCGGACATTGAGAAAGCTTATGATCATGTTAACTAATTGGGATTATCTGGCTTATTTGCTGAATAGAATGGGTTTTGGGAAAAGGGGGGAGAAAGTGTATATCGTTTTGCATTTCCTGCGCTTTTGTTTGATTAATGGGAACCCGCCGGTTTTTGCTAGTTCGATTCGAGGGCCTCCGACAGGAGACTTCTTTCTCCTTTCCTCTTCATTCTTGTGATGAAAGCTTTGAGTTTGACGATGGACAAAGCTTTTTCGGGAGGTTTCGTTCGTGGTTTCAGTGTGGATAATGATAGAGGTTTACCAGCTTTGGTGTCATGTTTTGCTTGTGGATGATTCTCTCATTTTTGTGATGCTTAGGCTTCTCAGTTGGGCTATTTACGAATGGTTCTCTTGTTCTTTCAAGCGGTGTCGGGTCTTAGAGTTAATATTTGCAAGAGTGAAATTTTGCTGGTTGGGAATGTGGTGAATATTGAAGGGCTGGCCTTTTCTTTGCTTGTAAGGTGGCGCATCTCGGCCTTATCGCTGGCGCTCCTTCTAAGAGCGCGACTTGTTCGACCAGTGGTTGAGCGTTTTCATGGTCGTATGGTGGGTGGCAAAATCGCACCTATCTAAGGTGGGTCGTCTCACTCTTATCAAAAGCACTCTCTCCACTTTGCCTAATTATTTCATGTTCTTATTTGTTTTACCTGCTTGTGTTCGTGAGAGACTAGAAAAGCTACAGAGGGATTTTTTGTGGGAAGGCTTGATGGTGATCAATATCATTTGGTTAAGTGGGATAAGGTTTGTTCGAGTCTCAAAGAAGGAGGCCTAGGGATTATGAGGTTGAGATGGGTTAATCATGCTTTGATAGGTAAATGACTTTGGAGGTATTTGACTTATAGAAATGCTCTTTGGCGGAAAGTGGTGGTGAGCAAATATGGGGATGGTACTAATTTTTGGTGTCCGAGTGAGATTTCTATGTCGTATGGTACATGAGTTTGGAAAGGGATAAGGAAAGGTTGAGATTCGTTCCACGTAACATCTCATTCCAAATAGGTAGTGGGACTACTATTAGTTTTTGGAAAGATAAGTCGTGCGGGGATTTGGAGTTGTGGAGAGCCTTTCCTTTCCTCTTCAACATTACTACTGATAAGAATGATTTGGTTAGTTCTGTCCTTCATTTTGAGAATGATAGGGCTATTTGGAATCCAGTTTTCAGGAGAAACTTTCAGGATTGGGAAGTGGAGTCTTTTGTTTCTCGAGCAATATTTTCTTTGTCATATCTTTTCTTTTTACGTAGTCTGGGAAACTTTGAGAGGGTCCTTTTCCGTGGAAAGTTATTTGGAAGACTAAGGGCCTGTTTGTTAAAATTGAAAATTAAGCTCAAAACCGACGAAAAAGTAGAGCTTAAAACATTAAGACATCATATTTGGACTTAAAATTTTGGCAATTTTTAAGAAATATTTAATTTATTATGTGATATAATATTGCATTATCAAACAATCTTATTTTTAATATCACTTAAAAATTTCATAATTAAGCTCTTAATTGGGTTAACAAACATGTCCTATGACTCCGAAAAGAGTTGCTTTTTGTGTGTGGGAGGCAGCTCATGATGCTATTCTCACGGGGAACAATTTACGGAGACAGGGCAAGGTGTGTGTGAATTGGTGTTTCATGTGTAGAGGGGATGAAGAGAGTGTTGATCATCTATTGATTCATTGTCTGGCGGCGAGCAATGTTTGGAACATGATTTTTGAACTCTTTAATATGTCTTGGGTGATGCCCGGGACTATCAAGGATCTCCTCTTATGTTGGTTGTTGTACAAAAGGAGAAGGGACTTTATTTGGGATTTTATTCCTTTGGGAGTGTGCTGGATTATTTTGAGAGAGAGGAATAGTAGAGCTTTTGATGATGAGGAACGGACTATGTCTGTTCTGAAGAATTCTCTTCTTCAGCAGTTGTTTTTTTGGTATACAGATGTAGAGGGTCCTGTGGCCAATTCTTTTGTAGAGTTCGTGGATAGTATTAGTTCTAGATGATTTTATGAGTATACGATTTGTGTACACAGGACACGACACCTATTTTGTCGCCCTTTGTTTATAATATATCTTACTTATCAAAAATTCTGATCGATTACCTGGTTTAGAGGCTACAGTTTTCATCTTAATCTCATAAATGAGAGCTGCATCATTGACCTTAGAATAGGCCTGAAACTATGAATCCCATATTGCCTTTGTTGTAGGCAAAACATGCATGTATCACTTATTTCTGGAGATATGGAATTCCATAACCATGACATGATCATGGAATCAGCCTCATCCCAAGCATTAAAGCACGCATCTCCTTGCTTTGGGCCAGTGCCAAGTGATTCAACTTACCCTTTCCTTTGAGAAAAGGACGGATGAGTTGAGACTACTTCAAGTAGTTTTTTCCATCCAACCGATAAGGAGGCTGGATCACCTGGAATTCATCTTTGAGTTTACTTTGAGACCGGTCGAAATCAGAGATGCAGTCACAGGAGTAGTAGAGGATGACTATTCCATTAGTTTGAATTTCTAGCAATGAAGGCTAGAATTGAAAAATTGCAATGAAGGCTAGATCAAAAAAAAAAAAATGGACGATTGAAATCCTAGGGCTCGATACCATGAAGAAATATTGAATGGAATGAATTGAGTTCTCATTTCTATGAGAGTCAGTTTTATACACAAGGAATGGATCAATTATGATCCTAAAAGAAAGTCCTAATTAGACTGTAATCTCCTTAAAAAAGGAGATATAACATAAGTTACACATGTCCTAAACCAAAGAAATATTCACAATTAAATTCCTGATTCTGATTCTAAGCCCATCAATCATGCAAATGAATCACTAATCCTGATTCTAAGCCCATCAATCATGCAGATGAATCGCTAACAACTCTATCTCGAACTTCCAACATCTACTCTGTTTTTGCTTATCCAATGAAATATAATATCATTGATAATATAGCTGTGTGGTGTTATTTATGGAGCTCTCAGTAATTGCATCCCATTTTTTGGCAAATTTGGGTTGTTTTTTGAAAAGTTAGAAAGATTGGGGCCATTGACCAGGAACTGGTAGAAGTTTGGGTTGTGAGTGTGAGATTGGGTTATATTTTTTGAGTTTAGCCACATGATGGAAATGATACCAAAAGTTGTGTAATGTTTTTGTTTAGTACCAAGAATTTTGCTGGACCAGTTACTAACAATGGGATTGGTAGAAGCGTGGGTTGTGAGGCGTGAGATTGAGTTAGATTTTTTGAATTTAGCCACACGATGGTAATGATTCCAAACGTTTGGTATGCACAGCTGGTTTAGTACCCATGGTTTGGCTAACTAGTAACTAAAAATGGACCTACCTTTGTTCAAAGAATGATAAACTAAAGTGATGGTTGTTTCCATGCTAATTTATTGTTGGTGTTCGTGGCGGTGTTGTTGTTGTTGTTGGTCTTGTATTCTACTTGGTGTATTTTGTATATTCTTCTTCTAATTGTATGTTAGGAGCAGTCAAAGTACAAATCCATCATGTGACACATGATAACATTACTTTTAGTTATCTGAATGGATATGGATCCTCCCACTTTATGGGTTAAATTGAGAGTATCCATTTACTCATAATCTTCTTATGATAAAATTGAGACCCCATTGCACGAGCACTTGAGGTTTGCTTGATTCCCTTTTTGATTAGTCTTCTAGCTTGGATTTCCACTAGTTTTACATAGTTTGTCACTAAATTTACGTTGATAAAACAATAAATAGTAAAATTTTATAAAAACTACTCCCT
Organism: Platycodon grandiflorus; assembly: GCA_016624345.1. Lineage (NCBI taxonomy): Eukaryota > Viridiplantae > Streptophyta > Magnoliopsida > Asterales > Campanulaceae > Platycodon > Platycodon grandiflorus. The sequence goes on along the minus strand of JACONP010000034.1, from coordinate 367,894 downwards.
CCATCCCTAAATTATTGTTTTGTTTGACCCGGCACACGGACTAAGAAAAACAATTGACTTGATTATTAATATTTGTATAGTGTGTAGTTTCCTTTAATGCCCATGTGCATGTGGCCCATAATTAAAGTAGGAAGAAAAAGTAAGGGTAAAATGGTAAAAGTGTTGTCCTAAAAAGGAAACTTTCAAACAAGACAATTATTTTGGGACGGACAAAAAAGGAAAGCAAGACAATAATTTAGGGACGGAGGGAGTATTAGATTGTAGCAAAATTATTTATAACGAGAGGTTTAACCTATAATGGTAATCAAATGTCTCATCAAACACAAGGAAATAGACCAACTTGTAGATCACCTTACCACATAAGTGTTGGGTTTCGAGGGTCCATGCGCAGCGGAAGATTGCAAATAACTCGAAAACCCGAGCCCTAGGATCCGTTCTAGATGATTAATTAAGAAGAATGATTTAGAATTACTAACCTTGTGTGCTTTTGTCGTTGATAAACGCGTTCCAACTCAGTTGAAGAACTAGCGAATCTTCGATGAACGATTCTTTAATCACGAACGAAAGATCTTGAATAGCGAAGATCCTCTATGTATCCACGCGTTGAACGAACCCTAGAACAATTCTAGGCGGATTGCTAGATCCTTGATTGAAACTCTTTTCAATCGATGAAGAAATATGGATTTGGATTGAGTTTTTGTTTTTCAATTCTCAATTGAAATCTCTCCTTTGTGTTTCTCTAAACCCAAAGGCATGAGAGTGACGGCTAGGGCAACCAAGGGTTTTTATTTATACGTTATATAAATATCCCTTTGCGAAAACCCTAATTTAAGTCAATTTCGTCGCCCAGTGGGGACGAGTCGTCCTCGGGACTCTCACCGATCCTCTCGTCCCGGCCAAGGGAATAGTTGGTTCTCCGGGACGAGTCGTCCCCGAGAACAAAAACTCCATATTCTTCATTTTTGACAATTCGTTCGATGCGTGTGACCCCATAGGACTATATTATGTTGGCAATGAGTTCGATCACATCGATCCTCATAAGACATGAGCGGACTCTAGCAAGCCATCATGCCTACCCAAATAATATAATATCAAGTTCGATTTCCTACATAGAACATATCACAATCCCTTTGTCACACGATGTTATATTGAACATGAGTCATGGTCCAAGTCAACTCATATTGTTCAATGCTTTCTCGTTACTAAGTAAATTGATTAATCGAATGATATTAATCACATTAATTCATTCGGGCATGGCCATGCACTACATCAATCTTACTTACGAGTGGCCTAGCAAACATCTCTCTTTACGAGGGACAAATTTCCATCTTGACTTATCATTCTTCCCAACAAGAATCATATCATGCCAATAATAGCCCTTATTGTTATCCGGTTAAAGACAACGTTAAACTATATCAAACATAATATTCATCGAGTGGAAGACGATGATAATCTCGAGTCAAAGGATATCAATGATATAACTATATGAGATTTATTTATGACATACGACCATGACATAAATCTCATAATGGGTCAAGTCCAAGACCTTGTTCTCTAACAAGTACCCATGAATCTAATGTGCATCTCCATGCATATAATCATCATATGATTATCCATTAGACTTCATACTAGTGCTTCATAAGTACTAGGGACACGATTATTAAAGCAAACATGCAAACATATATAATAATCAAAGAAACAATCTCTTATATAAATGAATAATGACATTACAAATAAGTCTATCTCTATAGGCCTAGGGCACTAACACCTACAGCCTCCCACTTGCACTAGGCCCAATCATTCATGTATCTTATACCCATGGACCTAACATGACCATCATGTTTAGCTTGTGGCAAAGGCTTGGTGAGAGGGTCCGAAATGTTGTCATCCGTTGGTACCTTGCATATCTTGACGTCCTCCCTTTCACGATTTCTCGAATGAGGTGAAAACGTCTCAAAATGTGTTTGGATCGTTGATGTGACCTTGGTTCTTTTGCTTGGGCAATAGCACCATTATTGTCACAATAAAGCTCTATCGGGTTAGTGATACTGAACGACTTCTAAGTCACTAACGAACTTCTTGATCCAAACCGCCTCCTTAGCCGCATCCGATGCTATGTATTCGGCTTCGGTTGTAGAATCACAAGTGCTTTGCTTGGAACTCTTCCAACAAACGGACCTCCATTTAGCATAAACACAAACCCGCTGCGATCTATAGTCATCTTTGTCGGTTTGGAAGCTTGCATCTGTGTAACCCTTTACAACCGGATCATCTTCCATTCCTCCAAATACCAAGAATACATCCTTAGTTCTTCTCAAGTACTTAAGGATATTCTTGATCTATCCAATGATTCTCACCAGATCGGATCGGTATCTACTCGTTGCGTTTAGAGCATACGAGACATCGGGTCTAGTACATAACATGGCATACATGATAGACCCAATTGCCGAAGCATATGGAATATCACTCATCCTCTTTCGCTCATCATTTGTCTTAGGACAATGAGTCTTGCTAAGAGTAATGCCATGTCCCATTGGCAAGTTCCTCTTTTAGAATTTTCCATACGGAATCTTCTAAGGACCTTGTCAATATATGTACTTTGACTCAAACCAATCATCCTTCTTGATCTATCTCTATAGATCTTGATACCAAGGATATAAGCCGTCACCCATATCTTTCATTGAAAAACATTTTCCTAACCAAGACTTAACGGTCTCAAGTGCAGAACATTGTTTCCAATGAGCAAGATGTCATCGACATACAACACCGTAAAAGTACTATGCTTCCACTTATTTTCTTGTATACACAAGGCTCATCTTCGTTTTTGATGAAGCCAAACTCTTTGACCGATTCATCAAAACGTAGATTCCAACTCTGAAGCTTGCTTCAATCCATAAATGGATCTCGCAACTTACATACTTTATTAGAATTCTTTGGATCGACAAACCCTTCAGCCGTATCATGTATACATCCTCAAGTAGGTTTCCGTTAAGAAACGCTGTTTTGACGTCCATTTGCCATATCTCATAGTCGTAATATGCGGCTATGGCAATTAAGATTCTAATAGACTTAAGCATTGCTACGGGCGAAAAGGTTTCATCATAGTCAACGCCATGAGTCCGCCTATACCCTTAGCAACAAGCCTAGCCTTATAAGTATGTACCTTCCCATCCACGTCGGTTTTCTTTTTGAAAACCCATTTGCACCCTATGGTTTTTACACCTTCGGGTGGATCAATCAAGTTCCAAACTTGATTATCGTACATGGATTTGATCTCGGATTTCATGGCTCCTAGCCACTTGTCCGAATCAGATTGGACATCGCCTCTTGATAGGAAGTAGGTTCATCATTCTCAATGATTTCTACTTCGTTACTTTCGTCATGAGAAATCCATATCTCTCGGGTTCGGATCGTATCCTATCCGATCTGCGAAGAACTTGTGTATCTTGAACCGGTTCCACAACAGCTTGTGAATTTGGTTCCGTCTCTACTATTGGCTCTATGTCATTTTCGGGTTCTTGAATTTCTTCAAGATCAATTTTACTCCCACTAGTTTCTTTAGAGAGAAACTCTTTCTCTAGAAAGACACCATGTCGAGCAACAAACACTTTGTTCTCGGATCGGTTGTAAAATTGATATCCCTTCGTTTCCTTAGGATAACCAACGAAAATGCATTTATCGATCCGGGTGCAAGCTTATTTTCGAAACCAATTTCTTTACATAAGCTTCACATCCCCAAATCTTCATGAAAGATAAACTAGGTTTTCTTCCATGCCACATCTCATGTGGGGTCTTAGGAGCCGATTTAGTAGGGACCTTATTAAGTGTGCAAAGTGCTTCCAGTGCATGTCCCCAAAAGAAATAGGAAGGTTAACTTGACTCATCATCGATCGAACCATATCTAATAGAGTTCGATTTCTCCTCTCGACACACCATTCCATTGTGGTGTTCGGGTGGAGTAAGTTCTCAAACAATTCCACAACTTTTAAGATGATCGTCAAATTCTTGGCTTAAATATTCACCACCTCGATCGGATCGAAGTGTTTTAATAGTTTTGCCAAGTTGATTTTGTACTTCATTTTGAAATATTCTAAATATCTCAAATGCTTCACTTTTGTACTTCATCGATAGACATAGCCATATCCGGATAAGTCATCATGAATGTTATGAAGTACCGAAATCCTCCCCTAGCAATGCTATTCATTGGTCCACATACATCGTATGTATGAGAGCCAACAAATCACTAGCCCTTTCACTACTCTTAGTAAAAGGTGCTTTAGTCATCTTGCCCAATAAACAAGATTCGCAAACATCATATGATTCATAATCATATGAGTCTAAATATCCATCTTTATGGAGTTTAGAGACGCGTTTCTCATTTATGTGACCAAGACGGCAATGCCATTTAAATGTGTTGTTCACATTGTTTGGTTTAGATTTCTTACTAACATGATAGACATTCTCAACATTATTTTCAACATCCAAGACATAAAGGCCATTAAAAGAATGAGCAATACAAGAAAGCACATCATTCATATAAATGGAAAATTTCTTATTCGCAATAAGAAAACCGTAACCCTCATTGTCTAAACAAGAAATTGAAATAATGTTTCTCAAATCCGAACATAATAGCGGTTATTCAAAACTAATATTAAACCGCTAGGTAAAGTGACTTCGTAAGTCCCTACGGCCAATGCAGAACTCTTGCTCCATTTCCAACCCGCAGTCTACTTCACCTTCCTTGAGCAACCTTCTATTCTTTAGTCCCCGCACATTTAGGCAAATGTGAGATCCACATCCGGTATCTAATACCCAAGAACTAGAAGTAGAAAGTAAAATATCTATCACATAGATACGAAGTCATGGCAATCTCATTGCCCTTCTTCTTCGATCCTTCCCGATAAGCTTTGCGCTACGCCTCCAATGCCCAGTTCCTTGCAATGGTAGCAAACCGCATCCTTTTGGGATTTGGGTTGAGGCTTCTCAACAACGGCAACCTTTGCCTCCGGTTTAGCAACTCTTGCTTTAACCTTGGGTTTCTTGAACCCCTTTCCTTTATTCACCATCAACACTTGATTGGTTTTCTTGGCAATATTGTTCTCTGCATTCTTAAGCATCCCATGCAATTGAGACAGAGATTTATTCATCCCATTCATGTTATAATTCATAACGAACGATTATAACTTTCGGGAGTGAATGCAATATCATATCCGTAGCCGCTCCAAGCTGGATAGGATATCCAAGCCTCTCAAGATGTTCGAGGTGACCCTTCATTTTCAACACATGAGGCCCAACAGTTGTCCTTCAATCATCTTGCATGAATGAAGAGCCTTCATAGTGTCAAACCTTTCCCGACGTGCTTGCAATCGGAACATTTCCTTCAAATGATTTCCCAATCATAAGCTTCCATGTGTACAAGGTCCTTCGAAGGGCCTTACACATGGAAGCAAGCATCAAGCAACCAACATCAATAGAATCATCCACATGTTTCTTATGTTGATCCTTTTCGGCTTTAGTTGCATTAGCGCAGGCTCGGGTGGAACGGGTCCATCGAGAATGTACAACTTCCTTTCTGTTTGAGAACAATTCCCAAACTGCGGATCCAATCCACGTAGTTGTTGCCATTCTCTTCTAACTTGTCCTTCTCAAGGACGATCGCGATGATGATTTTGATTAGTGTTAACACCATTGATCTACAAAGATATGCAACAAATATGAACACATATAAGTACTAATTTCAATTTAAGAGATTAATTAACGTATTTCTCAAATACTCCCACTAAATTATATAACCTTCTTATACAAACATGCATAATATAATTTAGTAGGCTAAGACCCAACTTTAATTTAATTTCAAGTCGGCTATGGCACATTGCTCAAAATTAAACTAAAAAGGTAAATAACATTTATCAATCATATCAATATATGACTCTTAGATCCTTTATGAGATTATAGACATCATATGTCACATGTTTCAATCCCATCTTATGCCTTAGGCCCAAAACTGTTTTGATAGCCTAATTGAGTTCAACCATTTTAAACGTATAGCAATCACCGTTTGCTCATCTTGATCATACAAAGATAGAATCAATGTACCTCGCCGTGGCGTAGCCTACATGAAACTATCCGTGTACTCACAAGTGTTTAAACATGGGTGGCATAGACAAACTCAAATTTCAATGAAGGTTCAATTTTCATGTTTATCAATTAACATGGCAAGGTTGATTCATGAAAATTATATGAGCATAATTATGAACATGGAATGATGCATCACAAATCACATTTGATGTTTACATCATAATTTCTAATCAATTAGGGTTTAATGACTCATGTAAAATCTCATTTAATATGAACATAATCCCTATAACAAACACTTTGTTCAAGATCTAGAAATTCATCAATTACTAGTACGTGGCATTGTAATCCAAGGTTATCCCACACTTCCATCGAAGTGCACGTGGGAAGTTTTTGGTGTCCAGCCCATATACTAAGTAATATTCAAGACCCATATTCTAGATTAATCACATTAATCAAATAATTCAATTCACAATCATGGTATATCAAAATATACAATTACTTCCATAAGCAATTCTCATATAAAATCATGTTCTAAATCATATTCATCATGAAGATTAACATAATCACATTATATAATTATCATGATAATCTAATATAAACATCATGAACGGTGGCTCGATACCACCGTTGGGTTTCGAGTCATGCGCAGCGGAAGATTGCAAATAACTCGAAAACCCGGAGCCCTAGGATCCGTTCTAGATGATTAATTAAGAAGAATGATTTAGAATTACTAACCTTGTGTGCTTTTGTCGTTGATAAACGCGTTCCAACTCCAGATTGAAGAACTAGCGAATCTTCGATGAACGATTCTTTAATCACGAACGAAAGATCTTGAATAGCGAAGATCCTCTATGTGTATCCACGCGTTGAACGAACCCTAGAACAATTCTAGGCGGATTGCTAGATCCTTGATTGAAACTCTTTTCAATCGATGAAGAAATATGGATTTGGATTGAGTTTTTGTTTTCAATTCTCAATTGAAATCTCTCCTTTTGTGTTTCTCTAAACCCAAAGGCATGAGAGTGACGGCTAGGGCAACCAAGGGTTTTTATTTATACGTTATATAAATATCCCCTTTGCGAAAACCCTAATTTAAGTCAATTTCGCGCCAGGGCGACGGGACGACTCGTCCCCGGGGACGAGTCGTCCCTCGAGACTCACTCACCGATCCTCTCGTCCCAGCCAAGGGAATAGTTGGTTCTCCTGGGACGAGTCGTCCCCGAGAACAAAAACTCCATATTCTTCATTTTTGACAATTCGTTCGATGCGTGTGACCCATAGGACTATATTATGTTGGCAATGAGTTCGATCACATCGATCCTCATAAGACATGAGCGGACTCTAGCAAGCCATCATGCCTACCCAAATAATATAATATCAAGTTCGATTTCCTACATAGAACATATCACAATCTCTTTGTCACACGATGTTATATTGAACATGAGTCATGGTCCAAGTCAACTCATTGTTCAATGCTTTCTCGTTACTAAGTAAATTGGTTAATCGAATGATATTAATCACATTAATTCATTCGGGCATGGCCATGCACTACATCAATCTTACTTACGAGTGGCCTAGCAAACATCTCTCTTTACGAGGGACAAATTTCCATCTTGACTTATCATTCTTCCCAACAAGAATCATATCATGCCAATAATAGCCCTTATTGTTATCCGGTTAAAGACAACGTTAAACTATATCAAACATAATATTCATCGAGTGGAAGACGATGATAATCTCGAGTCAAAGGATATCAATGATATAACTATATGAGATTTATTTATGACATACGACCATGACATAAATCTCATAATGGGTCAAGTCCAAGACCTTGTTCTCTAACAAGTACCCATGAATCTAATGTGCATCTCCATGCATATAATCATCATATGATTATCCATTAGACTTCATACTAGTGCTTCATAAGTACTAGGGACACGATTATTAAAGCAAACATGCAAACATATATAATAATCAAAGAAACAATCTCTTATATAAATGAATAATGACATTACAAATAAGTCTATCTCTATAGGCCTAGGGCACTAACACCTACAATAAGTTAATCCCCTTATGCCTTCAAATATTGATAAGATGGTCAATATTCAAGGACTTTCATCAAATAATGGTAGAAATATCTCGATGATGTAATTTCTCGCACACAACCTCAAGGAATTTCTTCAATTAGTCATAGTCTTGACAATGAAATTCCTTGCACACAACCTGACTGTCACACCTTTTTTCAAAGAAAAAAAAAAGAAAAAAAAAAAGAAAAGAAAATGAAGCCCAACGAGACTTTTCTTGTATGTATATAAACTGCATATAGATTGCAAGGCCTAAGGTTCACAAAATTGGTCCTATGTTGTCTTGTGACAACTATGTATTAACTACTCTTAATAATTTTTGGTGAGTTCATAATGATAAGATTGTTTATTTCCAGACTCACAAATGGTAACTAATTTAAGTTGCTATGGTATTTTTCAATTATTTTAAGTAGATAAAATCTTAGTAATGGTGATCTTAGTGGATAATAATTTACTCAACTTGAATGTGATTGCATGTTTTATTTATGTAATACATAATCTTAGTAAATGTGATCCTAGTGGATATGAATCCAGTTAACTTGGATGTAGTCGCACTTCTAAGTCTTATGGTAGCCTTTCATCATTTGAAATGCTCAATGTCACAGGTGGCTGGCCTTCCTTAGGACTTGTCAGAACTGAATTGTGCAATTGCACTTGCCACCTCAACATTTCAAAGGAAATGTGATACGTCCTAAACATGACCATAGAAGAACCCATCCAGGGAACCTCTGCCTTCTAAGCAAGCCATTTAGACCAAACACATCTTGGTTTAGATTCCCAGCTTGTTAGGAGTTTGAGGTCAGTTGTTCAACTATTGAAACTTCAAGTCATTAAGACTTGACATGCCCTACGATGAAAGGCTACTAAGCCCATCCCTGTCCCCGTGAGACTTGACGACATCTGAATTTAGTTTATTCTTATCTACTAGGATCAGATTTACTAATATTTTATTTATTTAAAATCCACTATTAAATCACTACCTAAATTAGTTTCGCATTTATGAGTTTGGTAAACAAATTAATGTTATTGTTATGAACCTACCAAAATGATAAGAGTAGTTAGTGCATAGTTGTCACAAGACGACTATATATAGGATAATTGTTGTGAATTCTAAGCCATTACCATCTATATCAATGCCTAAAAGTGCCAGAAAAGTCTCTAATTTGGCTTCATTTTCTTATTTTGTGAAAGAGGTGCAACAATCAGTTCAAAGCATTTCATCAACAACATATGTCTATGACTAAAATTAGTTGATGAAATGCTTTGAACAACGAGTAGGTTGTCGATATCTGTTGTAGGTATCTCTGGATGCATAAGAGGATTAATATAAATCGTGGTCGCTAATTCAAAATGTATTCAAACTATTTGGTCATGTTTGTGCTATTTCATTAGTTGATTGGTCTATTTCCTTGTGTTTGATTAGACATTTGATTTTGAATCATATGCTTTACTTCTTGCTACAAATAATTTTGTTAATCTAGTAATTTCTATAGAATTTTATTGTTCATTGTTTTTATCAATGCGAATTTAGTGAAATTCTTGTAAATGTCCAATTTTGAATGATGTTCTTGCCTCCTCGCGCCTTTCGCCTTCTCGCAGCTTCCGCGACGGTGAAGGTTCAGATAAGGTCGCCATGTCGTAGTGATCACACTTGTGTCCTTAGATTGGGTAAATATGGATGCTAGGTGGTTAGATCTGGGAAATTGATCAGATCTAGTCCAAAATCCTTCAGATTTGGTTTGGAAAGGTTATTTGCTCGCCTTTCCTAGCCTTTTCACGCCTTTCACCACGAGAAAGGCAATTGCATTGGCTCACTTCTTCAACATTGTCTCTCCTAATCTTCAAGAGGGTGACATTTAAGGCATTCACTTTATTAACTATGGTGGACTCCAGTAAAAGCTTTAACTTTTTGCATATGTTGGGTAGACTATGCTAGATCAAAGGTGCATAGAGTTTGGGGGTTTGCGCCCAAAACCAAAAGCAGTACATTTCGTCTCCCTTATAAGGTCTTTTCGAAGTGAAACAATGTGGGGCTTTGAAAGTTCCCACTTGATTCCCAATGTTTTATGTTGAATCGCTAACGCTTGTGTATTATCCATTGAAATCATCGCCAAACGATGCATGGCTTTGTGGTCGAAGTATTGAGAAAAATTTCCTTGGTGGTTTATCTCTTCAAAGTGATGTTGACCCTCAACTTAATAATAAAGGGAATTCCATTTTCTTGTAGAGACGAATGAATGACCCCCTTAGAGTCAAGATGACTGTTTCTACTCTGTTTTTGTTTGTCCAATGAAATATTATATCATTGATAATATAGCTATGTGGTGTTCTTTTTGGAGCTCTCAGTAACTAAATCCCATTTTTGTTTTGCAAATTTGGGTCATTTTTTTGGAAAGTTTGAAGGATTGGGGTCATTGACCATGTGACTGCTAGAAGCTTGGGTTGCAAGGTTTGAGATTGGGCTTTGCATTTAGCTACATGATGGAAATGATACCAAAAGTTTTGTATGCATGTATATTTTTGTTTAGTACCAAGCATTTGGCTCGACCTATTACTCACAATGGGATTGGTAGAAGAGTGGGTCGCCGACACGTGAGATTGGGTTAGATATTTTTTGAATATAGCCACATTATGGAAAGATTCCAGATGTTATGTTTGGTATGCACAATTGTTTTTGTTTAGTACCCATGGCTGGTCCGGTTACAAATAATGGATCATCCTTTGTTCAGAGAAATGATAAACTAAAAGTGATGGTAGTTTCCATGGAAATTTGTTGTTGGTGTTTGTGGCGGCGTTGTTGTTGCTCTAGTATTGTACTTAGGGTATTTTGTATATTCTTCTTCTAATTGTATTTTAGGGCAGTAAGTACAACTTCATCGAACTCGGTTTGGCAAGGTCTTGGGTTCGAGTCGTCCCGCTTGCATTTGTTACCCGAAATATTGTGAGTGCATGTTGTCACTGTTTGCTTTGTGATGCCCCGATGGTGCATATTTGTTTGTCTCTCCACGTGTGGACGGGTCACATGTAAGGGGAGTGTTGAGATTGATATACATTATTGGGGATGCCTTGATGGTGCATATTTGTTTGTCTCTCCACGTGTGGACGGGTCACACGTGAGGGGAGTGTTAAGATTGATATACATTGTTGGGTCCCTATCTATCGGCTTAAACTTTTAGATCAGTTGGTAACTTAACAAGTCGTAACGATGCATTAACTACTATTTATAATTTTTGGTAGGTTCATAAGGATAAGATTGGTTTATTTCCAAACTCATGAATGGTAACTAATTTAGACGGCATTTGGTATTTTTCAAATATTGTTATTAAATAAAATCTTAGTGGATAGTAATTTGCTCAACTTGAATGTGGTCACAGGTTTTATTTATGTAAAATATAATCTTAGTAAATGTGATCCTAGTAGATACGGATTCACTTAACTTGGATGTGGTCGTAGGTCTAAGTCTTATGGTAGCCTTTTATTATTTGAAATGCTCAATATGACCGGTTGTTTGACCCTTTTAGGACTTGTCACAACTGAATTGTGCTGCAATTGCACTCGCCACTTAACTTGGATGTGGTTGCAAGTTTAAGTCTTATGGTAGTCTTTCATCGTGTGAAATGTTGAATGTCATATGTTACAAACATGAGAAGACAAGAAAATACTATCCGTGATAGGTTATTAGTAAGGGACGAAGTCTATTTTTCTTCTAGTGATTCTGCAATGACAGAGTGCCTTTTAATTCTTAATAAAACAGTGGATGATAGATAGTGGAATACAACTCTCACCTTGAGCATTTCTACAGTATTTTAATTAACTATTTTTCTCATGGTGCTATTGTTTCTTTTCTCAAAACTACTAAAAACTCTCTCTCTGCAACTCGGGATGTGGTTAGCGAAACAGTCATCTAATTACTTCATATGCTCATTGAGGGCAGTTGCTGCTTCTTGATCAAATTTCATAACTTCCCTTTACTGCACAACATATTGCAACTATCAGCAGCTTGTGGTTCACTGTTTAACATCATTGTTCCTTCAATACCATAGCGAGCAACATACCAGTTGTGAAAGAGGTTGAGGCAATTATGGACCCGGCAGCATTCACTGTTGTGAGATTCGCTCTTACAGCCATTCCATTCATCCCATTTGTATTTCGAGCACGAGGTGACATTCAGACTCGCAATGCAGGGATGGAGTTGGGCCTGTGGGTCAGTTTAGGCTATCTTATGCAGGCACTTGGGCTGCTTACCTCTGATGCTGGTCGTGCATCTTTTCTTTCTATGTTCACTGTAAGAAGCTCTGAATCAACTATCTATAAACTCAATAATTAATGCTCAGTAAAGATGTGGTTGATGATTTGTTGATGTCCTAATCAGGTAATTGTGGTTCCCTTGATTGATGGTATGCTAGGAGCAGTAGTTCCCGCTCGTACTTGGTTTGGGGCGCTTATGTCGATTATTGGAGTTGGAATGCTTGAATGCAGTGGCTCACCTCCAAATGTAAGTGTTTTTTTTTTATGATTTTCAGTGGTTTTACAGTCATAAAGTAGTATCACATGATGGAGAAAGCACAAGAGCAATATATGTTTCTTTGGGCTGTTAATGTGTCACCAACTAATACGATCAACATATTGGTCGATCTGTTCCAGGTTGGTGATTTGTTGAACTTTCTAAGTGCAGTATTCTTTGGTGTTCACATGCTAAGAACTGAACATATATCAAGAAGCACTGACAAAGAGAACTTCTTACCACTTCTTGGCTATGAGGTTTGTTCCTTCATGAATGAGCTACCTGACCCCAGCTTCTTCAGTTCAGTTATTAACTTCCACTGAAGATTATATGATCAAATTATATTTAACCCTCACATATTTTCTACCTCTATCCCACTCAGGTGTGTGTTGTTGCTCTCTTTTCTGCTGTATGGTATTTCGTTGGACTTGGTGGCATCCACGAGTATAATCCATCATCTTGGACTTGGACAATGTTCTGGGATTGGATGGTGGCATTTCCTTGGATACCTGCACTTTACACTGGTATTTTTTCAACGGGGATATGCTTATGGGTGGAGGTGTGTTTTTTTGTTTCTTAGCCTTTACCACATGCTTTCGATTTTCAACAAATTAATGTTCTTATTGCAGTTCTAATCTTCTTCTCCTGATTCAATTTTAAGCTCCGCTTCATATCACCTTTACACCGCCTCTAACATCAAATTGTCATCTATAATTTTGTACCGACTAGGCCATCTTATCAGCCTTCTTATGCATATTCTACATCCTTTTATGCTGTCATTCCTTCTGTAGTGCCTTCAAATGAGACACACATCATTTAAACTCTCACCCTCAAGTATGTTGTAGATAATACCTCCCCCTCATGGAAATAAAGCAAGCTAACAATGATTTCCAATCAGTGAGTTGTTTCAGTAAAAAAGTTATGAGCTAAGATACTTGAATGTAGTCAAATATTAAGATCACACAATCCATTGAAGGACCAAAATATGTAAAAAATCCTCACGGGCCTTGAGCCTTGTACTCAAGATGTGTGTAGAAGCCCTGTGATATTGTAGCCTAGTGGCGAGTTTTGGTCATGGGCTTGATTCACGCAAGCTACGGTCTCCCGGATTAGGCTGGTTCCATTGGCGAGGGCACTTGGGTGGAACCCCAAGGGGTTTTATCCCAATAGGTGGATCCAATGTAGCCGTAAAAGGTGTTCCCCTTGTTATTAAAAAAATAAAATGAAAGAAAGAAAGAAAGAAGAAGAAAATGTCTGTAGAAACCAAATGTAGGATGTTCTACGCCCTACATAGTTGTATAAAAGGTTCTTGAAATCGAAGTAAATGGGAAAATGCATTACATTGCAGATTTATTCAACACCATCCTTGGACTTAGGCACCTTGAGTTTGTTGGTGGTTGAGGTTCGATAATATCCTCACCTGAAGATGCCTAGATAATCAAGTCCCGTGGTATGTTTGCTCATACCAAAATATTCTACCACTAGGTTCTAGATAATCAAGTCCCGTGGTATGTTTGCTCATACCAAAATATTCTACCACTAGGTTCTGTGCTACGTGCCTTTGTATAAGGAAAATGATAGTTGTATCATTCTCTCAAGTCTTTTGAGGTTCTCTTCTTAATTTAAAGCAAAACCGATTTATGCAAGGATGCTTTAGGAAAAATGGATGCAAGTGGATATGAGTACCGATGAGACAAAAAGTTATATGCTGGTCCTTGCTACTGTCTTGCTTCTCATGAACAAATTTCTAACCCCTTTCGTTCCTGGACATATTACTAGGCTTCAAATTTCCTTTATTCTACCTTTATGAATGACAAGAATTTTGCATTGAACTTGATTCTTTTCACAGCTGGCTGCAATGTGTGATGTGTCAGCCACAGAAACTGCAATAATTTATGGACTAGAGCCAGTCTGGGGTGCTGGTTTTGCGTGGTTTCTCCTTGGGGAAAGGTGGGGCATCTCTGGATGGATTGGAGCTGTTCTTGTCCTAGGTAATAAGTTCTAACTTGGGTTTCTTTCTTTCTTTTTCTTTTTGTTATGCGGAAGCCAAAGTATTGATACTAATTATTATGCAAAACACAATAATTTGGACAAACATTAGAGTGAGAAAAGTGAGCAACCACAAAACAAGATTTAACGATCAATTACTTCACTAGAATATCATGGAAATACAAAGACAATAGGTTTTCATCGAGAAACCCATAAAGAACTATCTACACACAAATATAAAAGAGAGACATGGATGACGCCAAATATCTCTCACCAAAAGAGTGGCAACAAATGGCGTTCTCCCACAAGGGAGACACCACAAATTGATACCGCTAGGCACACCAAATCAAGAGCATAGATGTCTTTATATAAGAGCTTGACGAATCCAAAACTCACTAGGAAACCGATATGACAAATCCAACTCCAACCCTAATTATCCAAGGATTTGGGGCACCAATTTCCAACAAATCTTCACCTTGGACCGAATTCCGTAAAGCTATCGAAACATCTCCAAAACTTGAAACATCGATGAACTCCACCTTGTTGATCGTCTTCAACAAACTTGTACTTGTCGCGAAGTTTCCACTGTCCTTCAGAAACGCCCAAATTGATCTTCAAAAGCGTAACACCAACATCTTTGATCATGGAGCTCTTTAACCAGAATTTCAACCATGAGGTCTAATACCAAATTGATCTTCAAAGCGTAACACCAGCATCTTCGACCATGGAGTTCTTTAACCAAAATTTCAACACCAAAAGCCGTGATTCCAATTTGAAGTACAAGTACTAATTGTCACGCAAAACACAATAATTTGGACAACATGAGAGTGGAAAAGCGAGCAACCACAAAACACAAGATTTATTGATCAAAGACTTCACATGGAGTTACTGAGACAATAGGTTTTCATCGAGAAACCCACAAAACGTATCCACTCAGGAATACAAAGAGACACCCTGATGAGGCAAAATCTCAAGGCCAATGAATATCCTTCAAATATCTCTCACCAAAAGAGTGGCAACGAATGACATTCTCCTACAAGGGAGACACCACAAATCGGTATCGCAAGGCACACACAAATCAAGTGAGTAGATGTCTTTATATAAGAACTTGACAAATCCAAAACCCACTAGGAAACCGATGTTGGACAAATCCAACTACAATCCTAATGCATCTAGGACTCTCTAATAACTCCAAATCACAATAGGATTTTCAATCCTAATTATCCAAGGAATTCGGGACACCAATTCCCAGCACTTTCTTTTTATTGTTTTCTTTTATTCTCTTGGTGATGTATGATTACCAGGCTAGATAATAATGTTTGACTTTTCACCTTAATTTAGACAATCTGGTTTCATTTCTAGACAGAGCTCTGCAGCTGTTCCAAATATTATGCCTGTATTTACCTTTTCTCTTTAATCTGTTGCCTTCACTTCCCTAGAAATAAAGCTAATTTCTAGATGATATCTTAATCAGTAAGAATAATCTTTTGTTACGGCTTGAGAATTCAAAGGAACTGGAACATGTTAAAAAGACACAAAAACTCAAACGCCTACTGACACATACACCCATGGACATTGGCGTGCACACACACATATGGAAGTTGTGAAAAATAGTTTACTTGGTCAGAAATGAAAAAAAAAACAGGTTTTTTGCTTCTCATAATTGGACTTTTCTTTGGCACATCACTCTCCCAAATGATAACTATTAACTAATTATCTTTTTGTTATCCATTTTCTCAAAGTCCTTAGGTCCTTGGTTCCAATCCCCGTACCAAGGGGCCATACTTACCTATCAAAAAAGTAATCACTCTGTCCCATAGAAGGAGCCCTATTTTCTACTTTGGTTTGTCCCCGGGAAAGGCCCCGTTTCTTAAATTTTGAGCTATGAAGTTCTCTAGCCGTCCCAAAATGAGTGTCGTTTTCAGCTTCTCATAGTAATTAAGAGCGTGTCTTGTCCTGCATTATGGCCAAAATGTAGCTTATTTCTCAACCGAGCGTATCAATGGAGCTTTTAAAAACGCTCCGTTTGTAAAGTGTCGTAGTGTTTAAGAACGCTACATTTTCAAGCTTGTCACCAAAACGCTAACTGGAAAACGCTGAAATCAATCGCTCTGCCCAAAACAGCCTTCGGAAACAGCTCTGCAGTCTCCTTTGTTTTTCAGTGCTTCTCATTAATAAATCAAATAATCAAATTCAATAAGCAGCAACAGAACATACCCCAAATCAAAATCGAGTTTACTAGAGCTTTCAATCATTCAGTTATTCCAACAGGGTTAAATTAAAAAATAAATCCCAACGTTGTTCTTTCACGTTACAAATTTCACCACAGTTTACAAAAATCCAATTTGAGAGAAGTATACCCGCTTTTCAAGGTTGAGAGTTTTTTGGGAAGCATCGGCAGCAAGTTTGAGACTAAATTATTGAAATCTACCACCAAAACTATCATTGCTATGGAAAAAGAGTCTTGAAACAACACACAATTTCATACTTGGCCGAACAAAAGGCGGTGGGAGTTTAAGTTTTACACGGAGATGACGAAGAGTGTTAACCGTGGGCAAGAAAGAGGAGAGATAACTGTGGGCAAGAAACCTTAAGCAATTTTACTTTTTTTTTCAAGGGATAATCTTGTATGCAACTGATTTGGTGAGGTTGTGTTGTTTATTAGTAATAGTATGTTAGTTGGTGCGAGTGGTTTGCATTAAATAGTGTACAAGCGCTTTGAGTGCTTATACCTAATTGATAACAATTTATTTTAAATTTAATTTAATAGGTGACTGTATAAAAGGGTAAAATTGTTAATATTGATAGATTATCATATTACAAATCAACTTCTTTAAATGCTGCACCAGATGCATTTTCAAGAAAAAAGCTGTGTTTAAAAACACCTTGTTTCGGAGAAATGCTTCACCCTCCAAAGAAGTTGACTTTTAAGCAGTTTTACTAGCACATATACATGAATACCCTTAGCACTATTTACAATAAGAGCGCTGCTATTCTCACCCCCATATCCTATTAGTACACCCCTTTAAAATATTACAAAAATGCCATTATAAATTTTGACCTAAATGTCCTTAGTAAATTTGGAGCGAAAAATCGTAATTTTAGGGTCATAGCTATTCGGCACCCTCTAACCGAACACCTTTGGTGGTGTTTGGTATCCTCTTACCGAACACCTTTAAGGAGGTGCCGAACACCACTAAAGGTGTTCGGTTATACCGTGTCGAACAGCTATGGCCCGAAATCACGATTTTCAGTCCAAATTTGCTATAAATCACGAAATTTGAGCACCAAATTGTGAAGAAATTGAAATGTACTAAACCTTAACAATAATTTAACATACAAATTGCAAAACAAATGCTATTTAAACTTACAATGCAAATGGTGAAGGTTTAGTTTTTGAAGATAGCCGTGTGTTGGGGGTGGGGGTTTCCAAGCGGGAGATACAAAATGGCCGTCGGTTTTGGTGGGTGTCTCAAAGAGAGTAGGGAGGGGTGTGCTTAGAGGGGTTGGGTTGATTTTGGGGAAAATGTAAGGAGGGGTAAAATAAGGAAATAGGGGGGGGGGGTGTACTTAGTATTTAGGGAGGTTGAAAATATTAGGTGGTGTACTTAGAATAGGGTGTACTAATAGGATATGGGGGTGAGAATAGGAAACCTCTTACAATAAATCATTAATAATGGACACTGAGACATGATAGTTTGCAAAGTCAAATTTAGTAAATTTATTAAAAAAGCTCATTTTGGGATGAAGTACTACTTTTTCTTATATTTTCTTGCTTTCCGAAACCATGATGCTGTTCTTACGTGTCTTATACAAAAATAGATGTAATTTTAGTGCAAATTACAATACAAATATGAAAGTGGAAAACTAAAATTTGACTCTTTTAATGATATCGGAGTATAGGCTACTTACTCTGAGATTATGCCTTACCAATCCCATTCTATTCTTTGAGAGCTATCCTATAGCTTGTTTCTTATTATTTGCTCTATTAATGAACTTAACTTTTGGACATGATCTCCATGTAGGTGGAAGTTTAACAGTGCAAATATATGGGGCGTCATCTCCCAGTTTGCCTGGGAAATGTGTTGGGACCAGTAAGGAAGATAATAGTGCACTTGTTTCAGATACTCGAAATGGCGTTTCTGCTTCACCCATTACTGTCAGCTCGAGAAAGGATATCCCTGCTAACTTATTAAAGAAGTAAAGTACATCACTAGTCACTACTACACAACCTATGCATATAATATGATAACTATATGTATATACTACCTTTAGGGAGAATATATATAGATATATACCATATATCAATCATTTGCTATATACACAGATAGGATGTAATACAATGTAATATTTCTCTCCTAGATCTCATTTTGTAGCGACATAACAGCTAGCGGGCAGGGGGGGGGGATTGTAGTCCCTTCTTATACATTAACATGACATGTAAGAATATCAATAAATGGAAAAGTTGAAGAGCTCACTTCTTGTATTGTTCTTTTTAGCTACTGATTAGCTAGCAGAGGCTTCTTGTTTCTGTATTGCAAACAATGTTGTCAGTTGAGACAAGTTAAGAGTGGCTTGAGCATGCGGCTTTTGCAAATAGCAACTCCATGCTACGCCACCAATTTCTTTGAAACCAAGTATAAGAATTGTGATCGGGCGTGGCTCTTGCTTGCAGAATTACCAATTAGTTTTAGTTGGTCATTGGAGACTCGAGAACTTGCTGTTTGTGTCGGGAGGTCTTATTGTAACTTTACTCATCAGATGTTTATAGTGTTTCTATGCTAAATACCATCATGTCTATCATATGATCATACTTTCAGAAGCTACTGTCATTTAGAGGACAGTTATTATATGAATTGTATATGTGCCCAATCTGGGATGGAGGGTTTTTGATCTCAGTCGTTTCAAATTAAAGTGTTTGCGCGAGTGGCACCTTGTCTTGATTGAAGAGGGACTCACGCCGCCGCCTTTAGGGTTCACAAAACCATGTGTGTATAGCACCATTTGAGCGAGCTAGGTGCACAACAATGGGGGTGGGGTTTGCCATTCTCCATCCATTCCTCCCATTAAAATTCACAAATTTAGGTATCGAAATCGATTGATGATCCAACTTAAAAGCATAACAATCTTACATAATCAAATGGGGTACTTGGCAGTTCAGCAAATCAAACCAGAGATGAAGGGTATAGGTCAAAGGAATCTGGAGCTTTGACAAATTTGGCTTTCTCAAAACTTGGTGAAGTTCATTCCCTAATTACTCGCTCCGTTACATGCAAAGAGTCAATTATTCTATTTTAGGGTGTTCTACTTAAAAAAATTCACTTTAAAAAAATTTGCCAATAATTTTCATAAATCTTTCAACTTCACTCTCTACATATACTATTAGTATCTTAACTGTGCTCAAATATTTTTGAAAATATTACCAATTATAATATTACTTATATATTTCTTAATTATTAGACTTTTCAAACCTGGACTCTTTGGGTGGAATGGTTGGGAATACAAATTAGTTAATGGGGATTTAGAGGTGATCACTAATGTTGTGGTTGTATACAAGTGCGTACATACGCCAAAAGAATATTACAAGCCAGAAAAAGCCCTAAATACAATAATCTAGGGGGATCCTCACAGAGACGCTCGAAGATACAAGTGGGAGTAGGGATAATGTAAGAATATCCTATGGGAAATACAAAAGGGACCACCAGCAGGAACTGATCGATACACCTACCAGGCAGCAACCTACAAAACAAAGATCAGTACCAAACAATGAACAGAGTAGAGAACATAGAAAGGGAACGTTAAGAACAACGAAAGATCCACGCTGAGCTAGGAAGCCAAACACGCTGGTGTATGAATCACCAACTCGCCGTCACCGGTGGCAAGCACCTCGGCTAAAGCAACACTTAGGCTCAGTAACCCTTGAATGCCCAGTCCATCATCCGAGTCCCAGCTAGTCCCCAAAACTCCCACTAACAACTCCGGCAAAGACACCCTAGTCCACCGCCGGCGACCACTACAAGCCCAAACACCGGTATCCCCTCCTAAGACCTCTCAACCTCACTGTGTGATGATAGCTCACCAAAGGAAACCCCCAACGAGCCCTACAGTGTATACACCAACACTCACACACTCACCAAGAGAGAAGAGGTAGAAGAGAGAGAGAGACACACGCCGGTGACGAGAAGGAGAGAGAGAAGAATGACGACTCAAAATCTAAACCCTAGATTTTGAAACCTTTACTCTCAATCGCTCTTGCACGGTACGCCTGGGGAGAATACAGAGGATATAACCTATCGCAAAGAATCGAGGCCACCAAGATGGGAGATTGTGAGCACGTGGGAGGAGAAGGCGGGAGAAATCGAGAAGCGTCCAGAACAAAACCTTCCGGTTTTGCGCTACCAAGTGGGCGGGCCAGCACAGCAGAGGGCTAGGGGGAATGGGCTGTCTATAAATTGGGCTGCCACTATTATTGGGCCAAGCCAGCAGGTCATAAACAGTAACAATCTCCACCTTGGAGCAAGTGGGGGAATGGGTAAAGACTAAGGGACTCAATAGGACCTTTTCAAAAAACTTAGGGTTCATCATCGCCTATCCCCCACTTGATCCAACACAGCTTGGACCAAGCAGGGGAAAAAAGAAAAAATCTAACTAGCCCCACCACACAAAGTAGGAACTAGAGAGATACCTCAGCAATCACAGAGAGAGCCGAGGATTTTCAGGGAAAACATCAATTGAGCATCAATCTCCAGTATCAATTTTCAAAATGTTTAAACAGTTTTTAAATTTGGTGACAGGCATGCATTTTGTTCCCATGTCTGCAGGATTAAGCTGGGTTGGAATTTTTTCAAGGAGGACAAGTCCTTTATCTATCACATCCCTAAGGTAATGGTACCTAACATCTATGTGCTTTGTCCTATCGTGGAAAACAGGATTTTTACAATGCTGTATACCAGATTGACTGTCCGAAAAAATTACAGTTTTGTCTTTCAAAAAACTCAGTTCAGAAATTAATCCTTTTAACCATGTTGCTTCTTTAAACGCTTCAGTTATAGCAACATATTCAGACTCGTTGTAGACAATGCAACAATAGATGCAGTTGGGATTTCCGGCTAACACATGCACCACATAATGTAAACACATAAGAAGTAGTGGATTTCCTACTATCTCTATCATTAGCATAATTCGAGTCTACATAGCCTTTTAATTTCACACCATCACAGCATTTTGAAAATTTCAAACCATAACTCAGAGAGAATTTCAGGTATCTCATCAGCCATTTAACAGCCTGCCATTGAGGCATTCCAGGATTAGCCATGTATCTACTCAGACAACTTAGGGGATAAGCAAGGTCAGGCCGTGTGCTAACCATCAAGTACATGACTGATCCTATGGCATTAGAATATGACACATTTTTCATTTCATCAATTTCAGTTTCAGATTGAGGAGACTGGTTTTTACTTAAGGTGAAATGACTTGCAAGAGGCACATTGACAGATTTACAGTTTTGCATGTTAAATTTACTCAAAATCTTTTCAACGTAGGAAATCTGATTAAGAGAAATCGTGTTGTTCTTCCTATCCCTTACAATGTTCATTCCCAAAATCTTTTTGGCATCTCCCAAGTTTTTCATGTCAAAATTTTTGCAAAGACATTTTTGGACATCCTCTATAGCCTTGATGCAAGGACCGATCAAGAGCATGTCGTCAACATAAATCAATAGGAACAAGTGTGCATCACAGTTGATTTTAAAATACAAGCAGTGGTCATATGAGCTACGTTTAAAATTCAAAGATTGCATGCACATGTCAAAATTTTTGTTCCACATTCGAGGAGACTGTTTCAGTCCATATAAAGATTTTTTCAACAAACAAACATAATCGGGATTTTTCTTGTCAATAAAACCTTCCGGTTGCCTCATGAAAATTTTTTCTTCTAATTCACCATGTAAAAACGCAGTTTTGACGTCCATTTGTTTCAACTCCCAATCAAATTGAGCAACTAATGCAAGCATTACCTTAACTGTAGTGAATTTGACAACCGGGACAAAGATTTTCGTGTAATCTATCCCCTCCTTTTGAGTAAACCCTTTAGCAACTAACCTAGCTTTGAATCGCACAGATTCAGACTCGTCTTTGACTTTAAACAGCCATTTACAGTCAACAAGGGAGCAGTTTTTAGGTTTAGGCACAAGAGTCCAAGTTTGGTTAACATGCAATGAGTTCATTTCATCTATCATAGCATTTAACCATTCCACAGAATTAGCAGATTTCAAAGCTTCTTGATATGTTTTGGGTTCATAACAGTTGTCAATCGATTCAAAAACACTGAACACAAAAGAGACCATGTCATCAAATCTAGAGGGCCTTCTAATCGTACGTCTAGGTCTGTCCCTAGCAAGTAGATAGTTATCTAGATTTTGACCTTCAGGAAATTCAATTCTAGTGTCATCATTTTCAGTTTCAGCATCTACAGTTTCAGTTTCTTGCTCATTTTCTTGACTGTCATTTTGATTTTCATTTACAGTTTCAGTTTCGGGCTGCACCCTAGGTTCAATCGGACTCAATACGATAGGGTGCTCCACCATAACAGGGGCCGGGGCAGGGACAGGTTCGTTTGGGACATTTAAACACGGGAATTCGTTTTCATTAAAAATAACATCTCGACTGATTATCACTTTAAAACCCGGTTCATCTTTTACCCATAACCTATATCCTTTAACTCCCTCGGGATAGCCCAAGAAAACGCACCTAACGGATCGAGGTTCCAATTTATCATTTCTCCTATGGGCATAGGCAGCACACCCAAAAACTCTTAAATTTTGAAAATCAATTTCTCTTTCCCAAAAAACTGCCTCGGGACATCTTCCGTGCAATGAGACAGAAGGGGACCTATTGATGAGATAGGCGGCAGTCAAGACTGCCTCTCCCCAAAACCTTTTGGAGAGACCCGAGGAGGCAAGCATACTCCTAACCCTTTCAACGAGAGTCCTATTCATTCTTTCCGCAACCCCATTCTGCTGAGGGGTGTAAGGGACAGTTTTGTGTCTTTCAATTCCATTTTCAGCACAGAATTTGTCCATTTCAGAGTTGCAGAACTCTAGGCCATTATCAGTCCTAAGGGTTTTGATCTTCTTACCAGTTTTAACCTCAATCATGGTTTTCCAGTTTTTAAAATTTTCGAAAACATCAGACTTGTGTTTCATCAGGAACAACCAAGTTTTTGGGGAAAAATCATTAATAATGGAGAGGAAATATCTATTTCCACCTTGAGTGGGCTCGCTAGAGGGCCCCCATACATCTGCATGTATGTATTCAAGGATTTTTTTGCTTGAAAATTTAGGGATTGAGGATTGGGGAAAGCTCACTCGGTGCTGTTTACTCATAACACATGACTCACAAAAAGGCAAGTCTGAAATCTCATCATTTCCAAAGGCACCGGCTTTGTTTAAGATTCCTAGGCCTTTACTACTCATGTGTCCTAATCTTTTATGCCATAAATTGGTTTTATCTTCCTTAACCAAATTAGCACACAAGACAAGATAAAGGCAAACCAAAGACACACATACGATTTCGGCGTTTTCACCTTTCAATCACAAGAGACCCTTTCATAATTTTCATCATTCCCCTCCCCCACCTTCCCTCTAAACCCTCATCTTCTAGAGATGCACAAGAAATCAGATTGTTGCATAGGTCAGGAACATGCCTAACATTTTTTAATTTCAGAATGGTTCCAGAATCGAATTTTAAACAAATATCACCAATTCCAGCAATAAGGCACTTCTTTTCATTTGCAAGTGAGACAGAACCAGTTTTTAGTTCTTGATAGGAATTAAAGAAGTGTTTATATGGTGTCATGTGGAAAGTGCAGGCAGAGTCTATTAACCATTCATTCTTGCATGCAGGCATGGTATTCACAGAGTTAACCAAATTATCACATGATTCTACCACCATAAAAACATTCGCATCATCCTCACTACCCGAGGCCATATTGCAATCATTTTGTTCATTCTGATTTTGATTAAAATTCTTCTTTTTAGGGTTAGGGCATTCTTTCCTAAAGTGACCAATTTTCCCACAGTTGTAACATTTTCTACCTCTAGTCCTGGATTTCGATCTACTCTTACTCCTACCCTTTTTCTTCTCATAGTTATGACCTTGATTCTGATTCTGATTTTTGTTTTGACCACTGTTTCTGTTTTGAGACCTTCCCCTTACCATATAGACTTCACCAGATGTTGATGATTTACCCTTGTTTGCTTTTAATTCCAACTCTTTACTTTTTAAGCCATTAATCACAGTATCAAGAGTTAAAGCATCCCTACTATATTTGTTTGCAGATTTTACATCAGCATAAGATTCTGGGATGGCATTCAAAAGCACAATAGGGGTGTATTCATCAATATGTTTATCTCCAGTTTGCTTGATATCTTGAACCAGTTTTGTGAAGATATCGATGTTATCATCCATATCCTTGTTTAAGTCAAGCTTGAAGCGGAAATTTTTTTCGAGAAGATACAATTTATTTGGCAAAGATGTTTCGAAATACAGTTCTTCCAATTTTTCCCACAAAGCTTTAGCAGAGTCAAGCTTGCCGACTTTTCGTAAAACCGAATCGGACAGTTTTAAAATTATGGATGAATAAGCGCACTCATCCATTTCGGCTATGCTTTCCTCTGTATCATTTTCAGAAAATTTCAATGTAATAGCTTTGAAAACTTTTTCCTTAATCAAAATTCCTCGCATTTTCTGTTGCCAAATTGAAAAATCAGTTTTCCCATTGAAAGGTTCTAAACTATATGCAGATGTTGAAAAGCTAGCCATTTTTAAAACTGATTCGGAAACACCAAACACAAAATACCACCAGAACAGAATCAAGCAGAGTAACAAAGCACCAACAGAACAGAAAAACACGAAAAACACCAACAGAACAGAATCACAAAACCACAGCCTAACTATAGCCTAACCAAGCAGTTCTCAGAAACAATAGCCAATAAGATCAAGATTCATTTAGCAGAATCAGGCAGACAGCTATTATCTCAGAACAGGGCTTGAGTAGGGCAAGAAAGTAGAGACTAATTAACACAGACAGATTAAGCTACCAAACCTATGCAACCACAGATTGAACAACAGAGAGAAGATTAAAAAACATCCACGCAGATAAAAAGGGCGATAAAGCGAGAAAGACCAGCTTACCCAGAAACCCTAGATTAGGGTTTCTATTTTGGATTGAAGGGAGCCCGTAGATTACAGTGAGCCACCGTAGGCCACCGTATGCACCACACTCTACCGTACACCGCCGTACGCCGCCGTACACAACCGTAGCCTCCAAACGCGAACAAGGCTCTAATACCACTGTTGTGGTTGTATACAAGTGCGTACATACGCCAAAAGAATATTACAAGCCAGAAAAAGCCCTAAATACAATAATCTAGGGTGATCCTCACAAAGACGCTCGAAGATACAAGTGGGGGTAGGGATAATAGAACAGAATATCCTATGGGAAATACAAAAGGGACCACCAGCAGGAACTGATCGATACACCTACCAGGCAGCAACCTACAAAACAAAGATCAGTACCAAACAATGAACAGAGTAGAGAACATAGAAAGGGAACGTTAAGAACAACGAAAGATCCACGCAGAGCTAGGAAGCCAAACACGCTGGTGTATGAATCACCAACTCGCCGTCACCGGTGGCAAGCACCTCGGCTAAAGCAACACTTAGGCTCAGTAACCCTTGAATGCCCAGTCCACCATCCGAGTCCCAGCTAGTCCCCAAAACCCCCACTAACAACTCCGACAAAGACACCCTAGTCCACCGCCGGCGACCACTACAAGCCCAAACACCGGTATCCCTTCCTAAGACCTCTCAACCTCACTGTGTGATGATAGCTCACCAAAGGAAACCCCCAACGAGCCCTACAGTGTATACACCAACACTCACACACTCACACCCTCACCAAGAGAGAAGAGGTAGAAGAGAGAGAGACACACGCCGGTGACGAGAAGGAGAGAGAGAAGAATGACGACTCAAAATCTAAACCCTAGATTTTGAAACCTTTACTCTCAATCGCTCTTGCACAGTACGCCTGGGGAGAATACAGAGGATATAACAGCTATCGCAGCAATCGAGGCCAGCTCAGCATGGGAGATCGTGAGCACGTGGGAGGGAGAAGGCGGGAGAAACCGAGAAGCATCCAGAACAAAACCTTTCGGTTTTGCGCTACCAAGTGGGCGGGCCAGCACAGCAGAGGGCTAGGGGGAATGGGCTGTCTATAAATTGGGCTGCCACTATTATTGGGCCAAGCCAGCAGGTCATAAACAGTAACAACTAACATAGAAACTTGCCTTCAATATTGAGCTTTAATTTCGTTAGTCTAAAAGTGTAATCTAAGCAATGAACATATTATGTGGTAGATGTGAGAAATGTTTAGAGATTTTAGAGCACCACGTCATCAGCTGATATAGTGCTCCACAATCAATAGGAGGTTACAAAACTAGCGAAGCAGATACCACGTCATCCAAATTAGTGCTTTCTCTGTTCCAGGCAAAGAGTTCACTATACTATTTTTGGATGTTTCACTTCAAGAGTCTACTTTCAAAAATTATGTTTAAAATTTTCATAATCTTTCATCTTTACCCTTCACTTGTGTTGTAAGCATCTTTGGTTGTGCTTAAATATTTTTGTAATTATGATCAATTCCAATGACATTAATATATCTCTTTATTGTAAGACTTTTCAAACGTGAACTTGAACGAAGAGAGTATAATTTTTGTAATCCCTCATTAGTTGCAGAGTGCGACATCAATTAATGATGTGGTGCTATAAGACCACTAATTAAATATTTCTTTCACCAGACCTACAATACAAATATTGTAAAAGTTACTCAAATCTTTCCTCACTTTCCTAATCCGATTCCAAAATTTCTAACAATCCACTTAAAATGCTCAGGTAACATGGTTAATGAATGGGCGTACCAGACATTGTTATTGCGCAGTTTGAATATTTTCAAGTAAGGTGCACGTAGTGCTTCTAGTTTGTTAAATGGCTGACTATAGTTTCAGGACAGACGTTCGATATTTAGGCCTTGTCTGGTGAAATTTTTTTATAACCAAACTTATCAAAAGTTGACTTTTTTTTTTATTATATAAATAAGCTGACTTTTTAAACGACCAACTTTTAATAAAAATGTGTCTAAAACCAAAATTAAAATGTTGACTTTTAAAACTTGATTATTTGGTGAAAAAGTAACTTTTTGAAAAAATTTAGTTTAAAATAACCGTATTACCCATATAGATATATTATGACTATATTTATCTATATTATTAATTGTAAGTAATATTATAATTACATATCAGACAATAATTTTTTAGGTAATTTTGATTTGACCAAGAAAAAAATTAATAATTTAACAAAATTATTTATCACGTAATTTTAATAGTAATGAATCAAGTGTAAAGAAGAATAATTATATCAAGTAATGTAATAGGCATAAACGGGATGGGAAGACGAAGCAAAAAAGATATATGTGAATGAGTTTAGGGTATTATTAGGTTTATATAAGGATTGATTTATAATAATAAGTAAATATATTAAGGGACAATATGTTATATATTAGATTGTTTACCAACTTTTCAAACGAAACTTATTGTAAAAAAATTACAATTTGTAACTTCTCAAAAATTGACAAATTGAACCCAACTTATCAAAAGTTGGATTTTTCTACCCATATTTATAATTTCTTATCAACTTCTTGAATAATTTGTTTTCAAAATGGATCACAAGACAAGGCTTTACAAAGGTGGATAGTATATATTATGTAGAAGTGAATTACATTCCGTAATCATGTGTTGAATAAGCATCTCCTTACACTTTTCTACCACTTGCATTTATTCCACTTGGACCACTTAAAAAGTTTCCTTTTTATCTCCCACCCATGAAACTACTTTTCTTTTTCTTCCCATTTTTGGTACAGATGATATTTTCATCCATTGTACTGTAGTTAAGCTTCGTTCTTACACCATATATATTTTCTTGATCGTTCATCCACTGTACTTTAGTTAAGCTTCGTTCTTAATTAAGATACAAACATCTTATGAGAAAAATAAAGTTGGCATATTTTGTTGATGTGGACCCTTGTTGATTCACATCGACCAAGAAATTGTAGTTCGCTCTCCCGAATCGTCACTTTCTCTCTCTAACTAGGCTTTATTTTATGTTACGGATTGCGCCATGTGAGTCGACTAGGGTTCACGTCTTTAAAATTTGCTTACTTCATTTTTCTAGAAAGATGTTCATTAACTTTAATGGAAGTTAGAGTATCAGGTCTAAGATTTGTAAGCTTGAGCTTCAAACACAGATAAAACGCAGCTTATTTACAAAAATTGCGTTTCAATGCTGCGGCAGAAAAACTACGTTTTCAAAACGCAGCTGCATTTTAAAACACTAGAATTCTCAGTTTTTTTCCAAAACGTTGATAGAAAAAAAAAGCTCAGTTTTGAAGTGATATCCCAAACGTATTTTTAAGAAAAAAAGTTGCGTTCCGTTTTAAAAACACTACATTAAGCGGGCTCTAACTGAGTAACGTATTCTAGGTCTAATTGAGTAACGTATCATAAGCACAGTGGTAAAATGATTTAAAAAAAAAAAGAAAGTACAAGAGTGTAAGAACGAAGCTTACCTAAAGTACATTAGATGACAATGTCTTTTGGCCTAGATAAAACCCTTCAAATCGGGCAAAGTTTTCTGGAAACAAATGGCCACATGGGATGGACCAGCGTATCAACTCTAGTGATATGCGTCTTGATACGATTCTGATGAACTCGCATCTCACAAGAACTTTTCCCCTTTTTTTTTATGGAATGCTCCAATCATTTTCTTAGACCTTACGATCATAACGAGAAAATATTAAGTGTGAAAGTGATATTCACGTTATTTATGTCACCATGCAATAAAAATGTATCATATCGGTAAACTTATTGATGTAGGAGAGCAAGGTTATTGATCATATTAACAACCTTGCTCGGATGGAACACTTTTATTGGCCGAGTGATATAGATGACGTGGTATCCCATGACACTTGGTATCTAATGGACCTTTAACTCCGAGAAGAAGAGTGGATGTGTAGTTTAATTGTTTGAAACTTGGAACTAATTTCCTTCGTACCTATTTAAGGATGGATGGAATACATTTTCGATAAACTGTACTTTTTTTTTCTTGCACCATTAGATGAATTGTTAGTATTAATTTGATTGCATATTCTAGTCCGTTAAATTTGGCGAAATTGAGAATATAGCCAATTGATCAGAGGTTCAAATCCACTACAAGCCAGTAGTGAAATCACATTTGAAGCAATACAAAATATCCAACTGCAACCTAAGCCAAGAGAGAGAATTGAGTCAATAATGTCAGATGTCAGACCATAAGAAGGCTTGGGCCAATAATGAATATGAGCCTAACTACTACGTATATGATATATCATGCATAAAGTCTCTACTTGGTGATAAATTCGAATCACTTTATTTAATTTGCCCTATAAAAGCTCTCTCATAATCCCTTCTCTCCACAACATTCTCAGTCTTCTTGGGTTTATTATATTGTAATCTTCTTGTTCCCATCATGGCTCAGATTTGTAAGCTTGAGCTTCAAACACAGATAAAATCATCTCCAGATAGGATATTTGATATTTACAAGAACAGAACCAATCTGTTTCCCAAGATCAGTCCAGACAAATACCGAAGCATTCAAGTTCTTCAAGGAGATGGAAAGAGTGTTGGCTCTATCAGGCTATGGACTTACATTTTCTTCGGTGAGTTTTTGAAATGTGTTTGTAGCCTTTGTGTAAGCATTAATTTTCTTATTCACTAAAATTTGGTACGATTATATTGATTGAACCAATCTAATGGTTTTTTGTTTTCGGTTTGAAGTTGTAAATTGAAAAATCTTTTGCTTGCTATGCCTATAATTGTGTAAATGTATGAGCGGTTTTTTCCAGGTAATCCGGTGATTGCAAAGGATAAGATCGAGGCAATAGATGATGAAAACAAGTCAATGACTTTTAACCTAATCGGTGGCGAGGTGGTAAAGTACTACAATAGTTACAAGGCCACCATTGAGGCAACAACTTCAAAGGAGGGACTGAATTTTGTGAAATGGAGAGTTGAATATGAGAAGGCAAATGAGGATGTACCTTCTGCTCACTCTAATCTTCAGTTTCTTATCAATGCCTCCAAAGATGTGGATGCTTACCTTCTAAAAGCATAGAAAGTAAAGAGATCATTACCTCTATTTTCATTGCAGCGTGGACTTTTGTCAAAACAAATACGTCTGATTTAGCAATTACAAGTATTTTAACGAAAGTCAACTCAACTTTGACAATAAGTCAACCAAGAAAAATGATTGGATGTTACTCTAGAGACAACCAATAAAAATGAGGATGTACGTACCTTCGACATTAATAGCTAGCTAATTGTGTATGCTTAATAAATAAATTATATATAGCGCGCGCTTTTAAGCCTAAGAGTGGGTAGTATCCGATCCGTGCCTGTAATAATATCGTCCTCCTCATCATCAGGGTAAGAACTTTCCTTGACAATCACCATTATCAATTGGAGAAAGAAACTTAAACAAGTTCCCTTTAGCCGGTGGCGGCAGTACCTGAAATTTTGGGTAAAGCAGAGCGAAGTGTATGCAAATTCCTCCCTCAAAATGTAACATTGTGGCAGAAATTCGTCTTACTTACGTACACTCATTTTGAAACAGTCTAGCTAGCTAGCTACTATATATATTGAAAATTTTATGAATTGATAGTGCTAAGTTCAACTTGCAATAGAAACAATGTACATGTGGTTTTGACACTAAGGATGAAAAAACAACGGGTCCGTTTGGATACATCGTTTTTGAATTCTATAAATATTCAAATTTCATGGAATTTAAATAATGTGGAATTTGCTTTCAAAATCATAGCAATTTCATGGTTTGGATAATGTGTGAAATTCAATTGTAATTCTAGATTATAGTTAAAATAAGATTTCAATAATATATCAAATATCTAGTTTAGCTTAGTGATAGTGGTGGTTAGTGATTTCAAATGGCAAAGGTTTAAACCTTGCTAATATCAAAATTTTAAATTTTTTATATTTTAAAAAATAAATAGCATATAGTGGTGGTGGTTAACGGTGGCGGTGGATGCCGGAGTTGGTGGTGGTGGGGTGGCGGTTGTTGGAGGTGGCTGCCGAAGGTGGCGGTTGGTGGTGGTCGGAGGTGGCGGTCAGTGGTGGCCGTTGGCGGTGATGGTGGTGGTGAAAGAAGGGTGAGTTGTTATTGTGTTAAGTAATAGAGGAAAAAATGGAACAACATTTTTAATTTAAATTCTTAGGTTCTAGTATAGAATTAGTTTTATGGAATTGAGGCATTTGTAATTACAGTTCATTTCTAATTCAAAATTTTAATTGTGTTCCCAAACGACGGAATTTGATTTAGAGGCTCAAATTTCAATTTCAAGCAATGAAATTTGGGTATCCAAACAAACCCAAGGGATTATGGAATGCATATAATTGATCATATTCCAATTCTGTGTGAAAACACAAGTGCTATCACAATTATACGCTCGCAATCTAGTGCTACATTCAAGCATAAATCACATAGAGATCAGACATCACTTCATCAAGGATCATGTTTAAAAGGATGACATTGATCTAAGATATGCTTCTATATATATAGAAACAATTAGCATACATCTTCACAAAACCATTTGGTGAAATAAGGTTGACAACACCAAGGGGGTGAATCAAAATGATTGATCATATCTAGAGCATTATTTTTATTTTTTAAATGTAATATGTATTACTCTCAATTGGATAGGGTGACGGTTTGCATGTATTAAATGAGTTTATGAACAAGATCAACAAGCATCTTGAAAACAAGTGTTATAGACAGTCGAGTTCTTGAAAATGTCAATTTCCAAGAAAATCCCGAGTCTAGGTTTGATGAACAGTGAATAACACCTAGTTGATCACAGGGAAGTAACAACTATACTCATAAATCCGTTGGCATCAATGGCAGTGATACACTCTTAACACATCAAGATTGATACATATTCGGGTCTTTCAAAATTGAGTAGTTTGTGAGGGTTTTATGTTGGGTAAAATAGTTCAAGGGGTTGATCTGAAATATAAATTCATAGAGGGTTTACCGTATTTTACCATAAAATGAATACTCACTCCAATCCAAACAAAGAGTCCACTATTCTATTTTGAGATATTTTAAGAGTCTATTTTTTAAAATTATTCCTAAAATCTTTATAAGATTGAGTTACTTTGACCAATTCACTACATTAACACTACATTAGTCATGTGAAATCGTCTACCATAAGACAGTCTTATCTAAGTTTTTGCCAAATTTTGATACAAGTGGATGAACAGAAAAAAATATTTGATTATTTAGGAAAATTATTTTGTTAATGTAATTGGATTATGATTTGGATCAGATCTGATTTGCTAAATTATTTGAATTTGGATCAAGATCTAATCCGTTTTAGTTTGTTGATTTGATTCAATTATCGAATAAGTTAATAGATCATGTTGAATTAAATCATGATCCGAGATTGCCAGGCCTAGTTATGATGATTAATTGTAATGATGAAAACGAAATCTTTAAATATCTAAATAATCCGATGAGGTGATGATGCTTCGTCTAAGGATGCCTAATTTAATGATGGTTGATAATGGAAATGATAAAATTTATGGGAGAGTGTTAGGTCAATGGTGATGTGCTCAGAGTATAGGCTAGAGGGGGGGTGAATAGCCTATACTACGTATTGTTAAAAATTTCATCCTAATTTAATTTTTACGTTGGAAAACATGGATGAAATAACTGACAAGAATAGGTCATCTTCCTAGTTCTAGCAACTCAGCCGATGTTGTTATATCTGACGATGTGGATCGGCTTTGAAGAACAGTAATAGGAAGATATTGTTATACTTGGTAGTTAAGAGATTAAGCAAATGAAGAATAAACAAGATTAGTATAACAAATAAGATTGAAGTAACTGTGAGAGAATGTGTACAAGTTTATCATAAGTTAACTAAAATCTTATATTAGATGTATCAATTACTTTCCATAATCAGATTGCACGAGATATGTCGAATATTACATGGAAGATAAGTAAAGGATGAATGTAATAAAAATATGATTTATATTAAAATTCAGCAGAGGTTTGCTTAAGAGCAAACATGCTTAATACATCAACCTAGACTCTCTAACCTAGCAATCTCCTTAGGAAAGAAAAAGGAGAGATTAAGAAAGCAAAATCAAATCTATCGAAAATACATTGGAAGATGTACTCAAAATTAATTGAGGTATCTTCCTGTAGTTTCAACTCGATAGATTTGTTGTGAGAAGAGAATATTAGGCGTTGTTCAAATAGCTGGTATTTGAACAACTGAGTGCGGAGCACTCGGCCAAATGTGATGAGAATTTATTGCACAATCGACAACACTTATAATGTAGTATAAGTCTGCCGATATGAATGCAAGGTGGATTATCAAGTTCTGGCTCTTCATCGAACATCTTCAAGCTTGAACTGTCTTCAACGAATCTCTGAATGCTTGGTCTCTTGCTGAAGATTTTAATTGCAGCAACTGAAGAGACTGAGTCTTTTGAAGGAGTAAAGATCTCAAATCAAAAACTATGTTTTTGATCAAGCACGACTTCTCAGCCTTTGGAATTTCTGTTTATCTCTCTCACACAAAATGTTTGTTCTTACACTTATGTTTTTCTCACTCCTATGTGGTTTTAAGAATGAAAGAACGAAGAACAATACCACAACCTCTCAGAGGTATTCGCATGCACACATGGAGGCTCACTCTTCAGCACTATGGAGATGAGAATGAGAGTCTTCTTATATAGGCTGGAGAAGATGATTTAGTCATTGGAGCTTTTAAAATCTGCCTGTTGGAAATCTGAACAATTTAATGCATCAGAGTGCATTGTTGAATCTGTTGGGCAAGGACCTTCTGTTAAGCTTTTGTCTTGAAGTTGACCCGTGAGTCAGGCTGACAAATTTGGATATATCATGCTTTGCCTGGGTAGTTGCGCATTGTGTTTGGCCTTTTATGGGATGAAACCTTGAAGACTGAGACCAGTACACGAAAGAGGAAATGTCTTCTGAGTAATAGTGAAGACGCATACATCATTGCGTATCTTGAGTTTGTCAGAAAGATCTTGTAACGGATCTATTTTGACTTGTAGCGTTATGAGTAACGACCAATGTTCCTCTTGGATAATCAACTTCTCTGCAGTTGTTCTGATGAAGATCTTGGCCGATACTGAGATCTGCCGATGTAAAGCTGCTGATGAGACATTGCCGATGAACATGTCTGTTGGCGCATGAAGAGCTAATCCATATGAGAGTTGTCATCACTTTGATAGGACAAAGACTCGGACATGTACAGAGACTTCCTAGTCTAATAACCTATGCATTGTTTCAACAAGCTGCCACACTAACCGGTACGCAGTCCTTTTAGCCACTTGTGAAACATGCGTTGTATTGGGAACAAGCAAATCACTGTTTTGGAATATGCATACATATATATCAGCTGATTTACAGGCATATTCCTAACAGAGAGACTATTTTCACTATAAATTTTGTTTATCCGTTACATTATTAATTGTAACTTTAAATTGATGTATATTTAGACAAAACTACTCCTAATTAATTACTTGTCA
This sequence comes from Platycodon grandiflorus, assembly GCA_016624345.1. Taxonomy (NCBI): domain Eukaryota; kingdom Viridiplantae; phylum Streptophyta; class Magnoliopsida; order Asterales; family Campanulaceae; genus Platycodon; species Platycodon grandiflorus. Next base: position 332,514 of record JACONP010000034.1, on the reverse strand, counting down.
TTTGAAGTTGAATAATATATTTCTTATTTTTAAATTACCTTTTAATTCCTAACTATCAACAAACAAGGTATTTTTACCTTTTCTATTTATACTTATTTTTAATAAATTGTTTTATCAATTATGCTTATGATAATTTTTTTGGAACAGACAAAAAAATAAAACAAGACAATTATATAAGAACGAAGAGAGTATGTGCCATGTCTCCATCCTTTTTAAAAATTTGTGATATTCTTTGCTTGGTAAATAATCTTTGTCAAATGTATGACTCCTTTTAAAATAGCTTATTTTTAGTCACGGTCAGTCGAATAGGTTCAACAACTAATGTTTTATTTATAGAAGTATTCCACTAATTTTTTATTAGTGTAATACTCTATGATTATATTCACTTATTTTATTAAATATTTATTTAATTTTCATACATTGGAATCACTAAAAAATTATTATTTTTAATATGCATGTCGTGCATCACGGGAGCATTATTAGTTTAGCTAAATATGATCATATCTTCGATAAGAAAGAAATATGTAAAGATTTGAACCTTAAATATTAGAATGTGACTCATTTTCTTTGGAACAAACCAAAATGAAAAGTATAACTCTTTCCTTGGGCCAAGCGAGTGTTAAATAACTGTTACCCCATCAGTCCTTAAATTATTATCTTGTTTTTTTTTTTGTTCGTCCTTAAATTATTGTCTTGTTTGAAACTTTCTTTTTTAGAATATTAATTTTACTATTTTACTCTTACTTTTTCTCTCTACTTTAATTATGGGCCACATATACATGGATTAAAGGAAACTATAAACTATATCAATATTAATAATCAACTCAATTATTTTTTTAATCGGTGTGCCCAGTCAAACAAAACAATAATTTAGGGACGGATGGGGTACTTAGATTTGGTTTAATATCCAACAATTATTATTTATTAACTAGAATATTAGATTTTCATAAATTTGGAGATTTAGAGCTTTTCCAATGCAATCATCTATCTAGTAAAAAATGCTAGACACGTAAGAAAGATAGATTTTTTCAAAAAAAATCTTCTCCAATGCAAACCTCTAATGCTCAGGTGGAAATAATGTTACATTTAGTTAGAAATACATCACTCGATGATAGCATTGGAGATGCACTTAGATTTTGTTAATGAAAATTTTGTGATATAATTGTTCATCTACATCAATATTGCAAAAAAAAGAATTTGGCCAAAATACGAAAAACACCCCAAAGTATCCACCAAATTCCAAAATTTCCCTAACCTAAGGTTTGCCCTAAAATCCCATCTGATGTTGCTAATTTTTCTAGTTAGTCCCCTGGCCGTGATGGTCGTTAGAAAGTTAACGTTTTTCATCATGTGCCTTATACGTGCGGGGGCAATTAGGTCATTTCCTCATATATGCATAACAACACTAAATAAAAGGGGTCAAAATGTTAAAAAAAAATAAATTATAAGGATAATGTTTGGTAATTCAGTGACTTCTCTTAGTCTTCTGCGTCTTATTCGACGACTTCATCACCCACATCACCATCCTCCGGTCTTCCGGCCTCCCTCCCAAACCCGGTGGCGAAACCAATTCTTCGCTCAGGCCTAGTTCGCACCACACCCTAATTTCTTTTCCCATGCGTCTCTTTCCTCCACTACAGACAAAACCCAAAAAATTTGGCGTCTTCATCATCCCTATTATTCAGTTTTGATCTTCATCGAAAAACACAGACAAAACCCCCACCACAGTAAAGTTCAAAATCAAAACCATACATGTAATGGAATCAATCGGTATTGAAAAATGTTGAATCACCGACAGAAAAACTAACCCACCCATGGCTTGATTGTGGTTTGATTGTGAAGGAGATGAGAGGGATCTGGAAATGGGGTTCAATTCAACCCTAACTTCAACCTTTGTCGTTGAATTTTTTTCTCCATCACCCTCACCTAGGGCACCGGCACTAGTAGTATCAAATTCTAGTAAATGAGAGGGATCTGGAAATGGGGTTCAATTCAACCCCAACTTCAACCTTTGCTGTTGAATTTCTGTCTCCGTCATCCTCACCTAGGGCACCGACACCGGTAGTATCAAATTCCAGTAAAACATTAGGTGTATCAAATTGAATCAGAGGTGATATTTACAAACTTAATAAGACATCGGGAACCCCATTTCTCTCGGCCAGACCTTCTTCCTTGGAGGAGCACCTTTGAAGTCGCGAATATGGCCGGTGACATAAAATGCCTTGTCAATGATGATGAATTCTTAAAGCTTTTCAAGTTCTTTGAAAGTAATTTGATTATGACTTGGTTTATTTTCATTGCTTCCTTCTGCATTAATTCAAAGAAGGCTTAGTTGGCACAATCTTGAACAAACTATGAAATTGAAATGCAGCTATAATAGTCAAAATATGAAGTCAAATTAACCAGAGTAAACAACAATTGCTCAAGAAATCAATATGAGACACGAGAGAGAGAGAGAGAGAGAGAGAGAGAGAGAGAGAGAGAGAGAGAGAGAGGATTGTTATTGGTTTTGAGGAGGGAGGTGACGGGGGGCGACTCTGATGGGTTGGGAGGATAATGGGTTGAGGATGAACAAGCTCCGATGGTTTCTTTAAATCCACTATGACACTTTGACCCCCTTTAACTAGAAAATAAGTAATTTCTTTTTTGATACTTTAACCCCTTTATTTAGTTTTGTATATATGAGGAAATGACCTAAGTGCCCCCGCACGTGCAAGACACATGATGAAAAACGTTAATTTTCTAACACCATCACGGCCAGGGGGCTAACTGGAAAAATTGGCAACATCAGATGGGATTTTGGGACAATCCTTAAGTTGGGGGACTTTGGGATTTTGTGGATACTTTGGGGTGTTTTTCGTATTTTGGCCTAAAATTTTTAGTAATTTAGTGACTTAATTTTATAATTTTAAATATTTTTACTTTCTATCCCACTATTTTTAAATTTTTTTTATTTTTGTGACCTTATTGGAGTATTATAATTTCTCTAGTCATAAATTTTGGTTTTAAAAACTTAAAATCGAGCCCATACTTTATTATGGCTGACAAATCATCAACTACCGTTTACATACAGATGCTGTCGAGGATTTGACTATTGAGATGAGCCAGATCTCACCTCGATTATGGAGCCATTCAATAATCAAAATTCGTGTATCATGTGTTAAATGTAAATGTAACTAATCAGGCTGTCTGCCATTAAAATACTACTATGCTAGCTCATCAAAATTAATGTTATCTTAATATTTAAATGTTGTTAATTTCGTGATAATTTAGAATATCTATATCATTATTTATAAAAATATAAATTTAATTTAAAGGTATAAATATCTGAATAAATTTAATCTAAGATATGAATGTCCAAACTAATCTAGTACCATCGGATCAAACTCATAATATCATACCTTAAATAAAATAGTGTACTATATGCTTGGCTACCTTAAACACTATTGATAGCCATTGATTATATTGTTTTTTTTAAATTATTTAAAATAATTGTTGATAGTATAAGTTTTCAATGTATAATTTTTTATTTCTCTTTTTTTTTGCTTCTCAAAAATTAATTATTTTATCACTTAATATTTTAATTTGTAATAAATATTTCTTCCTAATTTATCTTTTCAATTACTTTTTAACACAATAATAATAGTATTTAATAGGAATATATTAGTCAATCTTTATAGTTTCTTAGAGCATCTACAAGTGGTGTCCCAAAATTACCCTCTAAAATTTAGTTTAGAGATATTTAACCACCCTAGAGCCTACAATGGTGTTCCAAAACCACCCTCTATCCCTAAAATCTTCTAAATAACTCTCTATCACTAGAGAGTAATTTAGAAGAAATATTGACTTTCATTTTGTCTTTCTCACTCCTCCAATTTTTTTTTTTTACCATTTTATCATTACTTTATCTATATTTTAAATATGGGTCGCATACACATGAATATTAATAAAAATTACACACTATACTAATATTAATAATCAAGTAAATTATTTTTTATTAATTTATGTGCCGCGACAAATAAAACAATAATTTAAGGACCGAGGGGTATTTTTATAGAATATATATTTAAAATATAAAATATTTATTTCGATTGTGGTGGGAAAATAGAAATAAAATAGAGGGAAAATATAATACTAGTAAGGTTTGTTAGTTGAAATGATAGATATTTAGTTTTTAAAGGGTTATATATAGAGTGCTTGTTGGAGTAGATTTATTTTTAGAGTGTTAAAAAGTAAACTGGAAGGTGTTTAGAATGTGAGATAGGAGTAATGACTGTGGTTGCTCTTATATGTGTAGATTACGTTAAGAATATTTTGATACATCGGCGGTGTAAACTTTAAATTTACACTTGCGCATCAAAAATATCATTCTATAATGAAACAACGTAAAACTTCATTCAATTCATATCATACAAGATACTAATTGACATTCTACTCTTTAAAAGTTAGCATTTTGATCAACCAATCATATGTCTTTAAATAGAACCTTTGTCATTTTAATTAGTGCTAAAAATTAAAATTTGTGTCTATAAAATCTCTCGTGTAGTTAATATGTAATAAAGAATCAATATGATTGTATTTTAAAAAAATATCTTATCAAAAAATGTGCTTTTTAGGCTACTAATATAAATTTTTTTTTTTTACAGTAATGATGTATCAAAATTTTACTGTTACTTTAGAACGACACTAGATAAAAACTCATACTCCCTCCATTCCTAAATAACTGCAGTACCGTTTTTAAACTTTTATTTTTAGAAAAAAATATTTTTACTATTTTACTTTTACTTGTTTTATTACATTAATGATAGGTCCCACTTGCACATGAGCTTTATAGTAAAATAATAACATATTAATATTTATAATATAATAAATTAATTTTTTTTAATCTGTGTGTCGAGTTAAACAAAATATTTATTAGGTACTGAGGGAGTGTTTTATAGGATTCTTTATAAATATTTACATGAATTACCTAATACCTAAATTTTCCTTTGTACTCCCTTGGTACCAAAAAAATAAAATAAAACAATAGTTCTATTTAAGAGTTAAAAAATTTTTAAATTATATTTTTACATGTTTTTACCAACTCCAAATTACACTAAATGTTTTCTCTTTTAAGGCAGCAAGACTAATACTGTAGTTTGGATCTCCATGCAAAGATAAGAGTGTCCACAATGACTCACTCCCTCAACCCTCTAATAGTAATTTTAGAGTTTTTACCTCTACTTAATCTCACAATGGCCCTCTAGTTCACATTTTTTTTCTCTAAAATTAACAAAATCACCCTTCAAATATAGAATGTGTTTTAACATAAATAGTGACTTAAATCCTCCATTCTCCTCACTTTATTTGAGCACAATATATTTTTGTTTAATATTTTGGAATGAAAATTATTAAAATGAGTAATGCTATGGGTACCTAAAGAGTATCAAATTTTTTACACCAAATGATGTATCACCTGATGTAGTACAAAAAATAAAATTAAAAATCAAAATTAATGCATCACATCAACTGCTACATCAGGTGATACATCATTCGTACAAAAATTTAGTACTTTTAGGTATCCATAACATAACTCTATTAAAATATACTCCATCCGTCCTTAAATTATTGTCTTACTTTTTTTTTTGTCCGTTCCTAAATAATTGTCTTGTTTGAATATTTCCTTTTTAGGACATCACTTTTTCCATTTTACCCTTACTTTTCTCCCTACTTTAATTATGGGTCACATACACATGAGTATTAAAGGAAACTACACACTATATCAATATTAATAATTAAGCCGTTCCTAAATTATTGTCTTATTTTTTTTTAATCTCTGTGCCGGGTCAAATAAGACAATAATTTAGAGACGGAGGGAGTTAAATATATTTTTCATTGTATATTAAATTTAAAATGTTTTATTTTAATTGTGGTGATAAAATATAAATAAAAGAGAAAAAATATAATGATAGTTAAGTTTGTTAGTTGAGAAGAGAGAGATTAAATTTTTAGAGTATTATATAAAAGGTGCTTATTAGAATACATTTTTTTAAATGTTAAAATGTAGTTTTGAGTGTGAACGGGGTTTGATTGCATTAGCAGCCATTAACTAAAATCGACAGGTTGGAGTGAAGATAAGGCCAGCCTTTACCGGCAAAGGCACGTCATGACACACCAACCCAATAAAATAATAATAAAATAAAAGGTGCTTATTCGTAAGACAGTCTTACAGTTCTTGTCATTAGTCTTGTCGTCACGTTGTTAATTCTGTTTTAGAGCTAATAAGAAGCTCTCTACGTAATGGAAAAGCACAGTAAGTCTGTAATCACATAGTTATTTCTTGGTTATAATTGAATGCAAGCATTGTTAATTTACATTGCAACCTTTCAATAGGGTAAATTCAAAACAATTCTTTTGGAGCTATTCTTGACAATCCTGAATCTCACCTTCTAGGTAATCATGCTATTTATTCAAGTTTTGTTAATCTTGTATAGTCCCGTCCTTCCTAAATAACTGTCATGTTTTTTTTTTCGTCCATTACAAAATAATTGTCTAGTTTCTAAACTTTTTTTTTTTAAGAAAAACACTTTTAGAAAATACTTTTACTATTTTACCCTTACTTGTTTTTGTTATTTTAATAATGACTTCCACTTGCATATGAACTTTAAAATAAAATAGATAACATACTAATATTTATAATAGAGTCAATTAAATATGACAGTTATTTAGGTAGAGAGGGAGTATATACTTGTCTAGCTATAGCTTAAAACACTATTGATATTGGAGCCACTGATCATTGTTTTTGCTTGTTGATCCTATTTCTGTTCACTCACTCATTCATCTCCCAAATGGTCAAACTGCTAATATCCCTCAAAAAAGGCACAATTGTTTTCAAATTCAACTTAGGTTATGTTTGACTACTCAATGTCAAGCTTTAAATTGAAATTAAATAAATAATTTGAGCTCAACGGAATTCAAATTATTTTTTCAATTCCTATTTTAAGCTTTCGAATTAAGTATCTAAACATAGCCTTACTTTCAGCTAGCTAGCAAGCGAGCTAGTGACGGGTAACATACTATTGTTTTCTTTCTTTTGGTTTTACGAACCAAGCACTCAAGAAGCTCTAGGGGATTGGTACATTAGATGAGGCCAATACAAACTTGTTCTACCAAAGAGAGAGTTGTTCTTCAGAGTTATGTCCAAGCTTCTAATTTAAAAAAAAAAAATTTTTGTGGTGTTCGAAAGGGGTGTGAGAAGCGATAAAACCTGAAACCTACATATGTAATCATTGTTCATTGTTTGTTGAGTCTTATAGTGCTCAAGATATAATGTAAGTCTTTGGCATTTGAGGCTTGGTCATCTTCCTTTAGCTTCTTTTAAACAATTAGACTTGTATTTTGTTGATCATAAATATAAACTTCCAATCTGTGATATATGTCACCTTGCTAAACAAACAAAGTGACCATTTCCTTTTTGCACTTCTCTTTCTTTTGAACTATTTCCCTTGCCTTTTTTTTTTTTTTTTTGGGGGGTGAACCTCGGTCCCAATCGATATATATATATATATATATATATATATTAATATATATACTTAGTTTGTCCTAATTACACATAATGTCTTTAATACCTTTAATTTTTTGGTTGAAAATAATTATATTATATATATTAATCAAATCAGCTTGAAATTGTAATCACACAATAAAATAGTTAAAAAAAAATTAGTAACGCTTTAGTTTTTTAAAATTTAAATAAATAATTAAAAAGTACCTCTCAATTAAAACGAAGGGGAATACTTTTACTTTTTAAAGTGTACACTTGGAGCCCGTTTTGTACAGCGTTTACAAAACGCAGTGTTTTAAAAACGCAGCGTTTTAAAAAATGCAGTGTTTTAAAAACGGAGGTCTTTCCTTATAAATACGTTTGGGATATCTCTTCAATAAGTAGCTTTTTTTTTTTTCTAGGAGCGTTTTAAAACCTGCGTTTTGGGAAAAAGGAATTCAAATGCTTTAAAACGCAGCAGATTGAAACACATTTTTTGCAAATAAACTGCGTTTTATCCCTGCGTTTTGGCCAAAACGCTCGACCAAACGGGCTCTTGGTTTAGAATATATAAAAACAGAAAAATGTAAAAACTTATTGAATGGGGTAATGTATTAATTTGAGGAGAAAATGGCTATATAAATGCCTGCCTGCCTGCATCTGATCACTTCACTACACTCCAAGAAACTCAAGCTTTGCTATATACAGTGAATCATCATAAATAAAGGCCAGGGGAAGATATGGCACTTACCGGAATTCTTGTTGACCAAATAAGCATCAAGTCAGATGGGGATGTGTTCCATGAAATCTTCAGAGACAGACCTCATCATATCTCAAATATGAGCCCTGGCAATATCCAAAACGTTGATCTGCATGAAGGTGATTGGGGAACTGTTGGATCTGTTATCTTCTGGAATTATTTCCATGGTAAACCACCTTCTTCTTCTTCTTCTTCTTCTTCTTCTTCTTCTTCACGTTTACGGTCTGTATTTTGTCAATTCAGGTTCTATAAACCTTGATCCAGATCAAGCAAGGAATTTATAACCAAAAATCATAAATCTTTTGTAGAGAATTGTATACTGTAAGGTGTTGACTATACAACATCTTAATGAACTGAGGTATTTTTAAAGGGCAAAAACTTTGAAAAATCCTCTTCAGGATATTTTCTGAATGTAAGACACAGATCACTCTGACCAGTGACCCTATCCATAGTGCGTTGATGAACGAAATGAAAGAGTGGACTCTATCTTATTTACTACTGTCAAATTATAAAATGTTGTACAAAGTGATATTGGGCATGAGAAAACATTTGTATTCAACTATTTATGCTGAAAATTTGAATTGTCTTTCTTAAAAACCCAAAAATCCTCTCAAATACCCACAAAACATTAGAAGACATGGTTTTCGAGAGAAATTGTGATGAGTTAAGAGGAAAGAGAAAAATAATTACTACTTCATACAATAATTAAATTCAAATAAGGGTAGATCGATCTTTTTATGATTTTTCTTAATTTGTGTAAATTTCTAAAACGACAATTATTTTTGTGACGGAGGTAGTAAACATATTATATGTATATCGGATGGTGAAATTAATTGCATGCTCTTATGTCATCTAAGATCTAGATTTTAGATTTAGATGACTCTTAAATAGATTAGATTTTAATATGATATTAGAATGATTAATTACTTATGAGTTTTTGTAACACCGTTTTATTGATCCTAATTCGTAAAACGACGGTATTTTTAACATTTTTGCCTTAATATAAGCCTCTACAGTGCTTTCTATGTTGCTAGCTACTTCAACTTGTACGCTCTATTTAATACTCTTTTAAAATTGAGTTGTTTCCTGTGAGATCATTTTACGTATTCTAATTCGTAAAATGGAGTCTTGCTATCTCACAGCTCAGCTCACCAGCATACGATGAGTCAGATCAGAAAAAATTCGTTTTATAAATAATACCCGTAAGACGATCTTTTCTAAGTTTTTGTCATCAAAATTATTGTGATTGTGCTAAACCCTTAACTTCTTATCATGCCACAGATTTAGAGTTTTTCATACAACTTGGTCACTACGCTAACAATATTAAAGAATTTAAGTTGATCACTACGCTCACAATATTAAAGAATTTGAATTGATACATACTCATCTTGGTGAGGAGTAAGGACTATAAGGACAGAGACCGACACAATCAAAGATTTTAGATAGACCTGTCAAAATCATAGTCAAACTTGTGTGTGCTTGTTTTATTTTATTAGTCCCTCCTTTATCCAAAAAAGAAAAAACAAATTTTATTTAATTTTTAGTCAATTTAATTAAAATATGTTTAAAAATTAATAAAAAATTATTATTCTTAAAATTTTTAAAAATTATTGTTAATATTTTTAATATTGCATCAATAATTGATTTTTTGTTACTTATGACGTAATTAATGTATATTAAATAATTATTTAATATTATTTTAAATTATTTTTTAATGAAAATATAACTACTTTTTTTAAATGGAGCAAGTATTATTCTTTTTCCATTCATAATTTTTTTGTCATATAGCGTAATGTCGTAGCAATTATTCTGCTTCAAAAGATACTTCCCGTTCCTAAATTATTATCATGTTTAATTTTTATAGTTAAACAAGATATTTTTAAATATAAATTTTACATATATTATTTATTTTATTCTTTTAAAATTATAAAATATGTAATTCGTAGTATTATAAAAGTACAACGAATTACGTGTTTTATGAAAAAAATATATATATATATGTCAAATATTCATTTAAAAACATCTTGTTTAACTAAAAAAGTCAAACAAGACCGTAATTTAAGAACGGACGAAGTAATTAGAAAAGTTGTCTATTCAAACTCCCAAAAGAACAACCGAATCAATCAATACTTTGAACTAATCATCATCCTTAAAAAAAAAAAAGAACAAAAGAAAAGAAAAGTAGCTTACACGTTCTACATATGAAAAGTTTTTATAGCTTAAGATCTTAGGCCATGTTCGCATTTGTTTGTAGTTTGTAGTTTGATTTTTCTCTTTTATCTCTCTTACTTTGATTTGTGTGAAAATTTTCATTTTCTTCGTAATACAATAGATGGCAAAGAGAGAGTTGCAAAAGAGATTATTGAAGCAATAGATGAAGAGAAAAAGTTGGTGAAATTCAAGGTGATTGAAGGAGATCTTCTGGAGTTCTACAAGGATTTCACACTCACTGTTCATGTTGATACCAATGGAGAAGATAACTTGGTCACTTGGACTTTTCACTACGAGAAGCCGCATCAAGGCATTCCTGAACCAACTTCACTCATGAAGTTTTGCCTTAACGTCACCAAAGATATCGAAACCCATCACCTCAAGTAACAGTTCATATATATATATATATATATATATATATATATATATATATATATGTGTGTGTGTGTGTGTGTGTGTGTGTGTGTGGTAAGAATGTCCATTGATCAGGATAAAAGGAGTTTGAATTTATATAGAGATTGTGTTTTTGTTTTGTAGGAGTGATGAAGGTAAGGGGCCATTAACTGGAAAGCTTGTTAAGCAAGTAAATATAAAGTCAGATGGGGATGTGTTCCATGAGATATTCAGATACAGACCACATCACATCTCAACCATGAGCCCAGCCAATATAAAAAATGTTGATTTGCACGAAGGTGATTGGGGAACTGTTGGATCTGTCATCTGTTGGTACTATTTCCATGGTAAGCTAGCCTATTTTTTTCTTATACTTTTACAGTTCGATTGTTACAACGTTTTAAAAGATGCAATGTTTTATAAATTTAGTTTTTTTTTTTTTTTTATAAATACGTTTGAGATGTCATTTTAAAATGTAATTTTTTTTCTTCTAGGATTTTAAAACATGTATTTTGGAAAAAAATTTGGGAGTTCCAGCATTTTAAAATGCAGTTTATTCTGCCGCAGTATTGAAACACAATTTTTGTAAATAAGTTTCGTTTTATCCCTACGATTGGGCCAAAACGAACGACCAAACAGACTCTTAACTATTGTTTATATCACTAAAAAACTGATCGGATATAACAATTTTCTTTCATTGTAACAAAAAAGATGGAAAAGAGAAGGTTGCTAAGGAGATCATTGAAGCGATAGATGAGGAAAAGAAGTCGGTGACATTCAAGGTGATTGAAGGAGATCTACTGGAGTATTACAAGGATTTCATACTCATTGTTCATGTCGATACCAACGGAGAAGACAATTTGGTCACTTGGACTTTTCACTACGAGAAGCTGCACGAGGGCATTCCTGAACCAAATACACTCATGGACTTCTGCATCAATGTCACCAAAGATATTGAGACCCATCACCTCAATTAGTAGATCGGATAAGGGCTTCGATCATGGCTAAGAAGTGTTTGAAGAATAAGAAGAGCTTGAGTTAATTTGTGGTAATTACACTTTCCTTTTCAAGAGTGATGTGTATTACATTTTCCGTTTTCAAGAATGATGTGTGAGGTGTGGTATTGTGTTAAAGTTTATGTAAATGTATATGTTGTAATTGGTTATGCATGTCTACTTTAATGTATATTTTTGTGTGTGTGTGTGTGTGTGTTTTTTTTTTTTTTGGTGGCAAGTCTAAACACACATACACACACACACAAATACACAATCTTGCAAATTAACCTAATCACCATGAAGATCCATAGCTAGCTTGTGGCACTGACATCCTGAGGACCTCACTCATCTAAGGTCCATTTCGTTTACAAGATATCCATCAACCTTACCAAGCAACAAACATAAGTTGTGATGATAAATTACCTGCTCTATCCGTTCTATTCAATGAGTCCACATTTAAAAGATCTAATAATTATAAAATATATTCTCTCTTTTTCAGATAAATGTTTCTCGTTGACAAAGCATATGGATTAAGAAACGTAATTAATGATGAACTGTAAAATATGTTCCAACGATAATACCTATTACATATTAAGTAGTGTATTAAAGCTTAAAATACCAGGTAATACAATATGGCACAGTGGTCAAGACTACATTTACTCCTTGGGGGTGCTAGTTCAAATCTTTTGAGCAGAATCACTCCTTCATTAAATTTTTTTCTTCTCTTTTGGATAAGAGTGAAGAGAATTAATATTAACTGAGTTCCACTATCCTAAATAAGTGGGTTTCTCTAGGATATGTTATATTTATATTAAATGAAGTTTTAAGGGTATATTAGGAAGAATGATAAAAAAATTTACATCATTTTCTTTTGAAACATTAGTTGAGATATCTCAAAATAAAAAGTATGAAGATTAATCCCGGAGGGAGTATTAAAATTATCAAAGTTGGTCATAATTACAAAAATGTTAGAGCTAACACATGTGATAGGTAAAGTTAAAAAATATGGAGAGATTGAATGTTTAATTTTTGAAGAATATGTCTCCTGTTAGACCGTTTTATGGATCCTAATTCGTAAGGCGGAGCTTCACTCTCTCACAGCTCAGCCTACCAACACACGGTTGGTCGGGCCATGAAGAGTGAAGACCCGTCTTACAAATAATACCCATAAAACGGCCTTTTCTAAGTTAGAAAAAACTTAAAACCATTTTATGGGTATTATCTGTAAGTAGAGGTGGCAAACGGGTGGATTGGGCGGGTATGGGCAACGCCTATATGGGGGATGGGCTTAAATAGGCAGGCAAGTGAGTGCCCAATTAATAAAATGGACAAAAATGGGCGGGCCTCAAATGGACTTGGACGCCCATGGGCACCCATTTACTCCTTAAAATAAAAATAAACACAAAGAGTGCGATTACTAAAATTGGTTTTAAACAAATTTTCAACCAACTATTAATTATAGCAGTTTTTTATTGCTATATATTGTGTTAATGACTAATGATTACTAAGAAATACTCTCACAATTCTAGAATAAAAATTATAGTCAAATTAACTAAATTATTGTAGCAGTTTTTTATTGCTCTTTTATTTTAGGTTGTTCTAAAATAAGCACTTCATCCGTTCCTAAATTATTGTCGTGTTTTAGTTTTTTTAGTCAAATTGACTATTTTTCAAATAAATATTTGAATTATATATATTTTTATTTGAAAAATAAAAATAGGACAATATGGAGTATATATTATTCAAATTTTTATTTTGAAAAAAAGTTCATTTGAGTTTTAAAAGTTAAATAGGACAATATTGGAATTGAGGAAGTATTTCCTTTGATTTAAAAAATTAAAAATTCTCTTAAATAAATTATCGTAATAAATACGGAGAGAGGTACATCAAAGGAAACATCATCCATCTTCTTCCGTGCAATAGACGTGGAAAACAAGCAAAGGGTGGGTGGGTGGGTGCAAAGCAAAATGGCGTGGCAGGTTCTTCGTGGTGACTATGGAATGGGGACATTGTTCTCCATTGGGTATCCACCGGGCATCAATGGTAATATTAATGGGTTAAATGAGCGCCCCGTTAAGTCTTAATGTGTCTATTAAAATTAATGATCTTAAAGGAGTATGTTTACTAAATCTTTATGTGTCTATTAAAATTAAATGAGCGCCCAGTTAAGTCTTTATGTGTCTATTAAATCTGTCCATATTCATTAATTAGTGGACAGGCTGGACGGGCATATGAACATGGACAAATATTGCCACCTCTAAGCACAACCAAAATAATTACAATACAAGTCGAGGATAATGATAAAAGATTTTTAAAATTATAAACATAATTTTTTGAAAGTAAACTCTTTAAATAAAATATCTAAAAATAACATAATAAACGTTTTACCTAAAACAGAGGAGTAGTAGTTATTCTAAACTTAAGGCGAATAGTTTCCAAAAACTACGTATATTGTGGAGCCTTTTATATATTTCAAGGAATTTTGATAAATTTTGATGTGTATATTCTGGTTCGATCTATAGAGCTTATCGGCCCAAGCAAATGAGATTTCAATGACAAAGGGGTCATTCTACTATACTCTCTCCGTCCCGGATAAATGTTCCTAGTGGATAAAACACAAGAATTAAGAAATATAATTAATGATGTGCTGTAAAATGTGTTCTGACCATAATACCATGAACATTAATTGAGTTCAACTATTTTAAATAATTGAGTTTGTTTGGAATGTGTTATATTAAATGAAGTTTTAAGGGTATATTAGGAAGAATTGTAGAGAATAGGTAGATCAAAAGTTTTTAGGAACATTAGTTGGGACATCTCAAAATAGAAAGTAGGAACATTTATCTAGGACGGAGGGAGTATATGTTATCCTTCAGCCTTAACCTTAAGTAAACCACTTTTTAACGTTAAAAATAGGGAGAACTTCAGGCGGGTCCCTTTTGATGAATTTTCAACAAGTTTAGATCCCGATATTTGTTTCAAAGCGTAAAAAGATATTTTTGTTACGAAATATCATCTATGCCCTTAAAAAATAGGAAACATGAACACTATACATCGCAAAATAAAATTGATGCATTTTAATTCTAAATTTGATGCATCACGATGCCCAAAATTGAACTAAGAAGTACTATTTTAGTGCATTGCGATGCAAAACTTTTATTTTCGATGCATCGCGATTTCCTTGAGAGTTCAAAATGGGCACCACACCCATAATTTTGAACTTCACGCCCGTTTTAAAATTGATGCATCGCAAAATAAAATTAATGCATCCTGATGCTAAAAATTGTACTAACAAGTACTGTTTTATTGCATTGCGATTCACAACATTACACTTGCAATGTATCAAAGTGTGCATTGCGATGCACAAAATTATACTAATAAAGTAATGTTTTGTTGCATTGCAATATACACATTTTATTTCCAATGCACAAATTTTATTTCTGTATACTTCACTGGTTAGATATTAGAAATATGTAATACAGGATTAAAAGTTTACAATTTAAGAATGAAAAATTTCTTTATATATATATAATTTTCAATAAACGGGTTATGGGTTATAACAGGACTTTTGCCTATACTACATTAATGAAGCTTTATCTTCAAGTTGGAAGTTTTGACAAGGTTTGTTCAAGCTGCCCTACCTTCTTCTATTGAATAAGTATTTCTCTTTCGCCTTTCGGCTAGGCTTCGATTCCCCTTTGGATTGTTTAAACGAATGCATCCTAAGACAGATAAAGTCTCTCATTCGGTCTGAACCGGAAAAAGAGATAGAAGGAAAGTATGAGCGAAAAAGAATGATTTTTAGGTTGTTATGGGGCATTTTTGAAATAATTGGACCATTTATCAATTAAACTGACTTTATCGGTTTGAAACAATTATCGTGGTAAATCTCAATAAAAGTACCGCCCATAATTATTCTTTAAAAATATTTAGTGTTCCCTTTTCTCTCATGGGGCATGGCCAAGAGAATGACGAACATGCCGCAGGGGTTCCCGCGCTCTCACGAATGCTCATTTTGCAAATTAAACAATACAAAGTCGGGTATCCTGAAATTCGTAAAGAATCAACTATCAGCTTGACACCCCTATATGCCCAATTTTTTATGCATCATCAGAATTATTTTCGGCTTTGTAAGGTGGCTTACCAAATCTGCGATTTGCATATATATAATTTGTAAAGATTCCCTTCAAATACAAAATATATAGAGAGGAAATCCACGAGATATTCCTACTTATTGCCCGGTTTCTTGACAAATTGTATATTCGCGCTTTGAAAGAAAAGCTTGATCTAATGATGTGTGATAATGGAAAATGAACTGTTAAAATATATCTCAAATTCATAAGGATTTTGGAATCCTACACAAACTAGGATTGTATTAATTAATCCTAAAGTTAATTAGAGAATGTTAAACAATTTTATACTAGTCATAAAATGATTCATTTATTGACATGGATTAAGAGTCTTAATCTCAATTTGTTAAGGTTTTTCAGAGACACAAATTGGGGAGAGATGGACGACAGACACAGTTGGTGGTTCGACCCCCTCAAAATAAAATTCTTAGACCAGGGGCCGATCGAGAGGGTTCACGGAATTTTTATAAATATATCAAAATATGACTTTGAACTTCTTTTAAAAAAGAAAGTTTAC
This sequence comes from Platycodon grandiflorus, assembly GCA_016624345.1. Taxonomy (NCBI): domain Eukaryota; kingdom Viridiplantae; phylum Streptophyta; class Magnoliopsida; order Asterales; family Campanulaceae; genus Platycodon; species Platycodon grandiflorus. Next base: position 315,989 of record JACONP010000034.1, on the reverse strand, counting down.
TTTTACTAAAATTTAAGAATATTAAGTATATTTTCACTGAAAAATTCAGATTTTAGCCTAAATTTTTTGTGATTATTATTTTATTAATTTTATTTGGCTAAATACGTATTGGCCCCCTCCAAACCCGAACTTTCGGGTTCAATTCCTTTAAGTCGGTTTGACGTCTGGGTACCGATTTTGGGATGATTTCATGAAAATTTTGGGCCTTTTAATTGGTTCATTTATTTCTATACAGAAATGAGACAGATCTCATTCATCTGGAAGTCGAAGCTACTTAATAATGTCACTGCCTAAACAAAATAATGCAGATGTACATATTAAACATCTGCTATGCGTAACTATCTACACTCTTGGTAAACAATTTGAACGACCTTAGCCTTCAGCTGGACACGTGGCAGGTATTGCGGCTTCATAGGCTCCAGCTGGGCAAACGCCGAGGTGACATACGCCCACCTCAAATATGACGACCTGGAAATCACTATACGACAGGTCGCCCACCTCACCAGTACACTCTCCCAGCACGCTGACACAGGGGTCAACAGTGCGACCTGGGGAACATCCCAGGTCGACCACATCGACATTAAGCGACCTGAACACACCAGGCCGACCTTGACAACGACGAGCGACCTGGGAGCATACCAGGCCGACCTCGGCGTAGCCCCTTCAGCTCGGCAAGTGATGTCCTATACAGAACAACCCCTCGCTTGGGAAGAGTCCTGCTACAACTTTACATATCAGTCCTAAGCATATAAGGAGACATATTCCGAAAGACATGGGGATCATATCGCCCCTATTCCGAATCCAACCAGGATTATGATTCATCTCTCTATAAAAAGCACCCTCAACAGGCCTCATAAGGTACATGCAAATTACTTGCTTACAGATTCTATTAGCTTTACCTCTCACACGAAGTATTGCTGATTCTCACGCTCGAGGGTTATTGTTGGGATAACCCAGCACCCCTTACGGTTTCTTTGATTGATCACAGGTTCGAAGCTACTTGCACTTCAAGGACAATCCCTGCAATGCAAAGCCGAAATCCTACTAGACTACACACGTGGACCTGACACGTTCACATACAATCTTTTTTGGCGTGATCAGTTTGGTTTCGTTGCCGGGACTAGAAGTTTTTTTTGTGATCAAACATGGCAACCTCCAAACAAGTTTCCAAGCCTGCAGCTCCAGCAACAACACCAGGCATGCCGCTGCCGCCCGCCTACGACAATCCCCCGAGCAAGTTGAGAAGGAGTCACCGCGGTGCCCTCGTCAAGTCTTCCTCTTCACCAAAACACCCGAGCCAAAAGATTAGCTCAGGCAATGAGGAAAAAAGCGATGGGCAAACGGCCGACCCAGCCCGCTAAAGGACCAGCTAGGTCGATTCAGGAAGGACAGACGGTAAGCCCAACTTCCTCGAGCAACGAGGTCTCTGGAAACAGGGACGACCTCGTCATGGTGGAAGACAGGCCACCTCGCACGCAACAAGAGATTGACCTCGCTGAGCTGGAACATATAAGGAAAGAGAAGGCTTTCCTCGCAAGGCAGAGAGAACTGGAAGTACGCGAATACGAGCTATCTCGCAAACTAGCCGCTCAGGCACCTCAGCTACCAATCCCGAGCTCGTATCCTCCTCAAAACGATCACCACGATGGCCGACCAGGTAGGAGCGAACCCAGGGATCTGCGGGCTGACAGTCGCCATGGGGAGTCCAAGGTTGATACTATCAGGGGAAGTGCTAAAAGTCGACTGGGACGAAGGGTGGAGGCACATCAGAAATCCAGCGTCAAAGATCGACTGGGAACCCCAGATAGGGAGCGACCTAGAGGAAGTGTGTACTCAAGAATGGGAGCCAGAGCTCGAGAGCCCAGTCCGCCCCAGTCTTACAGATCCTGTCGAGTAGAGCATGACGAGGAGCGATCACGCAGGCCGGAGGAAGCTCGCAGCTATAGGTCAAAACGCAAATCCATCCAACAAAGTACCTCCAATAGCGATGCATCCTCACACAAATACTCCAAGGTTGACGGCTACGACCGCCGATCTAAAAGGAGGGGGAGGAGCAGCGACCTGGAAGATGAGGTACTGCGCAAGATGAAAGACAGGCTGGAAGCCCTCGAAAGAGGTAAAGAAGGCAAGCTATCAGGGAGCGTGATAGCAGCCTTCTACAGAAGGATCAGGGATACTCCTCCAAATCATCGCCTGATGCTACCATCTCTGAAAAGTTATGCCGGAAACACAAATGCTCAAAGCCACGTATCGAGCTTTGAGGCAAAAATGGGAGTATGCACCAGGGACTTGGATCTGTGGTGTGTAGTGTTCAAAGACGTTTGAGGAGGTCGTCCTAAATTGGTTTGAAGAGCTGGGAAAAGAGTGCTGATCGACACAGGAGCAGGGAAGAATATCCTCTTCTACAAATGCTTCCAGGCGATAGGACTTGGAAGTTCGCATCTGACTCCGAGTAGAATAAAGCTGGAAGGCTTTACTGGACACAAGGTCGCTGTTAAGGGCACAGTCGACCTCAAGGTGGTCCTCGGTTCCAAAGACAACTCTCGCACCGAGGTCGTTACCTTTCTGGTCCTCGATATTCCCTCTCCATACAATGCCATCTTGGGCCTCCCAACCCGCACAAAGTTCGAGATGATGATTTCCCGCCTTACTAAAGAATCAAATTCTCCACGTATAACGGGGTCGGAGAGGTGAAAAATGACCCAAGAAGCACTCTAAACCACCTCCTCGAGGAAAGAAGGCCGAGGAAGCTCGGCTCGAAAAAGAAAGGTGGCTTCAGTCCACGAAGAGGTCCATCAGGAAGACCTCGATGACAAGCGGCTGAAATCAGTAATCATCAGAGAGGGCACCAAGGTAAGCCCTTCTGGAGATCGAGCATAGCAGCCCTTCTGGAGATCGAGCATAGTAGTTAACGGGGGCTGGCTTCTCCAGCCCGCACAATGAGGTCAACGAAGTCGACGATGAGCCCAACGTGTCCAGAATGGACGCCGAGCGCACCAACTCGCCCCCGATCACCCAAATGCTTGAACAAAACAGTCTCTCTACCTCACACCGCGAGGAAGGCCCAGATGACGACCTGCCCGACGTGCCCACTTCGGACACCGAGCAGGTCGACTCATACCAGGTCACCAACGATGACACGAAGAGGCCAAACAAAGTCATCACCGCTGAAAGTCTAGACCCAAGGGATCAGCCTGAAATTCAACCACATGAGGACCTTGACGAAGTGATCGTCAATTTCGACTTCCCCGAACAAAAAGTCAAGGTCGGGCTGGAAATTGACAAGGAAGAAAGGGAAGCAATAATCAAATTCCTCCGCGAGAATAAAGATGTATTTGCATGGAGGACAGAGGACATGGAAGGAATCAGCGAGGAGGTCGCTGTGCATAAGCTGAATGTAGACCCAACCATAACTCCTGTCCAACAACGACCTAGAATATTCTCCCCAGAAAAACAGGCAGCGATCAAGGAAGAGGTTGACAAGCTACTCAAAGCAAACATTATTGAGGAAGTCTTCTATCCGACCTGGATCGCAAACGTGGTAATGGTTAAGAAAACAAATGGAAAGTGGAGGATGTGCGTTGACTTCATAGATCTGAACAAAGCCTGACCTAAAGACTAGTACCCATTACCAAGGATAGATCAGCTGGTGGATGCAATCGCAGGCCACAAAATACTTAGCTTTATCGACGTATATTCGGGGTATCATCAGATATGCATGTGGCTCGCCGACCAGGAGCTAACAGCCTTCCGAGCAGTAGGCGCCATCTATTGCTACAAGATGATGCCATTCGGGCTCAAAAACGCAGGGGCTACCTATCAACGGATGGTGAACAAGGTCTTCGGAGACCAGTTGGGAAGGAACGTTGAGGCCTACATCGACGACATGGTCATCAAGACGAAGCAAGCCAACCACGTTGACGACCTGAAAGAAACCTTCTCCAATCTCAGGAAAAACAAGATGAAGCTCAATCCAGCCAAATGTGCCTTCGGGGTAAAGGCAGGCAAATTCCTGGGATACATGGTGAACGAGAGAGGTATTGAGGCCAACCCAGAAAAGATCCAAGCCTTGGTCGACATGAAGGCCCCCAGCTCGATCAGAGAGGTGCAACGACTGAATGGAAGAATCACGGCTCTTGGGAGATTTATAGCAAAATCGGCAGAAAAGAGCCTCCCATTCTTCAAGACACTACGAGGAAGTAAGAAGTTCGCCTAGAATGAAGACTGTGACAAAGCCTTCGCCGAGCTGAAGACCTATCTAGACAGCCCGCCACTACTTACAAGCCCGGCACCAGGAGAACACCTCTACGTCTACCTCGCCGCCTCGTACACGCCTATCGCAGCACCCTACTCAATGAACGAAATTTGGTCCAAAATTCGATATACTACGTCTCGCACGCACTTACAGATGTGGAAACAAGATATCTAAACGTAGAGAAAGTAGTACTAGCCCTGATCATAGCGACAAGAAAGCTGATATAGTACTTCCAGGCCTATGCCTTGACGGTATACACCGACCTCCCACTCAGGTAAATCCTTCACAAACCGGATGTAGCTGGGAGAATGTTAAAGTGGTCCGTCTAGCTCTCAGGATACGACATTACATACGAGCAGCGCAAAGCAATAAAAGCCCAAGTACTTGCGGACTTCATCGCTGAAACATCATTTGTCAAGCAAGATCAAAGCCCGGCCACCACGCTGACCAAGCTGACATCTTCGACAAACCCTCCCAGCCCGCCCAAGCATATCAAAACGCCGCTCGTCACGCCCTGGCCACCGCACCATTGGACACTCTATGTTAATGGCTCGTCAAGCAAGGCAGTGTAATGTGCAGCTTATCCGCACTCACTAGAAGGAGAAGAATTCAGCAAAGCTCTGCGATTCAAGTTCCAGGCATCCAACAACCAAGCAGAATATGAAGCTCTGATCGCAGGACTAGAGCTCGCACTGGAGCTTGGGGCCAGCCAAGTCGTTATCTTCAGCGACTCCCAGCTCGTCGTGAAGTAAGTTTGGGAAAGTACGGGCTAATCACCCCACATTATCAAAATACATGAGCTTGCAAAACACCTGTTAGAAAAATTTGAATACTGAGCTAAAACAGTGGACAGACACGAACGCACGAGCCGATCACCTATCAAAGATTGCATCATCGACATCGCCGCCTCCTCAAAACGTTTGGTTGGAAACCCTCGAGTCACTTTCGGTGAATAGGGAGGAAGCCATGCCCATCAACCTCGAAAGATGCCGGATACATGAAATACAAGACTACATCGAGCACTTAACACCGCTCGAAGAAAAGGACTTGGCTCGCCTATTAAGGAAAAGAGCGCACACACGTGATTCTTGGGTACTATACAAAAATCATTCACCAAGCCACTACTCGATGTGTCCGACTGAGACGGTGGAAGACCTCTCGCCGAAGTCCATGAAGGAGTGTATGGGGTCACCCTGTGCGAGGTCGCTATCGACAATCCTCTTCCATGGCTATTATCGCCAACCTTGCGGCGACGCAGAAACTTACGCATGAAGTGTGACAAATGCCGAGATTCGCTAATGTCCCAAGATGCGTAGTTCCACAAACACCGCAGTCGCATCCGGCCATTTGATATGTGGGGGTCGACCTCATAGGACCCTTCCCAAAGGCCAAAGGAAGCTGCGAGTTCTTAATAGTGGCGGTAGACTACTTCACAAAATGGATAGAAGCAAACCATTGGCTACCATAATCGAGGAAAAGGCACCGCCTTCATACACGACTATATTTGGTGCCGATTTGGCCTACCTCGAGCTATTGTGTCCGACCATGGCACCCAGTTCTCCACCAAGTTCACTGAGAGATACGAGCAGATGAATATCAAGCATTGGAAGTCCTCGGTTGCTCACCCCCAAGGAAACGGTCAGGCCGAAGCAGGAAACAAGAAAATCTTACATGCCTTAAAAAGAGATCTGGATAAGAAGAAAGGAAAATGGCTTGATGAGCTACCTATTGTACTATGGGAAATTCGCACTTCGGTCAGAGGCTCAACCGGGGAGACACCCTTCACGCTGGCATACGGATCAAAGGCAATGGCCCCAGTAGAAATGGCCTTACCAATATTAGGATAGCCCATTTCAATGAGCTAGACAATGCAACAACTCGGGCTCGACCTCGACTACCTAGAGGAAAGAAGGCCGGAGGCAAGACTCGGATGATTAATTACAAGCAGCTCGCCAAAGCTCACCACGACAAAAGAGTCAGAACAAGATCTTTCAACATCGGAGATTGGGTACTCAGAAAGATTGAGGTGACAGGCAGGAACGCTGGAAGGAACAAACTATCTGTTAGGAATATGCCTGTAAATCAGCTGATATATGTATGCATATTCCAACACAGTGATTTGCTTGTTCCCATTACAACGCATGTTTCACAAGTGGCTAAAAGGGCAGCGAGGTTAGTGTGGCACTTGTTGAAACAATGCATAGGTCATTAGACTAGGAAGTCTTTGTACATATCCGAGTCTTTGTCCTACGAATGATGACAAACCTTCATATGAATCAAGCTCTTCAAATTGCCAAATGACGTGACTATCGGCAGATGTCTCACTAGCGACATTTTTCAAATATGATCGCCTAAATAGCCATCTCTACATCAACAGCTTCTATATCGGCACTCTAGTATCCGCCAAAGCACTTCATCGAACAACCTAGGAAGCTATTTATTCAAGAGGAACATCGTGACCACCGGTTTTACATCAGCTCTATAACGGCAGATCTCGGGACAGCCAAATCCTCATCAAAACAACCGCGAGAAACGTAAGATCACGAGATACATCGGCCGTTACTCAATGCACTTCAAGACAAAATAGATCCGTTACAAGATCTGTCTGACAAATCCAAGATACGCATCGATGTCTGCACCTTCACTTTTATCCAATAGACATTTCCTCTTCTGAACAGTGCTCGCGGTCTTCAAAGCGTCATTTCCAGAAAAGGCCAAGCACGACGCCGCACTACGCCAAAGCAATGAAACGTCCACATCAATCACCGCATCCAGCTAAGCTCGACACGTCCATCTATGTCCACTGTGTCACGCATCATCTTCAAGACTCAAACCTAATCAAGGTCTTTGCCCAACAAATCCAAAGATGTACTCGCCTACATCACGAGATTCGATCACCAACGGGCATAAACCTATTCAATACACCAACGGTCACTTCTTCTTCTCCAGCTATATAAGAAGACTCTTATTCTCATTTCATTAGAGCACAAGTGCACAAGGGAGAGAGCACAAGCACTAGAACACACAAACTGTGTATGCTTATGCTTGAGAAAGGTTGTGGTATTGATCTTCATTTCTTCAATCCAGAACCACTCCTTCAGAGTGAGAAATCACAAGTGTAAGAACAAACACTTTGTGAGAGAGAGAGAGAAGAAAATCCAAAAGCCGAGAAGTTTCGCTGATCAACAACCTTGTTGTTGATTTGAGTTCTTCTTCCTTCGAAGAACTCGCCTCTTCGCTGACCTCAACTTCATCATCCAAGAAGAGACCAAGTATCTTACGTATCGTTGAAGCGATCAAGCTTGAAGATGTCCGATGAAGAGCCGAACATGTCCAGATAGATTCATATCGGCGCACTTATACTACATTATAGTCGTGCCGATTGTGCAATAAGGTGTCATCATTGTTGGTCGAGTGCTTAGCACTCGCCTGTTCAAATATATGCTATTTGAACAACTCCTAATATTCTCTTTTCACAACAAATATATCGAGTTAAAATTACAGAAGATGTCTTAATAAATATTAAGTACATCTTCTAATGTATTTTCGATATATTTGATTTCGCTTTCTTCATTTCTCCTTCTTTTCCTAAGGAGATTGCTAGGTTAGAGAGTCTAGGTTGATGTACTAAGCATGTTTGCCTTTGAGCAAACCTCAAATTTTAATATAATATATAATTGTTACATTCAGCCTTGATTTCTCTTTCGTATATAATTTGCTTTATCATGTGCAACTGCTTAAGGAAAGTAAATGATGCATCTAATACAGATTATAGTCAATCACAAGCTCTCTTTCAAATCAAATCTTTAGCTACTTTAATCTAAATTGTTAAACTTATGCCGTTTATTCTTCCGCTCAAACTCATTTCCATCGTAAGTTCAACATACATCTTCCAACCGCATATTTCATATCTCGCTCTTAGATGTCCATGATCTACATCTCGATCTAAGATGTCGATCACTCTATCTTCACTAATCATTCAAGATGAGGAAGATGATCTATGTGTAGTAATCATTTCATCTACTCTTCGATCTAAATGTAAAATTTGGATGAAATTTTTATTACACCAAGTATAGGCTATTCACCCCTCTAGCCTATACACTGAGCAACCCTCGGACCTAACACTATCCCCAAATTGGGAAGGACCATTCAGAGTGATAGGCATAATCGAGATGGGACATACCGACCGTGAACAGGATGACACTCTACTAAGGAATCCTTGGCATGAAGATCATTTGAAAAATACTATCACCGATGTAATGCCGTTGCGTATGTTATCAATAAAAAGAAGAGTTTCTCTTATCCGGCATCGACTATAAATTTACTTTCCTCAACATTGTCAAAAGGCACCTCGCCACGCCGAGGTCACCTTACGACCTACTCTTCATCAAGTTGAAGAAGATCGTAAGTTCAAAAGGCACCTCGCCACGCCGAGGTCACCTTACGACCTACTCTTCACAAAGTTGAAGAAGATCGTAAGTTCAAAAGGCACCTCGCCACGTCGAGGTCACCTTACGACCTACTCTCCACCAAGTTAAAGAAGATTGTAAGTTCAAAAGGCACCTCGCCAAGCCGAGGTCACCACGACCTAATCTTCACTACGTTGAAGAAAGGTCACAACAAATACTTGAGCAAAAAACACTAAGTAAAATAAAACAAACATAATTAAGACATGCAACTCATGCTTATATTTACGAATTGAACCTGTTTATAAGCTAGATAGGCAAAAATACAAAAAAATTGTTTGAATTACAAGGCACATCAGCCAAATTAAGCCCGACGCAATGGGTGAACTAGGATCTATACGCTTTCACTTCATGGACAGATCGGGCATGATCATCCTAGTTGGATTTGGCCCCTTCAAACTCTTCCAGCTTGAAATCCCCATCAAAATCCACCTCCTCGCTATCGCAGGGCGTCAAGCAAAAAGGGAACGTTATTGTCAAAAGATGGTGGAGGGATCCACGGCTCACACCTTAGTTCGACATCTTTCCGCCAATCAACTCAAGCTTTCAGCCGATAGGGCACGAGCTCGTGCCCGACGAACTAAGTCCCCCTTCACTCAAGACTCCCATCGAACCAACTCCCGAAGAGGAGTTCCGCACGCCGCCGCCACGCGCAAAATCTGGGCCTTGCCCTTCTCATAATAAGAAAAATCTCATCCATATAGGACGAGCTCTTCTTAAACTCGAATAGCGCACTTGGGCTCGCTTTCCTCGCCTCGGCCTGCCTCTCCAACTCACCCACCTTACTCAAAGCTCGCCTCGACTTTGTAAGCTCACCCTGAGCATCAAGACATCACCTTGGGAAGATTTCAGATCGGCACGAAGCTTAGCCCGATCCGCAGTAACCACGCCGAGCTCCTCCTCGGTGGCCGGCATCTTCGACGCACAATTCAACTCCTCTATCTTGGTAGCCGGATCCCGACTCAACCTTATGTCATCCCGGGCCCTAGCAGAAGACCTCGAGCTCGTATTCGAGCAAGGGCTCCGGCAAGCTCGGCCTAGCTAACACTCTCAGCTTTTTCTTTCGAGCTCAAGAACCTAGCGCACTCGCGTCTATCTTTATGGGCCCGAGCAAGTGTTAGTAAAAGATTTGATGCCAAAGAAACTACAAAAAAAAAAAAACAACAAGTCGAAGAAGGAAAGCTATAAAAACAAACAAAGATCAAAAACAAAACAGCCTACGTGGGTAAGGTCGACTCCCAAAATGCCAGCTAGGCGAGAAGGCGGCAGTCATCAAAAGACTTGCGTACCCCCTCATCGGCAATATCGAGGACGGCCTTCTTTCCCAATTCAAGGGATAGGGTGCCCGGATTCAACATAGGCCCGGTTCGAACGGGAGTCGCCGAGCTCAACAGAGTGCATTTGTAGAGGGACATCGCCCGCAAGCTCGCTGTGCCCAAGACTAACAGCCTCAATAGGCACCACGGGCTCAACGCTTTCGGGGCTCCTCAACCCTCAATTTCTTGGCCGGTGCGGAAGCCGATATGGACAGGATCGCTTGCAGAGCTCTCGAGCCCGACGCCATTTCTTTACCCATATCGATGATAGGGCAATGGTAGGAAGTACCTCGGTAGTCCCAACCAAGGTCGCGGCCACGCGAGCTCGACCAAGTTGCTCGATCGTTCCGACTTCGCTGAGCTCGCCGCTCGAGCTTCTCCTCATTGCATCTACATCCTCCATCACCGCAAAAGAAAGGAGGGTCGACACTTGTAAAATATATATGCATAAATAAAAAGAGGAAGTATTACAAAGGGAGTACATTAAAAGATTCATCTATGGACACAACCCCTCTCGGGTCTCTATGGCATCCCGAACAGGCGATGAAGCACGAGATCCTTGTGAAGAATCCACCCCAAAAACTCTCAAAAGGAGGAAATGTACACATAGGCTCCAGCCGTTAACCTTCAACGAGGACAGCTCGCGACGACGACGAGGTTCTCGTCCCGAACTATCCTCCTCCAAACATAATATCGGACTTAAGTGTTACCTCGTATGCCAAGAGGGCCTCCAAAGCCTGTTTGGCTGACCTATCATACTCATCAAGGTCGGCATGATGTATCAAAGTATAGGGTTCCTCGTCGCACCGCAAAGTTCCACCCAAGTCGACTCTCAACCATGACGACCTTGTCCGCCGGCCAAACCTTCCGAGGGATCGAAAATAACTTCACCCGATAGTTCGGCTCTTGGCTTGGAGCCGATTATTATTACGATCGAGGTGGAAATAATAGCAAAAAGGGTCAAGGTCGGCTCGAATCCTAGTATGCGCGTGCTTGCGTAAAACAAATGAGGATTCTCATCGTATTCCGGGACAGATCAAGGGGCACATCGAAGTAACATCAAGAAATTCACGGATGAAAGGGTCCAAGAAGAGTCGAAGGCCCACTCGAAGAAGCTCATATAGAACCCAACTCGACTTTGCATATTCCTCGGGTCGAGAAGACCGATCTCGGGATCGTGGACATGGCCACGATAATCATCGAATTGCAGGATACTTCAAGTCCATATACCCGGATCGGCAACCGACATGCTATTCTTCCAATCTCGAAAAGCTTCGCGGCACCCCGCATCAACGTCTACTTTGGACTTTCTCTTCTTGCTCCGAGGAGCTCGCAATACATGATCGGCATCCAAGAATGTAGACGATGCCGAGCTAGCCGCCCTCGAAGGTCCCGCGACCTTGCCGGGAACACGGTTCTCGTCAAAGTACAAGTATAACAACCCCGTCATAGCCACATCATACTTTTCAATAATCCTTATTGAAGTCCCGAACAAAATGTCATCGACCTTATACGGATCGTCAGCCGGAACGACCAGACCATCCAAGTTCGCACCCTATGTGGTAAGCAAGGCCTTGGCCTCACTGGGCAGAACGACCTGCCAATCACCGGTCTCGACCTTGTAGATTGCATGACCTTTCTGCGGCCTGGCAAACATATATGGGGCCCTCATTGGCACGCTTGATCCTCATGTTCACAGAAGGGGAACACGAGGAGGAAAAGCTCGTTGGAAAAATGGTTATGGAAAGAGAATACACTGACTTGGACAGTTCGACCTGGATAGACCGACCTAGACGAAAGGCTAAGGGACACAAAACTCACCGAACCCTAAAATTTTAAACTTGCCTGGAGTTCTACACAAAATTCGGCCGATTAACCCGAGGAAAGGATAAAACAGCAAGTAAACTCGAATACGTGATAAACGGAAGGGAATGAAGTAGAGATCAAGGGAAACTAACCTAAGGTCCAGAAGAAGCAATGAAATGCGAAGGAAGGCTTGAATCTTAGCTTTTTTATAAGTTGGAAAGTTCGTGAAATCACCTGGTAGTCGGAATAGTTTAGAAGTTTCGGTAAAATGAAGATGAACAGTGGGACACCCACTTATAAAGGGGATCCTGAGTAGCGGGTCGACCCACACGTAAACACGCGAATCTTGATGCGACGTCGTTTTGAATCCAAGATTTCAACCGCCAAAAATTTAAAACTGAAAGGACGCGCCGTCTGACAGCCCACGAGCTCTGCACCCATTAAATATGCACGTTTCCCAAGGAAGGTACAAAGTCAAACTGGAATCTGGCAACTTCACGGGGAATCGGTCAGCTCGACGCCGTGAATATTTGCTTCACACCTCGAGGATAAATCCTCTCCCTGAGAAGTAGGGGCTACCGAACGACCTCGGCCTTCAACGGACACGTGGCGGGCATTGCGGCTTCATAGGCTCCAGTGGCAAATGCCGAGGTGACATACGCCCACCTCGAATATGACGACCCGAAAATCACTATACGACAGTCGCCCACATCACCAGTACACTCTCCCAAAGACGCCGACACAGGGGTCAACAGTGCGACTTGGGGAACATCCCAAGTCGACCACATCGACATTAAGCGACCTGAACACACCAGGTCGACCTTGACAACGACGAGCGACCTGGGAGCATACCAGTCCGACCTCGGCGTAGCCCCTTCAGCTCGGCAAGTGGTGTCCTATACGGAACAACCCTCGCTTGGGAAGAGTCTGCTACAACTTTACATATCAGTCCTAAGCATATAAGGAGACATATTCGAAAGACATGGGGATCATATCGCCCTATTCGAATCCAACCAGATTATGATTCATCTCTATAAAAAGCACCCTCAACAGGCCTTATAAGGTACATGCAAATTACTTGCTTACGATTCTATTAACTTTACCTCTCACACGAAGTATTGCTGATTCTCACGCTCGAGGGTTATTCTTGGACAACCCAAAGACCCTTACTGTTCTTTAATTGATCACAGTTCGAAGCTACTTACACTTCAAGGACAATCCCCGCAACGCAAAGCCGGAATCCTACTAGACTACACACGTGGACCGACACGTTCACATACAATCTTTTTGGCGTGATCACAATTCAACAACTGACAATAAAGTAGTTGGGAAGTTCATCCATCAACACTTTTAAGTAATATATATTTTTGTTTTTATTACGCTTTTTTATTTTTAATTACTCTATCCGTTCCAAAAAGATTATCCACATCTTAAAGCCCTTTGTCTTTAAGAGAGAGAGAGAGTTTCACACTTGAAATTCTCATAGTGCTAATCTTCAAGTCATTGTTACATGTCACAACTATTATTCATAAGAAGACACTTTATTCATAAACATAAACACCCATCACAACTTTTTTTTTTTTTTGAGTTACGAAATCTCTTTCTATTTGAGACGGCGAGACTCGATATCTTTGGTCATCTTCGAAATAGCCCCATGATGGAATTCGGCTCGGGGCCATCCTCAGTAAGCTTCTCATAATCGAAGGTCCGCGTAACTACATTCTCTTTTCCATTAGTATCAATACTGAGAGTGATTACGAAGCTCTTGTATTCATTCAGAACATCTCCTTCAATCACTTTGAACATGACTGACTTTTTCTCCTCATCTATTGCTTTAAAAATTTCCTCTGCATACTTTTTTGCCCATCTATATCACACGACATCAATCCAAAACATTTTCAAGTTAATAACATCAATTGTTATAAGGTGGAATAACAGGTAAATATTTTGCATTTCAAGTTATTGTAGGCAATCTTATGAGGTCTCAAATATATTAGACCTTAATTAATGAGGTCTCCAACTACTGCTGATCACACACACAGCCTTTCATTGTTCAAAATTTGCCCATTTGTCAAGTAGTCTAAGAAAATTTCAGCCAGTATATATTGCAAGTGTAAAACTTACTAGTAGACATTTTTCAGTTGTAAAAAATCATTTCTAAAATTCAAAATGAAGCTAAAACAATTTTTTGTTCCTAAATATCCGAAAATGTCATCGTAAAAGTCTATGTTAAGTCTACTTTCGAAATCTCGTAAGACTTCCTAAACTTTTTGAGACATCCAAGAACGATTGATACAAAATTTAATTGAATGGGATCTTATCCTCCATTAGCGTATGTCGTTAAGTGACAATTAACTACTTAGAAGAAATGGAAGTTTGGATCATATTTGACTAAAATTAGAACTTTTGACCACAAATTACAGAAGTTGGATAAACTTGGAACCCTAATATACAAGAACCTTCTTTTTTTTTTTTTTTTGTGACTTTCTATATGGTAATATATTCATTTACCAAAGAGTTGAGAAAGTTAAAGAAACAAGTGGAGTTGGGTTTACCATGAGTAGTTCCAAAATGATAGAGCCAACAGTTCCCCATTGACCTTCTTTAATACCACAATCCCGTATAAGATCGGGCTTAGGTTCGAAATTTGGTGAGGTTTGAACTTGACAAGTTCATGAAACACATTACCATCGACTTGATCTCTGTTTGGGCAACTAACTTATGAATTTGAGCCATAGAACGAAACTAGGATCTAAATTTAGAACGAAGCTAGGAAATTTGATGTAGAAAATACATAGCGGCCATTTGGCCTTTAAATAGTGACAATGTCCGTTCCTGTCCGTCAATATGGTTGCACATAAAGGCGCTCGAGGGATTCTTTTTGTTATCCAATAACATTATTCATTCATCTACTTTCTTTTGAAAGGTTCCCTCATCTGCTTTAGAGATTCCACATTTTTCGACAAATATCAAATGGAATCCATATCCACCTTACCATTTTAGGAATTATTTTCCTTAATTTCCTACATTGATTTAGTTATGTAATTTTGTTTTTTCTTAATGTTAAGTCATTGTTTTGAAAAATAAATAATATTTCAAAAGTAATTATAGACCCGATGGGATCCTCCCAAACACCTCATCCACGTGTCATACACAAAGGCCCTACGTGGTCCCCAAAGCTTAAAAGCGTGTAATATTTTGTGACAATATTACGATACAAACCGATTGATTTCCTTCATACAAGCTGATTGATTTCGATTGATTTCCTTCCTATTTTAACGATGTATTTTTGTGTAATTTTTAATTTATTTTGTATAGATTTTGCAATCTCGTAATTTATCTCGTAATTCAAACTTAGGATGAATGTAGCAAGATATATTCTGCCAAAGAATATCAATAGAAGATTGATTTGGGTTTTTACACCTTTGACAAGACATGACTCTTTCTATCTGTTTCTTCTTCGTTGAGTCGCTCGTGTGTCACAGGTAGGAGTCGTGTATTTGTTTGGCCTGTCTTTTATGGTATCGAGCCTTTGTAACCATGGCGAGATGATTTTACAATGTCCATCAAAACCAGTGCTTCTTCATCCTCAAACCCTGACCATGAATCCATGTCCAGTAACAACCCTCTTCCAATTTTTTTTCAACAACCGGTCGTTCATGGGAAATCGTCATTTAACTAATGACAATTACCGAATTGGAGTTCACTTTTATCTCTGTCCTAGACACCCATCGAATCACCGAAACCATCACCCGAAAATACCTCCACCGAAATTTCTTGAAGATAAAATTACTCTAAATCCCGCCTATTCGTTGTTCTTTCAAGCCTCCAGTCTTGTAGGGGTGGATAAAGGCTACCATATCCCCAAAATCCAAACTAGGGTGAATCAATGTAAGACAAAGACCGAAGCATGGGAACTACTTGCTAAGAAATTCGGTGTGTCATCCAGAATTCACATACAAAAATTGCAAGACGACTTGCATGATCTGCGAAAAACTCATGACATAACTATGGATAAGTATCTTCTTCGAGCAACCACCATTGCTGATTCTCTTGCCACAGCAGGAGAGGTGATTACTGAAGAAGAATTACAGCGTAGAATCCTTGGAGGACTTGGTCCCTCGTACAAGGAATTCATAACTGTGCAGAATGCTAGACCTACAGCTTCGATGACGGATTTGCAGGACCTTCTCTTGCAGGAAGAGGCCCTTCAAGCCAAGTTCTCTAATCTCGCATCGAGACCACCACGCCCTCTGCAACTAAAATTCCACCTAAATCGAGCCTCACCTTGCTCACACTCATTCTCATGCTTTCGTACAAGAGTTCCTACAAGCGAGCCAAGGTCGTGGTAATAGAGGTGGCGGTGGAGATCATGGTCGTGGTGGAGGCAGTAATTAGGGCCGTGGAGGTCGTGGCAAAAATTGGTGGTGCAATCGTGGAAATAATGGCCAAGGCCGTGGAGGCCAAGGTGTGTTCCCAAATCAGCCAATAGCAACCAATAACTCACAACCGAACGGAGGGAGTATTTTTATAGAATATATATTTAAAATATAAAATATTTATTTCGATTGTGGTGGGAAAATAGAAATAAAATAGAGGGAAAATAGTATACTAGTAAGGTTTGTTAGTTGAAATGATAGATATTTAATTTTTAGAGGGTTATATAGAGAATGCTTGTTGGAGTAGATTTATTTTTAGAGTGTTAAAAAGTAAAACTGGAAAGTGTTTAGAATATGAGATAGGGAGTAATGACTATGGTTGCTCTTATATGTGTAGATTACATTAAGGATATTTTGATACATCGGCAGTGTAAACTTTAAATTTCCACTTGCGCATCAAAAATATCATTCTATAATGAAACAACGTAAAACTTCGTTCAATTCATATCATACAAGATACTAATTGACATTCTACTCTTTAAAAGTTAGCATTTTGATCAACCAATCATATGTCTTTAAATAGAACCTTAGTCATTTTAATTAGTGCTAAAAATTAAAATTTGTGTCTATAAAATCTCTCGTGTAATTAATATGTATGTAGAGCATAAACGCACCCCTAATGCGCTAAACGCACCCCAGGTGAAATTACTAACTCGCCCTTTTCTCTATTTTATTTTTAAAATTTTTAAAAACTAAATTTTAAATATAGTTTCCCTTAATTTTAGAACATTTAAAATTGACCCCTAAACTATTAGTTTTTACACCGCCCCTATAACTTAGCCTTTAGATAAGTTACGCCCCTAAACTTTCGCTTTATCACCGCCCCTACAACTTAGGCTCCCAAAAATTATATAATAGCCCCCTAAATTATACATTTAGACCCCTCAATTTTTTTAAAAGGAACGGATGAAATTTTTTTCATCTTTTCATCCACAATCTATCTCTCTCTCTTTCTCTCTCAAGACTTTAAATTTTTTTGTCCAAATGTCTAATAATTCGGCTAATAACTCGGAAGGGAATCCATTTCGGACAATTCGAGGTAATTTTGTTTAAATTATTCGTTAATATGTATGTTTTTTACTTTGTGTTAATTAAATTAAGTGCTTTGCGTTATTTGATTCGAAATTGTATATTTTTGGATTAATTATTTCGTTAAATAGACAAAAAAAAAAAAAGCCTAGATGCGCCACCATGCGCATGTACAGATGCCATGCGCATGGTACAAGCGCATGTTGCACGGTTTATAGCATTTTTATTTAAAAAGGCTACATGCGCATGCCGGCGCATAAAATCTTGTACATGCGCATGGTATGGGCGCATGTACGGTGTTTATGCGTACAGTGCAGCACTTTTTTTTTCACTTTAACCCTTGTATTTGTCTATTTTTGAAACTATTGCAGTTCACCCCGAGTTTGTTAGTTTCGTTAAATTGTTTGTATATTTGCATTTTACCCCTTGAGATTGTTAATTTTGTTAAATTGAATTAAAATATGCAATTTACCCCCGAGTTTGTTAATTAAGTTAGAATTTTGAGGTTTATGAAAATGTTACTCTTTCAATAACATTATGATTAAATATTTATTAATATCTTAATATTTAATTTTTATTTGATTTCTTAATAAATGAACCACTTTTACTCATTGCATTATTAAGTAATTTAGCTTAAATTTTTTTATGTGATTTATTAAATGTTACACTTTGTTTTTGTATTGCATTGTGCATTATGCTTAAATAATTATTTTCCCTCTTAATTTAACTTTGTTAACTTTTATGTTACATAATTATTAGTTTTCGGTCTATTAAATGAATTAATATAGTTGTATTATTTACATTTTGTTAATTACTATGAAATGTTGATTGTAATTGCTTAAACAATAATTATTTGTGGCCTATGTTATTTGTTTGGGCCGATTAATTGAATTAATTTTAATATTAAATTTTGCTTACACACGGTTAAATAATTACGGATTGTTCCCCATAGATGAAACAACAATTTATCCGGATGTTAGCGGGTGCTTTGTTACGAAACAATATTCGAGTTTAGTACAAGTGGGGAATGGATTCGTTTACAGGCATCTCAATAACATGCATATGATGATTAAGCGGCACAGTAGAAATGAAAGGAAAATTGTTTGTTTTGGATGCGAAAGAAGTGGGACTCCCGAGTGCGGAGATCGAGGCCGCCAAAGAAAAACGCGGTTCAAAGAAAATAAGATGTCCATTTGAGGTTACTGCAGTTCGGCAACTTGGTGGTAATCTTTGGAAAGTGCACGTTGGTGAGAATCGTCGACACAACCACCCACTTACTAAGTATGGGCGTGGCACGGATCGAGAACGTCGAAAGACGATTATGGAGTCGTTAAAGAACTTACACAAGACAATATGAAGCCGAAGCAAATTCTCAACCATCTGCATAATACGATCCCGATAATGTTAGCTCGCGTCAAGTGCGAATTTGGTACGTAAAATAAAAGGGATGGCATGGGTGAAGCAACACCAATGCAACATTTCTTCAAACCGATGTATGACAATGGCTACCACCATTGGGAAGAATTTCAAGATGATGATGTTACTCGAAACATGTCATGTTAATGCACCCAACATCGGTGATTCTTACAAAAGTTTCCTCAAGTTATCATTTTGGACTCAACGTACAAAACAAATAAGTATAACTTGCCGTTGTTGGAGATCATAGGGGTGGCATCGACCGGAAAAAATTTCCACATTGCTTTCGCCTTCATTCATGACGAGACCACCGATTCTTTCATGTGGGTGTTGGGTCTGCAGCTTGTTTGCACTTTTGGAGATTTATCCAAAGCTTTTCATCATGACGAGAGAGTTGGCTTTGATGAAAGCCATTCAAGATTTCTTTCGGTGCCCAACATATGTTGTGTAAACGACATATTTCGAAGAATGTGGAGAAGCATGTGGTTCGCGCACGAAGACTAAAGAGTTTTCTCCGGTATTTATGTCTAGGTGGCATAAAATGGTTGATGCACGAACAGAGGAGAAATTTGAAGGACATCGCTGCGTTGGTACAGTATGGGCTAACAAGTTTGGGTTAGTGAATTACGTGATGAGAGAATGGGTGAACCCATACAAGAAGAAATTACATTGTGCGTGGACCAAAGATATTTTACATTTTGGGAATACTACGACAAACAGTATTATATTTGATTTATATAAACTGAAATGAATTTTTCTTTATTAGAATATAAACTATATTATACATTTTTATCATCTCATATTAATAAATGTGTCCAATATTTTGTCATCTAGGGTCGAGAGTACGCATTCGCGGCTAAAGAGATGGTTAGGCTCACCTGGGGTTTCGACACAATATTCCCGAAGCTACACAGAATATTGAGTTACTGAACGAGCTAAAGGCTCAATTCGAGCAATCGCGCACGATTGTCCATACTTTAACCGAAAAAGCTTCGTGTTTCGACAACTTTCGTGCAATGTATCTCATAAGGCTTTCGAGTTGATGGACGAGGAGTGGATTAAGCTAGAGACACTAAAGGAGGCTAACAAACTCGAAGGATATGGCATCGATCGATGCATTCGCGATCGTCCCACGGCTTGCCATGTCTTCATGAGATGTTTGCGGCGCAACAAAACCTAATCCCGTTTGATCCCACGGATATCAATATTTTTTGGAGGACGTTAGATATGGAGGCGACTGAGGAATTATCCACGACGAGACGCAGTGGTGATGATTTACTCAGAGATCTCTTGTCTGATATCGGTCCACAATCGATGTTGACAAGGTCGTGCTTTCTACCGGGATAGGGAATGTCATTCGTAGACACGCGTCGAGTTGGGGAGCATGCTACGGATAAGAAACACAAAGGGCGCCTCCCAACAGAAGTCAACGAAGAGGGACCCATCCGATTGGGAATATGTCGACAAGCAATTCTCGGTAGTCGGCGATCGGATCCGGATATCATGTCATTATCCTTTCCAAACAAAGTGAAGGACAAGCTCGCCGATCTACGAGTGCGATGACGGAGGTACGTTTATCACCGATTTTCCATACCCAACCGACGTTCCACATTGGATTCTAAAGTACATAATCGGCTATACTAACGTAAAGGGAGATGGGCATTGTGGTTTTAGATGTATTGCCCTTTGTGTGTATGGCGACGATGAACCGTGGGACTTGGTGAGACGCGAGCTAGTTCAAGAGATGTTCGAAAATTGGGAACTTTATTGGAGAGCTTTGACAAAAGATGTACTTATGAGAGCTGTTCGCATATGTGACTACCACGAGGCTACGGCTCCACAGCGACATTGGTTGTGTTTGACCGATCTAGGGCGGTGGTTGCAACGGTATCAACGAATCTTACAGTGCTTTTCAATATCGTCCGGTGCTCTCATTTCTTGCCTCTGACACGTCTTGGTGGACAAACAGCGCCAACCGATACTATTACCCTTGCGCCGGTTCATGGTGCATCTCATTTTATTAAAATTGATTTGAGGCCTTGCGCCGATGCCACCGGTGGCCGGGTGGCAAAGGATTTGTGATCCAAACATCCGGTGGTGGGAACACTATGGATTCCTCAAAAGATCTCTATTGGTTTGAGTTGAGTCAAAGCGTATGATATTTTGTTTGTTTGTTAATGCAATCTGTTTAAAGTCATATTTTGTTAAGTAGTTTTTTTTTTCTTAAATAAACTTCATTAGATACAATAAAGGAAGTCCTTAAACTAGAATATTACATCAATCCTAACATTTTAAATATAACTACATCCAATCACGGAGGTGGTGGCATATATCTACGATAGCTTGATCGAACTCTTCCTCATCGTAACGGTCACGCCGTACGCGAGGCATCAAGTCTTGTTGAGCCGGTTACCTAAATATTGCATTCGCTGCAATACAAAAGTAGAAAAAAATAGTCAAAACAAATATAAATAACAATAAATAATAAATACGCCATGAATATCTTGAAGATTTTAATACTCACAATGCTAGAGGCAGACTAGGTGACGGAGGTCCTTCATCAACGACATTCTTTGGAATCGGGTCGACAACCCGAGGATGAGATCGGGCCCTAAACCACCGCATATAGGGCATCGTATCACTAGAATTAATACACCTAAATGACCCAAAACGTTCGGGCGAAATGCGGTGGGCTTGCCACATATCCCAATTTCTCTGTTTGGATCGTGCTCCACCACATATAACTTTGGGTTCAAACCCAAATATACCTTAGTAGGGACTTGAGGAGCGGGATTGTCTGAACATACCCGAATTGTCGTAAACAGCTCGGGCATGTATGCCTCCGTAATAGTCCGATAGTGTATGATACCGCAAAACAGACTAATCGGGATGGTAACTATCGGGTCATGGTGATACGGAAGCCATACAACCTGTATTAATAACATAACATTTTGAATAAAATAAATTAACATCTTAATAAATAAAATAACTATATATTAACATAATAAAAAAATAAGAAACTCAATAATTTTAAATTGTATAGGGGGTATTTTATCTTACCTCCTCAGCAGTATACTGATCAAGTCGTCTTCGGTACATATCCAAAGTACCGATGGGCTCCCTGTTTCTCGACGTAGCCGTGCGCCAACGAGCTACGTATGGACTTGCGGTTGTCCGTTTTCAACATGCCCGGATCGAACTGCGGGAAGTACTCATATATCCAACCCTAAATCGCAAACATTTTAATAAATAATAAATTAAAATAAATACAAATGATTCCAAATTAATAAATTAAACCAACAAGTAAAACTTACTTCCAACAGAGTCAGACATCCAGCCATCTGCGTTGTATCTCGACGAGATGCTATACCGAGCTGACGGTATAGATATGCTAACGCAGCTGTGCCCCAAGCATAGTTGGGCACCTCCTCCAATGGGTCCAAGAACGGCAGAAGTTGTGAGGTGACTGAAGTTTTTGATTTGTCGACGAAGAGTGACGCACCCAACGTCCACAACAAATATGCAGTCGCTTTTCGTTCTGGACCGACCATTGGCCCGCCCGTACCACTCTCTTTGAATGGTGTTGAGCTTGATCAAGTGAGTCTTGAATTCAGCATCCACTTGGTCGCCGTCCACCCTAATAGACCCCTATCCTCGGCCTCGGCTCGTAAAGGGCTTTCTCCCATAACAGGAACCCGGCTACAGGTATCGTAAAGATACCGACACATGGAGAGTGATCGTCATCTCCCCAAATGGAAGATGAAAGCGTTGGTCTCGGGATACCATCTTTCCACGAAAGCGAAATCAAAGGCATGTTCACGTTTGGAAACATGCATTTCTGCAAATGCGCCAGGCCCGTTGCTTCAAACTTTTCTGTGGCCCTGAAATTGTTTAAACTCCACTTATACATCCGATCGCCACCGTGGAGTCCGAGTAGAGGAGGTCTATTCTGTTAAACATAAAAAAACAAAAAAAGTACGTAAATACATAGACGCATCAATAAACATATAATTTCTATGTAATGACAAATATAATTCGAATTAAGTAAAAATTAGATATAGTAAAGATTACCATATGTCCGGTCCATAAAGCACATGCGATATGCCCAAGATAACCATCAATAAGTCGATGATTTGGGGGCCTCTTCTTGTGGCTCCCTCAACCTCCAATCGTCGGGGCCGGCGATTCCACTACTAGTGCCCCTACTAGGGTTAGGCGACGACGACGACCACGACCACGAGGCGGTTCGGTGCGGCAATATCCGGCCAATATCGTCGTCCAACCGCTGAATAAAAGCTTCGTACGACGTTCTTCCTCATTGGTCGTTGCGGGAGAATGTGAGTGATGTTCGCCCACAGCCGAATCTCCCACCGAGGAGGTTGCATCAAAACCTACCCCAAACGGAACCGAGTAGGCCGATATCCGTGCCCCGAACGGGGTTGGGAGTAAGTACGCCGGCGGACGGGCGTCTCATCCATCGTAGCCTGTCATTTGTCTTTGCTGCGGAGGTCCTCTCTCGTCGTGCCGATGCAAAAACACGGCGATCTTTCGCCCGCCCTTCGTAGTCCAAACTATGCTCCATGACCCTCTTTCCACGGCCATCGACCATCTACATGAACAAAAAAATTGATTTTAAATATATATTTATATATATATATATCATATTTATAATATTCGCATAATAATAATATAAGCATAATGCAATTGGGAAAAAAGTGTAACATTTAATAAATCGCAAAAAAAATTTAATATTATCAATTAATAATATTTAAATATTAATAAAGTGTAACATTTAATAATAATTAAGATATTATTAATAATTATTTAAGCATAATGCAATAATTAGGAATAAAGTGTAACATCTAATAAATCACATAAAAATTTAATATTAAGATATTAATAATTATTTAACCATATAATTTATCCAAAGTGTAACATTTTCATATACCTCAAAGTTTTAACTAAATTAACAAATTCAGGGGGTAAAATTGCATATTTTCATTCAATTTAATGAAACTAACAATCTCAAGGGGCAAAATGCAAAATTTCATAAATATTTAACGAAACTAACAAACTCAGGGGGTGAAATGAAACAATTTTAAAAAATGACAAATACAAGGGTTAAAGTGCAAAAATATCAAATATTAAAATTGGCACCATCACACACGCATGAAGGCTTGTACATGCGCCCGCACCATGCGCATGTACAAGCCTTCATGCGTCTGACAGCGCATGGTGCATGAAATTTTTTTAAATTTTTTTAATTAAATCGTGCAATATGCGCTTGTACCATGCGCATGACATAATGTATGCGCATGGTACAGCGCATATACCCAAAAAAATTTTTTTGTTCTAAATGGTACATTATAACACAACAATAACAACACAAAATTCATATTTAACACAAAAATATTCGACAAACATATATATTCAAAACAAAAACTAAATAACAAATTTATTTAATACAAAGTATACAAAAACATACCTTTAATGTAGAAAAATAGAGCGAGAGATGAAGAAATTTCTAGAGATAGAATATGTTGAGTTTAGAGAGATGAACCGAAACTTGTGAGTTTGTTAGGTTAGAAGTCCTTTCTATATATAGAAAAATTAAGGGCAATTTAGTAATTTTCTCTAAAAAGCAAGGACAATTTAGTAATTTTCGAGGTTGAATAGGGGGGCGGTGTAAGTTTCAAAAAGTCCAGGGGCGTTTTAAATTTTCTAAAATTAGGGAACCGTAATTTAAAATTTAGTTTTTAAATATTTTAAAAATAAAATAGAGGAAAAGGGCAGTTAGTAATTTCAGGGGCGTTTAGCGCATTAGGGGGCTGCGTTTAGCGCGTATGTATGTAATAAAGAATCAATATGATTGTATTTTAGAAAAATATCTTATCAAAAAATGTGCTTTTAGGGCACTAATATAAAAAAAATTACGATAATGATGTATCAAAATTTACCGTTACTTTAGAACGACACTAGATAAAAACTCATACTCCCTCCATTCCTAAATAACTCAAAAGACGTTTTTAAACTTTTATTTTTAGAAAAATATTTTTACTATTTTACTTTTACTTGTTTTGTTACATTAATGAAAGATCCCACTTGCACATGAGTTTTATAGTAAAATAATAACATATTAATATTTATAATATAATAAATTAATTTTTTTTAATCTGTGTATCGAGTTAAACAAAACATTTATTAGGAACTGAGGGAGTGTTTTATAGGATTCTTTATAAATATTTACATGAATTACCTAATACCTAAATTTTCCTTTGTACTCCCTCGGTACCAAAAAATAAAATAAAATAATAGCTATATTTAAGAGTTAAAATTTTTTAAAATTATATTTTTACATGTTTTTACCAACTCCAAATTAAATGTTTTCTCTTTTAAGGCAGCAAGACTAATCCTGTAGTTTGGATCTCCATGCAAAGATAAGAGTGTCCACAATGACTCACTCCCTTTTTAATAGCAATTTTAGAGTTTTTACCTCTACTTAATCTCACGATGGCCCTCTAGTACACATTTTTTTCTCTAAAATTAACTAAATTACCTTTCAAATATAGAATGTGTTTTAATATAAATAGTGACTTAAATTCTCTATTCTCCTCACTTTATTTGAGCACAATATACTTTTGTTTAATATCTTGGAATGAAAATTATTAAAATGAGTAATGCTATGGGTACCTAAAGAGTATTAAATTTTTTCACCAAATGATGTGTCACACGATGTGATACAAAAATAAAATTAAAAATCAAAATTAATGCATCACATCAACTGCTACATTAGGTGACACATCATTTAGTACAAAAAATTTAGTACTCTTTAGGTATCCATAGCATAACTCTATTAAAATATACTCCATCCATCCCTAAATTATTGTCTTACTTTTTTTTGTCCGTTCCTAAATAATTGTCTTGTTTGAATATTTCCTTTTTAGGATATCACTTTCACCATTTTACCCTTACTTTTCTTCCTACTTTAATTATGGATCACATACACATGAGTATTAAAGGAAACTACACACTATATTAATATTAATAATCAAGTCAATTATTTTTTTTTAATCCGTGTGCCTGGTCAAATAAGACAATAATTTAGAGACGGAGGGAGTTAAATATATTTTTCATTGTATATTAAATTTAAAATTTAAATGTTTTATTTTAATTGTGGTGATAAAATATAAATAAAGAAAAAATATAATAACAATTAAGTTTGTTAGTTGAAGAGAGAGATTAAATTTTAAAGTATTATATAAAAGTGCTTATTAGAATACATTTTTTTTAAATGTTAAAAATATAAAATTAAAATAAAAAATAAGATGTTTAAAATGTAATATTGGGTGTGAACGGGTGTGAATGCATTAGCAGCCATTAACTAAAACTGACAGGTTGGAGTGAAGATAAGGCCAGCCTTCAGGCCCTTCACCGGCAAAGGCACGTCATGACACACCAACTCAATAAAATAATAATAAAATAAAAGGTGCTTATTAGTAAGACTGCCTTATGGTTCTTGTCATTAGTCTTGTTGTCAGGTTGTCAATTCTGTTTTAGAGCTAATAAGAGGCTCTCTACGTAATGGAAAGGCACAGTAAATCTGTAATCACATGGTTATTTCTTGGTTATAATTGAATGCAAGCATTGTTAATTTACATTGCAACCTTTCAATAGGGTAAATTCAAAACAATTCTTTTGGAGCTATTCTTGACAATCCTGAATCTCACCTTATAGGTAATCATGCTATTTATTCAAGTTTTGTTAATCTTGTATAGTCCCGTCCTTCCTAAATAACTGTCATGTTTTTTTTTTCGTCAATTACAAAATAATTGTCTAGTTTTTAAACTTTTTTTTAAGAAAATACTTTTAGAAAATAATTTTACTATTTTACCCTTATTTTTTTGTTATTTTCATAATGACTTCCACTTGCACATGAATTTTAAAATAAAATAGATAATATACCAATGTTTATAATAGAGTCAATTAAACATGACAGTTATTTAGGTAAAGAGGGAGTATATACTTGTCTAGCTATAGCTTAAAACACTATTGATATTGGAGCTACTGATCATTGTTTTTGCTTGTTGATCCTATTTCTGTTCACTCACTCATTCATCTCCCAAATGGTCAAACTGCTAATATCCCTCAAAAAAGGTACAATTGTTTTCAAATTCAACTTAGATTATATTTGACTATTTAATGTCAAGCTTTAAAATTAAAATTAAATAAACAATTTGAGCTCAACGGAATTCAAATTATTTTTTCAATTCCTATTCTATGTTTTTGAATTAAGTATCCAAACATAGCCTTACTTTCAGCTAGCTAGCAAGCTAGCTAGTTACGGGTAACATACTATTGTTTTCTTTCTTTTGGTTTTACGAACCAAGCACTCAAGAAGCTCTAGGGGATTGGTACATTAGATGAGGCCAATACAAACTTGTTCTACCAAAGAGAGAGTTGTTCTTCAGAGTTATGTCCAAGCTTCTAATTTTAAATTTTTTTTTTTTTGTGGTGTTCGAAAGGGGTGTGAGAAGGGATAAAACCTGAAACCTACATATGTAATCATTGTTCATTGTTTGTTGAGTCTTATAGTGCTCAAGATATAATGTAAGTCTTTGGCATTTGAGGCTTGGTCATCTTCCTGTAGCTTCTTTTAAACAATTAGACTTGTATTTTGTTGATCATAAATATAAACTTCCAATCTGTGATATATGTCACCTTGCTAAACAAACAAAGTGACCATTTCCTTTTGCACTTCTTTCTTTTGAACTATTTCCCTTGCCTGTCTTTTTTGGGGCGGGGGGTGATCCTCCGTCACAATCGAATATATATATATATATATATATATATATATATACATTTTTACTTAGTTTGTCCTAATTACACAAAATGTCTTTAATACCTTTAATTTTTTGGTTGAAAATAATTATATTATATATATTAATCAAATCAACTTGAAATTGTAATCACACAATAAAATAGTTAAAAATTAGTAACGCTTTAGTTTTTAAAATTTAAATAAATAATTAAAAAGTACCTCTCAATTAAAACGAAGGGGAATACTTTTGCTTTTTAAAGTGTACACTTGGTTTAGAATATATAAAAACAGAAAAATGTAAAAACTTATTGAATGGGGTAATGTATTAATTTAAGGAGAAAATGGCTATATAAATGCCAGCCTGCCTGCATCTGATCACTTCACTACACTCCAAGAAACTCAAGCTTTGCTATAATATACAGTGAATCATCATAAATAAAGGCCAGGGGAAGATATGGCACTTACCGGAATTCTTGTTAACCAAATAAGCATCAAGTCAGATGGGGATGTGTTCCATGAAATCTTCAGAGACAGACCTCATCATATCTCAAATATGAGCCCTGGCAATGTCCAAAACGTTGATCTGCATGAAGGTGATTGGGGAACTGTTGGATCTGTTATCTTCTGGAATTATTTCCATGGTAAACCTTCTTCTTCTTCTTCTTCTTCTTCTTCACGTTGTACGGTCTGTATTTTGTCGATTCAGGTTCTATAGACCTTGATCCAGATCAAGCAATGAATTTATAACCAAAAATCATAAATCTTTTGTAGAGAATTGTATACTGTAAGGTGTTGACTATACAACATCTTAATGAACTGAAGTATTTTTAAAGGGCAAAAACTTTGAAAAAATCCTCTTCAGGATATTTTCTGTATGTAAGACACAGATCACTCTGACCCAGTGACCCTATCCATAGTGCGTTGATGAACTGAGCAGTAAAAGAGTGGGACTCTATCTTATTTACTACTGTCAAAATAAAATGTTGTACAAAGTGATATTGGGCATGAGAAAACATTTGTATTCAACTATTTATGCTGAAAATTTGAACAGTCTTTTTAAAAACCCAAAATCCTCCCAAATACCCACAGAACATTAGAAGACATGGTTTTCGAGAGAAACTGTGATGAGTTAAGAGGAAAGAGAAAAATAGTTACTACTTCATACAATAATTAAATTCAAATAAGGGTAGATCGATCTTTTTATGATTTTTCTTAATTTGTGTAAATTTTTAAAACGACAATTATTTTTGTGACGGAGGTAGTAAACATATTATATGTATATCGGATGGTGAAATTAATTGCCTGCTCTTATGCCATCTAAGATCTAGATTTTAGATTTAGATGACTCTTAAATAGATTAGATTTTAATATGATATTAGAATGATTAATTACTTAGAGCCCGTTTGGTGTAACGTTTTGAAAACGCAGTGTTTTAAAAACGCAACGTTTGTAAAACGCAGATTATTTAAAATGCGGTTTTTTTTTTTATAAATGCGTTTGAGATATTATGTCAAAACGCTGCTTTTTATTCCCTACTGCGTTTTAAAATCTGCGTTTTGGGAAAAAGTAGGATTTCGCCGTTTAAAAACGAAATACGTTTTGAAAACGCGCCGTTTTCTACCGCCGCATTGAAACGCTAAGTTAAGGAATAAGCTGCGTTTAACCCCGCATTTAAAGCGCGAACAAACGGCTCTTAATGAGTTTTTGTAACACCGTTTTATTGATCCTAATTCGTAAAACGACGGTATTTTTAAAATTTTTGCCTTAATATAAGCCTCTACAGTGCTTTCTATGTTGCTAGCTACTTCAACTTGTACGCTCTATTTAATACTCTTTGAAAATTGAGTTGGTTTACTGTGAGATCGTATCCTAATTTATAAAAACTTTTCCATACCACCAAGATACGATGAGTTAGATCAAGATTCGCTTTACAAATAATACCCATTTCACGATTTTTTCTAAGTTTTGTCTTCAAAATTATTGTGATTGTGCTAAACCCTTAACTTCTTATCATGCCACAGATTTAGAGTTTTTCATACAACTTGGTCACTACGCCAACAATATTAAAGAATTTAAGTTGATCACTACGCTCACAATATTAAAGAATTTGAATTGATACATATTACATACTCATCTTGGTGAGGAGTAAGGACAGAGACCGACACAATCAAAGATTTTAGATAGAACTGTCAAAATCATAGTCAAACTTGTGTGTGCTTGTTTTATTTTATTAGTCCCTCCTTTATCAAAAAAGAAAAACAAATTTTATTTAATTTTTAGTCAATTTAATTAAAATATGTTTAAAACTTAATAAAAATTATTATTCTTAAATTTTTTTAAAATTATTGTTAATATTTTTAATATTGCATCAATAATTGATTTTTTGTTACTTATGACCCAATTAATGTATATTAAATAATTATTTAATATTATTTTAAATTATTTTTTAATGAAAATATAACTACTTTTTTTTAAATGGAGCAAGTATTATTCTTTTTCCATTCATATTTTTTTTTGTCATATAGCGTAATGTCGTAGCAATTATTCTGCTTCAAAAAGATACTTCCCCGTTCCTAAATTATTATCATGTTTAATTTTTATAGTTAAACAAGATATTTTTAAATATAAATTTTACATATATTATTTATTTTATTCTTTTAAAATTATAAAATATGTAATTCGTAGTATTATAAAAGTACAACAAATTACGTGTTTTATGAAAAAAAATATATGTCAAATATTCATTTAAAAACATCTTGTTTAACTAAAAAAAGTCAAACAAGACCGTAATTTAAGAACGGACGAAGTAATTAGAAAAGTTGTCTATTCAAACTCCCAAAAGAACAACCGAATCAATCAATACTTTGAACTAATCATCATCCTTAAAAAAAAAAGAACAAAAGAAAAGAAAAGAAAAGTAGCTTACACGTTCATATGAAAAGTTTTTTATAGCTTAAGATCTTTAGGCCATGTTCGCATTTGTTTGTAGTTTGTAGTTTGTTTTCGTTATTTTTCTCTTTTCTCTCTCTTACTTTGACTTGTGAAAATTTTCATTTTCTTCGTAATACAATAGATGGCAAAGAGAGAGTTGCAAAAGAGATTATTGAAGCAATAGATGAAGAGAAAAAGTTGGTGAAATTCAAGGTGATTGAAGGAGATCTTCTGGAGTTCTACAAGGATTTCACACTCACTGTTCATGTTGATGCCAATGGAGAAGATAACTTGGTCACTTGGACTTTTCACTACGAGAAGCCGCATCAAGGCATTCCTGAACCAACTTCACTCATGAAGTTTTGCCTTAACGTCACCAAAGATATCGAAACCCATCACCTCAAGTAACAGTTCATCTATATATATATATTTATGTGTGTGTGTGTGTGTGTGTGTGGTAAGAATGTCCATTGATCAGGATAAAAGGAGTTTGAATTTATATAGAGATTGTGTTTTTGTTTTGTAGGAGTGATGAAGATAAGGGGCCATTAACTGGAAAGCTTGTTAAGCAAGTAAATATAAAGTCAGATGGGGATGTGTTCCATGAGATATTCAGATACAGACCACATCACATCTCAACCATGAGCCCATCCAATATAAAAAATGTTGATTTGCACGAAGGTGATTGGGGAACTGTTGGATCTGTCATCTGTTGGTACTATTTCCATGGTAAGCTAGCCTAATTTTTTCTTATACTTTTATGTCCGATTGGTATTAACGTTTTATAAAATGCAACATTTTATAAACACATTTTTTTCTTATAAATATGTTTGAAATATTATTTTAAAACGATACTTTTTTTTCCTTCTAACGCTTTAAAACCCGCGCTTTGAGAAAAAGTTGAGATTTTCACGTTTTAAAACGTTTATTCTGCCGCAAAGATTGAAACACAATTTTTGTAAAGCTTCGTTTTATCCCTACGATTGGGTCAAAACGCACTACCAAACAAACACTTAACTATTGTTTATGTCACTAAAAAACTGATCGGATATAACAATTTTCTTTCATTTAATTTCTTTGTAACAAAAAAGATGGAAAAGAGAAGGTTGCTAAGGAGATCATTGAAGCGATAGATGAGGAAAAGAAGTCGGTGACATTCAAGGTGATTGAAGGAGATCTACTGGAGTATTACAAGGATTTCATACTCATTGTTCATGTCGATACTAACGGAGAAGACAATTTGGTCACTTGGACTTTTCACTACGAGAAGCTGCACGAGGGCATTCCTGAACCAAATACACTCATGGACTTCTGCATCAATGTCACCAAAGATATTGAGACCCATCACCTCAATTAGTAGATCCAATCAAAGTTCGGATCAGGGCTTTGATCATGGCTAAGAAGTGTTTGAAGAATAAGAAGAGCTTGAGTTAATTTGTGGTAATTACACTTTCCTTTTCAAGAGTGATGTGTATTACATTTTCCGTTTCAAGAATGATGTGTGAGGTGTGGTATTGTGTTAAAGTTTATGTAAATGTATATGTTGTAATTGGTTATCCATGTCTACTTTAATGTATATTTTTGTGTGTGTATGTGTGTGTGTGTGTGTGTGTGTGTTTTTTTTTTTGGTGGCAAGTCTAAACACACATACACACACACAAATACACAATCTTGCAAACCTAATCACCATGAATATCCATAGCTAGCTTGTGGCACTGACATCCCGTGGCCGGCCCGAACTTTTAAGCCAGGGCAAAAGAAAAAATGAGCCCTTGTTGAAATATAAAAATAATAATTTTACGCAAATATTTTTTCACTTTTTATTATTCAAAGTATTGAAAAAGTGCAACATCTACAAATATATTAGAAAAAATAGTATCAACTAATTATTGAAAATTACTATTTTGCACCAATTTACAACAAAAACAATATATTTGTTTGCATCTTTTGAGTACAATATCAATAGAACCTGATTTTTACTTGGAATATTGTTATAATCTACATAATGATTATTATAATTAGATTTGTATTTCAATCTAAGCAATTTTTACTTTTTTAATGACTCAGTTAAAAAAATGTTGATCGTCAACTAACATTTTTTTTAGTGGATCCAAAATAAAATAAAGGTTAGATGACTCCACTACGGTCGAACCCAAAATCTCTAATTTTATATAACAACACCTTATTCATTGAGTCATAGAGTCAATTACAAAATTATACTAATACATTATCTATTATAAATAAATAAGGTTTGTTAATTAAATTCAAAGAACCCAAAATAAAACAAATGGTAGGTTGGATGACTTTGCTAGGTATTGAACTCAAAACCTCTAATTTTGTATATAACTACCTTATCCATTAAATGACAATCAATTACAAAGATTTCTTTCATAATATATTATACTGTTGTATACATAAATTTAGTGCCCCAAAAATTGGGGCCTAGGCGATCACCCTCCAAGACATGGCTCGAGCCGGCATCCTGAGGACCTCACTCATCTAAGGTCCATTTCGTTTACAAGATATCCATCAACCTTACCAAGCAACAAACATAAGTTGTGATGATAAATTACCTACTCTATCCTTCCTATTCAACGAGTCCACATTTAAAACATTTAATAATTATAAAATATATTCTCTTTTTTTAGATAAATGTTTCTCGTTGACAAAGCATATAGATTAAGAAACGTAATTAATGATGAACTGTAAAATATGTTCTAACGATGATACCTATTACACATTAAGTAGTATTAAAGCTTAAAATACCAGGTAATATAATATGGCGCAGTGGTCAAGACTACATTTACCTTGGGGGTGCTAGTTCAAATATTCTCGAGTTAATCACTCCTTCATTAAATTTTTTTCTTATCTTTTGGATAAGAGTGATCGAATTAATATTAACCGAGAATTTTTACATCATTTTTTGAAACATTAGTTAAGATATCTCAAAATAGAAAGTATAAAGATTAATCCGGGCGGAGGGAGTATTAAAATTATCAAAGTTGGTCATAATTACAAAAATGTTAGAGCTAACACATGTGATGGATAAAGTTAAAAATATGGAGAGATTGAATGTTTAATTTTTGAAGAATAGGTCTCATGTTAGACCATTTTACGGATTCTAATTGTAAGACTAGCTTCACTCTTCACGTTTCACTATCAACACACGGTTGGTCGGGTCATAAAACCCGTCTTACAAATAATACCGATAAAACGAACTTTTCTAAGTTTTTGCATTTAATAAGCTTTAGGATAGTTATGAAATGCATAGTGTTAGGTCCGAGGTTGCTCGGTGTATAGGCTAGAGGGGGTGAATAGCCTATACTTGGTGTAATAAAAATTTCATCCAAATTTTACATTTAGATTGAAAAGTAGATGAAATGATTACTACACATAGATCATCTTCCTCATACGAATGATTAGCGAAGATAGAGTGATCGGACATCTTAGATCGCAGATGTAGATCATGGACATCTAGGATCACAGATATGAAATATGCATTGGAAGATGTATGTTGAACTTAGGCGATGGAAATGAGTTTGAGCAATGAAGAATAAACAAGATAAGTTTAACAATTTAGATTAAAGTAATCAAAGATTTGATCGAAAGAGAGCTTGACGTTGACTATAATATTAGATGCATCATTTACTTTCCTTAAACAGATTGCACATGATAAAGCAAATTATACACGAAAGAGAAATCAAGGCTGAATGTAACAATTATATATTTTATATTAAAATTCAGCAGAGGTTTGCTCAAAGGCAAACATGCTTAGTACATCAACCTAGAATCTCTAACCTAGCAATCTTCCGGGAGAAGGAAAGTGAAATGGAATAAATCGAATCATGTAAGAACTCTAATAGCAGCTTCCTAACAACCTTGGAGGTTAGGGGAAGGAAAGTGATATTTGTTGTGAGAAGAGAATATTAGGAGTTGTTCAAATAGCATATATTTGAACAACCGAGTGCTAAGCACTCGACCAACAATGATGACACCTTATTGCACAATCGGCATAGCTTATAATGTAGTATAAGTCCGCCGATATGAATGCAACTGGACATGTAAGTTCGGCTCTTCATCGGACATCTTCAAGCTTGATCCGCTTCAACGATCGTAAGATACTTGGTCTCTTTATTGAATGATGGAGTTGAGGCCATCGAAGAGACCGAGTTCTTCGAAGGAAGAAGAACTCAAATCAACAACAAGGTTGTTGATCAGCGAAGCTTCTCGCCTTTGGATTTTCTTCTCTCTCTCACAAAGTGTTTGTTCTTACACTTGTGATTTCTCACTCAAGGAGTGGTTCGGATTGAAGAAATGAAGATCAATACCACAACCTTTCTCAAGCATAAGCATACACAATTTGTGTGTTAGAGTGCTTGTGCTCTCTCTTGTTTTCTTGTGCTCGCTTTTAGAAATGAGGATGAGAGTCTTCTTATATAGCCGAGAAGAAGAGGTGACCGTTGGTGTATTGAATAGGTTTATGCCCGTTGGTGATCCGAATCTCGTGATGTAGGCGAGTACATCTTTGGATTTGTTGGGCAAAGACCTTCGCTTAGGTTTGAATCTTGAAGATGATCCGGGACACAGTGGACATAGTTGGACGTGTCGAGCTTAGCCTGGATGCACTGATTGATGTGGACGTATCATTGCTTTGACGTAGTGCGGCGTCCCGTGCTTGGCCTTTTCGGAAATGAAGCTTTGAAGACCGCGAACACTGTTCGAAGAGGAAATGTCTATTGGATAAACGTGAAGGTGCACATCGATGCGTATCTTGGATTTGTCGACAGATCTTGTAACGGATCTATTTTGTCTTGAAGTGCATTGAGTAACGACCGATGTATCTCGTGATCTTACGGTTTCTCGCGTTGTTTTGATGAGGATTGGGCGATTCGAGATCTGCCATTATAGAACCGTGGTGTAGAAACGCCGATGGTCACGATGTTCCTCTTGAATAAATAGCTTCTCTGCAGTTGTTCGATGAAGTGCTTTGGCGGATACTAGAGTCTCCGATATAGAACTGGCGATGTAGAGATGGCTATTTAGGCGTCATAGGCGAAGGGAAATGTCGCTAGTGAGACATCTGCCGATAGTCACGTCAATCGGCAAATTGAAGAGCTTGATTCATATGAAGGTTTGTCATCATTCGGTAGGACAAAGACTCGGATATGTACAAAGACTTCCTAGTCTAATGACCTATGCATTGTTTCAACAAGTCGCCACACTAACCACGCACCCTTTTAGCCACTTGTGAAACATGCGTTGTAATGGGAACAAGCAAATCACCGTGTTGGAATATGCATACATATATATCGGTGATTTACAGCATATTCCTAACAATCTCCTCCTATTTGCTTGGGACCATTACTACAATTGACTTATACATATAGCTCTATAAAGCGGTTGTTCAATCCTTAGTAATAACATGCCACTACCGAATATTCGGTTTATATCAAGACATGCCCTAGGTTGAACTTACAAGCGATAGCGTATGTATAGTCACCTATTGCTAAGTATTTAGACTCAATAAATGGAAGAACAAATACGAAGCAATAATCGAAATGTTTATTAGGCAAATGATAATATTGCCTTAAGAGTGTGTTTCTTGCATCGGATGATCTCGAAGAATGTTGCTCAAGCAAGAAGTAGAAAGTATAAGTGACTTAATCGAATTGATTAAGCATCTTCATCTAGTCGATATTATAATAGTCATATAGTATTAAGTGTATGGGTAGATACTATCTTACAACGTCCTACAAGTTGTCTACCTCTCCTTCTTAATAATTGTTTATCTCTCCTCCTTAATGAATATTGTTCTTAATAGTGTTAATCCTACTATAATTTCTTAAGGCCGACTTCCTTTATAATTACTTGAGGCCATTACTTCTTCACGGTCTCTCCTCCTGAAAGGTTCATTGATTACTTGCAATTTTCACAATCTCTCCTTTCTTCACATTTTCTCCTTAATATTTGTTTATCTCTTAATCTTACTAATTGTTTATCTCTCTTTCTTAATGAATAGTGTTCTGAATATTGTCAATCTTACTATAATTATAATTACTTGGAGCCTACAATAATTTCTCTCCTCCTTACTAGTTGGGGTTAATATTACTTCACAATTTCTTGGGGCCATTACTATCAATTATTACTTCTTCTCCTTTCACATATTCAATTGCTTGGGGCCATTACTACTTCATAATTTCTCCTCCTTAATGGCCACAAGTTGAAGATAGATTGATAGTTATCAATTGAATTTTGGAGTATTATAACCTAAATATGAGGGAGAACATGCTTATGGTAATTCATAAGGTATGAATTTTGAGGTAGAGAGAGCATGGTCGTTTGAGAAATGCCGAGGTGATTTGCAGGATGTAATTCTGAGAAAATATAGACTTTATCGAGGAATACGGTTACTTGTCATATTTCGATTCTTAATGTGCAGATAGCTTATGATACACAACTTTCATGTATGAGACATACATAAAAGGATATCGAGGTTAGAAATTGTGTTTCCATTGCTTGTAAGAAGATTTTACAAGAATGTAGTGTGATACGCTTTATTTTGTGATAGGAGAGGCAAAATAGGGTAAGTTGTTTAATTAGTGAAACCAATTGGTGAGTAGTAAAGCATTCAAAATGGTTTTCTTTAAGGTATATCAAGTCAAAACAAGCAAGTATGGTTGAGTCTTATGTTGATTGTTGTTGGATGTATGAGATATACATCTAAAACATGAGATGTAAGGTCTCGCCTACGAAGTATAGATGAAGTTCATCAAGACAAGAACCTGCAGGCATGAACAGTATGTACCAGACAAATTTTTAATTTTTAACTAAAAGAAAATGTCAAATAACGACAGCATACGTACACAAGACTAAACACATTACATATTTATCATTGATATAGCAAAAGAAAGTTAGATTTATAAAACAGAGACCTAGCTAGTCATCCTAATGAAGTAGAGTTAGAGGATGAAGGTCTGCGATTCTAATCGAAAGGAACATTGACCGCCGGATTTGACGCAATTGGCGTTCTTTGGTGAAGCTCCTCCTGAGATGAGGGTTGCTCGAGGTGAGCATTTGAGGCGATGGGAGCAGGTGCATTAGTAGCGGTATTGTCTCTTGTGGGAGTCCAAGGGATGAAATTGGATACACTGTTCCTGGGGTCTCGAAGACGATTCCTTACACGACGAGAGATTTGACGAGGTCGTTGAATCCGGTGGAGGAGGAGTGGCAAGAAGGACCATCATTCGATGACGCCATTCAGTGTGGGAGATGGGTCGATGAGGAGGACTAGGCAGATTTGGTGAACACATGATGCAACTGACTCTATTTGTGGAGAGATTTGGTGAACACAGGAGTCAGTTTGTTGTTTTTGGAAACTGATACCAATTTTATACAACTTTGAGAAGATGAAAGGGTTTCTTGATTAGAGGAATGGGAAAAGACATTTTGGGGGCTTAAAGAAGTGAGTGCATTTAATGACAATAATGATAGTCTGATTTTGGATTATGTCATCATGCTTAGTGTAATAATGGCTAGTGCATAGGCAGTCTAGAAGATATTTATATTAATTTCAAACAAGA
This sequence comes from Platycodon grandiflorus, assembly GCA_016624345.1. Taxonomy (NCBI): domain Eukaryota; kingdom Viridiplantae; phylum Streptophyta; class Magnoliopsida; order Asterales; family Campanulaceae; genus Platycodon; species Platycodon grandiflorus. The sequence goes on along the minus strand of JACONP010000034.1, from coordinate 277,933 downwards.
AGTTTAAAATTAATTTGAGACCATTAATTTGATTGCCTTTATTGTGATATTAATGGGTACAACCGCTTCAGGGATAATATAAGTTGTTATTTTACTTCAAACGAGTTGTTTGAGTAAATTAATCAACAATAGAACAGATTGGTTGTTTAAGAATGAATTGGGGACGAATAACTTGTCCAAGCCATATGGCACGCTTGTACATGACACATATGTGGAGGTTTTAGACGAATGTGTCTTAAGATTGTCTGATATCAATCTTGAAGTTTGATACCAATTTTGGGAGATTTGAAGAGTCTTTTAATAAATGAAGACACTATTAGCAGGTTGTATTAGGTTTTTGCTAGAGTGGGAACTGCTGATATTGATTGTTGTGTCTATTATTGGGAGTGTGATTAATATCGCCTAAGTTAAGGACAGTGATATCAATTGAATAGACTCTATTTATAATGGACATCAATCTATTTAAGATTAATAAAGCTTAGTAAGAATATTAAATAGATCAAGTGAGATGTTACATGTGTACACGAAGTGATGTCCGTTCTTCTTTCTAATCACAGATCTAGGCATTCTATGGCAAGGGAAGAGATCTCAGACTAGACTTGTTCTCAAGAGAGTGAGACGTAGCCTATATGAAACGGGGTCATATCGGTCGTTCACTCGAGGAAGGACATAATATTTGAAAATATTAGTCTTCCCAAGATTTCTTGAATGTCGACTATCTTGAGGATAGGTCGAGTTACTAGAGATTTTAACTACATCCTTTTTAACAAAGAATCACATGATAAGGTGTAGCAGAGTGTTTTGAATTCAATCGTATACCAATTAGGTTTGAGCCATTATAATGGAGACAACTAATCAAGCCTTTATAACTTCAATCTCATAGGGTATACAAGATTTGGTAGTTGTCATTACTAAGAACACAAAGTGCTGTTGGATTGTCTTGAAAGGTTCAATTTAGCAGACACTGTTGTTCAAAGTAGATTTACTAACAATCTTGACCTTTTAATCATGAAGAATAGAGATTGAGTAATAGCAGATTCATCGATAGATTGACATGAAGATCATGAATACCGATGCCTATTTGTTAAGAGACTATAGATTCGCGTAACTTGAATTTAATCATTGTGAAAAGATTAGATTCGAAAGGCAATTATCATGGTGTCTAAGGATGAGAGTTAAGCGGTAGTAGAAGACCATAACTTGATTTAGAGATTGTTCAAGAAAGGTTTCGATGGGATGTCGGCAGAGTTTGTGTCTCGGTAGAGTGACCATTTCATTAAGAGCAATTCTTTTAATCACCAGAATAAAATGGAGATAATCAAAGAATGATAGGTTTGATCAACACACTTTAACACATTAGTTCATGCTATCAAAGGAATGCAGACAAGTAGATGAGCATGAGAAAAAGTTGCGAACTTGTATTCAATGATCCAAGTAGTTTTACGGTATGATGCAAGGATCGGTGATTACAAGAACAATACAACTGATTTTTGACCGAACGCCGATTACATGAGAAAGATACAATGATTCAATTTACGTAAAGAAATACATGTTACAAATTTGTGTCCTATAGATCCTAATCCTAGACATTAGATGGGAGTCATTGGTCAAGGATTTAGAAGGAGTTGGATGATAAGAAGATGGCCGTGTTCCCTTTTGATCTCCTCCAACTCTCGGGGAGGCGAACATCTTCACTTCTTCGGGTCATTATGAGAACACCGAAGGGTGATGGCCAAAGATGTATCGCTTGGCCCATGAATCCCCTTTGATATTCACAGGGACTTATGGTCATTGTTAGCAGTCGTCATCTTTGTCAATTCCATATTAGCTACTTAATTCGCAGAATCGAATTATCCGCATCGGCCATCTTTGAGGTGATGGTCGGCATACCTACATATAACCAAGACTTGTTGCACATGGCAATATGTTAAATGTTTTCCAAACATTTGACATTTCTTTTCGGGATCTTTTTCGTGAAGTTCAAGTATGCAAGCGACTTCCAAAAGTGGAATGAGTATGTGCTAATTGATTTTCCCTGATTCATCGTAGACATTTTAGAGTATCAATGAGATTGATAGCTAAAAGTTAGAAGAAAGAATGAAATCACTTTTATCGGCATTAATTGATGGTTTTCTATCTTACTTTTAAAACTAATTGACTAAAAGAGTTCTTAAGTGTTCGACAATCATGGTTTGCAGCATATAAATTATGCTTGATGGCAAACTTCTATGATTATCGGACGAGACAAAAGAAGTTCTTTTTATCAATTGTTTTCTCAACCGTGGAACCATAATTAATGATTTCGATACACAAGACTTGATGCAATTTCTCTCATATTTGTAAGCGTGTATTGAAAAGATTTTTAGAAAATGTTTTTCACAGATGTTTGGAAATACATTATTGAGAGAAATTTAGATCAGCTCTTGTGAAGTAACGAAATAAAATCGAAACAACATTGAATGAATATGAAGAAATCATACCCTGTTGTTAAGGAATTGTCTTGATCCAATCTTAGGACTTGGATTTAGTAACATTTGTGAGATTTTGAATCATCGATTTGTAACTAGTGTAATCTATAGGCGGTTTGTGAGTTTTGTCATAGTAGAGATTGAATGAAGAAGGAGCTCTACTTATACTCACGGAGGTTAGACCGAAGGATACTCAATAATGGAGCATTACCGTTGAGTTGTCCTTCGATCACGCCTCGTGGATAGGGTGAAGTCTAGATATTTTCAAGATTCTTGGTAAGGATTGATGTTGACGACTTGTCGTTTTCCAAGATTTTGAAAATAGTCTTAACTTTAATCGAAGATCAAACTTGAAAAGTGTGCCTCCACCTTTAATAGACTTGAGAGAGTAGGTCTTTAAAGGATTTTACTTCTATAAGTCAGCACATAAACCGAGCTTATGAAGTGTTGGTTGGCGATGTGGAAATTCACCAACTACGGGGTTTCGAAAAACACTTGAAATCGGTGATAGAAAAGTGATTTGTTTTTGAAAAATCATTTGCATAAAACAAATCATACAATCAATGTATATTAATGAAAGTGCAGTATGACAGTTATTATGCATTATTGTCGATGATATGTATAAGCATATTAGTTCGAGACATGAGCACGGGTCATTGGAAAGCAAATAGCTAACCTGTTATGTATAGGCATGAGAGGGTCTTTATCAACTCCTTTGGACTTATCGCAGATTTTTCACTTCATTGTTGTAAAGTCCAGCGGTGAAGATTTTGACCTTGAGTGAGTGAAGGACATGAGTGAGTTCTCATGAGTGATCAGTCCTTCATGAATCGCGGCCATGTTACTATCTCGATGGAGAGAGATGTTGCATGATTGACCTTTTACGTCATATGAGTTCTGCCCAAAGTACTCATAGAGAAAATTAGCAACATTTATGAGCTAAAGATAGCTCTAGTAATCCAATAATACAAATGAGACTTAATAAGCATGACAAAAGAATAATTATTCAAAATACGGCTTATAAGTGTAACCCATAGTGTTAAGAAATTTGGAGTGGGGTTACTTCCTCATTAGACTCTTTGAACGCGTGCTCATAGTCGTTGAAGCACCATTTCTAATACCGAGCATAGGTTCCTTGAGTGTATTCTTGCTCGGTGAGGCTTTACATTGAAGAAAGACAAACTTATCATTGATGTCCTTAGGCCAAGATCTTACAATCACGGTAATTTTGAAGATGACATATTTTTGATTTCCTTTGAATTTTCTTTGAAACTCTTCTTATTTCCTCCTGCTCTAAACTTTTATAAAAAGTTTTCTTGAGAAGGTGTTGGATTGGAACAATCGTTAGCCTTATGTCAAGAGAGCATGTTTTTGGAAGGGATTCTAAGTAATTCATCCATCAAATATGAGTTTAACCCATTTGCCAAAGAAGATACCAAGATTTGAGAACGACTTATGAAACATGCATAATCCTTAGCAAATCAACTTCCACTATAATACTTATCTTCACAATATCAATGTAATTCGATATATGATAAATTTTCTTATAGTGAACACATTGTCATCATAATACTCTTTCTCACATATTTTTGAAAACAAAATTTATTTTGATTTGAAGATGGTTTTCAAAAGGCTTTCGGGATTCTCCGTCAAAAGGTTTTTGTGGATAAAAGATTTTGAAAAGACTCCTTTTGACTATGCATCTAATCGAGCGGCGGGATCTAAACTCTCGGGTTATTAAGCCTGAAATAAGGTTTACGAGTGCGCTCGATACCAATTGTTAGGTCCGAGGGTTGCTCGGTGTATAGGCTAGAGGGGGTGAATAGCCTATACTTGGTGTAATAAAAATTTCATCCAAATTTTACATTTAGATTGAAAAGTAGATGAAATGATTACTACACATAGATCATCTTCCTCATCTTGAATGATTAGGAAGATAGAGTGATCGGACATCTTAGATCGCGAGATGTAGATCATGGACATCTAGGATCGCGAGATATGAAATATGCGGTTGGAAGATGTATGTTGAACTTAGGCGATGGAAATGAGTTTGAGCGGCGGAAGAATAAACGGCATAAGTTTAACAATTTAGATTAAAGTAAGTAAAGATTTGATCGAAAGAGAGCTTGAGGTTGACTATAATCTGTATTAGATGCATCATTTACTTTCCTTAAGCATTGCACATGATAAAGCAAATTATACACGAAAGAGAAATCAAGGCTGAATGTAACAATTATATATTTTATATTAAAATTCAGCGAGGTTTGCTCAAAGGCAAACATGCTTAGTACATCAACCTAGAATCTCTAACCTAGCAATCTTTAGGGAAGAAGGAAAGTGAAATGGAATACCCGAAGACTCATGTAAGAACTCTAATCCTAGCGGTTCCTAACAACCTTGGAGGTTAGGGAAGGAAAGTGCTAGTGTTAGAGTGATGTGAGAAGAGAATATTAGGAGTTGTTCAAATAGCATATATTTGAACAACCGAGTGCTAAGCACTCGACCAACAATGATGACACCTTATTGCACAATCGGCCGACTTATAATGTAGTATAAGTCCGCCGATATGAACTGGACATGTAAGTTACGGCTCTTCATCGGACATCTTCAAGCTTGATCGGTTTCAACGATCGTAAGATACTTGGTCTCTTTATTGAATGATGGAGTTGAGGCCCTTGAAGAGACCGAGTTCTTCGAAGGAAGAAGAACTCAAATCAACAACAAGGTTGTTGATCAGCGAGCTTCTCGGCTTTTGGATTTTCTCTCTCTCACAAAGTGTTTGTTCTTACACTTGTGATTTCTCACTCGAAGGAGTGGTTCGGATTGAAGAAATGAAGATCAATACCACAACCTTTCTCAAGCATAAGCATACACAATTTGTGTGTTAGAGTGCTTGTGCTCTCTCTCTTGTTTTCTTGTGCTCGCTTTTTAGAAATGAGGATGAGAGTCTTCTTATATAGTGGAGAAGAAGAGGTGACCGTTGGTGTATTGAATAGGTTTATGCCCGTTGGTGATCCGAATCTCGTGATGTAGGCGAGTACATCTTTGGATTTGTTGGGCAAAGACCTTGTTAGGTTTGAATCTTGAAGATGATGCGGGACACAGTGGACATAGTTGGACGTGTCGAGCTTAGCTGGATGCGGCGATTGATGTGGACGTATCATTGCTTTGATCGTAGTGGCCGTGCTTGGCCTTTTAAATGAAGCTTTGAAGACCGCGAACACTGTTCGAAGAGGAAATGTCTATTGGATAATCGTGAAGGTGCGGACATCGATGCGTATCTTGGATTTGTCGCAGATCTTGTAACGGATCTATTTTGTCTTGAAGTGCATTGAGTAACGACCGATGTATCTCGTGATCTTACGGTTTCTCAGTTGTTTTGATGAGGATTTGGCCGATTCGAGATCCGCCATTATAGAAGCGGTGTAGAAACCGATGGTCACGATGTTCCTCTTGAATAAATAGCTTCTCTGCTTGTTCGATGAAGTGCTTTGGCGGATACTAGAGTGCCGATATAGAACTGCGATGTAGAGATGGCTATTTTAGGCGATCATAGCGAAGGGAAATGTCTCGCTAGTGAGACATCTCGATAGTCACGTCAAGCGGCAAATTGAAGAGCTTGATTCATATGAAGGTTTGTCATCATTCGGTAGGACAAAGACTCGGATATGTACAAAGACTTCCTAGTCTAATGACCTATGCATTGTTTCAACAAGCTGCCACACTAACCTACGCAGCCCTTTAGCCACTTGTGAAACATGCGTTGTAATGGGAACAAGCAAATCACCGTGTTGGAATATGCATACATATATATCACTGATTTAAGGCATATTCCTAACACATAGTAAGAAATTATGATTGCGGAAGAGTCTATATTAGGCCAAACGTTTCCAACGGTAAACTTGGAAAATTCTTTAAATACGCTCAGTGATTCTATATATTCAACATCATCGTAAGTTACTGGTTTTGAAAGTTAGAACCATTATAATAATAATAATAATAATAATAATAATAATAATAATAATAATAATAAACAAAAAACTTATAGTAGTGAAACTTTAAAAGTTACAAATTAGCATCAATAAGTTACTTCCTCCATTCTACCTAAAGAGTTCACGTTTAAAAAGTCACGTTATTAAGTGATATATTAATGTTATTGAATTGATCATAATTACAAAAATACTTAACCACAACCAAGATGATTACAATACAAGTGGAGGGTAAAGATGAAAGATTATTAAAATTGTAAGCATAATTTTTTAAAAATTGACTCTTTAAGTGAAACATCAAAAAATAATATAGTAAACTTTTTTGCCTGAAACAGAGGGAGTAGTAGTTATTCTAAACTTAAAGGCGAATAGTTTCCAAAACCTACGTATATTGTGGAGCCTTTTATATAATTTAATGAATTTGATGTGTATATTCTGGTTCAATCTCTAGAGCGTATGGGCCCAAGCAAATGAGATTTCAATGACAAAGGGATATTCTACTATATATGCTACCCTTCAGCCTTAATCTGAGGTAAACCACTTTTTAACGTTAAAAATAGGATGAATTTTAGGCCGGTCCCTTTTGATGAATTTTCAACCAGTTTAGAACCTGATATTTGTTTCAAAACGTAAAAATATATTTTTGTTGCGAAATGTGTCTATGCCATTAAAAAACATAGAACATGAACGCTATACATCGCAAAACAAAATTGGTGCATTTCAATTCCAAATTTAATGCATCACGATGTACAAAATTGAACTAAAAAGTAATATTTTAGTGCATCGCGATGCAAAACTTTTATTTCCGATGCATCACGATTTCTTTGAGAGTTCAAAATGGGCACCACACCCATAATTTTGAACTTCACGCTTATTTCAAAATTGATGCATCGCAAAACAAAATTAGTGCATCGCGATGCTAAAAATTGAACTAAAAAGTACTGTTTTATTGCATCGTGATTCACAACATTACACTTGCGATGCATCAAAGTGTGCATCGCGATGCACAAAATTGTACTAATAAAGTAATGTTTTGTTGCACCGCAATATACACATTTTATTTCCAATGCACAATTTTATTTCTGTATACTTCACTGGTTAGATATTAGAAATATGTAATACAGGATTAAAAGTTTACAATTTAAGAATGAAAAATTTCTTTATATATATATAATTTTCAATAAACGGGATATGGGTTATAACAGGACTTTTGCCTATACTACATTAATGAAGCTTTATCTTCAAGTTGGAAGTTTTGACAAGGTTTGTTCAAGCTGCCCTACCTTCTTCTATTGAATAAGTATTTCGCTTTCGCCTTTCGGCTAGGCTTCAATTCCCCTTTGGATTGTTTAAACGAATGCATCCTAAGACTGATAAAGTCTCTCATTCGGTCTGAACAGGAAAAAGAGATAGAAGGAAAGTATGAGCGAAAAAGAATGATTTTAGGTTGTTATGGGGCATTTTTGAAACAATTGGACCATTTATCAACTAAACTGGACTTTATCGGTTTGAAACAATTATCGTGGTAAATCTCAATAAAAGTACCGGCCCATAATTATTCTTTAAAAATATTTAGTGTTCCCATTTTCTCTCATGGGGCATGGCCAAGAGAATGACGAACACGCCGCAGGGGTTCCCCGCACCTCTCACGAGTGCTCATTTTGCAAATTAAACAATACAAAGTCGGGTATCCTGAAATTCGTAAAGAATCAACTATCAGCTTGACACCCCCTATATGCCCAATTTTTTATGCATCATCAGAATTATTTTCGGCTTTGTAAGGTGGCTTACCAAATCTGCGATTTGCATATATATAATTTGTAGAGATTCCCTTCAAATACAAAATATATAGAGAGGAAATCCACGAGATATTCCTACTTATTGCCCGGTTTCTTGGCAAATTGTATATTCACGCTTTGAAAGAAAAGCTTGATCTAATGATGTGTGATAATGGAAAATGAACTGTTAAAATATATCTCAAATTCATAAAGATTTTGGAATCCTACACAAACTAGGATTGTATTAATTAATCCTAAAGTTAATTGGAGAATGTTAAATAATTTTATACTAGTTATAAAAGGATTCATTTATTGACATGGATTAAGAGTCTTAATCTCAATTTGTTAAGGTTTTTCAGAGACACAAATTGGGGAGAGACGGACGACAGATACAGTTGGTGGTTCGACCCCCTCAAAATAAAATTCTTAGCGACATTGTTCTTAATTTTATTTATGTATCAAGTAATTTTTATAAATATATCAAAATATGACTTTGAACTTCTTTTAAAAAAGAAAGTTTACTTTTACTAAAATTTAAGAATATTAAGTATATTTTCACTGAAAAATTCAGATTTTAGCCTAAATTTTTTGTGATTATTATTTTATTTTTATTTTATTTGGCTAAATACGTATTGGCCCCTCCAAACCCGAACTTTCGGGTTCAATTCCGTTAAGTCGGTTTGACGTCTGGGTACCGATTCTGGGATGATTTCATGAAAATTTTGGGCCTTTTAATTGGTTCATTTATATCTGTACAGAAATGAGACAGATCTCATTCATCTGGAAGTCGAAGCTACTCAATAATGTCACTGCCTAAACAAAATAATGCAGATGTACATATTAAACATCTGCTATGCGTAACTATCTACACTCTTGGTAAACAATTCAACAACTGACAATAAAGTAGTTGGGCAGTTCATCCATCAACACTTTTAAGTAATATTTTTGTTTTTATTACCCTTTTTATTTTTAATTACTCTATCCGTTCCAAAAGATTATCCACATCTTAAAGCCCTTTGTCTTTAGAGAGAGAGAGAGAGAGAGAGAGAGAGTTTCACACTTGAAATTCTCATAGTGCTAATCTTCAAGTCATTGTTACATGTCACAACTATTATTCATAAGAAGACACTTTATTCATAAACATAAACACCCATCACAACCTTTTTTTTTTTTTTTTTTTTGAGTTCCGAAATCTCTTTCTATTTGAGACGGCGAGACTCGATATCTTTGGTCATCTTCAGAAATAGCCCCATGATGGAATTCGGCTCGGGGCCATCCTCAGTAAGCTTCTCATAATCGAAGGTCCGCGTAACTACATTCTCTTTCCTATTAGTATCAACACTGAGAGTGATTACGAAGCTCTTGTATTCAATCAGAACATCTCCTTCAATCACCTTGAACATGACTGACTTTTTCTCCTCATCTATTGCTTCAATAATTTCCTCTGCATACTTTTTTGCCCATCTATATCACACGACATCAATCCAAAACATTCTCAAGTTAATAACATCAATTTGTTATAAGGTGGAATAACAGGTAAATATTTTGCATTTCAAGTTACAGATCAGGATGCCCCGGCTCTCAATAGGCACAAGCGTAGGTGGGACTTGTCCTCCGGTAGATACCTGAGATGAGGAAGAAGCACCGTTAGGGAGCTGGACGTTGGTCCAGCTAAAGCCCTCCGGTGAGAGAATCAGTTTATGGTAAGGATAATGGTCTCCGGTGGGGATTCAGGTTACTCTTTGAAAGTGAATGCTCAGAATTCTTTGGAGAGTTTGTAGTTTGTGTGTTAATTTGAACTTAGACCATAAAGGAAAGCTATCACCTTGTATTTATGGTGAAATGTTGGTCGAGGCAAGGGTCGCAGATGTCGACCTGGGTGAGCTGCCATGTGCCCATTTATGACCACGCAATATGCATTGATGAGCTTTAATGTAGAAGTGACCTATTCGTGCAGAGGATAGAACTTCCCTGGCTCTGACCTGGACCTTCTAGATGCAGCTTTCCTTATAGAGCAAGTAACTCTTTCGTCCAATGAGGTGCTAGATGGTGGCCCCGGGATGACGTAGTAGCATGTGGGCATTGAATGCGGCAGCTTTTGTTGACTTTCTTCACTTCCCGGGGTGGAGACCTCGGGGTCTTTGGCGGGTAGCTCGGGTCAAAGACCATGCGAGCTCTTTTATGTTTCAGGGCGGAGACGAGGGCAAAACTCGAGCTCCTCGGGGAGGTCGGGAGTAGGCGGAAAGTAAATATTCCCGGGCTCCGGGTTGTACACCAAGCTCGGGGTGATGACTCCTCTCTTCCGGCTCCAGATCACTGCACGTGTCCCTCTAGTGCCACGTGGAAGATGAATATTTTTGTATCTTCAGTTATTATAGGCAATCTTATGAGGTCTCAAATATATTAGACCTTAATTAATGAGGTCTCCAATTACTGCTGATCACACTCACAGCCTTTCATTGTTCAAAATTTGCCCATTTGTCAAGTAGTCTAATAAAATTTTAGCCAGTATATATTGCAAGTGTAAAACTTACTAGTAGACATTTTTCAGTTGTAAAAAATCATTTCTAAAATTCAAAATGAAGCTAAAACAATTTTTTGTTCCTAAATATCCGAAAATGTCATCTGTAAAAGTCTATGTTAAGTCTACTTTCTGAAATCTCGTAAGACTTCCTAAACTTTTTGAGACGTCCAGTAACGCTTGATACAAAGATTTAATTAAATGGGATCTTATCCTCCATTAGCGGTATGCCGTTAAGTGACAATTAACTACTTAGAAGAAATGGAAGTTTGGACCATATTTGACCAAAATTAGGACTTTTGACCACAAATTACAGAAGTTGGATAAACTTGGAACCCTAATATACAAGAACCTATTTTTTGTGACTTTCTATATGGTAATATATTCATTTACCAAAGAGTTGAGAAAGTTAAAGAAACAAGTGGAGTTGGGTGTACGTACTATACCATGAGTAGTTCCAGAAAATGATAGAGCCAACAGTTCCCCATTGACCTTTTTAATACCACAATCCTGTATAATATCAGGGCTTAGGTTCGATATTTGGGGAGGTTTGAACTTGACAAGTTCATGAAACACATTACCATCGACTTGATCTCTGTTTGGGCAACTAACTTATGAATTTGAGCCATAGAACGAAACTAGGATCTAAATTTAGAACGAAGCTAGGAAATTTGATGAAGAAAATACATGGCGGCCATTTGGCCTTTAACTAGTGACAATGTCCGTTCTCGTCCGTCAATATGGTTGCACATAAAGGCGCTCGAGGTATTCTTTTTGTTATCCAATAACATTATTCATTCATCTACTTTCTTTTGAAAGGTTCTGATGGGTATCACGGACCAAGTCAAGAAACCTATATTCATAATCCAGATCCGTTGAGCATATCCGAAGGTCCCATGACTAGATCGTGCACCAAAAAGATTCAAGAAACACTTTTGTCTCTGGTAGAGAAGATCAAGTCCAAAACAGGAAGCCCAGACGGTCTAGTGCATCAAGGGAGGTTCGTTTGCACGTTGGAGGCTGTAACGGCATCACAAGACAACAAAACCTCAACAAACCACGCGCCCTAGCGCACCCAAGCCGCGCCCTAGCGCGCAAGCTCACAGAAGTTTCAGAAAAAGTCAAAACTTTAACAAACTTCAAACTGTCTCCGCGCCATTTTGCGCGCCCTAGCGCACCAAACCCGCGCCCTAGCGCGCAACCTGTCAGCACTTTCAGACTTCAGAGTTAAAACTTCAGTGAATAGGCGCGCCATAGCGCGCAGGAAGTCGCGCCCTTGCGCACGTACGGACTTCGCAAATTTGAAGAGTTTTTCTGTTAATTTTAAACATTGTTTTCATCACCATCATTTTTGGTTTTTGAGGCAACGTGTTTGCAGGTTCTTAAGACCATATAACCTTGCTTTCCTGATTGTAAAAGACACTTTTGAAGATATTATAAACTTGAGTTTATCAAATTTCACTTTTCTAAGAGAATCGTGAGCCAATTGAGTTTCTTGGATTCGAAACTCACACTTGAACTTATCAAGCTCGAGGATCGCAAGTTTGTGGTGTTCCGTGGTTGGTGTTCATAAACAAATACGTTTATCGGGTATCAATCGCACCCCAAGGTTCCTATTCATCGCGAATAGTGGGTTGAGGGAGATCCACTACTTCAATTCTTTCATACGTTAACTTTATTATACTACAAATTTTTCACTTCACTTTGATTTTTTTCATGTATTTACGTATGTCTGGGTCGGGATTTGTTCGGCACTGGTCTGCAGAACACCACAGTGGTGTTCGGGAAGCACCTGCAGAACACCACAGTGGTGTTCAGAAAGCACCTGCAGAACGATTGGGGTTGCAGAACATCACAGGGATCTTCGGTAAGCCCTTGCCGAACACCACTGTGGTGTTCCTTAAACCAGTCCCGAACCGAAAATGAGAAGAAACCCAATATATCACATATACATTGCAACTAAAATGAAATTTAACACAAAAATTAAAATGAAATTGCTATTTAAACATAAAAATAGAATACATTTCATACTTAGGGTCTTCCTCATCTCGAAATCAGAGTTGCTCTTTTTCTTCTTCTTCTTTCTTCTTCCTTGTCTGCTGGGGGGTTTACGAATTAGGGGGTTTGCAAATTGTTGAGTTTGAAATTGGGAACTTTGCGAAGCAATGGAAGTTGAAGCCTGGTTCTTACGATGTTTCTACTGGCGGCAGTGTTGTGTTTTGGTTGTTATATGGTTAGTGTATTAAGAAATTGGGGTGGGTGTGATGATATTGGGTGGGTGTATTGGGAAAGAAATAAGGAGTTAATTGAGAGGGGTAAAAGTGAAAATGATGGGTGGTGTATTTAGAAATTTTGTTGGTGTAAAATTAGTGAAGGGGGTGTATTAAGAGAAGTGGTGTATTAATAGAAAAAGGTGGTGCTAATAGCGCCACTCAAGAAAAAAAATATATAGCTTCACTTAAAGGAAAAACAACTTCCCTTAAACGTTTGCGAGAATTCTAGAGCATTGGTGAATCTAGAAACGATTAGATATTTCATTTTGAGGGGGTCAAATAACTGGACTACATCTTTCATTAATAAATTATAAAAAAAATTTGTACAATATCAAAATTCTGTCAGGGCGCCAAAACCCCTGAATCCTCCAATACTCTTAAGAAATGCAATTGTAGAGGTTGCGGATAGCATGAGTCTGTACGAGCTTATAATGGACTTAACATAGGTCCTCAACAATTCGGTCCTGATCATATGCTTCCTACAATCCATATTTTCCATTGCATATATAATTGTCTCTCCGTTCCAAAATGTATGTCCCCTTTTATACTTACTTCACAAGAATTTTACACCGCTTTCTTTAGATTCACTCCTTATATACCTCATATCATCTAGCTCTTCAATCAAGAATGGATTGAATCATTGATTTGAATGTTAGGGTCTTCCCGTTTCTCATGTTGGTTCATCTTCTTATCTTTACGGCCCCTCGTTATTTTCATTTTAATGTAGTACTTCATGCTCCCTCTATTTCTCAATCTCTTATCTTTATACAACAATTTACCAAGGATAATAACGTTCGTTTTGAATTTCACCCATCTTTCTTCTATGTCAAGGATTAGGTCACCAAGCGTACCTTCCTCGCTAGTCCGAGTAAAGGCAGTTTCTACTTTGTCTCGCCATACATAGCTTCTTCTGCTCATCATGTCGAAAAGGTGTATTCTAAATGTTGGCATCGACATCTAGAACATCTGCATCTTAATGCCCATCGTCAAATTATTAATAGGAATAAATTAGGTTGCACTTTTACTTCTCTTAGTTATCTATGTAATGTTTGCCAACTTGGCAAGTCGGCTAGGTTTCCTCATCTTTCAACTGAAACTTGTAGTCGTTCAGTTCTTGAGTTAACATTAATAAATGTATGGGTCCATCTCATTTTTCATCATGAAAAGATTGCAGCTAGGGTAATCCAAATAAAACAGTAAAGAAAATAAAAATAATATTAAAAATATTGAAAACACCAATAAGTTATCCAATTAGTTCAATGCAGTGAGCTCATTGGAGAACACATTGAGAAATTGGCAGCGAAATATTAAAAGGAAGAAATACGAAAATAGACATAGAGATTTAAAACATTTAATTAACAAGTAAAAACTTGTTGATGTGCCAATATGACGAAACTTTCACTAGGTAAAAACTTGTAGTTTAATATAAATACGAAAACCTAACAACTAGTAAAAATCATACGAAAAGCCTATATGTAGCTGATGTATACAATTCAGAATAGTTCACCCAAAATAAGAATGATATATCTTATCAGGTCTAATAAACAGAAAATGGGTGAAAATAAAAGCACTGCACTGGAAAAACTATGAATGAGTCCTTCGATAAAGGCTTTATTGAGGAGCTCATACGAGACAACAGCAGCAAGCTTTAAAATCTCTCTCTCTAAACCAATCTGTATATTCTCTCTAAGCTTCGTACTTCATCGCTTTGTCAAGACTGAGTCCTCCACTATATATAAGCTTCAAGGAAATCTAGAAATCTTGTACAACAAGAATTAAACTTATCATAAAAGCATTAGTAGGTTAGTGAATAAAAGAATGACTCAACTTAAGAAACTAGAGGTTTACCATAACTCTATGAATCCTATTCCTACACAGATTAATAAGGGTCACTGTTCTCTTTAAGGAAGCACATGGGATTTAAACAATTCATAAAATCCTAATAACTTTAAACTTCCAAAATAATCTTTCCATAAATAATATAATTAATTCCTACACATTTTCATAAACCCTAAAATAATATAATCTCCCAAAACTATCATTTCTATAAAAGGATTAACAATAAATAATAATTAATAATTAGTTAAAAACTAAGAAAGGCAAAACTAATAATTAATTAAAATAAACAATTTAACCTTTAATAAACTCAATAATTCATACTCCAACACATCATCTAATGGCAATAATTATTTTGTTATCTTGACGATTTCTCTAAGTATATATATTTGGTTTTCCTAAGCGACATAAATAAGATGGTCTTCCAATCTTTAAACAAGGCCAAAATATGAAGAAAAAAAAAATCAAAGTATCCACCCAATCTCATAATGGTACCCAGAATGAAATATTTCCTACCTGGGTATACAATGTTACTAATTATCCCAATTTGACCCTTTGTCGTGATGGGCGTTAGAATCTTTAACGAATGTTAACATGTGCATGGTACACATTTTAGTCATTTTCGTCCTTGGACATTGAGATCCCGCTTGTCCCTCGCCAACACCATTACCACTCTCTCTCTCTCTCTCTCTCTCTCTCTCTCTCTCTCTCTCTCAATCGATCTTCTCTCTCTCTCCTCTTCTTCCATTATACGGATTGGGATATATAAGTGGTTTGAACTTTGAAATTTTCTCATTGCCATCAAACATCATGAATTTATATATTCAACTAAGAACATAATTCAACTCATTTTCCTACTCAAATAAGAACAAAATTTTTTTTTTTTAAACATAAAGGAGGGAATACCCTCTAAATTTATTAAAGAAGAAAAGAAAATAAAAGTTGCAAGTGCCTTAATAAGGAAAGAATTCCACTCATGTTATTAATCCTAATTCAATTACAACTCAATAACCTGTTTTAATCCTACCTAGTTTGAGAATATTCTAGTTCCCAATCCCAAAACCATGTTGGAATCGAGAACGAACAACTGTCGTTGTTTAATAGCCCCACGATCTCGAATTCAAAATTAAACCCACCCAAGGATTTCTTCGTAGCGGCGGGATTGACGATCCTGTTACGATCCGTATCAATTTTTCGACATCGAGATGGTGACGGTGCAAAGTTACGAGAGCTTGAAAGACGTCTGGCGTTGTCACCGAAGCCACTAATGGTTTTGTCAACGACGTGGAGCGGAGAGAGAGAGAGAGAGTCGGGAGATTCCGATTAAGGACCTGTTGGTACAATATGCGGCTTGGGCGTACCTCTTGAAAGAACCGGCGGCGGAGGGGAGTGACCAGAAGTTAACGGACGGATGTTGTGGTTTTCATGGTTATTTTGTAAACGAAGTCGTTTTGGGATGTATTAGGGGGTTTTAATTTTGAAGAAGAAACAAAAGCTTACAGTTCGCCTCCTTGTGTTTTAGCCAAAGTGATTGCCCCACCTGTGTCATGGTGAACTGACAAAAATGTCTAGCACGTGGAATTAGACACGTGCACTTTAACGTGAGTTTTCTAACGGACGTCGGGCTTAGGGGGAAAAATGGGATAATTATTAACATTATATACCCAGTGAGAAATATTTTATTTTGGGTACTATTATAAGATTGGGTGGATACTTTGGGGGGTTCATATTT
Organism: Platycodon grandiflorus; assembly: GCA_016624345.1. Classification (NCBI taxonomy): domain Eukaryota; kingdom Viridiplantae; phylum Streptophyta; class Magnoliopsida; order Asterales; family Campanulaceae; genus Platycodon; species Platycodon grandiflorus. The sequence continues at coordinate 261,336 of JACONP010000034.1, read as the reverse complement.
TGGCCTTTAAACAATTCCAACTTTTTGTTGAACAACCATTTGATACTAAAATTAAATCCGTGCTCTTAGCTCAAATTTTAAATTTGTATGGATATCATAATTGGGGTTGTACTGTTTAGTTCGGTCTTTGAAACCCAGAGTCTGTTATTGTTATGCATCTACGTAACTGCATTTGGTTTTCAACACTACATACATTGCTTTCTTGTTATTCTATTGGTAAATATTTCATCTGTTTTATTCAAAAAATTCATATTTAAAAAGTCTAATATTCAAGTGATATTTAAATGATATTGGACTTCGTTATAATCCCGTCAAATATCCATTAAATATTGGGATTATTATATTTTTGACCAACGTACTAATTGGGGATTCCTGATTTACCAACGTACTTTCATTAACCCAAATGTGACCAACGTACTATCAATTTTGTTGCAATGTTGACCCTGCCGTTAAACCTCCATCCAAAAAATTAACGGCTAACGGTAAAAAAAATTAAATTAACGGTAAAGGGTCCAAAATGATACTTGTGAAAAATGGAGGGCCACCAATATTTTTTTTCTCTCAATCTCCTCTCTCGCTTCATCAATCAAACACGGAGATCTCTCTCTCTCTCTCTCTCTCTCTCTCTCTCTCTCTCTCTCTAACACACACAGATGATGTACGGTCGCCGAGCAACGGTGCCGTAGGGAATCGCACACCGACCGTTTCACTCATTCCCCAAGCTCCACTTACTCCTCTTCATCATCATCCCATAAGTCAACCCCCAGTCGGAGAGTCAAAGTTGCCGCCAAATCCGTTGCCGGAGTCTTTATCGCTTGTTTTACCCCGCCGAAATCGGAAAGCTCTACTGACTTGGTTGATTCCGGTAATAGTTCTTTTCTTGCTTAAATTCAGCAAGAATAAACACGTACTATCCGTGTTGTGTGTGTTTTTCTTGGGGGTGGTCTGGGAGTGTGTGTGTGTGGGTTTTGATTTTGCGAGATGGGATTTGTAATGGGTCTGGGACTTGCTATGGTTGTTGGACTTGGTTTGAAATTTGGGTCTGGAGTGTTTACCAAGGAGAAAGATGTTATGCACACCATCGGTACAGTTGTGCTGGTATTTCTCCATCAAAAATCGAAAGTTTTAAGCTCGATCGTTTTCTTTAATAATAATTTTCATCTCGACTAATTACTTCCCCATTGTGATCAGATTGTTGCTGGAACACAACCACTCAATGCTTTAGCCTTTGTTTTCGATGGTGTTAACTTTGGGGCATCTGTGTAATGCCTGTAAGATTATGTAAAAAGACAAATTTGTGTAGCTACAAGAGCTGAAACTTTGTACCAAGTTGGTTTCATGAGCTTGCAATTTGATTTCAAAGATAGAATATATTTTGCTGTTATAGAAATGGTTGGATTATACTGGCATTAATGGGTGACAATGACATTAGAAATAAGTTAACAGTGCCCGGTATAATAAACCCAGCTTGGGACATACCCATATGAGTCGAGGAGCTGGGGTGAGATTCGTATCTATGTTCAAACCAGTAACATACACAAGCTACTGCACAAAGGTGATTCAGAGAGAACTCGATTCAACTCAACTGTTAGGATTTTTGTTAATAGAGAACTTAAAAACGTTTTTATGCAAGCATATGGGCTATCATGGAAGGGCTAAGGCTAGCATGGAATAGAAGATACCCAAAAGTCATTCTGGAATCGCACTCGAGTAGCTATTCAGCTGATTAAAGAGAAGGATGCAAGTAAACACCCTGTTGGAAATTTAATTCGGTCCGTATACGATTGTTAGGAAGCCTTGGAATTGCTCCTTGATGCACATTTATAGAGAGGCCAACCATGTCGTAGAAGACCTGCGTTAAACACCCGCTCCTTATGTTTTGGTTGACGGCGAGAGGAGATTGAGAGAGAAAAAAATATTGGTGGTCCTCCATTTTTTACAAGTATCATTTTGGACCCTTTACCGTTAATTTAATTTTTTACCGTTAGCCGTTAATTTTTGGATGGAGGTTTAACGGCAGGTCAACATTGCAACAAAATTGATAGTACGTTGGTCACATTTGGGTTAATGAAAGTACGTTGGTAAAATCAAGAATCCCAATTAGTACATTGGTCAAAAATATAATAATCCCTTAAATATTTAACAAAATAGATGCACGACTTATTTTTAATTTTTTAGTTTACAACAATAATGCAATGTATTATGTTTTTTATCAAATTAATAGACTAAATGTAATTATAAATTAGTTTATTGGAAATTGGTGTACCTTTCAATATTCTAATAGGGCAAATTAGTAATTGTAGCTAACGTTCCATTTTTAGCAACATGTTTTAGGCGGAAAACTGCTATATATAGCAGAAGTGCATTTGTCATTATATATATATTTAGATCATAGGCAATAAACTTTTGATGGTCATATGAGTAATTATGGTCACTTTTTTTCAAAATAAATTGGGAAGATAGCTGTTAATAACCATCGGAGGAGAGTTTAGCTTTTTCCTGTGTGTGTGTGTGTGTGTGTGTGTGTATATATATATATATATATATATATATATATATATATATATATATATATATATACACACACACAGTCTCAAGAACAAGAAGAGGAGAGAGAGAGTTTAACACTTGGAACTTTTACTAAATCAAACATAGTACATATCAGCAACCATTACGGATGCATTTTAGTAGACTTCACGAAATTTGCATAGTGCAAAAACTTCAAGTCCTTGTTACATGTCACACAAATATTATTTATAAGAAGAAACTTTATTCATAAACATAAACACCCATCACAATGTTTATTGAGTTACAAAGTCTGTCACTGTTTGAGATGGCGAGACTCGACATCTTCGGTCATCTTCAGAAGTAGTTCCATGAAGGAATTCAGCTCGGGGGCATCCTCAGTAAGCTTCTCATAATCTATGGTCCACGTAACCACGGTCTCATTTCCATTAGTATCAACTGAAAAAGTGATTACAAAGCTCTTGTATTCATTCACAAGATCTCCTTCAATCACCCTGAACGCGATTGACTTTTTCTCGTCATCTATTGCTTCAATAATCTCCTTTGCATACTTTTTCTTCCCATCTATATCACATGACATCGATCCAAAACATTCCCATGTTAATAACATCAACTTGTTTTAAGGTGGAATAACAAGTAAATATATTTGTGTTTCAACTTATTCTAGGCAATCTTATGAGGTCTCGAATCACTAAGATCATGCTAAACACGTCTTAGTGAGTATGAGAAGCTTATGATCGGAGGGAGAATTATATATGCAAGGGAAATACTTCCCTAATATGGAAAAGTTCCATATTGAAAGACCTGCTATAATAACATCAATTAATTTTGTATCGAATAATATCAATAAGATTGTCTAGAATAACTTGTCCATGTTATTCTAGACAAGTAAATGTTGGTATTAATTTTATAAACAATCAAGACCGAAATCAAATGAGAATAGATAATCAAAGGAAGATGAAGCGAGGTATGCCGTAATAAATCTCCTTAAGACAGAATTTGCCACCGTAATAATGCAAACGGATGAATTGATGACTATCTCCCAAGATACAACGCTTCTTACCAAAGTCGAAATTGCACTTGTACCAACCTTGACTGTGGAACCGAAAATCTGAAAATGCTCTTCTTGTAGGAACAGGGAAAACGAAGAATAAAGGATGAAATGTGTATAAAAGGGAGAGTTTCGAATTTTTCTTGTGTCGAAAATTGAAATCAGAATGGTCAATTTATAGTTTTGTTTGAAACTGTTCAAGAACAGTTGCAACCTTTGGTTGAACTTTTTGAGCCATGAGATGTTAACTGTTTTGATCAAAGGCTCCAGAATAATTCCCAACTGTTGTGTCTAGTGACAGGTAACCAGATGCACATTGTCCTCCTACTGCCGCAGCAGCCATGAACCACAAGTTCACTGCAAAACACATAAAGGCTCCTAACTGTGATAATGCAAAGTGCAATGCAAAGTGTGTTCCCAATGCGAACTTTGCGACGGGCACAGGTAACGGTGTGGAGCATTTGTCCTAGTAGCGCCCAATGCGAAGCTAGCCTATGCGAAGGTATGGGTGCATAGGATATATACTAAATAATACTCACCATATAATAGCCCACTATATCAATAGGGGTTTTTTTCTAGTAAGTTCCTAACGTGGGATGTAGAACATGACACTTTTAAGTTCAAAAGTTTTAGTCGTGACTTTTCCAATTCACACCAAAACCGAATTTACATATATTGACCCCAAATTCCAACAGTAAATATATTTGTGTTTCAAGTAAATATACATATCAATCAATTTTGTATCTAATAACATCAACTTGTCCTTTGCAAGGAAATACTTCCCTAATAAGAAAGACGTACTATAATTATTAATCATACATATCAATCAATTTCGTATCAAATTATATGAAGTTATTCATTTACCAATGAGGTGAGAAAGTCATAGAAACAAGTGGAGTTGGGCATACCATGAGTGTAGTTCCAAAAATGGTAGAGCCAAGAGTTCCCCATTGACCTTCTTTCAAACCACAACCCCGTATAAAATCGGGCTTATGTTCGATACTTGGTGAGGTTTGAACTTGAAAAGTTCATGAAACACATTAGCATCGACTTGATCTCTGTTTGGGCAACTAACTTACGAATTTGAGCCATAAGAACTGAAACTAGTAACAAAGGCTAGGAAATTTGATTTGATGCAGAAAATACATGGCCATTTGGCCTTTAAATAGTGACAATGTCCGTCCCCGACCGTCGATATTGTAGCACATAAAGGTGGTTGAGAAGTTCTTTTTGTCTTCCAATGACATTTCTTTCATCTACTTTCTTTTGACAGATCATCTCAATCTGCTTTAGAGATTTTACACTATCAAATGGATTCCGTATCGACCTTACCATTTTAGGAATTATTTTCCTAGAGTTCCTACATTTGGTTATCTAATTTTGTTATTGCTTTAACTAAAGTTATTTTTGTTGGATAAAATACCTATTTTTAAAGTGTTTCAAAAGAACAAAGGGGAAAACAAATTCACTAAAGAAAAAAATATCTTCACACAAAGAAAAAAACTTCCCTTAAACCTTTGCAAGAATTCTATAGCATTGGTGAGTCTAGAAACGATTAAATATTTTATTTTGAGGCGGGCGAACAACTGGACTACATTTTTCATTAATAAATTATAAGAAAATTTGTGTACAACTTCAATATTTTGCATGGTCAATATTTTGCATGGTCGCCAAACCCCGAGTCCGCCAATACTCGAAGAAATGCAATTGTAGAGGCTGGGAATCTGTATGAATACGAGCTTATAATGGACTTAACATAGGTCCTCAACAATTCGATCCTGATCATATGCTTACTACAATCTATCTTTTCTATATTAGGGAAGTATTTCCCTTGCATTTATAATACCCCCTCCATTTCAAAATGTATGTTTTTTTTAAAACTTATTTCACAAAAAAATTACTTTGATTTCTTTAGATTGAATCATTATATACCTCATCTCTTTCAATCATTCCCTTGCATTTATAATACTCCCTATCCTTGTAAAAAGGAAAGAGTTTGTTCAAACATATATAGGATGGTTTTATGAGAAAAGAGCAAAAGAGAGACATTGATCAAAATTATCTAAATAAGTGTAGAGTAAACTAACTAAGGGAGGATACAGAGACAAGAGATATTCATATTAAAAGGCATTGTCCAGAATCAAACAGCTATCTTCAAAGCAATTTTTCAACGAGAAAATAACTTGAGATATTCCATATTCAAGTTATTACCGCATCAACCATCCAAGAAGATCTCTACACTAATCTGCAAGAAACATCAAGGAATACATCAAACAACTATTTCACAAAAGTGCAGAAGATTATGTCCTCGTTGGATTGCCAACTAGAAGAAGGGAAAATAATATTTTTCTTTTTGCAATTGTCCTTGTATTTGAGTGAAATATAGGGGATTATTGACCTTATTGAGCAAGAGAGCTGTGAGGAAAATGGATGTAAGATAAGATATCCAAATCACTATATACTGTGTCAATTTATCTTCATTTAAACTCTCACTTAAATTATGTCTATAGTTTAATTGTTTCTTTGTGTTTACTATAACTGATTAAATATTTCTTACTCAAACAAACATCAATGATCAAACCCTGTGTGATTATAATTGATCCACACTGAACCACTCACACACAAGATAAGATCATAATTTGTCTTAGAAAGTACGTCACTAATTAAGCAAAATTTTGTTGTGCACAGCTCTCAAGTTTATTCTTAACTGTTTGATTACCATAATTGTTCTTTAAACAGTTATCTGATTAGATTTACTTTGGAAAATTATATAAAAGTCAGTGATTATAAGTGTTTGGGAGCAAAATATATTGTTGATGAACATATTTTGGATCTGCTAGATTGTATGGGCTTCACCCCAGCAAATGGGCCCGAATGGAATAAAGGTCCGGTGCACTCATGGCTATATATACTCTCTCTTATACCAAGCCAAGGTATGCCACTGTTTATACATGAAATACGTACTTTAATCAATATTCTCTAGTGGCCGATATACTGATTGTCACGCGGAGGGCTTTAGGGGACCGTCCCCGCCCTCTCGGTGTCTTTGCAGACAAATACATGCCAGATATCCTACCTCATGACGGCTCGGCACCCCTGGTGCCCCTGATTTTATGCATCATCAGTTGGTTCCGTTGCCAGGAACGAGACTACAATGCGCGACCATAGAAGGCAAAGGATTTTCCATAGATTACCACATTGGCTTGCTCGATGGCTTTAACAAAGAAAGCAGTTTTCTCCAAAATTTATTTTTGGGAAAAATGGAAAAGACAGCATACCAACTTGAGGTATTCGGTGAGATTGCACATGTTGTCCAAGGAAACTTGAGGCAAATTGTTGGAATGGAGAACAAGTATAGCCAATTTAATGGATTAAACAAATTAAGCAGCAAAGGCATAAGGAGTGGATTGAAGAATTCCAGCTTGAAGACAAAGAAAAGACAAAGGTATAAAGAGTGGATTGAAGAATTCAAGCTTGAAGACAAAGGAAAAGACAAAAAAAAAATGCTTGAAGGAAAAAGAGTCTAAGAAGCAACTGCAAGGCAGGGATAGCCACGCACGCATAACAATAAGCACTGGGCATTAGTGACTGAATCGGTGTTGGGCATAACGACGGGCAGATGGCGTGCACACCTTGGGGGACTTGTTCGCACAACTTCGACGCTGGCGAGCTTACTGAACCTTCGTGCGAATTGGGAAGAAAGAGTACGAAACGAAAAGCAAACACCACAGAGCTTTGCCCTCTCCGGCAAAATCAATGCCCAAGACAACCTAAAGTCCTTCCAATCGCGACGAAGTTGTTGTACAAAAGGCGAGCATGGAATAAGAATCGATTCGCCGTCTTCAGACGACGCGGGCAACACTGAGATCGCCACCGCTTGACTCCATTCGTGTCGCCACAAGCAGCGGTTTCCACGCGCCACAATAATGCAGCTAGTGCCGCCATAGATGTTAAATCTAGGGAATTTCTCGGTACTGAGATCTCGGTTTGTGAGAACGCGGGGAGAGAGAAGGCGGAGATGTAATCTTTAATTGGAGAAGATGAAGAGGGCGATGGCCAGAGCTCGCCGGAAAATCAAATGGGAAGACGAAATCGCCACCATGGAAGTGGAGGAAAGCTGGGATGGAGCAGTTATAGTATACAACGCCCACGATTGCCCTCCACTACGGCACGTCTTTATTGCTAGGCGGTTACAAATGCCTCCCTTTCAATAATGCATTAATTACTAATACAACCGCTTCATTATGGGTAGTTATAAGCACACCTACCAATTATTGTATCAGTTACAGTTCGTGGGTGACTATTGAAAAATGACATACTAGCCCCTTTATTATTGAACTATGACAAAATGGTCCCTTCAATGCTGGACAGTAACAATTGGCCTCTTTATCATTGCTCAGTTACAAACGTCCCCTTTAATGTTGGGCATTTACAAATGAGTCCTCTACTATGGGCAATTATAACTTGGTCACTTTAGTGCTGGGCAGTCACAAGGTGGTCCCTTCATTGCTGAAGAAGTTGCAGCTGGGTCCCTTCAATGCGAGTAGTAACACCTTGGTCCCATAACTAATGCGAAGTTACTGCTTGGCCCTTTAATGAAGAACAGTTGCCAAGGGACCCTCCACTATTGGTCAAGCTTCGTTAAGTAACGGTCAAAATAAACGAGCCTCGCCGCTAGAGTGTTACTCGGTGAGTAGATTGGTCCTCCCGCTCAGCGCTACTCGCGGTTGAGTTGTACCCGCGCCTGCGCTTATCCTCCCGCTCGAGTGTTACTCGCGGTCGAGTAGATTTGGTCCTCTCGCTTGATCGCTACTCGCGGTTGAGTTGTACCGCGCCTTCTGCGCTTATCCTCCGCTCGAGTGTTACTCGCGGTCGAGTAGATTTGGTCCTCTCGCTGATCGTTACTCGCGGTTGAGTTGTACCCACGCCTTCTGCGCTTATCCTCCCCACTCGAGTGTTACTCGCACCGAGTAGATTTAGTCCTCCCGCTCGAGCGCTACTCGTAGTTAAGTTGTACCTCGCGCCTTCATACGCTTATCCTCCCGCTCGAGTACTACTCGCGACCGAGTAGATTTGGTCCTCCGCTCGAGTGCAACTCGCGGTTGAGTTGTTCCCCGCTCCTTCCTGCGCTTATCATCCCAGCTCGAGTATTACTCGCGGCCGAGTAGATTTAGTCCTCCCGCTCGCGCTACTTGCGGTTGAGTTGTACCTGCGCCTTCTGCGCTTATCCTCCCGCTGAGCGTAGCTCGTGGCCGAGTAGATTTTATCCTCCCGCTCGAGCGTAGCTCGCGGATGAGTAGATTTTGTCCTCCCCGCTCGAGTGCTACTCGCGACCGAGTAGATCTTATCCTCCCGAGTTGAGTTGATTCCTTAATTAACGTTTGAGGTCATTTGACCGCCGCAAGTCGAGCTCATGACTTAGTTAATTTTAAGGCTTATATATTGTTATGCTCCCTGGTCGAGTTGATTCCTTAATTAACGTTTGAGGTCATTTGACCCTCGCAGTCGAGCTCATGACTTAGTTAATTTTAAGGCTTATATATTGTTATGCTCCCTAGTCAAGTTGATTCCTTAATTAACGTTTGAAGTCATTTGGCCGCTTGCAGGTCGAGCTCATGACTTAGTTAATTTTAAGGCTTATATATTGTTATGCTCTCGTGTCGAGTGGATGCATCTCGGCGGTCCGAGATAGACACGAGAAAATAGTACTCCTCACCTCGAGATGAATCTCGAGGAATAAGGAGTGGGGGCTTCGATGAACATATTTTGGACCTGCTAGATTGTATGGGCCTCACCCCAAATGGGCCGAAAGGAATAGAGGCCTGGTGCACTCGAGCTATATATACTCTCTCCTATACTAAGCCAAGGTATGCCACTCTTGATACATGAAATACGTACTATAATCGATATTATCTAGTGGCCGATATACTGATTATCACACCAGAGGGCTTTGGCGGGGACCCTCCCCACCCCTCTCACAGTGTTTTTTTTGCAGACAAACACATACCAGATATCCTACCTCCGCGACGGCTCGGTACCCCCGGTGCCCTTGATTTTTTATGCATCATCAATTGTTATAAAGAAATCCTCACAAATTGAATTGGTAAGTCTTCATCTAGCTCCATAGAAGACCTTCTTCAATAATAATTTTAAAAAGGCGAGAGCTAAGCTAAGGGCACGTGTTAAGACTTAAGAGTTATCTAATATCCCTAGTAACAATGGTAATCATTAATTTTTATGCACTTTTCAAATTACCTATTATTAGTTTTTTTTTTTTTCAAAGAGAGAGCCTGTTTTCATTACAACTTTCGCTCATCCACTGCATTATTACTTGTTGCTAAAGATTAATACTATATGTTTGACCATAATTATTCTTTGAATACTTGCCATTTGACGTTGAGTTATATTTTTGATTTCTAAAATACCTTTTAATTTTCAACACGTAAAAAAAAAGGTTTTTTTTTCTCAATAAACATGTTTAGTCAATAAGCGTATGACACATCTCGTATTTTATTATCAAAAAAATAATACCATAATTGTATTTTTTTTCGATCAAAATTTTAGACTGTATGTGTTATTTTATTACTAAAATACTTTTTTTTGTTTAATTTAAAAATTCAATTCTAAAATAGCAATAGAGTAGATATTGAATTAATTATCTATTCCAATCAATTCAAAATTTAAATTTTTGAATTGATTGTTAGAGTAACGCAGAGGGTGCTATATCGCAATACGGATTTATTATTGGATTGGTTTTAACAATTATATCCTTTAAATCTAATTGTGGATTTTTTTCCAAAATGCTAAATACCACCCCAGCAAAATGACCATATTATCCTTAATGAAAGTTACACTTTGCCCCCTCTCAAATTTTACTTATTGAAAAAAAAATTCAAATTATTTCTAGTGTGGCGCCAACATGGGCTGCCTCTCTCCAAAGAGTGGTGCCATGTTGGGCTACCTCTGTAATTTTAATATATATATATTTTTTTATTTTTTTGCTAAAAAATTTTCGTAGAAGAGGAATAAAATTATTTTTTTGTGAGGGAGAAAAAAAGATTACAAAACATAGACAGGCGCCAACCCTAGCAACCTTTCTCAGGAGACAGGTGCAAACCTTATGCGTCTGTCTATGTTTTGTTATTATTATTTTTTTTTTTTTGGCTAAATAAGAGAGAATGTCAAAAAATATAAGTAGGTCTTTGTAATTTTTTGCAACTTTTTTTTATTTTTTGCTAAATAAGAGTGAATGTCAAAAAATATTATTTTTTCGAGGGGAAAAATATTACAAAACATAGACGTGCACCTAACTAACCACTGGGAGAGGTGCCAAACCTAGCCACTGTCTCGGAGACAGTGTCAACCTAGACGTCTGTCTATGTTTTATAATATTTTTGTTCTTTTTTGCTAAATGAATGTAAAAAATGTAAGTGAATTGAATTAAAAAAATTCTATATAAAAATTTGGGGGCAAAATTGTGTTTTCGCTAGAGAGTGGGTGGTATTTAGCACTTTTGAATAACGAAAGATCGCTATTTTCTCAAAGTTTGGTTGAGTAATTAATAAGTTTTATTGTAGTCAAATATGTAAGGGTTAAAATGGTCAATAAGAAGTTAATTGGAATAACCAAAAACACATTTATTAAGTGTATGGATAGTAACGATAGTCATACCTTTATCATGTACTACTATCTCCTAATGGCACACGTTAGCCAAATCGATCCTTCTAGGATTTCATTATTATAATAAACGTAGAATATACAAATCGATCCTTCTAGGATTTCATTATTATAATAAACGTAGAATATACAAGTAGATGTGAGAACTTTTGAAAAAGAAAATAGTGGATGAAAGAATAATGTTATTGGATTACAAAAAGAATCTCAAATCTCAAAGAGTGGTGCAATATACAACACTCCAACTATGTTTATTTAGCACTTTGAGGCGGGTGTTGTACTTAACACCTATGATCTCAAAAGGGCCTCTCTCTCTCTCTCTCCATTTCTATATATATATATATATATATATATATATATATATATATATATATATATATATATAATATTGATGGTAATGCGTCTTTCATGAACTTTTCAGGTTCAAATCATACATACAAATTAGTCGGACCTAAGCCCTGATCTTGTACAGGTTCATTGTGGTTTGAAAGAAGGTCAATATTGGCTCAACCATTTTCTGGAACTACACTGATCATGGTAAGGCCAACTCTTCTTGTTTCATGACTTTCTGACCTCTTTGTTAAATGATTATGTTAAAAGTCTAAAAAAAAAAAATTCTTTACAAAGGTATCCCACAGTCCAAAACTAATCCCCGAGGTACTTTTGTGTGATAGAAGTGGGAACCTCTTGCCAAATTTTTTAATATATACAAAGGCTCAAACATGATACTTTTTGCTTAAACGACCACTTCCGTTCAGGCCAACTCCGTTAGTAATACTTTTTCAATCATTTATGGGATACTTGTATTTTAAGGTTTCAAGTATATATATATATTTTTTTATTTAATTTATATATGGTCTCAAATTTGGTCCAAGCTTCCACTTTCTTCTAAGTAGAGGTATATCATAATGTTGGTTATAGCGTCAAGCACAAGAATGCATCAAGTTGACATTCTTTAAATAGTTAAAATCTGCAAATCCAAAGGGAGTGTGAGTGTTTTCCTATTATGATTGGCATGGTAATTAATCTTAGGAGAGTTGCATAAGTTGCTCGAGAACGCACTATTTCAGGATTGCTTTCAGAGCCAGAAATGAATGGATTTGCTTGCTTTATCTATTTCATTTTTTGAGTCTCTAGTTTTTGTTTTGGTCAAAATAATGATGCCTTGTAACTAGGCTAGGCATGTCATTGTAATCTGTTGTTGTAGTTTGTTTGCAACTAAGTGAACATAATAAAAGGTAGCTTGGGAATACTGAAAAAAAAACTTAACAGAAGTTTTAACGGGAACGGTAAAAAATGGCTAAACTGGTAACAAAAGCAATGTTGAAGGACCATTTCTATAAAATGAATGTACTCCAATATATTATTTCATCCTTTTTTTTCTAAAAACTAATAAATAAATAAATCGTACAAGACAAAGCTCCCAATCGAATGGTTGAAAACCCCCGTGTTGTTAATAAATTAATTATGAACAGCTTTTCATTTCTTTTCTTTGTTTTTCCTTTTACATGTGACGCCCCATATTTGTTCCACCTACAATGGAAATCAATTCCTAGCCTATATATATCCATTTTTAGCAAACTTGTCAATCTGAGCAATGTCAAGAACACTATCCAGTCCACAAGGAATCAGAAACCTGAGAAAATTCAGTCATAATGCACATAAATAAGTCATTAAGGAAAAAAAAAAAATAGCTTGCCCATGTATAATTAACATGAAAAGATAATTCTGTATACGTAAAAGTAAGGAACATACTCGTCTCGAAGAACTCTAGTCATCAATTGGCAACCACCGGGCACTGATGACTGCATATTAACTGCTATATTTGGGTTGTGAATACTCTGTCGAAGATGTACCCAACCTTGTTGTCCATTTTCTTCATCGGAAACCTTTGCCCTATATTTTCAATAGCAGCAAATTAATACGTATTTGAACATTCAAGAAAACAACGAATTGCAAGGCAATGAAAGCTATAGAGAACAGGGAAATGATCAATGCATAGGCCAAAAGGGATTTGACGACGTAAGTTTGAAAGCACCAAAAGAAGTGTACATTTGGATCGATAAGTAAATTTGTCCGAGATGTCATCATATAGTTCCAACTTCTATATTGTTCTTTCTTTTTCTTTTTTTTTTTCGACAGAGTTATATAGCGAATTTTGAAACTCATTCCTTACCTGTACATTTGAGCATCAATGGCAGCAGGAGTGTCATTGGAGTCCACAAGGCAACCATCACTTACCCAGCAATCTCCACAAGAGTCTAACTCCCACCCCTTTATTCTTCCCTCCTGTATTAATCGAGAAAATCACGAGGAAAATTTGTTACGTTCCATTTAATACATGCTTATATATAGTCGTTAACAAATCACAATATTACTCTTAATATTGACGGATTGGATAAATACCTGAATATAATTTTTGAATGTTTCAATGGCCTCAATCCCTTTGGACTTGGCATGTCTGGGCTCAGAAATAATGTTCATCCTTAGTTCAATTGATTCTAATGGCTCTTCAAGATCTTTGATTAGGCTGCCAATCCCTTCATTTGACCCCTCAAGTTTCATGCGAACCATCTCAATTATGATTTTAACCACCATATAGGCTCCTATAAAAATCAATGAAAGAATATAAAAGATGCGTTATTAAAACAGAATCGCCCTTGACGTCTATTGATTGGTCGTATAGTCACAGCCCAACGTTAAGTGATGTGGAATATAGTATGTAACCAATCAGCAGTTGTCGAACTGAGAATTTTGTATTCGTTGTTTTACTCTACAAATAAAATGCCGTATGATCAAGATTGAGAAATGAAACTAACCATCATCAAGAAAATAATTTTCCTTGAGAGCGCCATGACCAGATGTTTCCATCATAAGATGTGCTTCAATCCCATCCTTATTAAGCTGAACACCCTTGTCAATAACATTCCGATAGCCAACCCGGTACAAGCAATGGTGGCCTCCTCTATCCGTGATGAACCGCGTAAGAGCCAAACTAGTTCTAGCATCGGTAACGATGGTTGTATCGGGTGTTCTTTTAAAACAATTGCGGACATGAGCGCAATCAATTTATCGCCGTTTATAGGGTTGCCAGCATTATCGACAACGCCACTGCGGTCGACGTCCGTGTCGAAAACAATGCCGAGGTCTGCATTGTTTTCTAGTACAGCAGCTCTAGTTAAGGCCATGGCGATTTTGTCCTCGGGATTGGGAATGTGATTTGGAAACATTCCGTCGGGGCTAAGGTTTAGAGAGCCAAAAGTGTCTGCACCCAACTTGTCTAGCACATCCCATGTAAAGAATCCTCCCGACCCGTTTCCAGCGTTCACTATTATCTGCAGTTTCAAAAATTAATATCAGTTGATCAGCTGTTGTCCTTGAGTGATTGACACATGTCCTACAAAAATCTAACAGTTTTGTTTTCTCAACTTTTTTTTTTTTTTTTAAGGAAAATGTACATCTCATTGTTCACTACATTGTATACATTTTTTAAGAAACATAGTTATTATGCACTTTGTCATCCATGGCTTCTCAGTCGTTGGATCGACAACTCTGGTTGGATCAAATTGCCAAAAAAAAAAAGTCTGATTCTATTCTCACATTACTTGATTGGTTGAATATTCTGTAGGTCCCACCACTAAGTAATGTAGCATATAGTTTTAAAGAATCAAAGTTATCAACTGATTTGCATCAAAAAAAAAAAAATTTGATCTCATTTTGTCACTAGCACTAAAGAGTAGGTGAGAGATCGACAACGAAGCGCGATTTAGATGGTAAGACGCTTTACCTACAACTGATATGTCGTGAGTTCGAGTCATCGAACAAGGTAAGTGGGAAATCACTATGTTTACTCAAAAAAATAATAATAATAAAAATAAAAACTGAGAGAGAAACGAAAAGGTGATGAGGCTGATGAGTGAGCGAATGCACCCTTTGTGTTTGTGTATGGGGCTTTTCTAGCTGGGCGGCATAAGCATATTCTTCAAAGCCCAAATTGGCCCAAAGCTAATGTATTGAAATCCTTGTCCTTACGACCTTAGCATAAGGCCAATACAGCAATCGTCTAATTCAATATGGGCCGTAAAAACGCAGAAAAATCTCTTATGCCTCTAATGATCCCTATACGTATTACGATGTGAAATTTCACCACTGAAAATAAAAAAGAAAAAAACGAAAGAACCTGAAATCCTTGGAGAGGGGTATCGTAATGTGTTGGATGATTCACTCTTTCTATGATGATATCTCGTAGATGCTTTGAATAACTACTCATAAAATCAACTCTCGTCGGAGGAGTAGGCAGCAACGTCGATACTTTTACTAGTCTGTTCGCATATTTACGAGCAGCTACGCTGCAAATCTCCTCCACGTCTGGTGATGTCAAGCCTCCTTTTTCGTGAAAAATTTGAGACCATTTCGGGTGTATGGTAAATGAGACGCCGTCATCTGCAATTCAAAAGCCAACAACATCATCTTTTATTTTGCCACAAATGTGTTACGAACTCTGTTATGCCACGTGGTTGAATTAAAGTACAACATGTCAGCATTTGTGCCAAAAATAGAAAGAGATGACTCTTAATAGAACGGCATAAATGAAAAAATGTATATAGTTCAAGTAGTATCATAACTCAAGTATAATTGTCAAAAATCGCATTACGCCTATAAGTAAACTGCTATAATATAGAGTTTATCTTAATAATTCTCATAATTTGAAATGCGTTAACTGTAAAAAATTGAATACTATACAATTACACTACCATTATGGAAGCATCATAGGCAAATGGAGTCAAAATTGTACTCATGAAACAGGCTGGGGTTGTTGCAAGTCCCATATCAAAAACCAAGCAGCCTGCGCGAACAAGGCCAGCAAAAATAGCTACACTCAAGGTTCCACCGGATATTCGAGGATCCCTACCGAGGGAAACCCTAACATCCTCCACCGGTCTTCCTCGTTCCTTCTCCAACCGGGTTGTCACCCACTCTCCAAAACTCTCTGCAATAGCTCCCACCGCCGGAGGTGTAAGGTCAACGGTTCGACCCTTTTCGCCTTCCACTGCAACCCCACGAACATCCGACCCATTTTGGAGCCTTCGGATTCTGTCCATTTCTTCATCCACCACAGCTTCATTATAGTTCGCAGAGGTAGAAGATTTCGGACAAAGGGTAAGTTTTGTGGAAGGCAATGAGAATGGGAAAGATAGTATTTTAGGGAAGGGTTTAGAGGTTGGCAAGGATGGAAAGTTGGCTTTTCGAGAATTATTTTGTAACGAATGAGAGGGTACTGTTGATGTAGAAGCTGCCATTGTTTCCGGCAATTTTTGGCGCTTGCTTGGAAGATTTGAAGTTGATGAAATTTGAACCAAGCAAAGAAGTTGAAAAGATAAGATTTAAACTAAAAAATAGTAAACCATAACCTTAGAATTCAGTATGAGGAAATATCTACTGACAAACTTCCAAACGCCAAGATTTTTGTTTTTTCTTGTCTTATCTTTTAAAGGGCTTATAGGGAGTATCTTTTACTCTTGATCTTGCGTCTTCGGTGAACTCCGTGTGTGAAGAGTTCATCACACGTTTCAAACAACATGAAATAGATAGTTGATGCATATATTATATAGAGAGAACAAACGCATATTCTGGGGTACATATTTGTCTTCTTAATGCTCGCCTGTCAAAAATCTTGGTATTTTTTTCCGATCAGCAAAAAATCTTTCATAAGTAACAGACCTGGAATTGAGGTTCCCACCCATCCTCATGTCCTAGATTTGTGAGAATACATTAACCAGGTCTGATCTTACGATGCGCGAGAAAAAAAAAAAAAAAGTTACGTAAAATTGTGTATTTTTTATGGTGTAATTGTTACTCTTTTATTAGTGTAATTTTGATAGCGAAATTATTACCTTTAATAATAAAATTTGTACTTTACTTAGCGAAATTGGAACTTTTTAAAATACTGTACTTTCGATAGCAAAATTGTTATTTATTATATTAAAAATTGTTGGCAAAACGCATCTTTGGGCTAACCAATTTTTTCAACGATTTGTAATGTGGCAACCACAGGTTTCAAAATATTATTTTAGTTAGGTTAAGTGGCCCGTTTTAAATGGAGGTTGACTTGGACATTAACTTTGAGTCAAATCCCTATTTTGCCCCTCAATATTGACAATTATACCCTACTTTTTTCTCTCTCCACTCAGTATCTATATCCCTTCCATTCTCTCTATCTCATCTTTGTGTTTATGTGTGTTTTAAATAGAGCTGGCAAAATTAGCTCAGCCCAATGGGTTGGTCCAGTCAGCCCGATGTTTGTATGGGTTAAAATTTAATTTTTGGAGGCCTAAAAAAATTCGGACCTTTTTGACCTGGTCCAGTAGGCCCGACGGTTCAATTGGACTTGCATCAATTGGTAATACATTTGATGAAGGTGAATACATTTGAAAAAATCCTCAATGTCAAGTTGAGTCTGAAGCCTCAAGTTCTTTCTTTGAAGACAAAACTAAGTTGCAGCAAAAAGGAATAAAAGGTGGGAGGGCACTCTGTGAGAAGAACACAAACAAAAAAGAGATGGTGGACTTGAAGAATCTCCTACCTCACTATTCAGAAGCTGTGACAAACAACAATATCAGGGCAGATGATAAACTGCTGAGGAAAATTAGGCAACACTCATTTCCGTACAGTGATTCCATCGAATGGTTGGCGCATTACTTCTGTTACGCAATCGATGCGCGCTTGGCAGGCACAAACACATCAATGTACAGAGCATTCAATTCCACCAAGATATCTGCAGCTCAAATCTTGACATCGCTGATCAAATTAAAATACAACAAAACAACAACATCAAACATTAACAAGTTGCTAACTTGTTGCATTATTAGTACAGAGAGAGAGAGAGAGAGAGAGAGAGAGAGAGAGAGAGAGAGAGAGAGAGAAAGAGAGAGAGAACCAGTTTTTTAGAGTAAAATTCAGGTTGGATCTGGCTTGCTTTTTTTTACTAAGGATGCAACTTTAATATGGGCTGAGTTGTTCAATTATCACTGTAGTGGCATTTGCTTGCATTTATAAGAGATTGCTGTTAAATAACTTCTTTGTGGTCTGTTTTGTCAGCTCTTGGAAATGAATGGCAAGATGATTGCAAGCAAACCTCTTTATGTTGCACTTGCACAACACAAAGAAGATAGAAGGGCAAGATTGCAAGTATCTTCAGGGTGTTTAATCTGTTATAATTATTTGTAAAGGAACAGTGTAGGAGCTTGAAAAAGAAAGACGCTCAAGTCATTAGAAGGGCAAGATTGCAGGTATCTTCAGGGTGTTTAATCTGTTATAATTATCTGTAAAGAAAAATGCTTGCTGTCATCCTTGGCTTTCACTCTGCTACAAAAAGTTGAATACTTCTCCCAATGTGTTTTCACCTATAAAGATGAAAGAGGCATAGTACCTTACATATTTCCATAAATTATGTTTTGATGTGATCTAGTATTGGATCGGCTATGTGTTTGGGTATGGAGAGTTGGTTGACTAAGAAGAAAAATAAATCTAAACGAGTGCGGCTGAGATGAGGGGCCAATTAAATATGCAGTACAATTAGAAAAAAAATGAAATGGACACATTTTTAAGACGGTGGAAGGAGTTCTAGTGGGAGACCATTTCAGAAAAAATATGTGATTAGTCTTAACTATACACTTTTTGTAGGGAAACTAATATTAATGACGGACATAAGGCCAATAAAAAAGGATTTTTATTTGAGAAATACATGATTACCTAGTGTCTTAACGGATTATATTGTTGTAGATGGCAAGTGTTAGATAGAGATCCGTGTAGCCAACTTCCAAGTAGTTGTACACTTTGAGTGGGTGGGTTTCAATTGTTTAATGTTCTATATGCTCTTAGACTTGTGTGCAAACTGATGATTTTATAAGTACCAAAAAAGTGATGATTTTATTTATGCAGGCACAATTTTCCCAGATGCGCCCAATTGCAATGGCACCTTCTGTTGCTCCTCGTATGCCAATGTACCCCTCCTGGTGGTCCAGGTCTAAGGCAACAGATATTCTACGGTCAAGCTCAGCCGACATTCATTCTCCCCAGGTAATTTCTCATTGATTTTGTTTGAGAATGCCTTTTTTTCTTTGGCTTTCTTCATTCAGTTTCTTTGGGTCAAAGTAGAACATTTTGATATTATTTTTCCATTATGTTTTAGATTCAATTTAGTTCAGAGTCATGCCACAAAGCACACTTATTGATACACATACTTTTGCTTGAAGTTTTATGCCAAACACGGAAAACAAAAGGGAAAAAGAAAGACACTGTCACAGGGCTCTCTATGGGGTGACAACATAGAGGATAGGTGTTAAAATTGAGAATGTTAGAAACCAGACTAGAGATAGGGTACTAACGTGGACAACAATAATAAGGAAGGATTTGAATAAGTGTGGCTTGTGTGATGACCTTGCATTGGACTGAATTGAATGGCGAAAATGATTCATGTAACCAATCCCAACTGGAGTTGACTTGAGTTGCATTTCAATTGGAACACAAATCTTGGCTGAAAAAGCTATTTTTTTGGGGATGTGGTCACAATGCATTTGTTTTGTGTTTCTTGGTGGCTATATCATCCTGGAATATGATTTTTGGGGATGTGATCACAATGCGTTTGTTTTAAAAAAAAAATTTATTTGACTTGTTAATGATCAGTTCTGTGTTTTTGGGTTTTATGCTGGTTAGCCTGGCTTTGGGTATTAGCAGCAGCTTGTTCCTGGTATGCGGCTTGGTGGGGCTCTCATGCTGGTGGTGTGCTGGATGGTTCTTTGACTGTAATGACGCTGATGACAATGATACAGGACATCAGTTGAGTTATTCAAGACGGCCTTTGATCTCCTTGCATCAGTAACTATATTCGTTGGAAGGTTTGACATACGAATGATGCAGGACATCAGTTCACTTACCTGCTGCAGCAGTTCTAGAGTGATGAGAGGACAAACATTCTTTCTTGCAGCTACAGGTCATTCTCTCTCTCTCTCTCTCTTTTCTAAGTTAATTGCTCTACGTTCATTTTGAGAGTGCTATATTGGGACACATAGGGATCAGTTCATATGTTTTCCAGTGTTCTGTTTTTGGACCAAAAGAGGCTAGAAAGTATTTATTTAGACAAATGTATTATACATAGATATACTTGTACATATTTATATACACACAATGTTTTGTTTTGTTTTTGGACCAAAAGAGGCAGTTTAGTGTTTTGTTTTTGGACCAAAGAGGCTGGAAATTTTTTTATCTGCTTCAATGTCAAGAAGGGATAACAAATTACATGTTCTTAGCTTTTACTTTTTGGCCATGAAGCCTTTTTTAACAGCAATTAGGTATTTTTTTAACTTGTCTCAAACGAACGCTACCTTTTGAAAGTTTTTTGATACAAACACCTTTACATTCAAGTATATTAAGAAGTACAAGTGTCTTCAGCAATTACAATTACAATGTCCAAACCACATCTCTTCTATTGGGATCCCACGGATTTCCGCGACCTCGCTGAATGATGTCATTTCATTATTGCAACTAATGTAGCCCTTGCATTATTAAGGGCATTATTGCTTCGTAGCTATTTTGCCAAAGCATTTTCAAGACCTGCCATCTCTAATACAATCCTCACGACACCTCCAGCAATAACTCCAGTACCTGGACAAGCTGGCCTCAGCATCACCTCTGCTGCCCCATATTTGCCATTTGCTCTGCCATTTATTTACATTGTCAACAGAATCAGTAACACATATTGGCATCAATTCTGCTAGATGTCTCAAAGTACCCTTTTGTAGCTAATCTCTTTCCTCCATTACCTGAGGAATCATCCAAGAAATCCAAGTTCTCTTCGATTGGTACCCGTTCCAAGGTAAGCTAAATCTAATCATCAAAATCTGTTTCTTTATATTTGATGAATCCAAGACCCTAACTTTTCCTCTCATTGAGATAAAAAATCCAGCAATAACTACAATCTTTAATGGAAACTCTGAGCACAACAGAGCCACTTTACATCAGTTGTGTAAAACCCAATACTATTTTGAAGCTTGGAATATTTGAAAACGACAATGTCTTAAATCAGTTAAGATGTGGGGTAAGTTCTATTCATCCTTAGCTTGACTGACAGAACTATTTCAGTTATCCATGATTTGCTTTCGTTGACAGAGCTCAGGTGCTTATTGCCGCAAGGTGTACTAGAGGCAACTAGGATAAGCTATGCTGGATTTCCAATAAAAAGAGCATTTGATGAGTTCCTATGCAGGGTGTACTTTGGCTTTTAATGAGTTGGTAACTTAACAAGATGGAAGTAAGGTTCACAGGCAAGAATTACTCTACTGCATTACATGTTCCTATTCAAGACCAAAGATCAGAGAGTAATAACATGTTTGATGCCAATGGCATGGTATATAAACAGAAAAGTTAAAATTAGTTCCATCTAGATTTATAATGGCTTCAAAACGACATTAATAGAGGGTAACTTTTCTAGTAGATGTAGTTACATGGTGCTTCTTTGCTGTTTCCTTTTACAGATGCGACAAGAAATCAGCTTGTGTAGCAATTTGTGACAGTATGGGATTAAAGGGTTATCAGGTATGGAACTTAGAACTACTATATAGTATAGCATTAATATCCTCTCTATGAACTTTCTGGATGAACATGAAAAGGAAGTGCAAGTCTTCCACCTTACTACTTCATACTTCAGATTGGGAAAAGCAAGGTGTTTCTTAGAGCAGGGCAGATGGTTGAATTAGATGCTCGAAGAACTGAACTTTTGGCTACTGTTGCAAGGCGGATCCAAAGGCAAATAAGAACATATCTTACTTGAAAAGAGTTTATTACCCTACGAAGGGCTACAATAAATATGCAGAAGGGCTACAATAAATATGCAGAAGTTTTGGAGAGGTAACTATTTTTTACTTAATGAATAATTCTATCCAAGGGATTTTAGAAATATCTATTCTAAACATAGAAGGTAATTATATGCATACCATGGCTGGGCCTGGATTTTTGGAAGCGAGAGTGAAGTTGTGACTAAGCTTATTTTCCATAAAAGGGTCAAAGCTGGTATTTTATCACTATCACACCTGTTACATTGGAATTTTAAAGCTACATGTTGTGAGAAAGTAAACTGTGATTCTACACTGTATCTAGTTTGTCGATTTGTCCCTGTATAGCTGCAGTATGTTAATGTAGTTTTTCTGTGCACTTGTTTTCTCTTATCTGTCTGATTGAGTTATTTTTGGGGTGTCAATGTCTGATTGAGTTGCTTTCAAAGGTTTCAGCAAGCAGGCTGCCCAACAATGGTGTTATCTGTTCAATACAGGATGCATCCTCAACTAAGAGATTTTCCTTCTAGGCACTTCTACCAAGGACGCCTTACAGACAGTGAGTGTTGTAAATTTTCCTGAGGAGGCATACTACAAGGACCCTTTGATGAGGCCGTACATTTTCTATGATATTAAACATAGAAGGGAGTCGCAGAGAGGGGTCTGTTTCTTATCAAAATATACATGAAGCACAGTTTTGCCTACGTTTATATAAGCATCTTCAGAAAACTGTTAAATCTCTGGGTATGGGAAAAGTCTCTGTTGGCATAATCACGCTATCAAGCTGCAACTGAATTGCCTTCAACGGGAGTTTGAGGAGGTTTTAAGTTCGGAATTGAAGAAGGGAAGGATCTATATATTAATACCGTAGATGCCTTCCAAGGCCAAGAACGTGATGTCATAATAATGTCTTAGGGGATTTGAATTTCCATCTAGCACAATGCAAGGTTTGATATTTTATATAGGATCAAACATTAATGGATTTGTCATTATATACTTTGAGGCTATTGATATGCATCTGTATCTGAATTATTTAAATGTAATTCTGTTTATGGAGAATTAGTGGAAGATGAACATGAAATCCATGATTATGTTCAGTTTGAGCTGTTAGTTATGCCTTTTGATTACAATATGCATATGATGAAGAGGTCGAATTTGGCCGGTGTAGGTTCAGGAACAAAACGGGAATATCTGGATTGCTTTTGTAATTTTTTTTTTTTAAAATAGCTATTACAACGTTTTTTAAATGTTGTCTTCCAACTTTTACAACGTTTTCCAGAAAACGTTGTCTAAATTCTTTTACACTTTTACAACGTTTTTTATAAAATGTTGTCTTCTACCTATTACAACGTTTTTCAGAAAATGTTGTCTTACACCTTTTACAACGTTTTTACGAAAATGTTGTCTTACACATTTTACAACGTTTTTTAGAAAATGTTGTCTTACATTTTTTACAACGTTTTTGTAAAACGTTGTCAATAGTTTTCCACAACGTTTTTGAAAATGTTGTCTAATATAATTCAAAGAATAAAATGTTGTTGTGGGAGAACAAAAAACAACGTTTACCAAAACGTTGTAAAAGAAACGAACCTATTACAGCGTTGATTTCCACAACGTTTTCTAAAACGTTGTGAAAAGTCTATTACAACGTTTTTTAAACGTTGTTAAAACCCTTTTTTGTTGTAGTGCTAGAATGATCCAGTTAGCTTTATTGTTTGATATTATAATTTATACATGATGTAATACAATCTCAAACATTAAAGCAACATGTTCCAATATGATTATTGCTTTATTGTTTAATTATTGTTTTAACTGACCAATAAAGTTAACTTCTTAAATAATTAAAGCCCCGAACCATTCTAGTATCATATTTATTGTCATTTTAATTAATGTTTGGTACGGTGATTGCATTATTTTACCTTTAGTAGTTAGCAGTTAGGACAAACAATAAATCATAATATTGCTTTTGTTTAATAAGTAACTTAGAATTTAATTTGGCAATTGGCATCACCATTGTTCCTTTTATTTTATTTATTTTTCCAACAAGGGTTTTTTGGCCCGATGGCTCAATGGGCTTTGATGGGTTAGGATGGGCTTTACTTTTCTTCGGCCTTAGTAAAATTGGGACAGGCCCAATCTGGCCCGATATTAAATGTTGACCCGATGAGCTTGCACTGGACCGACCCAACCCAGTCCATTGACAGCTCTAGTTTTAAACCCAATTCTTCATTGATTCTGTTTTGTTTCAGAATCCTTAGAAATCAAATCAATTTCTAATCCTCACACATACACTCAAATCGGTTGTCGCCGTCTCTTCATCGGTGTCGACATTGGCATGGTCACAATCGTCGTCTTCCTCATTGGCTTCGTTGTAGAAATCGACGTTGTCGCCCGTGATCACCTGAATTCAAAAACTCGGATAAGCCTTTGGAAATCTAGTAACGGCTTCCTCCGCCCATGTCAAACTCCACACTCTCTCTCTCTCTCTCTCTCTCTCTCTCTCTCTCTCTCTCTCTCTCTCAAACATCTTCAAATTCTACACCCTCGACATCTTCAAATTCTACACCCTCGACATGATTTCTTAGTCACATTTTTGTTACTAACCCCCTCAAACAATTTCCTCCAAATTTTGTCCCATTTCTCGAACCCTAATTCTCCCAATCCAGCTCAAATGGCGTCGTTCACACCAGGAATTCTCCTAAAGCTCCTCCAAACCATGAACTCCACGGCTCCGATCTCTGGCCCAATCACGGCTTCTACGTTTCACTCTCCGACTCCCTCAATTCCACCTATGTTTCTCTCTCCAAACGCGACACAGATCTCATACTCAACAATCGCTTGCAGATCGGCCAGTTTGTTTATATTGACCGCTTTGAGTTTGACTCTCTGGTTCCTCGAGTTTCCGGCATCCATCCCATTGCCGGACGCCATTCTTTTGTTAGGAGTCCTGAGCCGCTCATTGCAAGGATTTCGGCTTCAAAGCGTGAGTTTATAATCCAACCAGTTTCAGATTTGGATCCTTCCATTGATCCGATTGTAGCTTATTTGTCTAGTAAAAAAAGCGGATGAAGCTCGATGCGAGTCAAAAGAAATCAAAACTGAGGTTAGGGCTTGTTTTAATTTTTGCTGCAAAATTAGGGTTTGAATTCAATTTGATTGATTTTTTTAATTTTTCTCCTTTTTCTTTCTTTTAAATTTGGATCAGTGATTGCAAAAATTGCAGCCACCATGTTTCATAGGGTGAATATTGATTCTTGCTCTTAAATTTTGATAATTCTTTTTTTTTTTTAACTATGATAATTCTTGCTCTTAAATTCTGATAATTCTATTTTTATTTGTAAATTAGTGGAGACATAAACAACAAATAGTTGAAGGCTTTGGATTTGCTCGCGAAATGAAATGGGTTAAAGTTAGGGCTAGGTTTGTTTTTCCTTGATTAGGGAAAGATGAAGATGAAGACAGAGGTGAAATTGGTGTTTTACATCAGTTTAACGGCTGAACTAACGACCGTTTTAAAAATTGACTTGCTTGCAATCTAACTAATGTCAGTGGCAAGAATAATATTTTGAAACTTGTGATGGCCACATTACAAATTAGTGAAAAGTTTGGTGGGTTTTGCCAAAATTGTTCTAGTACTTAACAAAATTGATTTTTTTTTGAAAAACTGACATTGAAGAACGGGCAATGCCCGTGTGTTAAAGTATAAAAAATGATATATATTGTGGTGCCTCCATCTAACAGCTTAAGATTTTAGATGAGTTAGTAACTATCATGGTATTAAAACTCAAGGATTGGCAAGGACAAGAGTTCAAATCATACCGCCATAAAAAATAGAACCCAATGAATTAGTTAGAGCAACTCCAACTTAACCCAAAATACCATACTTGGTGCAATTTCAACACCAACCACTATTCCAACTCTAAGTCATTACACCAAAAAGAATATTCTATTTCCATTTCTTTTAATTTATTTATCAAAATGTATATTAATTTGATATTAACCTTTTTAATAGTTTAGTTAATTTATTTATTGATAATATATACAAAATAATCTATAAAAGATTAATTAATTATAAATTATTGGATTTATAATGTTCAATATTTTAAAATAAATTATATAATTAATATTTATTAATGAGTTATAATATCTAAAATTAGTTGTTAACTAAATTAAAATATTTTTAAGCTAATAATATTATATTATTAATATTTACTAACAATTTTCAGTATTTAATAATTAATTAAAAATTATTAAATTACATGGGTCCGACCAACACCAAATTTAGTGTTGATGAATAGTGTCACACCAAATTTGGTGCAACAATATTCACAACACCAAAATGGTGTAGGTTTTGGTGTATGGGTTGGAGGAAGGATGATGCAAAAATAACACCAAAATGGTGAGATGGCGTATGAATTGGAGTTGCTCTTTCTATCACCGTGGTCGAGATACAATTCTTAGGGCATGAGTATACTTAGAAGAAGAACTTTATGCCAATTGCAATAAAAGTGACGCTACTAGCACCCTTAAAACATATTAATACACTCTTATATTTTATTACGAAAATATCAACAATTAAAAAGTAAATTGTCCTTTGCCCCTCTCTCTCCTCCCCATTTTTTTTTTTTTCCCTACTTGAGAGAGCTTTGCTTCTTCCCTTTTTCACCTTTTGCGTACAAGCACCTTTTTCTCTCTAAATATTGTGGCTTTTGGGTTCTCCGACGTTAGTAGTCGAGTAGGAATAAATAGTATTATCAATTCAGGTATTATTAGTGTCCTCCCTTTAATCATTTATCATATATTAGGGGTAATTTTAAGATTAAAAATATCAGTCTCGTATTTTTTTAGTGAAGGTGCAAATAATACCACCCTCTTCCTTGGTACAATAAGCGAGAGGATAAGGACTTTATTCAGATAGCTCGTGCTATTAGTCCAGTCCGCCTATTTTTAGAATTAAAGGGAATTCGACTTATTAATCATATTCGACCTTAATCATGGCTACCAAACAGCTCCCGAGGGGTTTGAACTATCTCCAATGACCAAACCGAAAACATCATTATTTTAAACTTATTCTTATCAAAGTTTTCAGTTTTCTTTATAGAAATCCATTCTTTAAAGGATTTTGGGACAACCCATTTGCTATTCTGGGTTGAGTTGACGGTTTGAGAGCGAAGAGTTATCATCTTGAATTAAGAGAGAGAATGGGGTTGGGTATAGTGCTCGATGTTGGAGTATAATGGCACTATTAAAAGGCATGCAATGTGTCGTGCTTATAAAGGATGTCATTTACTACGTAAACACGATTTGAAATGATGGGGATTTGGAGGACTTTGGATTAGGTTTCGATTGGAATTCGATTTAGTTATCTACTGAGTATATGATGAGCAAATCGTCGCCAAAACTTGATTTTGAATTGTGGTGATTTGAAAAGTGAAAAGCTTTGTTGAAGGGGAACTTGATTTTTCAAGAAGGGTAACATTTGGAATAGATGTGGGGTGTGTACATAGAAGGCGGGTGTATTAGGTTTTGGAGGTGTTAATAACGTCACTCTTGCAATAACTTTCGAATAGTGCCCCAAATTAGGTGTACGGGTTTCATTGTATTTGTTTTACACCAAAGTATAATGAACTTTCAAATGTAGGCATAAAGATCATATATATATTTCAAAACATATGGATCAATACACTCAAACAAAAATGCTACTCCTACCGTCCCAAAATGAGTGTCTATTTTTGTCCATTCACACAGAGTTAAACCATTAGGCCACACATTTCTAGCTAAACACATATTGGATCTAATGAAAGCTCAGGTTTGAAGGCCTTTAGAACCTGGAATGTTAATCCACTCGATTTGGATATCAACTTCTCCGCTCTCCACGTTTCGTAGTCCGGCGCATGTCTTGAGTGATTTTTCCTTCGTTCCAAACAATACGGCTCTCATCTGATAGGCAATTTTCCTGGCTTGGTTGAACTCTATCAATTTTAGTACCGATTGGGAGGTCTTGTAGACCCATCTTCAGGCAATCCACATATGGCTTGATGTCTATCTCAGCATCGCCCATGGTGTCATCTACACTGAATGTGTCTTTGTCGTGTACCGTCTGA
The DNA here is from genome assembly GCA_016624345.1 of Platycodon grandiflorus. NCBI lineage: Eukaryota > Viridiplantae > Streptophyta > Magnoliopsida > Asterales > Campanulaceae > Platycodon > Platycodon grandiflorus. The sequence goes on along the minus strand of JACONP010000034.1, from coordinate 233,152 downwards.
AAATGCAAAATTATATCCTTGTTATTGTTCATTGCCATCTTTTGAATTCTTCAATAAGCAAATTACATGACATCCAAATGTGCAAATGTTGATGGCGAAAGAACTGCATTTGCATTTAACATTATATGTTCCCAAATTGACTATAACCAAACAATTGAAGATGAAAAACAAAATTGAGAATGGAATGCTACTTTACCAGTTTGATTGGATCATTGAGATCCATGATGGAGAGAGTCAATTCATCGTTCCACTCGGGATTACAAGTATTCTTCACTACCCGGGTCTTTAGTTTCTGCAATAATATGTAAGCGACAACAAGCATTAAAAGGTTGTACATAACTTCAAAGTTGTTCATTATATTTTCTAAGGGTAGTACTTGGGCCAAAAAAAAAATATCACAAAACCTTAGGCACAAAGTTTTTGTTGGGGAATATTGATTGATTTTTTTTCATTACTTAGTGGCGAGCTAGCAAATTATACAATAGCAAACTATACAACCAATCAATAACTGCCAACAAGAATTTAGTGACCAAAATGGTGACTTTTTTGTGCCCCTAGAATTGCTCATTTGAGCAATATTCGAGTCACAAAATAGTTACAAAGCTTTGTAATACTCCGTGCCTCTAAAACAAAACAAAAAAGGCGTACTTTGATTTTTTTTTTACCAAGGAATTATAAAAATTTACTTATCGTTACGGACGTTCTAAAAATTGCCACTCATGGTATTCTTAATATTGTACTCTCGCCCTCACGGGCGTAGCTCAGTTGGTTAAGAACTAGTAGATTTGGAACAAGACCAAGGATCGAGTCCTAGCAACTGCAGTGTGGGGGTGGCTCCTTGTAGGTACTAGGCACGGGTCCTCCTAGCTACTTAATCGCTGAGTCACCGTAATTTTCCCTCTCACATTCTCATGAGGCTGGGGTGTGGGGACTCTCGGGGGGAGAGTTTCCCCTTTTGGAACAATATTGTACTCTCAAATCTCAATGATTGAAATTCCGTTATCTAAGGCATAATAAATGAGATAATTGTAAAAGAAACTTTGTACTAGTTTCGAGATTTTAATTGTGTTTTATTTTTTGCAAATTGAATCTTCACCTATTTTTTTTTAATCAAAATCTTTCGTCAAGTTGCTGTTAGATCAACTGACAGAAGGATGACTTGGCCACCTACGTGGCTCCAGTGGCGAAGCCACATGGAGACCAAGGGTGGCCATGGCCCCCCTAGATTTTGAACAATATGTAATTTACCCCCTTTAAAATATCATTATTACTATTCCTATTATATATTGGCCCATTGAGTATTGAATGTTACATTTTTAATTAAGTTAACTCGGCCCCCCTAAGGATCAAATCCTGGCTTTGCCACTGCGTGGCTCTTACGTGAAAATGGCGGGGAAGTAAAACCAATAATTTATTTCCCACCAAAATTATTCCAAAAAAAACCTTGTACTATTTTCCAATTTCAAAAAAAAAAACTTGGCCGTTAATGAATTTAAAAAAAATATTTTAAAAATAACTTTATACAATTAATATATTTTCAAAATAAACCCTGACAGTTTCTTTAATATCTTTCATAATAAACTATGATTTTTGATTATTGAAATACTAACCACATTGCTATATATTATTGAATTGATATTTTTAAATATTATTATTTAAATTAAATTCATTTTTTATTTTTTAATAAAATATCTAATATTTTCTAAAATTTTGGTAGACAAATGCCTTAATAATATTATTTTCTTAGAATGGAACACGAGACGCGAGTTATGAGCATGATTGACTAAATATATTTATTCTAAAAAAATAAAAATATAAAAATAATAAGTAAAAATTAATCACTCTCTAAAAGGAAGCACGTAACAAACTACTACGTCTGTCCCAAAATAATCATCGTTTTAGCAATTTTCACACAGATTTATAAGCTTACATTAAGACTGATGTACCCTTATTTAAGCTCATTTGATGTAGATAAGTTGTGTAAGTATTTTTTTTTTTCTTTCCTCTTAACAACCCTCTTTATTGAGGGTAGTAAATAAGGCCAGTTTTGGTAGATTATGGGAAAATATTTTTTGAAGTCTTATAACGATAATTATTTTAAAACAAAAAACTTTGTTAAAACGATAATTATTTTGGAATGGGGTAGTAGTATTTAAATAAAATTAGTTAATTTTATATAATAAGTGTAATGAGTCAAACAAGTAAGTATATATTTTTAAGAACAGAGGAGTTTTTTTTTTTTTTTTAGTATTATTATGAGTTACGAGTAGGAAAGTAAAAATCCTCCATAACTATGGGCTATTTTTTTTTAGTATTATTATGTTTAAATTAAAAAGTTTGTGTGTGTGTGTGACAGCAATGCATTAAAGTACTTCTTTATTTCCTAAATATTATAGAGTAATTGTTATGTTTGATTGGACACACAAATTAAAATAAATTAATTTTATTATGAATATTAATACTCCTTTCGTTCATAAATAATTGTCTTCATTTACTTTTTTATCCGTTCCAAAATACTTATTTTGTTTTTAAATCTTTCTTTTAAGGAAAACACTTGGTGTGGATGAAATAGGTATATAAATACCCATAATCTACAACATTTCAAGGTTTATTATGAAAATATATTAATTGTACAAGATTATTTTTAAAATATTTTTTAAAAAAATTCTTTAACAACCAAGGTTCTTTTTAAAATTGGAAAATAGTACAAGGTTTTTTTTAGAATAATTTTGGGGGGAAATTAATTGTTGGTTTTATTTCCCCGTCATTTTCACATAAGAGCCACGTTGGTGGCCAAGTCATCCTTCCGTCAGTTGATCTAACATCAACAAATAAGGGAAGGTTCAATTTGTAAAAGATAAAAACACATAGTTTAAATTGAAATCTCAAAACTAGGACCAAGTTTATTTTGCAATTGTCTCCATAATAAATCTATATTAGACTCGGCTTGAACAGCCAAAGGAAATAATTTAATTGTTAAACTATAATCTTGATGTAGACTGTCTTCCAATAAGGGAATCAGACTACTTTTTTAGAACACTCGTATAGTTGTATTTCCGTTTTCAAGTTCCCTTCCATTTTGATTTTTCGTTCAATATTTACAAGAACAAAAACAAGACATAAATCTAAAAGAGAAAGTTGCAGAACAAAAAACATAAAACAAAAATCGCAAATATATATATATATATATATATATATATATATATATAGGGCGAAAATATAACAATTAGCTAATTAAAAAAAATCAAATTCAAAATCAAAATTAAAAAAAATGGAGAATCTGGGAATAAATGAATGAAATTAAAGGAGAATTGAAAAGAACATGCCTGGTCAGCCATGGTGACAAGAACATAAGGATCACTGCTGCTGGCATCTCGAACCACCAGATTAATCCCTCTCCTCACTCTAACTTTTAACAGCCCCAAAACATTTTCCATGGATCGATTGATCGATCTCTAAAAACGATTTCTCTGTTGTTCGTTTTATTTGTTGATTAACTAACACACAGAGGCAGAGGCAGAGAATATATACTGTGTTTATGTTTTTGATTCAGGGGAGAGGAACTCATGAGTTTGAGATAAATAAGGTGGAGAGAGAGCTTCCTTGGCCCTTGCCAACCACAATCCCACCTAGTTTCTCAATCTCTCTTGTCTTGTCCACGTGTATTGAATGATTAGCAGATAGCAGATTGTCGGTGTTTAATTACTTAATTATTGTACTAGTGGCATCTATCTAGATGGGATTACAATAATTTATTATTCTGTCCGTACCTAAATAATTATCGTACTTCCTCGTTCCGATCAGAGTCCAATTTATATTTTTAAAAGTCAAATTTATGTCCAAACCAAATTAAAATGAGTAATGCTAAAGTAATTAAAGAGTATTAAATTTTTTATACTAAATAATGTATCAGTTGATGTGATGCATCACATTACATCACATCAGTTAACACATTATTTGATACAAAAAATTTAATATTTTTTAGGTATACGTAGCATTACTCAATTAAAATTTGACATATTTCATTCACTAAAAACTACATTAACAATATTACGAATTACTTCTTCTGTTCCAGTTAAAGAGTCCACTATATTATTATAAGATGTTCTACTCAAAGAGTCCACTTTAAAAAATTATACCTACAATCTCTATAAAACTTTTAAATTTACCCTCTATATGTGATACAAACATATCAATTATGCTCAAATATTTTGTTTATGTAAGGATACTTATATATTTTTAATTATTAAACTTTTCAAATGTAGACTCTTTAGGTAAAACGGAGGGAGTATAACTTTTATGACTTTGTAGAATAAATACATTTATGTAAATCATCGGTCAAATTTTAATCAAATTTTAATAAATAATATCATGTTTTCCTTAAATGTTCCAAAATAACTTTCTAGTTTTAAAACATTTCTTTTATGAGAAAAATCTACTCCTATATTACTTCCTTTCGTAAATTATTGTCTTTTTCCAATAATTGTTTTGTTTAAAACTTTTCATCACTTTTAATTTTACCCTTACTTTTCTTCCTACTTTAATTATACATTTAAAACATTTTTCAATACTATTCTAATATTAATAATCAACTCTCTCTATAATTACTATTACTTTTTTTTTTTAATGATTGGGTTCACTTGCTCATGGACTTTAAAATAAAATATACTTCCTCGATTTCACGCAAAATTTCACGTTTGAAAATTTTAATAATTGATAAATATATAATATTATTAAAGCTGATCATAATTATAAAAATATTTTATAATAATCAACATGTTTTTATCAATGTTGAGGACAAAGTTGAAAAAAAATTATAAAGATTGTAGGTATAATTTTTGAAAGTAAACTCTTTATTTGAAAAATTATAAAATAATATAGTGGACTCTTTCCCTGAAATGGAGGGAGTATAATATAATAATATTTATAATAGAGTCAATTAATTTTTTTTAATCTTTGTATTGGGTCAAACAAAATATTTATTTAAGAACGAAGGAGTACTACATTGGAATAATAATCTAACTTTGACTATTTCCCAATATTGGAAATAAATCTATTATATTCTTTGAAAATAGAATAGTAGGATCCAGAACCTCTCCATTACATCCGGCTTTGATCAAATTCTTTCTATTTCATTTTGTGTCAAATTAAATGTTTCTTTTTGATTATTGTTACAGTTAAGAAAGTTGTATTTTAGGCTAATGGTACATGTACATAGATGTCATTATTGTATTGCAAGTGAACATAGAGATAATAATATAAATGCTAAATGCACCACCCCAAAAATGTTAAATACCATACCCCTTAAAAAAATATCGTTTTGTCCATCATTTGTTGTAAACGAGCATTTACATCAAATACTCTATTTTGTATTTAGCACAAATGAACCCCCTAGAAATGGAATTTGGAATGAACGCATAAGGGTGGCACAAAGAGGATCTCAGCTAAAATCATCAACAAACTCATATAGTAATGGCACTTTAGAAACCTATGGCACAACAAAGAGAGGATCTCATAGATTAGAACACACTGAAAGCAAGCTCATGTCCAATATTCTCTTTTCTCACTTAGAGGCCACTCAACCCCGTTTCAAGACACAACTTGGTTATACCGTCAAGGCCAGGGGCAGATCTAAGTGTGCAATGAGGGGGGCTCAAGCCCACCTCAAAATTTGTCCAAAAAAAAAAAAACTATCTAAACTAACAGGCCAATCCTCTTATTCACTCCACTCTCTACCCACTTTCTCTAAATCAATCACCAAGTTTCTAAGAAAACTTGTACTACTCGTCTAAAATCTCTCTCTCCCTCATTCACTCAGTATTATTTCTGATCTCCCACCAAATATCCAAACACTGCAATACCAAACTCATTCACTCAGTATTATTTCGATCTCCCACCAAATCTCCAAACACTGCAGTACCCCACGCGATACCAAAATCTTGGATGCGCCCTGGTCAAGGCATTGCCATTTCAAGACTTGGTATAACATCAAGGACTAGTGTAACCTGCACCAACCCATCCCCCATACTCGCGACCTCTCTCCAGTTGCTAGTCTAACACACACGCACATATCACCCCATACCAACCCTTGACCGTACCAAGACTTCTCTCATTTGCTGGTATTTTCATTCAGACTATATTTGGCTACTCAATGTCATGCTTTGAAATTAAAATTGCTTGGACAATTCAGATTGTACTTCTAATTCCAATTCTAAGTTCTGACATTGAGTTCCCAAACAAACCCTAATTCATTTTGATGATACCGAATGAGTGCATTAATATCGAGCCAACAGTCCCTATTGGCTACAAACATATTTGGATATTAATACATCAATTCATGCATACCCCTCATCCATCACTCTCCAAATGCCTAATCTATACTTGACTGAAATATCCTTAATCTCACCACAAAAAGCTTTCCTTAAGTACACTCTAGGAAATGACTATTCTTAGAAAATCCCCAAGTTCCTCTGTCCTCTGGAAATAGCATTGCCCCACAACATTCAACCCACCAAACAATCACTGTAGATTAAGCCAACAAACAAATTCAAGAAATAAACATTCTCTACTCAACAATTTCAACAATAAAGAAGAAAAAGCCTGGAAAAGGCCTACTTTTATTAATGATCCAAAAAAAGGTAACAGAGGAAATAAAAAAAAAATTGCAATAAGTAAAAAAAAAAGCCTCCAAATCTTCAGTTGTGCCGAGAAAGCAATGTTTTCACACAATTCAGGCCAAATTCAGTGAGAAGAAACCTTAAGATTAAGGGATTTATTGAACCATGCCTTCCAACTGCCGGAACCCTTTCTCGATATCCCCACCGTCGGTGCCTTCCCCTCGTCCACCACCTCCGCTGCCGGCTTCTTGCACATCATGAAGTTTCGCACCCCCAATGATCCAATCGTGTCCCATGGAGATAGAGCTGCAATTCCAAAAACACAATTATTAAAATCAATCTTCTTTAAAAATAACAAACAAAAAAAATCAAGATTAATTAGTTCTTTAAATTTGTGAAAAACACGTACCTTCAGTTCCGAGAATGGGGCAATAGAGAACGAAATTGTTGAGATCGGTGCCAAGAACGGGAAGTCGGCCTTCGCGTGAGTAAGATTTAAGAGCGGTGTCGATAACAGCGGCAACAAGCTCTTCTTCATTAACAACGAACCGGATCGGACCAGCACTTCCCAAGACGGTGATACTTATTAAAAGGCGATTGCCTTTAACGGCCTGATTCTTCTTCTGCTTGTATAGCAACATTCTTAACCCAAAATATTCAATCTACTAACTCTTAATTTTTTTTTATCCTTTTTCGTTAACCCAAAAATTAACCAAGAACAAAAGGGAGAAAATTCGGAGCGTGTTTACAGTTAGAGAGAGAAAGAGAGGAGAGCGAGAAAGAACGGTGGTGCAACGATGGCGTGAGATTCACGGGTCGACGCCGAGGCAGCGGTAGTACCAGCCTTCTTTGCAAGATCCGAAGCAGAAAGCAATCGAGACAAAGGAGATCCCCCTTGTGGTAAAGGGGGAGATCATTAACCAATCGCTCAAGATTTTCACCATTCACAATGGGATTGCACAAAAGAGAGAAATCGAGAGACTAGAGGGGCAGGGCAACTGTGCCGAAAGGAGATGAAGGATTTTGGGATTGGCCTTTAGGGCTTTTTATAATAAGAAATATATGAAATTTGGGGAATTAGGGTTAGGGTTTGTTTTTATTTTAATTTTTTTAAATTTTCTATTCCTTTCTCTCTCTCTGGTGAAAGATGGTGTGGTTTTTGTTTTTTTGAAGAGTCCGGTAAATTCCGCCGACCCTTTCTAACTTTATTAGGCAAAACCGAAACTTTGCCGATTCTCTTTCTCTCTCCAAATCCTTTTTTTTAGCAGAGGGCGTGGGGGATATATTGACAGAATTATTTCGCTATTACCGTTTCTACGCGCGAGAGTATTTATCATCACTAGGACTCCTTGTGGTTTTTGTTAGTTCAATTGTCCCCTCCAAGTTTTGAGATTATCAGGTGACAAATAAATTGCGTCTTGCTCATGTTTTGCTCGAGTTAATTGGTTTAGTAATGATCAAGTAATATGTTTTATGTTTTAGACTCATGAGTGGGCTTGTGAATCACAAGTCACACGAGACTAAGATGACCATAAGTATTTGTCCCTACAGATGTCAACGACTTCGGATTGAATACTTGTAGATCTAATAATCCAATGGATCTAAAAAAGTTAAATCTATATGTGAACCCGCTAAGAATCATTTAATCAGAAACCAAACCAAATCAGATATGACTTAAACTAAATTGAATATCTTTTCCCCTTTTTGGTCAATAAGCACACGTTAAGATCCTTTTTCAAAAAAAAAATCAAATGATGATCAACCTGATTAATTTAGAGCCCGTTTGTTCGCGCGTTTTGGCCAAAACGCAGGGTTAAAACGCAGCTTATTCCTTAACTTAGCGTTTCAATCTTTGCGGTAGAAAACGCGCGTTTTTAAACGCAATGCGTTTTAAACGCTGAAATTTCTAGCTTTTTCCCAAAACGCGGGAATAAAATGCGGCGTTTTGACATAATATCCAAACGCATTTATAAAGAAAAAGTCGCGTTTTAAATAATGCATTTTAAACGCATTTTTAAAACACTGCGTTTTTAAAACGCTACACCAAACGGGCTCTTAGGTTCCTCAACTATCAAAACTCATGAATGTATGTTAGTATTACAGGTAAATGTATCTTGAATCATGAAATAGCTAATAATCAGATCAAATATGATTAGATCCAAATCCAGCCTGTCGGTATATAGGTAAAATGGATTTGGGTCGGGTTTAAGTCGAGATCCAATCTATTGACTTCCCTAAGCGTGTCTTGAATTCAAAATTAAGCCATCAATGTTTTAGCGATCAAAAACAGCATCAATGTTTTTGCGATCTATTGACTTCTCTCTTTCTCTCTCCTCCCCCACCCACACAAAACGAATCAAATATACTCAATGGCACATGCTATTTTGTTCACAACTTCCTTCAATTTATTCTTTACCATGTATTTTTCCATAAGATTTTGTTATCTATTGAGCTTCAATAATCCCCATTGAATTTGTGCACTCTCACTTATAAAGGGTACCTTTTATGTATCAGTCAAGTAAGTTATAGACAATTTCAAATCTGAAGGTTTGATTTGATTTAACACAAACCACAGTGGGTATATTGGAATTAACTAGTTTAAGACCAATCTGCCCTTTCTTTTCAAGTTAAGGTGAGAACAAATCGAAAATCTGGCGAGAAAAAAAAATTTTTGCAAGAGCCAACAGGTCCGGTGAAAGTTATTTTAATTTGTATAATTTGATGTTTATTTTATTTTAATTTGTATAATTATGTTAGGGAGATGTTATTTCCACTACAAAAATTACTAATTCACTATATTCTTGTAAAAATTATACATCATTAAATCTGATTTCTTTATTTATTTATTTTTGGTAATGTAATATGATATGCCTAAAGAAATTCTTTTTTATTTTTACGCACTTGAATATTATTAATATTTATCAAGTTACAACTCAAAATAAATCTTTTATTTTTTATTTTGAATATCAACGAACAAAACATTTTTTGTTTCTTTCCTACTACATTGAATAATCATACTTAATTATTAACACTCATAAAAAAAATATAAAAAAGACTTGACATTGTTTACAAGATCTGAAGGAGATATTTTTTAAGTATGAAAATTTTATTCCTAAAATAAAATTAAAGATTAATATGAAGGAGATATTTTCCAAGTATGAAATTGTATTCCTAAAATAAAATTTAAAATTAATATGAACATATCACAATTAAGACTGATTTAGCTTTGTCATAAAAAATATACTCTTGGGATCAAAGCTGATTTAAGTTCACAGTTATTGCACGTAATAAAATATTAAATAACAGGAAAAAGAAGGAACAATTATAGGGAAGGTAATATCATTACTATAATTAAAAAGAATAATATATACCAAAAAAATTAAAAGAATAATTAAAAAAGGTGACCTAGTTGTTTCCCTTTTATTAAAAGAAAAATGATATATTTACAAAATTTTACTCATAGAGTAACACACATTACGCATTAAATATTATAATGCTACGTACACCAAATGGTATACTTAATTCGATCTTAAATTATTATTTTGTTTAACTCTTTTGAGTCAAATTTATTAAATTTAATGAGAAGGACCACATTAAATACAAATCATAAATGTATTAGTCACATTTTAAATAATGATAATACGTTTGTCAAATTATCTTACCTAAATTTATAATATGGACAATAAAGTTATTTTACCTATTAGATTCTAATTTATGTTGCGATTTGAGTATTTTCTATTTTGAACTACCAAATAGCATAATATTTTAAGATGAAACTTAAGGACGAATATAACGGCGTATTTAGAAAGCGAGAGGGGTAGTTGGACACTTAAACTCGGTCACTGTTTTGCCATTTCCTTATTTTACCCTTTGACAATCACCAATTTTACTAACCTCCGCCACTAGGCTTATTTAATATAGGAATAATGATTTTACATGTCCCTCGACTATAACCGGTTTCATCATTAGTCTCTCAACAAAAACTCGTCCGATTTTCATAACTACCACTTCAAATTTGCCTGCCGGAAATACTTTTGATAGATGTCGTTAAAAGAAATTTTGTTAACTCCTCTATGTGCAAGTTACGTGTGTTTGACCAAGGGCAAAAATAGAATTTTATTTATCATCTTCTTCCTTATCTTCAAACCCTAATCCCAAAATTTCATCAACAGTCAAAATTGATTTTGAAATTTCAAAACTTCAAACTTAATAAACCCAAATTAATTTTAATTTTAAAATTCTAAAGCTTCAAAATCAATTGCATACAAACACACCAACAAACACACACACACAAACAAACACACAGACAAACCCAGTAAACCTAGAATACTTTATATACATTTTATTTCGTAAGATGTAGCTTCACTCTTTTATAACTCAGTCTACCAATTTATAATAAATTAGATAAGGGAGATTTGCATTAAAAAAAATATTCGTAAAATAATATTTTTTTTAATTTTATGCCAAATAATTATGGGTTTATACAGCCGCAATGATAATTGATACGCAGCAGAAGCTATCTCAATTATAAAATCAAACACTCCTTACGTAACATAGTAGAATAGAATAAGGATTGGAAAGAGGATATGCTTAAAAGTAATGGATGACTGACAAATGCCGTTTTAATCGTCGGTGCTGGTGCATGTGTGTGTCTACTGCAGGAGGCCATCAACATGAACAATGCGCTGTCATGACGATTGACGAGTCAATTAGCCTTTATTAATAGAACCATGTCATGGTTTATTTGTTGCATTTTTACCTACTACTCCTAGTTTATATAAATATAAAATTAATTCTTGTCAATTTATTTTGGTTGGGTTGGGGATTCATTTCTTTTTCTTCTTCCTGTATTTGTTTTCTTTTGACATTAGGTGTGTTTTGATACATACTTCCTTTTCGTGTTTAATATTCCCTCCGTTCTACCAAAAAGTTTATATTTAAAAATTTTACTCTCTTTTTTTTTAAATTATTGTCTGGGTTGACTCGACACACGGATTAAGAAAACTCAATTAACTTAATTATTAATATTGGAATAGTATTAAAAAAGTGTGTTGTTTCCTTTAATGCCCATGTGTATGTGGCCCATAATTAAAGTAGGAAGAAAAAGTAAGGGTAAAATAGTAAAAGTGATGTTCTAAAAAGGAAAGTTTCAAACAAGACAATTATTTTGGGACGGACAAAAAAGGAAAGGAAGACAATAATTTAGGGACGGAGGGAGTAATTATTAAAAAATATATTAATATTATTAGGGTTGGTTATAATTACAAAAATACTTAAACACAACTAATATGAAGTAAACGATAAAGCTGAAAAATTATAAAAATTATAAGCATAAAATTTTAAAAGTGTACTATTTAAATAAAACATTTTAATATACTATAGCGAACTCTTTGCCCGAAACGGAGAGAGTATAAAAGACTCCACGCTATTGGGTGCACCCTAAAAGTCTATCTTACTTTTTATAGAATCCTACCCGACGCCTCTATCAAGGTTCGAGTTTCTTACCACCCAGGTGAAAAATCTAAGTAAATATTTAGAATAATACAATTTTTCTCAAAAGTACAGATTACAAAACGGAAATATTTTAGATAATATAAAAGCTTTACATGTAAGAATAAGAAAATTATATTTACTAGTTCTCGCTAAATAACAAAATGGTTATTAAACACTAACCGAAGTGTCTTCATTATATTCATCTACAAATTTCGTGGAATGGTGAATTGAAAATATTGAAAAACGGTTGCTCTATTATTTGTTGCGCAATGGTCTAACAATATAAATTATCAAAGCTCGTAGATCAATTGGTATGAAACTATTAATTTTAACTTAATTATAGATCTTGGGTTTGAGTTATTGGAAAACATCTGCACTAAAACTTGGTAGAAAGAGTTTTTTCGCCTTTATTGTCTTACTCAGTTCGGGAGATTACACTTCTCCACCTAACAATGGTCTAATAAACAACAAATATGGATAAAATTCCTTTTCCAATTTGGAGAACAATGGAACAACATTAATAAGATAACTGATAAAAGTGGATGGACCTCACCCAAAGAAATGGTGATTACTCACTCTTACATAGGTGCTAAATACAACATTCCTAAAGTGTTAAATACAACAACCTTTGAAAAAAATATTATTTTGCCTATCATTCAATTATTTAAAAAAAAAAAAAAGAGGAAGACCACCTCAAGGAGGCGGACCTCTCGTAAGAAATCCACCTCGGGGTGGCAGATCTCATGGAAGAAAAAAAAATTAACAGGGTCAAAATAGTATTTTTGCTAATAAAATATTGTATTTAACATAAATGAAGTGTTGTATTTAGTATACCACTCTTTTTAAATATGACATTTAGGCTACAGCAAAAGGGAACCTTATTGAAGCAGCCTTTTAAATCACATGGAAAGAACCGATGCTCGTGTGGAATGAAAATGCAAATACAACTTTCAAATCTCTACAATCTTTAAAAAAAAAAAATATATATATATATATATATATATATATATTAAAAAAGACGTTCCAAACTGCCTTTTACAGTGTATAGTGATTTGCTTTTATCGTGAAAATCTTTTTTTCTTCCTTTCTAACTTCCATCTTTGTTTCCTTTTTCACGTAAAAAGTCAGTGATGTACTTACGTAACTTCATGGTCCCATCCTATGATGCTTACTAAGTATTACACTTGCAAGAACCCACTTAAGAAAATAAATAAAATTAATAAGTAAATTAAATAAATTTTTTTTTCAAATTAAAACTTATGTTTTAAAGTTTATGAGGTGCATGAGAGTAGTTTTTCCCACCACGTTTTCATCTTTTAGTCATTTCATTATACTTTCATTTCATTTCTACCCATCAACAAAACCTTTATAAATTTTATTCTTTTTCATTTACGTGTTAACAACGTAGTAAAAAAAAAAAGATAGTCTAAATTCTCTTAATAATTGTACTCCTTCGGTCCTTTCTTCTCAAAATAAGTGTTCGTTTTGATAAAATTAAGATTTTAACTTACTAGAATAAAAATCTACTTTGGATACAGAGACTATATCTTATTTTAAGAAAGTTTTCTCTAGAAAATAAACAAACAAACATGTGTTGACGGGTGACCCTAATGCTATACCATATATAAGCCCATTTGACCAAATCAATTATAATGGAAAGACAATATAGAACAATGTTGTCCTTAAAAATATAGAATGAACTATGTGTACTAAATGCTTGGATAGTTTAAGGTTTTGGTTTATTTTTGGGCGAATATATCACGTAATGTGCCAGCTCCTGATCGCTATATATTAATTAAACCTATTACTTGACCTTCCAATAAACTAGAGAGTTGTGGTTGTTGGGCTTATAATTGTGATCAATTATTATTTACAGTATTTAATTATATCTAATGTACATTTGTTTTGGCGTGTTGGATGCCCCATTGGTAGTTGTTATGGTTGAGGATGTTGAAGTTCTAGAACATACAGTGGATGCTCTAGTAAATGCTACAGCCTGTCTGAATAATACGGCCGCTGGTTGGGATTCTTCAGAAGACTAGAAATTAACCCGCAGATTGTTAGTACTATTTAAATTTTTTATCTCACCCTTTGTCACATTTTTTGTTTCATTAAATTTTAGTCTTATATGTTATCTTGTTATTTGCTTCAAATCTTTTATTTCACTCTCTATCACACTCTGTATCTCTTTCAATCATAATCTTACACGTGTCCTGCTATTTTAACTTGTATTTATTCTTACAATTCTTACAAGAAAACGTGTAAGACTGAGATTTAATGGGAGTGAGAGTGTGATAGGGAATGAGATAGAAGATTTGAAACCCTTTTTATTTTACCCCAAATTATTTTTTACAAGGATACATGCATGTAAGGCTAAAATTAAATAGAATTTACATAAGATCGATTTAATAGAACAAAAATTGTGACGGGGGTGGGGCTAAAAATCTTGTTAAATACGCCATTTTGGTAATTTGATGTGATGTTTTATTTATTTTTAGAGGTGCGGCAATTATAATTCCAGAGTTTGATTTAATATGATTTCGTAAGATATTTGATATACTACTTATTAATACTTAATTACTCTCTTTTACCACCTTTATTATAAGTCTAAAATATAAATAATCAGTACCCAACCATAAAACCATATATTTAGTTTTCCACTTAATGTTATATATAATATACTCAAATACTAATAAATTTTAATTATTTTCAGATAAAAAAATATTATATGAAAATTTATTCTATGTGCAATAATATATGTATATATCACGCTTTGAAGACGCCCCTATCCTGAGCTAAGTTTACAATTCGGTGCATTTACGCTCCCGCTCTCGCTTTTGAATTCGCTCCCGATCTCACTCGGTGAGATCTTGATTATGCTATATTTTTGTATATTAATCCGATAATAAAACTAGCAAATATACGTGTACTTAAGAATTAAATAATTTAAGGTAGTTAAATGTTGTTATAGTGGAACTACTATAAGATAGTTATATGCAATTTAACTATTAATATTTAAAATTAAAGGTATTTTGGGCAGTAAAAAAATATATAACTGGATTTCAATTCGAGCCCGCCTACTAATAGTCAAGGTATTTTAAAAAAATATAACTGGATTTCAATTCGATCCCTAACAAAATTATATATATCTAAAATGGAATTTAAAGGGAATTGTGATTTGTTTGGTTGGTTAAGTTACACCTCAACATATTTGCCAAACTTTATATAACTAAAATTATTTATATAACTAATAATAATATATTTAAATATCTAATTATCTTTAAAATCAAATTTTCTTTCTCTCCTCGATTCCATCTCGAATTTAAGCCCACCTCAAGATTTGCATAAAATAAAAATTATATAATCCAAACTCACACACTCTACTCTTCACCTACTCTCTCTCTCCATTAATTATCGGTCTTCAAAAAATTCTGCAGTACTCATTTAAAATCTTTCTCTCCCTCCATTTCATCTCTGATCTCCCACCAAATTATCAAAAATAAATAAATAAATATTTACATCTTTGATCTCTCCTTCACTCGGCATACTTTCTAACTCTTTAAATTTCTAGGCTTTGATAGTTTGATTATATGAAAAAATGTGATATATTTGCATGCTAAATTTGTAGCAACTATTTTTGAATTTTTGTATTTTGTACACATTTTAGTCCCAAAATGTTGACATTTAATTTAATTGTTTAATCATTATCTTTACAATATTTCAAAATATAGTTTTTTTTGTGTTTAATATGTAAGACTTATTAAGTCACCGACTATATATAACTTCTTTTTTTTATATAAATAAAATTATTTTACACATTTATTACTGTTTATAATATTTTTTATATACCAAACCACATACTACTAAAATCCTGAATCCGGTCCTACTAATAGTATAAATAATGCATGCAGATCCTAGATTGTAAGAGTCGGCGGCATTTTAGTCTGAGTAAGGCATGTATTATCAAGTCTAAGGCAGCGCTCGGCACAGGACTATGCTAGTCAAAGTCTGCAATACGGTCAAAATTGCTAGAGGCTTCATGTGACGTAGTGAATCTTCCTTGCAAACAATTATAGAACCACACGACTCTTCCCAAATAAAGGATTTTATCGAACTCAATTAAATCCTTTTATTTGCGAAGATCTGGTTGAGATGTGTCTCAAACATCCACAACTTTATATATATTTTCTTAAGAAATTAGAACCTCAGAATGGGGCGATTGGTTCAATGTGCAGATTTACAGCGAAATAGACTTGCTACCTATAGAGCCATTAAAATGGGCTTAACCCGCCGTGCTAGCCCGTTTCGCTACCTAAAAAGGCATGTGGGTTGATGAAATTCAATCCAGTTTAGGAACGGGTCAAACAGGTTGGAACCGCGTGGTCACAGGCTGAAGTGGGTTGGCGCGGGCTAATCCGTCAATTTAATTTTATTCACTTTTATGTTGTTTCTTTTTTGGATCTCTTTGCTTATGTTGTATGAATTTAGTTTGAGTCTTACGAAATGTAGTTATATTTCACCATATTATGTTTAGCTTTAATTTGTTAAATTCTTTCTTGGTTTTTGTACTAATGAAATAAAGAATAGCTGTGAGTCTTATGAAAAAAAAAATGTTTTTTGCTTTAATTGGTTAGATATTAATATTTTTAAAACCACACTTTTTTGGCGAGTTGACCCACCCACCTTTAACCCAAAGTGGGTTGGGTTGAGTATTTGGAGTCCCTCTACTTTAGCGAGTTATGACGGGTTGCAGATCAACCCATTTTAACAGCTCCAGCGACCTAAAGTATTTCCTGACAATTGACATATACTTAAGAGCTTGTACTTAAGGATTTTGCCTCACATTACAGATACAAAATCATTTATACAATATCCGTCCTTAAGTATTGTTAGTATTTTAGTTTATTTTCTTACAAAATGAGTATAACACTTTTAGCACAAACTTATTTGACTAAGTTAGAGTTGTTAGTATAACAAATTGCAACTTCCCTGAATGTAGATTTATTTATATCATAAGATGAAATTTTTATAGGCAGTATTTTAGTATAGGTTTTGCCCATCTTTGAGAAATTTCTGACTTCCCCACTAGTTAGCTTGCCAACAACTTTGTTCAGGTGTCTTGTCCAATCTAGAAGGTGAAAACCCAATTAATGGACTTGTACATTATAATCATATCTTGATACGTGGTACAAGTTATCTAAGTTGTACGTTTTCATTTTTTGGAATATTTTATTTTCCTTGATTATGATATTGTAAGAATAAAATGAGTACAAATAGGATATGCTCAAAAATAGAAGTTAATTAATTGATTAATTAGTGATGAAGAGATTAAGAAATAATTCCTCCGTTTCAGGCAAATAGTCCACTATATTATTTTTAGATGTTTTACTTAAAGAGTCAACTTTTAAAAAATTATGCTTACAATTTTCATAATATTTCATCTTTACCCTCCACTTGTGTTATAATCATCTTGGTTGTGTTTAAATATTTTTGTATTTTTGACCAATTATAATGATTTTAATATATCCTTAATAAATAGATTTTTTAAATGTGGACTCTTTGGGTGAAACGGAGGAAGTATTTACTTGATCTAAGTGCATGTGAGTGCAGCATGATTCTTGATCGAGTGATGTGCACTCATGCATGTGTTTTCATGAGGTTGTAACAATTTCTGTTTTTCTAGTGCTAGCAAACACGTTGTCAGTGAGATTTTAGTTTATTCGGATTTGCAAATTAATGTTAGCCAACTTGTTAAGTGGTATTCTCTCCGTACTTAAAAAATATACGTCAAATTTATATTTAAAAATATCATGTTTGATAAAAAAAAAAATTAAACAAGACGATAATTTAGGAACGGAAGGAGTACTACTTTCGTTCCAAAAAAATAATTTTACTTGATAAGTTAAAGTTTTTAATTAAAATTGTAATTTTGCTTATTTATATCATCTTTATTTTGTACTAAAATTATTATGTATCAATCATCTTGTTAGCTTCACTTTGGTTTAAAAAGTAAAGTCAATAATATGTTACACAGAATGTCATATTATTTTATATAGTACAAAATAATGTACTCATTAGGTATATGCATGTATTATTATTCTTATTTTAAGTGCATCAAAAATTAATCTGAATCCATGTTGTTGTTGTTCTTTTTTTTTTTTTTTTTGTGTGGGAAGATATCGAACCTGGGACTTCACTCTTTGTGATCCCCGCTCTACCACTGGAACAACCTTTAAAGACAATCTGAATCCATGTTATTGTGGATAGTGATTACTGATCACATAGCATAGCTCTTTCTCAAAAAAAATTTTCATCTTTACCAATTTCCATCTTTTTGTTTTTGAATGTAGAAAGCTAGTGGCATACTTTATTGTACTTACATATCGTGTTTGTTACACTTGCACATCCCCAAGTGTGACTTATTGTTACAACACTTGCGTAAGCCCACATAACAAACTCAGAAATTTTCTTATCTACAAACACTTTTATATACTACTTCAATTTCTATTGCTAATTAGAGTGTAAATTTGAATTGTCGAACTGTAAAATTGAACCGAACCAAATTAAACTGAGCGGTTTGGTTCGATTTTAGACTAGGGTGGTTACATTACGATTTAAAAATTTTATAAAACAGTCGGTTCGGTTCGATTTGTGATTTTAGGGATCAAATCGAACCGAACCAAACCGTTATATATATATATATATATATATATATATATATAGTATATATATATATTATTATATATAATATTCATTTTATTAATAGTCGTTTGATTTGTTTTGAAAATTTTGAATCATTAACTGAGATTTAAAAAATTTAAAAGTAAAGATGGTAATCTCACGCCTTGGTCTCTCAAATCTCTCACCTCAACACAACGTCGTGCCTCACCATTATTCCGCCATTGTCCCTCTCACTTCGCCGGCGCTCTTTCCTTTTCACCTCTCTGATATTCATACTCACACCTCCGCTTGTGGAAGAATGGAAGGTTGCGACAGATCCTATGCCACGGATCTTAGCTCAGTTCATGATAAAGCAGGTCTTTGAGGCCGGTCTTGCGCTCAATCGGGCGTGAAGTAAGTAAACTGGACATTCTAGATGGAAAGAGAAGATCAGGCTCCGTTCATAGAGTTAGGTAGCTCGGCCCGTAGTGAATAGGGAAGAGTCGGTCAAATGAACCTGAGCTAGCCACGCTTAACTACCAAGAGATGGGGATGCGTTTATAGCCCTTATTCTTCAAAGCCTTCAGTCCCCTTAGAGCTAACGCCTCCTTCTTCTATAGCAAGTGCTAAGCAGGAATCAATGCTTATTCGACCGCCCCTGGTAGGCCTATGGGCAAGGAGAAAGACAGCTGAAGAAGACCATGCGGATAAGAACTCTCTCCTAGAGGCGAAGAAAGGTGAAAGCCCTATGTAGGAATATCCAGTGAGTTCTCAGCCTTGATATAAATTTTCTTTCGACTATCGTAAGTTCTCTCTCGACCTTAGTGAAATTAGTCTCACATTTCTTCTTCTTTTTCAATATTTTAAAATTGACATTGTCTTCTTCTTTTTCAATATCTCTTCAACGGTTTTGAAAAAATAATTAATTAAAAAATAAATTTCTTTAAACCATAAAACCGAATCGAACCAAACCAAACCAAACCGATTGGTTGGATTCGGTTCGATTTTGAGCCTCAGACGGTTCGGTTCGGTTTAAAAAAATGTAACCGATAGAAGGTGGTTCCGTTCGTGGTTTTGACATAAACAGAACTATTTACACCCGTAATTAAATGCTAATATCTCCATTTTCTAAGTTAACAATGAAAATCATAAGCTCCATGCAAAGAAAATAGTAGTAGTATGACGTGATACTAAATGGAAACAGACAGAAAAATTAAACATTGAGAGAAAGAGTCGAAGTTTGGCTAACTCTATGTTGACTATATTGGCTGTCTTCAAGGTCTTCACGTGCTAACAAGAATAAACTCTATCGATGTTTGTTGAGCGTTCATCTCGGTTCCTTTTGTAGAAAAAAAAGGGTGCCACAGTCTTGCCTTTCTCCTTCTTTTTATTTTATTTTTTTCCAATTTTTTAACTTACAAGTTGAAGTTTTCAAACAATAGACGAGAATCAAAATAGGCAGGCACAACTGCTCAAGTATATTCTTGTTTGTTTGCTTATGAATAGTGTATAACTTTATTAAGGGTCAACTTTGGAAATTTTTAATGAACCAAAGGACGAAATTGAATAATTGGGTAAGCTGTTATTGCTTTGGGATCAAGTTTACAAATTCTCAATCAAATAAGAAAAAACTTTAAAAAGACTGTTTTAAGAGTTTTTTTTTTTTTTTTGTAACACGGATTTTACTGACCTGACTTACCGTGTGTTGGTAGACTAAGATATGAGAGAATTGGTTTCTGTTTTATGAATTAGAATCTGTAAAACGGTCTCACAGGAGACCTAATCAATCAAATCGTACTCCGCTAATAAGGAACTAGGACCTCTATTGAGCCAAGTTGCATATAGAGCACGTGGAGATTTCATTATAGTGAAAATATTTTCTTTTAGTGAATAAATTATTTATTTTATTAAATCAGTTTGATCATTTAGAATAAGTTATGTAAGGATTTAAAATCTAACAATTTAGATCCGTTGGTGGCTTCATTCTAGCTAACCGGATCAATCCAAAAGTACTTATTTAATAAAGGAAATAACTTATTCACTATGAGAAAAACTTTTTCACTATAAAATCCACAATTTCCAAGGATCATTTGCTCCATAAAAGTTTCTGTTAAAGATTGTATCTCTATTAGGCCCAAGAGGTCCATTTACATTTGATTTGTTTACTTAATTACTTTAATTTGTTTGTTAATTGTAATAGTATAAATATATGTTTGTAATAGGGATTAGAAATAGCATTAATAACAATTTTACATTTTCTCTCTTATTTTCTCTTTAACTACTTTTTCTCTCTTCTCTCTCCCGTAACTCCTCTTTATCTCTCCTTGTTCTGCGCAAATGTTCACGCCTTCGGCCACCACCGTCTATGGTGATGGTCCAGCACCCTTCACACACAATACAAAAATTAACAATTTCAGATCCGAGCGATTAATTATGACGCACGGTAGATATGCGTTTAGATATTAGAGGTTTTTTGTTCACTTAAAGCATTGGTTATTTAAAACAATAATAAGAATCAAAATTTGGGTTGAGATTCATCTTAGTAAATAGTAACTCTAAAAATTACAACTGGAAATATATAAGAGATTTTCTAATCAAGATGTTAACTTGCCTTTAAACATCACAATGTGACCCATAAGAAATCTATGAGTTGGCTCAACAGCTTGACTAACACTGAGTTCCTGTATAGAGCGATTCTCATCAGGTACAAATTTTTTTGAGACAGTGACAACATTAATACCGTAAACAAAAATTAGTTTAAAACTCAATATAGTTCAAGAACTACTCGTGAAAGACTAAAAATATATATATATTTCCCATAAGAAATGAATACCACAATAAATAATATGCATAATATAATTAACATAAACAGGTGTCAAGAATAGTTCACCTAATATCACCATGTAAATGAACAGTAGTCAACATGGACAGTTGTTAATCTGAATTTCTTTTTTATATTAATATGTACAGAAAGATCAACTTTGTGAAATGAAAAGTTATATCCAAATTTGGTAAATTACCAGTGTCCCCCTCAACTAAAACTCAAACTCAGAATGCCCTCCTGAATTACCAATTGAAGCAATGCCCTTTTCACCCACCCACTACAAATAATTTGCATTATAGCCCCCTTAGGTATCATGTGCAAGGTATCTGTTGTACAAATTGACTAAACTAGCATTCGGAAAGAATAATGATGCGGAAAAAAAAACACACACACACACACACAAGTTTTTAACTAATTTCCAGTTGGCTCTTGTTGATTGATTCCAAGGATTGCATTATAGTAATATAATTCCGCTGAATTAAATGCAAATTGAATTTCATTGCTCATTCTGTCCAAAAAAAATATAGACCGTATTTTCACTTTAGTTTGTCTAAAATTGTCCTATTATTAAAAATAATACTCCCTCCATTCCGGATAAATGTTCCTACTTTTTATTTTGGGATGTCCCAACTAATGTTCTAAAGACTTTTGATCTACCTATTCTCTACCATTCTTCCTAATATACCCTTAAAGTTTCATTTAATATAACACATCCAAAATAAACTTAATTATTTAAAGTAGTTGAACTTAATTAATGTTCATGGATATTATGGTCAGAACACATTTTACAGCACATCATTAATTATATTTCTTAATTCTTGTATTTTATTCACTAAAAATATTTATTCGGGACAGAAGGAGTAATGATTTTAATGTAATTTGAAAAACAAACAAATAAGTAATGCTACAATTTTAAAAAGTTTGACTAGTTAAATGATACTCTTTTTTTTTTTTTTTTTTGAAAGAGAGAGTATAACGTTAATTTAGTAACATCAAGTACTTGTTTTTTTTTTGAGGTACCCAAATGTGAATACATACATACCCCTCCCTCCGTCCAAAAGTAAGAGCATCAGCCGCCGCGGGGGGTTCCTCCTTTTTTTTCATCCAAAAATTTGCAGCCGATTTTTAAGCATTGCGAGAAATTTTGGTCGGGGGGAGTGGGTTCCCCTCCGAAGAACCGGTTTTGTTCAAAAAATGGGTCCCACTCTAAAAAAAAAATGGTTTTTCATATGCTGCTGTCGGTTTTTGCTTAATAAATACTCCCTATTCCTTAATTATTGTCATGTTTAAAATTTAAAATTTTTGAAATGAAAATAGTGTAGTATGTGGGGGCCACAAAAACTCAAAAAATGAGCTCCGATTGTAGATGCTCCAAGTGCCCATCTTATTTTTTTTTTTTTTAAGAAATTGACTTTTAAATTATTTTAGTAGCACTAGTACATATATATAAATATCCTTAGTGTACTCATTATACCATTTAAGTGAATACTAGGAAATAATAGTTACCAAAGGTGGTCAAATTGTACAAAAATGGACACATATTTTGGAATAATTTTTTTAAATAGACACTCAGTTTGAGACGGAGGGAACACAAGTTGGAATGCAATAAAATTAAAATAATTAACAAAAATAGCTAAGTAAAAATTTGTAGAGTACTGTATTTGTTAATATTTTTTATGACAAAAGTTTGAGCTTTAACAATATTAATACTCAAAGCAATGACTAAATCACAAATATAAGTAAATCTTTATTCTTTTTTGATTTTGATATAAAATTAAATTCAAAATGTCAAAAAAAAAAAGGAAGAAAATTGCACCCAAAAAAAATTTTGTTTTCAATTAAATAGTCACATAAACAAATGAAGCAATTCAGAAAAAATAATATAGTCTATATATATATATATATATATATATATAAAAGCCTAGCTAATAAGTCTAAAAAAGGAAAAATTTTGCCAAAAATGACTTGCCAAAAATAGAAAGTCATCTTCATAACATTTAATATTTTCCTCGAAAATACAAAACCATAGTTATGCAAAATAATAATATAACTTTAAATAAAAGACAAATCAATTTGATCAAATCTCCTAAGAAATTACACTATGCACTTTTCTCTCTCCTCTCACTCTTAACGGTAAATGCGGTAAATGTGATATATTTTCTTTATGTTAAAATATGTGTTTTTTATTCTATTTTGAAACATCCTAAATAAATATATTGAAGGAAAGACATAATAAGTCAAAAATATTTATTAAAACTCATGTAAATTTAATATAAGAAAATTACTTTGAGACAGAGAGGGTACAAATCTATGACATATTAATAGAGTATATAACTATCTATGTATATATATATATATATATATATATATATATAATGACAACTGAGTCTAAAAATAGTAAGATCCTGCCAAAATGTTGTTGTCAAAAATAAAACTTTTTATGTTTTATTTAAAAAGACGTGTGTCCTACATTGAAAATAGAGAGCTTGCTATTTCTCCTAGGAAAGATCGGAAAGTTAACAAAGATATCTAGGTTTCAATAAATTCCATGTTGTGCCCTTTTATTTTTATGCAGATTCATGAACTATCAACATTGATTTTTTTTTTTAAAGATAAATCATAATATTTTCTTAATTTACACAAATAACATTAATTGACCAACAATATTTATATCAACATACATAATTCAGTTTAAATATCAGGATTCGAATATACACCAGCATAAACTATTTAATTAAAATCTAAGTAAATTTGACATGGATGTTTAATATCTTATGTTATTATTATTAAAACATCGTAAATCAAATAAAGATTTCAAATTATAAACAACATAAATAAAATGAGTTGCATACAAAAAATCAAACTAATATGTATTCAAAGAAATATAATTTGACTGCTCGAATTATATAATTGTAGGGACATCGTAAATCGATTACATTAATTTAGTTTGAATGTTCGGTATTTACTATTTAGTGAAAGAAAAACTCATGTAAATGTTTTATTTGATTAACTGTTTATCTTTCACAAACATATACATTTTTTTTTTCAATTCAGTCATATTACTGGCAACTAAAATATTAAATTTTAAAAAATGCACACTCTGCAAAATATTTATAATAAAAAAAATTAAAAAATACACACGTGAAAGCATTCAATTGGTAAATTCATTATACACAAATGTACATCGGTTAAACAAAGTAACAATATTTTATTTTATGTCGCTTTGTCTATAGTTATTAGTCTTAAGGTACTTCGAATTTTGATTTGTGATAGTAGTAATAATAGTACATGTTCAATGACCAATTTTGTATTTATAAAAGTATTCTAAAATTTATAATAATTTTCTTATTTATGTGATTATTAGTAATATTACTTTTTTAAATATTTACGTTATAATTATTTGTTTAATTTATGTACATCGATATCCTAATCTTTACGTTACAGTTATTATTTGCTTATTTTGTTAGAATTAAATTTTTTACATGTTTTATTTCTATTAAATATAATTTAATTAAAATATATATATATATATTTATGTGTTTAACGCACGGGTATAAAACTAGTTATGGCTAAAAGAATATAAGTCTATTCTCTTACATAGCAATGAGAATCAAAATCTGTAAATAATTAGAGAAAAATAGAACAAATAACCAAATAAACGGATAAAACTATCTTTTTAAGATTCCATGTTGCTTGTATTTTTTATTTTTATTTTGTCTTTCCAAGGTGTCACATGTCTAAAAGTTTAAGACTAATTTCTCGAGTAAAGTAGGATTATAACGACAGTAAAAATTTATCGAAAATTTTTAAAACAATTGTGTTCGTCTTATAAGGCTCAAATGGATGGATATGGTTAAGTTAGAAAGTTGCTACAGGAAAGTAGACAAGTGTACGGACGTTATGAGATTGAGTTCCCCGGTCTTCTCTCTCACGTGGGCTAGTCACACCTCATACGGGCATAATGCAACCAAATTACGTACGTGCGCACGTGAATACGACATTTGACAATGACTGATTTTCAAAGAGAAAATTAGTAAGATCACAAATGTTTTGTAGTTAGTGCCCATTTATTTTTAAGTAAAATTATTTTATTAATTTTATTAATAAAATAATCGTAATGTTTTACGATTGTTTAGTGTTTGTTTCTTTCTAAATAATCGTAATGTTTTTACGTACACTTACATTAAGATAAATTTATTAATTTTATTATAAATATTAATATAATATATAGTTTGTTTTAAATTCTTAAACATGTGGTCATAATCAAATAAGAAAGAAAAAGTAAAATTAAAGTGGTAAAATTATTATCCTAAAAAAGAAGGTTTAGAAACATTACAATTTTCTTAGAACGGATAAAAAAGAAAAGTATGAAAATTATTTAGAAACGGAGAGAGTATTTTTTTTTTTTCATATTCTAGTGTTCGTCAATAAAACAATAGATTTTTATCCTAGACTCATTTTAAATAAAATTGTCTAAAAAATGTTTTTATTTTAAACTAAAATGTTCATTAATAAAACATTAGAATTATATCGATCATCTTTTTATCTTTTATCTTTTCTCATTGCATGATTTAGTGATTTAGAATTTGTATACATTTGAAATAGATTTCTATAGAACATTTCTAAGCCTTCAACTTTAAGTGTGTATGCATTTGATAGCCATATTGGACGATCCTATTTGGTTAACTACCTAGCGAAAAACTCATATCTTCCTTTTATTACGATATTGCCGCACAAGTTCCGGGATACAATTTTTCGTTTCAATGATGATTTTGTTGATGAGAATGGGAATGAGAAGGATGACGGTGATGATGATAGCGATCTGGAATTTGCCATTTTAACTTCTATTCGGATTGACTGAATATCTTTTATAAGGAATCAGAGGAAGATACGATGATTTTTTGATTTTTTTCGGGAAATCCCCGAACGAAAGATACACACCAGTCCTTCTTTTTGACCGAATTGATCATAACCACTACCGACATTCTGTCATTAACTTGTAGAACCCATACACGAGTTTGGAACCTTGAATAAAGGCAACCAATACTTGTACGTATTCTTCAAAAAAATTGAACTTTTGAAATATTGTGCTTTTCCTCGTCTAAAATACTAGGCCTCTATGTACTAACAGGCTGGGCAAAGGCAAATTAGTGAAAGGAAATATCAATTTGGGCTTTGATTCAATAGCCTAAAAAAATTCAACAGGCCAACTTCAGAGACTTCCAGTAGGCTGGGCTTGCGGGGTTCAGGCCTTTCTAATTATTGGTAATGTCCAATGGGGGTATAAATGGATCGCTTGGGAGTATAATTGGATCGTCTCAAATATCATTCAAACAGCACTTCGGATTTAACTATTTCATCACGCACAATCTACCAAAAGTTAGAAAAGTTCGACTCAATTTAATTTAAATCTTGCGAATTGATTCGAGTTTGATTGCTGATGAGACCATTTTTACAAATATTTTGTGGATTTATTTTGAATCAATATAGTGACTTTATTAAACAGCATTCCATGGTATTATATACATATTATATATATATATGTATGACATTGATAGAATGGGTATACCTATTGTCATTCAATTGTCACACATGAATATAATATATTATTTAAGACAATTATATAAGTAAAAATATTATTTTAAGAAGTTTAACTTGTCAAATATCACTATTATACTCTCATCGTGTCACCTAAAAGTCTACGTTCAAATAATCTAACAATTAAAGGATACATAAGTATTATTAGAATTTATCACAATTACAAAAATACTTAAACATAATTCATATAAAACATTCCAAAATAAAATAAAAAACTTCTTGCCTGTAACGGAGTCAATATTATTTAAGACGAAAGGAGTAAGTCTACTGTAAGCTATAGGCTTACTTTGCAGGATGGTTAGTTTTCTCCATTTTGTTATTTCCATTGCATTCCAAGAATATATCATTCTCAACGGTTATGAATTACCGATTCGTGCATATAGTTTCATCTTGAAATAAACTTGACTAGTGCCTATTATTTTTGTTGTTTGTTGTGGAAGAATATAGGTTCGTAGTTTTTCGCTCTCGAGAATTGTTCTAACGGCTAGTACATCGGCTAAATATATAACTAATGACTAGTATATAGTCTTGACGGACTACTCCACTTATTGTCAACGGATTTTAGGATAAAACCTTCAATATAATTGGCCAAAATATGAATTACCCTCCAAAGTTTTTACCAAATTTCAAAGTGCCCCCCACATAAGGTTTGCCCCGGAAACCCGTCTGATGTTGCCAATTTTTCCAGTTAGCTCCCTGGCCATGATGACCGTTAAAAAAGTAACGGAAATCCATCACTTGCCTTCCACATGGGGAGGCAATTGGGTCTTTTTTTACACTTTGACCCCTTTATTTAGTGTTGTTCTTTTGACACTTTGACCCCATTTAGTTAGTATTCTATATATATAACGAAAAGACCCAATTCCCCCCACCACGTACAAGGCACGTGATGGATTTCCATTACTTTTTTAAAGGTCATCACGGCCAAGGGGCTAACTGGGAAAAATTGGCAACATCAGACCGATTTCTGTGACAAACCTTATATAGGGGGCACTTTAGAATTTGGTGAAAATCTTGGGGAGTAATTCATATTTTGGCCAATATAATTCATATCTAGTTCGGACTAAACCTATTAATTCATATCTATTCCTCTAGATGATTCTATAAATAAATTTTGTTGTCACTTATTTATCATTATTTCATTATTTATGCTCTCGAAGATTGGTTGTTGTTGCTTGGTTCATATCCTGACCGATGACTCTCTATTTTAGAAATCAGAACTGTTTATTGTAGATAAATTTTGAATTCAAATTCTCAAATACCAACAGTTGTTCTAACCTAGATTTCTCCTATTGGCGGCCCATCGAGACCATGTCAGTATCATCTTGTGATATGCCGCCATCCGTTGTATTCAAAGTATTTAGTATTTTATTTTAAAATATTTCATTTAAATAGTTTATTTTAAAATATTAACCTACAATTTTCAGAACTTTTTTGAGTTTACTCTTCACATGAGTTAGAAACATTTCAACTATATTCAAGCATATTTATAATTATGATCAACTCTAATAATATTTATATATTCGTTCATTATTAAATTTTTCACACGTAGATTCTTAAGTTGAAACTGATGAAATAATTCATCAGCATTTTTGAACAATACATACTATTTCCAAGTCAGCCTCTTGTTTTAGAGATTTTTTTGGCCAAACCATAAGTTAGATGGTTTGTTTATGTCATTTTGTACATATCTCAACTCAATTTATATGGTTCAAACATTTGATTGAGAAAAAGAAATAGTATGGACACCAGCGAAGGCGGATCCACAGCTAAGGGTGAGGGGTGGGGGCAAGTGACCCCACTTAAAAAAAAAATTTTGGCTTACAAAATTGTGATTTTTGGATAGTGACCCCACTTAAAAAAAAAA
Organism: Platycodon grandiflorus; assembly: GCA_016624345.1. NCBI lineage: Eukaryota > Viridiplantae > Streptophyta > Magnoliopsida > Asterales > Campanulaceae > Platycodon > Platycodon grandiflorus. The sequence goes on along the minus strand of JACONP010000034.1, from coordinate 204,093 downwards.
ATTTCTTTTTAAGTCACTCATAGGCCCGGCCCTTGGGGTGTTCCATTGTGTTCGGTTGAACAGGGCCCCCAAATTTAAGGGGCCCATTTTTAAGAATTTTTTTTAGCCCAAATATAATGTTGTTCCATCACTCAAATTTCTTTCCGTGGCTTGTGGCTTGCAGTATCTTTCTCTCTACCTCTCTCCTCAACTTCTCCCTAAATTCATTAATCTCATAATTTGGAAAAAATTCTATTTTTTTAGTACTGCTTTTACATATGATTGATTGATGCTTTAGATTTGATTCAAAAAAATATAGAAAAAAGGGAACTAAACTGCAATTTGTTTGGTGTATTTAACATAGAAATAGTATCATAATTCTGTTAATTTTTTTCAAGATTTGTACTATAATTATTAAATACCTCTTTTGTTTGGCATGAGTGTATGAAGATCAATTCCTAACATTTCCATAAAAATATTTTCTCTTAAATTTGTGTGTCCCAAATTTAAGGGGGACCAATTTCATGGAAATTTGTAGCCTATCTTTATTTATTTTTTTTCTGAAAAAATCGATTATGATGACCTAATTGAAGATTATGGTTCAAGAAATTTAAAACGATAATATTTTTCAAAGAAAAGTTTGATACTAGTTTAGAGTTTTAGGGATTTTGGTACTTCATTTTTAGGAAAATAATTTAAATATGATAATATTATAAAATATGTAACCTATCATTAATTTTTGGTACTTGTCTTTTATCAATTTTAGGGTCTAGTTTTAAATCTTGCACAGGGCCTCCAAACTGTTAGGACCGGCCCTGGTCACTCATAAAAGCAACAATAAGGTAGAGATTAGTGGTAAATTGTGATTTTTAACCTTTTTATGTGATAGTTAAATTTTGTAGCTTCACTGAAATATTTTTCTGAATCCGCTACTGGACACAGTAATAAAATTTTCCAAACACAAGTTGTTTTGTTTAAGCATATTGCGTTGACCCATGTTGACCGTCCACATGATGGTTAAGTTTCTAAGGTAGATAAATAATGGGAGTGGGTTAATTATGAGGGGACGTCAAAGATGAAAGAAATAGGAAAACGTGGGGAACATTTTGTGGTGGACATTTCATTTTTATAAGTAGAGATTGTCCAAATGCCAAAATTAATCCTACTAACACAGACTCAAAATGTCACTTTCACAGCCCACAAGACAATCCACACGAATGATTTTGACCTTTTATCTACCCTCACACACACACACGAACGCACGCACACAAATTCTACATGGGAGTATTTCAAAATACAGCTGAAGAAGCACTGTTTAAATTGCAGGGCCACCCATTTCTTCCATCAGTTTGAGCTCATTTTGACTAATTTGTCTTCTCCATTGTTTATAGAGTAATGCTACGATTATTTAAAGAGTACTAAATTTTTGTATTAAATAATGTGTTAGCTGATGTAAGATATTAATTATAATTTTTAATTTTATTTTTTGTATCACATCAACTGCCACATCAGACACATTATTTAATATAAAATATTTAATACTATTTAAGTACCCATAACATTAATCTTGTTCATAATTAGTTAGGCAGATGTAGTGGATTTACACGAAATATAATCTTTATGAACTGGAGTCATAAAAAGATTTATGAGAAGTATAATTGAACTTCCCCAAAGATTGTCTAGTCATTGCTTTGTTAACATAGTGTAACACGGAACTATCTCCGATCGAGTAGAATCCTAAAGCACTAGTTCTCTACATTAAGTCTTTAACGAACACGTTATCTTAACTCGTAAACTACGGGATCTGATCGCATCTATCACAGTCTGAAACTATCTAGGACGATAATACTCTCTTATAAAGAATAGCATAAGATACAATACAAGGTACGCACAAATAAGCTGCTAATTCACCGGAGGGGCTTTGCAAAGATTTCCTACCTAGTAACCTTTGTTTTTGCTTTCACAATAGTCACCAGTCACCTGAGCATTTCACAACAAGACCACGGTGCGGATTTTGGCATCATGCATCAATAATATTATGAACTGGCACTACAAAAGCACGAACTAAAGAATTCAAAGACTTTATCAAAGTGTCTTTAGCTAGTTGAGGTATTCCTCATATCATTCATCTCCATAAAAGTATATACAGTACAAAAATTAAAATGAAAATAGTAGCAAGGAAGAAATTAAAGTTTAAAAAGTGATTATGGTTATCACAATATTACCAAAAAAAAAACAAATTTTATTTTAAAATGATTCACGCTTGGTCGCAAATGAGTGTTCAATTTTGAAATAAAATTTGTCTCAAATGAGTTTCTTTTCTAATGAGGTTTACTGGTAAAAACTTAGAAAATACATGAGTATTTTCTGTAAAACCGATCTCCCTGACCCACCGTGTATTAGTGGACTGACCTGTAAAAGACATCTTATGAATTAGGATCAACGGTCTCACGGAAAACCTACTCTTACTAAATTTCCTTTTACCAACTATTATGCCTCAATGTCCATTTGCAATTTTATAATTTAGACATATTCTGCAATTTTATAATTTAGACATAAATAATATTTATGTATAGTGCTACTACATAACTTACAAAGTAATGTTTTTTAAAAGTATTTTTGAAAACCCGTGCGATGGAAAGAGTACTGAATAAGAAATTATTTAAGAAATATGATTATAAATTAAATGTAAAATATGAATTTTAAACATTTCGATATTGAAATAAGAAAGAAGGGCTAACTATCAAGCTACAATATTTTCACGGGCTAGTTGCATTTTATTGACCCGAAGGTTTGCTTGAAGTTGCAATTTGAGTGCTGTGGTTTTAATTTTTGCAATATAGGGTCTATAATTTTATTTTTCTTGCAATTGTGGGTCAAAAGGGAATTTACGTTAGCTTTTGGATGCAACTTTAACGAAACGTAATCGCATGCAATCCACATGCCATTTTAATTATAGTTTTAATTTTACTACTCATATATATGATAGGCATATATATACTCTTAAAATGTATATATTACATGTTTGCCATTCAAACTACTAATAATATAATGTGGCCCTTCTCAAAATTTATATTTGCTCTTTCATAAACTCTCACATACACATGCGCACACACGAACAATTATCTCAGAGCTCTTTATTGCATAAACACTATATTCCATGGGATGGATGACTATACCTTATGCAACACTTTCACTAATATGTTATGGTCTAAGTAATTTGTTACTGATAGTTTTTTTAGAAAGGTAATTAATTTTCATTCCATATAAACACCAAAAGGGAAATATTTAAAAATAAAATAAATAAATAAGTTAGGTGGTCAAAGGGGTTCTATATAAATTTTGATTGCACCAAGGAAGTAAATAGGTTTCAGAGTTTTTTTCGACACAAAAGTTACATTATGATTTCATAGTGTTTTCCTTTCCTTTTAAATACATGATGCATGTCTTCCCGTTTGAATGAATTATTTTGATCTTCATTTAATTCATCTCCATTTTCTCAATAAATTAAGATGAAAATAATATTTATTTCAGCTGAAGATATTATCTTCCCACATGATTAATGTCTAGGCAAGAAAGAGCATTGTGATAATTATTCATGTGCATGTGCGGTTGTGTATGTGAGAGTTCCATTCATAACAAAGAAAAAAAAAATAGATTTTAAGATGTGACGCCTTGTACTATAAGTAATTTGAAAGAACGAACACGTAATATACGCTTCAAGAGCATATGTGTATAATATGACTAGTTAAATGACAAAACTATCCCTAAAATTGCATTTGCATGGCATGTGATAAAGTTTCATCTAAGAACTAACGGAGATTCTCTTTTGACCCGCAATTGCCAAAAAAAAAAAAAAAAACATGAACCCCAAATAACAATAATTAGAACCACATACCCTGAGCAAATCTTGAAATAGTAGTGTGTAATCAGTCCTATTTTCAATTTCAAACTCTCCTTATTGATGGACATGGTCATCAGTTCTATAGCTTTTCAAACCCAAGTTCCCCAAAAATTCTATTTTGACTTGGATTCTTGGCTAGCTCTTATCCAGAACTCTCTCTCTCTCTCTCTCTCTCTCTCTCTCTCTCTCTCTCTCTCTCTCACACACACACACACACACCATTAGATTAGGAATAGGAAGAGGAATAGGAAAATAAAAAATGGGAAAAAGACATGTGGGGTTTAAAATGGTGGGCTGAGGTGATCTCCAACTACTAATAATGAAAAGCACAGTCCCCCTTACCCAAAAATCTTAATTTTACCTATCCAATTCCAAGTTGCCGACTTGTCTAATTAATTAATTCAATGAATTGCATGGCTTTACAACACATAATTAATTTATTGAACTCAAACCATTAATATCTTATTGTTAATTCTATTTATTTATGGTCCAATTAATCCTCTTTAACAACCATGCAACGTTGCTTCTACTCTATTGGCTTTATCAACTCGATCGATCTAAAACTTTTATTTTTGTTTATTTTATTTTTATCTTCTATTTTATCATTTAGTATTTATTTGTAATTGCGTTTACACCACCGGGTGTAAACGCAATTACAAATAGAAAAAAATTAATTTGAACAGGGAAGTTGATCCAAAAATCCGCCGATGGTGTTGCTGATAAAGTATTGGATATCTGGTTTGTTTCTTCTCTTTATTACCTGTAAAATCGACCAAATTAATTTGAACAGGGAAGTTGATCCAGTAAAAAGCTCTGGCGGCGTAGGAGTAAGTTTTAACTTTTGAAGAATTCCGGCACAGTTTTAGCAAGTAATTATGAGAGCGTGTGTTCTTGGTCACATTTGAGTGATGTACTTATAGTGGATCTCCTCTCCTCGCATGCTCTCTCACTCATCTGCTTGACTGCTCATTTGCCATACTCCTATTCTGCTTTCCTGCTCTATTTTACCTTTGATTTAATTCTCTCTTTAATTTTATGAAACCCATTTCACATTGGTATTCTTAAAAATACACAAAACCCTAATATTTATAAAAAAAATTACTTATTGTATTTTTTTAATCTGTGTCAGGTCAAACAAGAAACTCTTTTAAGAACGAATGGAGAATTTACTTTAGGCCTATGATCAATTTTGACCCACCAATCTTTTCAATCATACCGATGGTTCATACAATTGTTGCTTAGAAAAACAGAGGATTGTGCTCCGTACGTACAAACGGGGTGGTTCAATTATGAAGACAGTTGAATCTTCAAGAAGATGTTGTGCCCAAGGTGTCTTAGAAGTTTCTTGCTCAAAGTTTGATAAGTCTAGAGTGGGAAGAAAGCTTGGAAACCGTTCTAGGATGTAGAATATTGCATTTAATCGCCACAAGAAGATGATGAATCGTACTCCCTACATTCAAAAATAAGTGTCTTGTTTTAACATTTAAAGTCAAATTGATTATTTTTAATTTAAAATTTGAAGTGTATTTTTTTTTTCAAAATCATAAAATGCGTACATAAAAGTTAATACGAATTACGTGTTTAATGGTTTTGAAAAAAAAAATAGACCTCAAATTTTCATCTGAAAAATAATTTATTTGACTTTAAAAAGTCAAAAAAAATACACTTATATAGGAACGGAGGAAGTAGTGTATTAGCTCAATTAATTATGTTTCTAATTCTAAAAATGTAGGTATCTTGTGAGACTGTTTTACGAATCTTAAATAGAAAAAATTCGAGCCGGTCTCTTTTAGATAATTTTTAACTGCTTTAGTCTACTATAATTATTTCAAACCGAAAAATGACATTTTTGTTGCGAAATGTCGTCTATGCCCCTTAAAAACACAAAACAGACGCTATTCATCGCGATACACAATTTGATGCATAGCGATGCACAAATTGTTACATCGCAATGCACAAAAATTACTATTTGTGCATTACATATTTGTACATTACACTTGATGCATGCTATACATTACACTTACGATACACAAAACAGTACGTATTAATGCACAAAATTACAATCAGTACTGTTTTTGTGCATCACGATGCACAAAACACTACAAATGCACAATAGTACACTTACAATACATTAAAGTGTGCATCGCGATACACAACATTATACTTGTGATGCATCAAAAGTGTGCATCGCGATACACAAAATTGTACTAAAAAAAGTATTGTTTTCATGCATCGCGATGGACAACTTTTATTTTCGATGCACAATATGTTGTGAATATTAGGGAATTAAGATTAAATGAACTCTCAAAGACACTTATAAAAAGGTTGTCACTTTCTTTTGAATTTCCACATTAGGTCGATCCCCATTTCGTTGTGCCAACATTCAGCGATTGTAAAAAATATTGATAAAACAAAAACAAATAATTAAAATAAATTTAAAAATTATATTGATCTTGTCTTTTTATTATTAACTGGAAAGAAAATAAGAGAGAGAGAAGGATGAAGTTGTAGCTAAAATAAAAGAAAATAATGCTTAAAATATTGTTTAGATTGTTATGGGGGCAGCTTTAGAAAAATTGGTCAATTTATCATTTAAATTGAATTTAAGCGGTTGAAAAAAAATGAGGCACTAAACTAGTTTTAAATTCCATAAAGGGGACCAGCCCACAATTTTTTCATCTTAATTCGTAAGATGGAGTCTCACTCTCTCACAGCTCAGCCCACCTACATACGGTGGGTTGGGTCAAAGAGATTCATTTTACGAAAATAACCTGTAAAATAATATTTTCTAAGTTTTTGTCATTATCAAAACATAATGTTGAGTTTTCGAGTACTAGTGTATATCGAACATGGTCACTGTACTTTTAAAAAATTCAGTAAGGTTATGAAGTTAACGTATTTACTTATCTTGGATAGTAAAAATCTAAAAAGAATAAAAATAAAAATAAAAAGGGTATTGGATAGAAAGGCTAACGTCGTTAATTTTTTGGATGGAAAATGGATGAATGACCTAAAATGGCATCCATATGTACCCTTACTACTTTTGAGTTGTCAAGTTGGGTTCTGCCCTTTACCCCAAGGTCAAGTAAACATGGTGCACAACTTTAAGACGGTGAAGGGGTCGAGGAAAGCAACTATGCTCGTGTGACGTGTACGCGGCTTGATAGAAAGCTTGGACCAACTTTGGTGTTTTTATGGGAATTAGCATCCGATGGATGAAGCTTACCAGGCTTACCTAGATGTAAATTTGAATGCTAACGAGTTCTAGCTTAATTGATGCTGCTTATTTTTTTAACGGAGAAGTTAAGTGTCCAATCTTCACCAGAGGCACCATTTATTCTATAGAAGCACTATAAAAACCTTTTATATATCTAATCTATTCAAAACGAATATAAAGAAAACTAAAGTGAGTGTGGAAATAAATACTTTATGAGTAATGTTATGTGTACTTAAAGTGTGCCCCAAATGTGTACCAAAATTACACTTCGCATCTTCTGATTAGTTAAATGATTTGTGGGTCCTACCACTTAAACGTCTCTGACCAACCAAAAGATGACAAGTATAATTTTTGTGCACATTTAGTGCACACTTTAAGTACACATAACATTACTCATAGTTTATTAATGAGGGTTGGCCTGAGGAGAAGGGGATCGCCAAGAGGGGTTTAAGCCCTTGTGTATGCAAACAAAATTTAGAAAGATCATCGCTTCTAGCGCCCAATTGTACCTCAAAATCAGCCTTGAGATTTTGAACTTGAAATTACATTCAAAATCAAAAAAGGAAAATAAACCATTTAAAAGTAGACGTCCAAATTGTACCTTCGGCAGATGTTAATCGTAACCGAAGCCAATTTCATTCAAAAAAATAATCACTTTAACTTTAAAAAGTTCAAACAAAACATTTATTTAGGAACGAAGTAGCCAAATGGAACTATATATGTTCTTCCGTGTAAATGATATTACGAGTTCAAGCTTGTAGTATTATTACAAGATTTAGTGTTAGAACTATTGGATGATTAAATATTATTAAATTAATAATGATTTAGAATGTCCATGTCAGTACTTAGAGAATGACAAATTTGATCTGATAATGTAGAGATTTAATTAAATTTGATCTAATAACACTAACACTAAATTTATAATACTACCGCAAATTCAAGCTCGTAATATCATACCTCTTTTTTAGATGGAGGAAGAATCGTCTTAATTTGCATATCGTATGCTTCACGGTTAAAAAGTAAAGCCACTAAAATGACAAAAAAAAATCACAAAATTCAATATTGATTTAGTGGATCTATCATTAAATTAATATGATGAATATTTTTGCACTAATCTTGAAAAAGAGAGGAAAGGAAAAACACACTCCATTGTCAACTCAAATGGCTAATCGACTCACTAAAGCACCTTCCTTTTGTGCTACTTATACTCCATAATTAGACACTTGTAAAAGCTACTTTTTTTATTTCTAAGTACTTTCTTTTTTTCAAAGGTGATCATATCAATTGCTTTGACAAAATGGTGAAATTAATCTACCTATTATATAGTATGAAACTACTACTTTAACTAAAACTTTCTTAAAATGTCATAGTCTTTCATGTCATTATCATTTATTGATTTAAGTCACTTTTCCGAATTTGATTTCATAGTGTTCTTGCAGTAAAAGTAACTAACTTTCAAGCCCCAAGCTGGCGCACAAAGCAAATTTAAGTCCCAAGTTCAACGTAGAAAAATGGAGGTTATGTTGGATATTTTAGTTTTAGTTTATACAAATAGTTTTAGCGAACTTTTGATATCTTTCTTTTTTTTTTTGGGTTTTATGTGAGTTGTCTAACATTAAAAATGAGTCATAAAATATGAAGTTTAAAGTTGCAATTAGATTTGGATTTAAATTGTTTACTAGCGAGAATTCATCGTTCAAAAACTTATTTATTGGGAAGTAAAAATACGATAAGTATTTGACAATTTTAGTTATTACGTGTTTCACATAGGAATGATAATGTGGGTGTTGTTTTATTACAATGTTTGTGAGTAATTAAGAGATCAAATACAAATAATGTAGTGACTAGACTTGCTCTGGTTGACTAGGCTCGAGCTTGGGTCTGAGAAATCATTTGTCTTGTATTAAAGTTTTTGGAGTGTTCTTATTATTTACTTTGTATTCTGGTTAATTTTAAATGAATTATGACTTAGGGCGAAATTTGAGTCGATACCTTAATGAATTTTTAACCGCTTTAGTCTTTTATAATTGTTTTTAAAAGAAAATAGGCACATTTGTTACGAAATGTTATCTATGCCCTTAAAAACCACGGAATATGCATGTTATGCATTGCAAAATAAAATTGATGCATCGTCGTTCAAAGTGTGCATTGTGATGCACAAAATTGTACTAAAATGTACTGTTTTATTGCATCACAATGCACAAAATTTTCTTAAGAGTTCAAAATGGGCGTCACGCCCATAATTTTGGTCTCCACGCCCACAATTTTTGGCGTCACGCCCATAATTTTGGCGTTCACGCCCGTTTCAAAATTGATGCATCGCGAACATTACACTTGCGATACATCAAGAGTACATTGCGATGCACAAAACAGTACTAACGCACAACATTGCACTTACGATGCATCAAAGTGTGCATCGCAATGCACAAATCTGTATTATTTTTAGTTCATATTGATATTTATGATTTGAATAGCATATTAGCTAAAGACATGTGAAATATGTTACTCCCTCCATTTCTAAATTATTATCTTATTTGATTCGGCACACAGATTAAGAAAAAATAATTGACTTGTTAATAATATTGATATAGTGTGTAATTTCCTTTAATGTCCATGTATATGTGACCCATAATTAAAGTAGAGAGAAAAAGTAAGGGTAAAATGGTAAAAATGATGTCCTAAAAAGTAATGTTTCAAACAAGACAATTATTTAAGGACGGACAAAAAAGAAAAGCAATACAATAATTTAGGGATGGAGGGAGTATCACTTTTGTTGATGATTATTGTTAGTACTTCAATGATTTACTTAAAATCATTCTAATTTATTGGAATCACTTAAGATTAGTCAACATTTATCTCTTAAAATTGATGACTGATTTACATTTATAAATCAATCAACTGATTCCGCCTTGAATCAAAGACTGATAATGACTTTAATATTTTCTAAGTTGGCATAAGCAGTAGACTGATAATGCTCTTGACTTATCTCTTGTGTAAGTTTACTGATCTTCAAACAGAAGCTTCCTTGATAAGCTTCCGTAGTTATTTTGAATTTGCGTCAGTACATTGCGTGCTTTAAATACAAACATACTTTATGTTTTACATTTAATGTATTCTAACACACTTTCCATTCTAAGCCTTCTATGCATTTCAGAATGAAAAGACAGAAATTCAACCTACCTCTTCTGAAATAGCTCAAAGCTCGAGAAGAGTTATTCACGTATTTTGACTCCAACGTCTACAGAGCATTTAATGCAAAGTCAAAAGCTTCCAACGACAATAATCTTAGCTCTGCCTATATAAAGCTGAAGAAGCATTGAAGAACTCTCACATGCACATACGAAGCTCTCAAGCATTCAAAGCACTCTAACACTTCAAGAATTCTAGAGCTTCCATTAAAGAGCAAAATACTCAGATTATTTATATATTGTTTATTCTCATTCTTTGTATTTATCTTTAAGTTCAATCATTGTATTGAATCTCTCCCAACTATTTAGTTTTTGAAAGATCATTGATTGTAACATACGAGATTGATTTGTTCCCTCTAAAGAGGTCTTTGTTGTACTCTAATCTGTTAGTGATCATTTAAGATTATTAATATTAGTACACTTCAAAATTCAAGTTTAACTAACTTGGTAGTGGACGTAGCAGTCTTCATACTGTGAATCATTCTACATTATGTGGTCTATAATTATCTACATTCTTTGACCAAACTGACCAAAGCTTTAATCATTCTATTATTACTTAAAGCTTCAGTCAGCCAATTTACTCTACATGGTCAACACTTCAAAACTATCTCATAAGCTGATTCTTCAACTGATCACTTCCATTGACTCAATTAGCTGATTTCTTTAAAACCGCATTTTCACTGCCAAAGTTTTTAAAACTTAAAAAAAAAAAAAAAAAAAAAAAGTATAAGGCTATTCAACCCCCTCCCCTCTAGCTTTATCAGTTGCCTGAAGTGGACCTACAATTGTTGTAGAAAAGTGATACATTTACTTATTTATAAGTAGTAGTGAAGCACTTGAAAAATTCATTGTAGTTAAAATTAAAGTTGTATTAGAAAAGATTCACTTGTTTTGTATTTAAGATAATTAAGAATAGTTATTGACCTTATACCTATTATTTAGTATTTATGAGGAACCCTTGTTAGTAGCATGTGTTCTATATTGTCTAAAGGAAACTCTACAAGACTTAGCATATAACTAGAATAGTTTAATGTATTTGCGTTTGGCATTAATCAGCGAACTTGTAGCCATAAGTAAACTTGTGTTGTTAAACTTGGAATGCCTTAGCAATTATTTTACAAAAGTCTGCTAATATAGAGGATTTGAAATGTGTTGAACTTAATTGTGGAATGAATAAATAGATTTTTTTGAAGATTTTCAATTCTTATCTTCCTACAATGGTTCCATTTCGAAGACGTGTCATCACATGGGTCTGCTAAAAGCATTTTTCTCAATAATATGGAAGTTTGCCTTCTTCAATACTAAAGAAATTGTAAAAATTGATCGTGACTCGTCAATATTTAAAAAATAAAATCCAACAATTAGCAAGTCCAGCTAATGTGGCATAAACTTAACGAATTGTGTCATTTTCGTTGGACAAGTAGTTTATCTAATAATTTAAATTAATAGTATTAAAGTTAACAAGTTTGAGCCGATCAAGTTCTCGAAACATTACAAATTTTTAGATAAATTTTGTATTGATATGATCAATATAGGAATCTGAATAATTCTCTCAATTTTCAAAATTATAAATATATTTAAAAAATAAATTTCTCAATTCCCAAGACACTTGTAATTTCAGATTGACATCAAAACTGATTTTCTATATATTATCACCATACACGAGTTGGTCTTGAACTGTAGTCATTTTTTAACAACTTCACAAGACAAGACTAACTTGAAGAAGATTAAAAATTTACTTCTTTTCACGTTTAAATTCTACTATTTTATTTTGAAATATTTCACTTAAAAAAAAAATTATGCCTATAGTCTTCATAAACTTTTTCACTTTACCCTTCATATATGCTATAAACATCTTAGCTATACTCAAATATTTTTGTAATTATAATTAATTCTAATACTACTTATGTCCTTTAATTATTAAAATTTTCAAACATAGTCTCTTTGATAGAACAAAAAAAGTAATTGTTTTATCCAGCTAAGTCTTGAAAAAATAACTTGCAAATAAAGGGTTTGATCTCGCTTCATACTCTTGCTAGCTAGTTGTCATTCACATTATTTGAACATATCAACCATTATACTCTTACTTGCTAGTTGCCACTCCCATCATTTGGACATCACAACCCCCGAGAATCCAAATTGTCTCACTTTTTTATGGGTCAACCTTAAATCTTAGGGTTTGAGATTCAGTATGTGGTACTTTGGTTAATGTCTAAAATTCTCTTTGGGCAAACTTAAGGTCTCACAAGCACTCAATTCACTTTAGGCAAACTCATAATCTCACAAGCATTATCATTGGCGATAAACAACATCAAAGATTGACTAATCCATGAACTTAAATTGTAAGATACCTAATTTTACCATGCAATGTCAAGGTACCACATTGGTAATCAAATGGACCTTTTCGTCGCTAAAAACAAAGTGAATTATGTAGAGAGTTACACCTCACTTTTAACTTCATCACACTTCAAATATTACTCGTTCGCAGTGTGTACTGAGTAGCACGCTAAAGCGATTCGATTGAAAGATAGAGTGTTAGTAACAATGGTCGTACCGCACTAAATTGCCAAGTGGAGTGACTAGGAAATTTTAAATAATTGGAAAGATAATAACATCAGTCATTAGGTAAAGAAGAAAGTTGAAAAGCAAGATGAAAATTGAAGTTCCACCATAGTAATGTCTTTGCCATAGCCATATACTCAACTCTAACCACTTACCACAAATTCCAAGTTGATTCTTTACATCATATCCCACAACACTTGTTTCTCCCTTCTCTCTCTCTCTCTCTCTCTCTCTCTCTTATCTTTTTTATTTGGGAAGAAACTATTTATATTAATTCACATAAATTGACCCTTTTGGATTTCACTCTCTAATAACCAATACAAGACCAATCCAAATTTTAAAAAAAAAAATTTAAAAGGGTAATAAAAATAAAAGGTGGGGCCAAAGATCAGAAAGAAATAACACCCCAACACTAAGAAGTGGTGGGGGTCTCCCTCATGCAGTCTCTCTCACTTTAGTCTAACTTAACCCAACCCAACCCAACCAGCTCAGCATTATAGTTTAATCACTCTGGCTGGCACTGAGTTGGCACCACCAAACTCACTGGGTTAACTCACTCGAGTCAACCCAACTCAACTCAGTTGTGATCGCCGGATCAATCACCTGAGTTTCCACGCCGAGGTGGTAATGAGTGGGCGAGTATGCCAACCCAGCATCAAACACCCATCATTTTCCTCCACTCTGTACCCATCCCCACCAGCAAACAACGCCAACAACATACTCGCTTGCTTGTACGCGTTTGAACCCAGATGAACCGACTCAAACCCGGCCGAGTCAAATCGTCCCCTCCACTGAGTCAACGTCTCGTGTCGCTCCACCCTATCCACTCCTTCACACGCCACCACGTTACAGATCTGTTTCCCCAAATACACTTCCGACATAATCCTATCCTGAGTACTCGCCGCCGTAGCCGCCACACCATCTACACCTCCGCCTCCACCGCTGCTCTCCAACGAGTCAAACAAGGTCGAATAATAATGCAAAGACTCGGTAAACCGATCTAAAAAAGCCGGTCCATTGTGATTTGATTCTTGCTCCACAACCGTCAATATCACCGGATTCATTTCCTTCACCGCCGACAAAACCTTCTCCACCGCCCCCGGTCTAGCTAACAACTGATGCAGCTCAAAAACCGAATTAACCGCCACTACTTCACCTTCACGTAAATCAAGCATCGAAGCATCTAGATCCGCTAAGCTGTTAGCCACAAAGCCTCTATATTGAAACTCCACATGAATTGTATCCGCCAATTGAGCTAATTTCCAACCTACCTCCTGTAAGTGGTCGGTGTTATCAAGTGACGGCGGTCCAATCCCGGTCAAACGGAAAGTGGGAGGACCGCCCGGTCGTAGTGCTAAGGCTTGCATCAGAGCCGGCCATTGCATACCTTGCTTCATACTAAAATCGATGACATGAACCCTCTTTTGGCCGGCAAAGGCTTCGAGGATAGCTTGATTGGCCGTGAAATGGGCGAATTTGAGGTAAGGGCAGGTTTCGTAAAAATGCATTTGAAGGAGATCGGAGAAAGCAGAAACTTGTTGGTTTGGAGGGTAGAGCTTGTAAATGCGTCTAGCTAGGGCTTCGGCGAAGTAGGTAGCAACTTTGCGCATTGCGCCAGCTTGGGATACGGCGAGGAAGCCGATTTGTTTGACTAAGGCTTCAGCGAGCTCGAGTTTTTCTTGTTGGACGGCCTCGGCGCAGGCCATTAGTGTGTGAACGAGCCGGATTCCGTTTTCCTGTGAGTCGACTATGAATACAGGAAGAGTTGACTCAGCTGGAACTCCGTAAGTTCCGACGGGAATATTTGAGGATGAAGCTGGTGAGGGCTTCAATTTCTTGTTCGGTGGGTAGATGGCGTTGCCTGGGATTACTTTGAGATCGTAATCGTCTTGGTAGATTCTAGAACTTGTGGCAGTTGTGGTGGTCGTAGAGGTGGTGGATTGGGTGGAGGTAAGGAAGGAATCGTCGATGATGGTGGATTGAGATGGGTTTAACTCGGAGATCATTGATTCGAGCCAAGACGAGAGATCGGAAGGGTTATAGTGAACGGTGTCGAAACCAAGGTGAGTAAGGCCGTCTTCCTGGGCTTGACCCATGACTTCTTCGAGGTGTTCGAGCTTTTGGGCTACTTCGGCCATGTCAGATGACCGAACCTTGTAACCCAACACCGCCAGAAGCTCGTCAACACCGGCGTCTTGCTGTGCAGATTCCTCCCACATCTTTGCTTTGCCGGTTACGTCAGCGGCTGAGGGGGTGATCGAGTAGACGGAACTACCGGCGCCGCCAACGGAGGAGGTGCTGCCGGTGGCGCCGCTGGAAAAGGTGTCTTGTTGTTGAATATGATGTGCTGGATGGTAATCTCGCTTCATTTTTTAAAATTTTTTTTTCCTCTCTTAGAAATTAAATTGAGTTTTTGTTGGATGGAGAAATGAATTTGGTAGGGTTAAGGGAAGGGAAGGGAAGGGGATTGGGAGGGTACTGAGACTGAGGGATGAAAGGCTCGAAAATCAGAGAGAGAGAGAGAGAGATGATTCAATGGATGAAGAATCTGAACATGGGGGATTGGGTGAGTAATGCTTGGTTTTTCACTACTGTGAGTCTTTTGTTGCTCAGAAAACACACACACGTTTAGAGAGAGAAAATGTTTATACGTGAGAGAGAAAGTGTGTGTGTGTGTGTGTGTGAGAGAGAAGGTGAAAGAGATTGGGGGTGGAGATACATGTATACACAAACACAGACTACACAGTTCCCTCAAAAAAAAATTAAATTAATCGTTCAAAAAAATTGTAATTTATTTTCTAAATATTTATAATGTTAATCTTACAATATTATTTCATCATTAATTTAATATCTATTCAAATTAATTTAGATCTTACTCTTACATGAGCATTAATAGAAGATGGTAATAATAGCAATGATGCCGAAGGTTTCACTCAGTTTATTAGAAACAAGTTCGATCTATGCGGTCATGCCTTCAAACCCAAAAAAAAAAAAAAAAACACAACGTTCTAATATAGTAGAATTAATTAAATGAAACTTAATTTATGTAGTATCAAATTAAATATAACTTTTTTTAAAAAAATATAAGGAATATTATTTAACAAGTTAAACTTTTTATTTTGATTTATATTTTACTTAAATTAAAAATATAAATAAATTTATTACCAGTGGAATTGTAATTTATATTTTTGTGATTAGTTTTTTATTTTTAATAAATAAGGATAGAATCAATAGGAAAGAAAGTATAGATACACAAAAATGAAACCAAAAACATCATGCTGAATATTATGTTTTTAATTAAAAGGAAAAAAATTATAAATTTTTTAATACTAGTTGAAGTTTATAAAAAATTTATAGTAGTATTAAAAGTCATTATCTACTTAACGAATCGTCTATTTTAAAAAGGTGTTTTGTCTCATTATTTTAACCTTTATATCTTCGTTTTATCGAAAATTAAAGAATAATTAACACAAAAACTTTTAAAAAAACTATTTTATTGGTATTTTCTCTAAGACAAATTTTTTTAACTTGACTCACCGTGTACTGATGGACTAAGTGAAAGAGTAGGATTTCGTTTTCCGAATTAAAATTCATAAAATAATCTTACAAAAGCCATACTTTATAATTAATGTTATTTATTACGCTAGTAACAAAAATCAATGATTAAAATAGAATATAAAACATCTTTTTGAGTCGACGATCTTATCCCATATTTAATTGAAATAGCTTTCAATTCAATTTAATATATATTTAACTCTATTAATCAAAGCTTAAAAAATACTCCACAAAAGAAACACTTGTCAGTAAAATATAAATTTAAAGCTTAAATTATGATCTCTTACACATTTTAAGGAAAAATTTGACGTCTTTTTGAGCTCCTACTGTATAATACTGGCTAGTTATTATTTGTATTGCTGACCAGACAAAAATTTATTATTTTAAAATTTTTAATAAATATTTTAATAACTATAGTCTAATATTAATTGTATTTTTACTTTAGACGAATTAAAAATTTATAAGAAGCAAAAAATCAAGCAAATATTGAACTTGATTAAAACTGTTAAAAAAAAGAAAATACAGTACTATAATGAGACATAGAAGTAGCTTCGAATAAAATACTAAAATATAATGTAATACTACTAGTATAATAAAAATATTAAACAGTAATGCTAGTACATAGAGTACGACTGTGTAAGAGGGCAATAAGAAACGCTCGTGACGGGGCGCGAGCTCCAATGAGCCAACAGGCGAATCACACAATTACAGCAACAGCTCAAACAGATAAGCTCAACCATCTTCTTTTTACCATTTTTACTTTATTATTTTATTCCAAGTTCTTCAAATGCTGAAAGGGACTACTTTAATGCCTACATTGGTACACGAATTAATTTTGCAAAATTATTTACTAGGTATGAGATTTTACGAAAAATAGATAAGAAGATGATTTTTAAAAATATTTAGTAATATAAAGAATGTAATTATTAATATTGTATAAATTTTTATTATATTGTTTAGTAAAAAATAAAATAATTTGAAATATAAAGATGAAATTAAGTTAATTGACAACATTACCTCAATGTAGATGTCGAACTCGAGGATTCAATAGTGACATCCTTCTCGAGGACTCCAAATCGAACTCCCTCCAGAAACAACATGAAATTGAAATCTAAAAATCTCTTAAGGAAGGGCGAGGTGAGTCGAGGAGAGAGATTTGAAGGGACAAGGAGGGAGAGATGAAGAGCCCACCTGAAATGTAGAAAACACCAGAGTTAGTACCGGTGGCGAAGCTTGAAAACCCAGAAAACTCAACCAGACGGATTCTAGCCAAAATGGGCTAAAAACATTTGTAAAAGAAAGAGGAACTAAGGAAGCTAACTACCGAGAAATCAAATTATCCAAAAATGATCTAATCTTTGGACGCCCTTAAAATGCTATGAGGTGTTCGGAAATGGTCGAAGTGGTTGAATAGGAGGATTACAATGACTATAGCCCTTGGTAAATTTACCAAAGATGAAAATGATTTATTTGATATTATGGATGACTGGTTACGGAGGGACCGGTTCGTTTTTGTAGGCTGTAAGGATAAGAAAAAAGACAATACAATTAGGGATTTATTGGTATTCTCAAATTTGCAAGATACTTTTTTCGGATGATCCAAGCCAATAGGATGAATCAAACGAGTTCTGCATTGTGAACTTTGTATTGCGCACATCACTTAGACGGGCTCTAGTAAAGTCATGGAAGGAAGGAATGTAGGAGGAAATGCAAAAATAGAATCGGAAAAATACAAAGGAATGAAAGGCGGTCGAATTCAATTTATTTCTGTCGATATCTGAACTGAATCTTGTCTATTCGTATCCTTCAACTCCTTTAGACTTTTGAGTCTTTCAACCAACGAATATAACTCTTCGAATAAGTATTAAGATTCTTTTTGAAGTAGAGGATAAATAAAATAAACACAAAAAAGGTGAATTTTCCTATTATAACCTCGGTTTACGGGTCAACCTGAGTGGTAAAACTTGCGGGTCCTAATCTCAGCGCCTCTTGAACTTCCTCTCCACACGTGTCCTGGTGTGTAATTACTCTGTGCACACGTGCCACCGCATTTTGAAATACAAAAAGGCCCGAATTCAATGCAAGCAACTTTGTGTGTCTAGCTTTTATCATTGAACATCTCCCTAGGCATTCGTGTATTCCCAATACAAATTATTGGATGATAGCTTGAGGGACAGCTCGCGAGTTTTCAGACCGAGCTGGTGCTACGACCTCTGAGTAAGCTGTAAGTTCAACATGGTTATGCCAAGCTTTGGATTAGATTCCTCTCCTCTAGGATAAATCCTAAACAGTCGAGGACTCGGGGGCTACTAATGGGATCCTCCCAAAAACCCATCATACGTGTCCTCCATGTCAGCCTCATCTAGGTCCAAGATCCACGTTGACAATGACAACCCAGACCTCGGAGCAGTCGAGTTCTCCAATCGAGGTCTTCCGCCGATGTCTTCAGCCAAGCTTGGCATTAGAAATCTTGCGTCGCAGACTAGTGTTCTGGAAGGTCCTAACCACCGACCTAGATAATCATCATCTTCGCCCGGAGTCACCTTGGAGACGAGTTTCCATCTTCCTCGATGAAGAGTCAACATCGGGTATTCAATGCCAACTGCATGTCAGCACTTAACTTGGAAGAGACAAGACATTCTTATTGGAGCAAGACATTTCTTCCATGTGAAGCTGCAGCGGCATTTATAAGTTCTTCCTACTCCCAAAAGGGAAGCTTCTATTTTACCGCTTTATCATAACAGAAGACTTGCCTCATTAATGAGGAGTCCACTCCCATGTATCCAAGTGGGCAAATTTATACCATTTGCATGTCACCTTCAGCTATAAATAACAGGTATCACATTCATTTATGACTAAGCCTCATTTACTTCTAAAAATATACCCAAGTGCATTCTATTTGCATTAAACGCTTGTCTTCAATATACGCATTTTCTCCACCCTTTGAGTGATTACCAGAAGACAGTTTGTACCAAGTACAAACTATCTTCCTCACATTTATCACATAACTTACTCCTACGTCTGAGGGTAACAATCGGGTCAAACCCCCGACACCCCCTGACGGTGTTTTCTTTATTATTAGTTGAGGTCACAGGCATCCGCGATAGCCAAGTTCCAGCAAGACAAACCTTTTGAAGAGCAAGGCATCCTACCTGTCACCTAACTGCACACGTGGATCTGACGTGGTCACCAATATTTATTTTGATGTGATCAGTAGTTTACATTATTCTTGTATTAAAAACATTTAAATGGCTTTTATCTTTTAATTTGTTTCTTTATTTTGATAGCTTTTAAGTTTTATATAGATTTGTGTCAAATTAGATTACCCATATTAAAAAGATTAAATGTTTTCAGATTATTCTTCATTTTTTAGTATTACCAACGAAACTTCGGTAAAATTAATTTTTTTCTACTGAAATAAATTTGAACTTTTGGTAAATGTTATACTCCTCCAGTTCCATCAAAAGAGTCTATGTTTAAAAAGTATAATAATTAAAAGATATATAAGTACAAAAATATTAGGCTTACAATTACTTTTACAACTTTGGTAACAACTTTGCCTTGAAGGCAAAATACATATGAGGTGCATTTGTATTTTTAATGCATAAATGTTACCATAGTGGTAGAACTAGTTTTGAACTAAACAATGTTGATATAAATATCATTAGAATTGATTATAATTACAAAAAAATTTGAGCAAAGTTGATATTTTTTATCACATGTAAAGGGTAAAATTATTAACCTATGAATATTTTAGTCCCAATTTTTTAAAGTGCAGATTTTATATAAAGCGTTCTAAAATAGAATAGCAGATTTTTATCATTACTAATTAAAACAGGCTGTGCCACATTTTTTATTAATATAAGGGTTTCGCTTAATTGAGCTAGCTAGTTACTTCTATCCGACTTAAAGGCTCTATTCTCTAATGAAATCCCTATGAAACGACAATAATTGTCCTTGTTTCTTTTCTTAACGTGAGAATTTGAGCTGAAATTAGATTTTGTAATTAAATTACTCGACCGGCATCATCCAATTTGGATGGTCATTACGACGAAGGTATATGGTTATTAGCCACTTCTGTCCGTGGTGTTGTTGATCCGGCCAATAGAAGTTTGATCTGTACTTGTAGCCATTAATAGCTTGTTTAATCGTGTATTTTGGCCAAAATTGAGGGATAAAATGCAACTTATTTACAAAAATTGTATTTTAATGATGTGGCAGAAAAAGCAGCGTTTTAAAACGCTGGAATTCTCAAATTTTTTCCAAAACGCAGTTGTGTTTTGAAGCGATATCCTAAATGCATTTATAAGAAAAAAAACCGCATTTTAAAAAATTTGTGTTTAAACGCTGCGTTTTTAAAACGCTCGATTTTAAAAACACTACACCAAACAGACTCTAAGAATTTAAGAAATTTTGATTGTTCAAATGATCAAAATCAAGGAATTAGGGTTTCTCGAGGGAAGAAAACCACAAGTCGCTCAATTGAATCAGGTAAAAACGTAAACAATTAACAAACTAAAATCAATTTGAGCGAACAAACAGTTTTTTTTAATATTCTAAGGGAGCGTGAGAAGGGATTGAACTTGTGACCTCACACTTTGAGAAGCCCAGATTATACCATTGTGTCACTCCTTAAGGATGCAAAAATCAGTCGAATCTGAAGAAATTTGCAAAACTGAAGAGAGAGAGAGAGAGAGAGAGAGAGAGAGAAATTATATTTAGCAATGTGATGTTGCTTAAAGGAGCTCTAAAACTCCAATTTTAATCTTGTAGAATTTTGACTTTTTTAATTGCTTAATAATAGGAGTTCTCCATTATTTTGTTAATTAAAATACAACTATTTCATTTAGCTCTTAGAATTTTGCCAACCTGTAACACCGCACTAAACATGATTAAGAAGGTTACCAACAATAGTACTTACTGTACTACAAAGAATCACTCCACATAATTTTGTCATTAATCTCATCAAATTGACAAGGGAAAATCTCAAATTCAATACACAAGACATTTAGAATCACTCACTTGGCTACTTAATTCACAGCATCTCGTACTCCGAAAGCGCAGGCTTTAGGGCTTCGAACAGAACCCTTATATTCTCGTCTTGGCACATCAACCGAGACGAGAGAAGCTCGTTACCTTATATTCTCTTAGAGCATCACCAATGCAAATGTGAATATGAAAAAATTAGTTGTCATCTAGAATTTATATATTTTTCAAAAAAAAAAAAACCTCTTCAATACAATTGTGGAGAAGGAATGCAAATATGATGTATTAACTAAATTATTTCCTATTGGTTATTAGATAATTGATTTTTTGACTTCTAATGCACATTGTGAAGGAGGATATGAATTTCACAATGTGCATTGGAAGTCAAAAAATCAATTATCTAATAATCAATAGGAAACAATTTAGTTGATACATCATATTTTTACAATTGCATTGGAAACTTTTTTTTAAAAATATGTAAATCCTAGGTGGCACCAAATTTTTTCACATTCGCATTTGCATTGATGCGCTCCTACATGAGTTTCATTTTCTACCCATATGAGCAATGTTACGTCAATAGAAAAAATTGAAAATAGAAATGTATTAAAGTGTTAAGTTATACAATCACTTTGTATAGATGAAACAAGCCCTAGCCAATAAAACAATTTTTTGTTATTACACGATGGCACTAAACCAAGTCCTTCGATCGTACATTGTTAGTTTGGCCATAAGGTAGGTCTTTTTACTCGCGCAATACTCTGTGTTTAAATCTCATATATCTTCGTAGCTATGGGTTGAGGAAAACTCTATATCCGACTCCCAACTCACGAAGAATCCCTCATCTTCGTTCGAACATAGGTGTGGTGGGGGTTCCTTCAAATGTGTGTGGTGGTTAACAGACTCAATGTGCCATGTAGCCACAAGGGGAGTGAGTATCTAATTACTTGTAGGATGCCCCGACTATCAATAGGCAAGTGTTGAAAGAACTTGTCTACCGGATGATACCTAAGATGTCAAAGAGGTCACCGTTAGGAAGCCGGACGTGGTCCAGCTGAAGCCCTCCGGTGAGAGAATGAGTATAATGGGAGAAAAATATGGTCTCCGGTCAGTCCTCAGGCTACTCTTGGGAGTAAATGCACTAGAGGCGTTTAGAGATTTGGTAGTTGAAGAGTAATAAGTGAAACTTAGGTCATAAATAAGGGTAATCACCTTGTATTTATACCGAAGGAATGTTGGCTTGGTGCAAGTGGGGCCGCCACCTGTCAGCTTGGGACTGGTTAGGGAGATGTCTATTTATGACCATTTATGAACGCCGTCAAGTCCATTGATGAGCATTTATGAAAAGGTGATGCCTTGTAAATGAAGACTTGTATCTTCATTGGAAACTGTGCAAGCCCTCCTGGTCGTACCTCTAGCTAGGAGGTAAGTTATTGTAAGTCAATGAGAAGTCTATCAGTGGTCGGTCCCCGGGATGACATCGGAGTAGGTTGACATTGAATGCGGCCGTAATCGTTGACTTGATCATGACCTCGAGAATGAAAACATCCGAGCTTGGGTTTATCAGCTGGAAGCTTGTCATGCTAGGGAGCTGAGCTTCTCAGCTCGGGGAGCTGCCACGTGGGCTGAAGCAAGAAATGTTGCTTGGGAGAGCTGGAGCGAGCTTGTGTGTTCCAGAGAAAGCTTGGGAATCTAGGAACAGTGTTAGGCTCTAGCTCGGCTGGTCCCACACCATATGGCCCGACTACGTGGTCTATGCTAGGTATGCTATTTTCAAAATTAAAATATCAAATTGACAAAGCAAATCACACCTTAAGAAACCAAATGGGTTATGGGGCCTGAAGACAAGTTCTTTCTTCCTCTCTCTCTCTACTTTTGCTATTATTTTGATTTTCTTGTTTCATGATGCTTGCTATGATGTTCTTGTTGGTTTCTTTAATTATGTGTGAGTAGTTCTCTATTTCTAGGATTAGGTGTAGCCCACAATGAATTTATAAATGAAGTTTTGATCTTTCCGTCTGTTTTTGAATGTCAACTATTTTGATTCGATTTTAGCTTTACAAGAAATTGTATGAATATGTGGTAGTGAGGGACCGAGACGTAAAACCCTTATGTTCACACATCTTAGTTACTGAAGCGAAGGACCGAAAGGTGAAGTGTAGGTAATCGAACCCAAAAATCAAACTAGAAATTCATGAGAGCGAAAGTTAATTGAACTTCTAGAGGCTAATTGAATTGTAGGACGTAATGGGTGTAGTTTAATTCATTGAGCGAGACATCGAATTTGAATTAATCTAGGCACAGTTGAGAGTAGTTTGAGAGAATACAATCAACTATATTTTTGCAATTCGCCTTCAAAACATGACATTCGATACAAACGGGAAGATTATTGTAAAGTTTATAAATTCGTCGTCGTGGTGAACCGAAATCCTAGAAGCTTTTTATTATTGTTTTTACTCAAAAATCAAATCTCGTGTTTTACTTAGTTAATTTAGCCTAGTTAATTTAATTTAGTTCATTGCAACAAAAACCTTGAAATCAATTTGTCTAGATAATCTAACATTGTGAGTTTTCGGTACTTGATTCAAAGTCCCTGTGGGATCGATATCCTAAATACTATACGATAGGTCGTGCACTTGCAGTAGGATTTAGTAATTAATTTGAAAATCACACAACACTCCTCCTAGCTAATCCCAGATTGATATTAGCAAATATTCATCAACATAAGCATGAGAATCGAAATGACTTCTGTTGATATGCATTTAAATCGATAATTAAGCATAGTTACGTTACGTTGATTCAATCAAACAACACCTAGTCACATAAAGAATAAGTAGCATCAATTTTCTCACCTTTAATTTCTTCTTCCCTTCTTATTCAACTTCTCTAGTTAGATCAAGTTTTCGTCTTTCACTTGATCAAAGCACTAAATTGTGCTGCCCTTCTCTCTTGCTCTTCGGTGTACTCTTCTATTGATAACAATACTTGTGACAATAATGACAGCAGCATTACAAGTTCAAGTTCATCACAACAGCAACCTTCATCATGCATCATCTCTAAATCATCACAACAACTCAAGAATAACATAACTATGCAAAGAGTAATTGGGCACCGAAAATCATCACAGCAGCTCTAAGAGGTTATGACAATCACAGGATCTTTCATCAATTCAAGAGAAATTGGGCACCGAAAATCATCTGGGATTACAGGAGATCTGTGCCTTATCAAGCTCATTTCATCATTAGAGATATCCATCATCTTAAAGCAGTCTTTCAGAACTCCACCAGTTAATAAAACCAAGTTCTTCTTCGCTATCCTTTAACTCCTCAAACAAAGGACTCAATAGCTTCACCCTCCCTACCAAATTGTCGTATATTCTCCTTGAGGCGTTCTGCACTCGAGTAACTTGGAGATTTCCCTTATTGAGTCAATGAGTTAACTCACTATTAGGTCCATGTTGATATGCTCAGAATATAGGCTAGAGGGGGTGAATAGCATATATGACCTTTATTAAAAACTTCATCGATTAATTAAAAAATGTTTAAGGAGCAAGGGATGAAGAGTCTAAAAAGTCAATTCAATTTTATTTGAATGTAGCTCTGCTGATGTGAGTATCAACAGTCTTGCATCAGCAGTCTTCTATTGAAAACATCAGACAAGCTTCGATAGTTTTTTATTAACCGACTTTGTCAATTTAGTTACTGACAACTTGAAGATTTGCTAGAAAATTGAAGTTATAACATTTACTAAAGTGAATGAGTTGGGCAGCGGAATAATTAGCAGCAAATGTACAACATAGAAGATTAGTTTGGTTGTGCATAGAATAGTACAAGTACATTACAACAGCTGGTTTAAATCTTCATTAGATGCAGTGATTACTTTCCTTAACCAGATTGCACAATATATGAAAACATATATTACAGGAAATATAAGAAAAGGCTGAATGTAAGTAAATATATTTTTATATTAAAATTCAGCAGAGGTTTACTCTAAGGTAAACATGCTTAGTACATCAACCTAGACTCTCTAACCTAGCAATCTACCCGGAAAGAAGAAAAGTCAATTGGGATGCCGGGAAGACTTATAACCAACCCTCATCCTTTAACTTTCTCCAAGTACTTTAGAGAAAGTACATGGTAGGGCAAAGGTGAGGCAGATGTGAAAAGAGGATATTATGGGTTGTTCAAATAACTAGTATTTGAACAACTTAGTGCAAAACACTCGGCCAAATGTGATGACAATTCATTACACAATCGACAGCCCGTATAATGTAGTACAAGTTTGCCAATATGAATGCAATATGGATTATTAGGCTCTGGTTCTTCATCGGACATCTTCAAGCTTGGTCAGTATTCAACAATTGGTTGGATGCTTAGTCTCTAGCTATGGATTTGAAATATAGCTGCTGAAGAGACTAAGTCTTTCAAAGGAAGAAAAAACTCAAATCAAGAAAGGAATTCTTGATTAAGCAGAGCTTTTTGCCTTAGGAATTTCATATTACTCTCCCACAAAGTGTTTGTTCTTACACTTGTGTTTTTCTACTATTTGGTGTTCTTACAAATTGTGCTTGCACACTTGCACATTCACTTCCACACCGAAGATGATGGATGAAAGGTTTCATTTATAGGTAGAGAGGCAGAGGTATCCGTTGAAGCTTTGAATAGATTTTTACTCGTTGGAGAGTCAGATCATTAATGCATCAGAGTGCTTTTTAAGAACTGTTGGGTAAAGATCTTCATGTAAGTTTAGTCTTGAAGTCTGTCCGTGATTCAGGCTGGGAGCAGATGGGACAGGACATGCAGGCCTGGGTAGAAGCACATTGTGTTTGATCTTTTGTCTGAATGTGTCTTGAAGTCTGGGACCAAACACGGAAAAAGAAATACTCAGCAGATAATAATGAAGGCACAGACGTCAATGCATATATTTAAGATGTCATGAAGATCTTGTAACGGATCTATTTTGAATTTTATAGACGTGTAGCTTGGAAAACGACCGATATTCCTCTTTATGTTTATCAGCATTCTTGTAGTCGTCTGATAGAGAGTATGGCTGATACTTAAGTAATCTGCCGATGTAGGACTACTGAAGTAAGAACTGCTAATAATACATTGCTGGTGAGACATTGCTGGTAGATATGTTTGCTGGTGAGACATTGCTGGTAGAAATGTCTGTTTGTGCTTTTGAGAGCTAATCCATATGAAAAGTCATATCACTTGGTAGGACAAAGACTCGGACATGTACAAAGACTTCCTAGTATAATGACATATGCATTATTTCAGCAAGTTGCCACGCTAACCGATACGCAGCCCTTTTAGCCACTTGTGAAACATGCGTTGTAAAAGGAACAAGCAAATCACTTTGTTGGAATATGCAAACATATAAATCAGCTGTTTCATAGGCATATTCCTAACACTCACCAATTCGCTATTTTCTTAATTCTCCATTAACCCACCTCCTATATGAGCTACCAAAAAACCCTTTCAGAAATGAGTCAAGATTGAAGGTTTGGAGGGAATTGGGGCTAAACCCAGGTGAGAGAATTGGTCAAATTTTGATGGGTTTGATTCAATTGAGGATTATTTGTTCTGTACAAGAAATCCCTAAAAGGAAAACAAAGGGGTGGGGGATTGGGCTTAGAATTTAGGGTTTTAGGAGAGGGAAATTTTAGGTCAACTAATGGCGTCAATAGTGGTGGTTGATGAAGAAGCTCTGTTATGGGAAGAATAGAAGAGAAAAAAGAGAATAGAGAACAAATAATAATAGAGTAATCAATCTCATCATTTGTTGTTTTCGTGACCAAGGGCATTTTTGTCTCAAACATAAGAAACTAACGCCTCAATTGACGGTACTCAGTTGAGGGACTAACTGATCACCCAAAATCTCAGTTTAAGTACCAAATTAGGAAATGTTCAAATTCAGTAACCTAGGTAGGAAATGTCGGCAAGTTCAGGGACCAAATTAAATATTTATCCATCTTCCGTTATACTCACTACGTTCCACATAAATAATTCATGTTTGAAAAGTCTAATAATTAAAAGATATATAATTAGTATTGGAGTTGATCATAATTACACAAATATTTGAGCATAATCAAGATGTTTATAGTATATAGTTGAAAGATTTATGAAAATTGTAGACATTATTTTCTTAAGTGGACTCTTTATGTGTAACATCCTAAAATAGAATAGTTGACTATTTGCATGGAACGGAGGGGGTACTTACCAAAAAGTTTAATTTTGAAAATTTTAATAATTAAAAAAATATATAATAGTATTATTAAAATTACTCATAAATACAAAAATATATGGTACATATTGTAGAGGATAAAATTTAAAAATTATGAAAATTATAAAAATAATTTTTAAAAATTGACTATTTAATTGAAATATTTTAAATTAATAGTAGTGGACTATTGTTTCAAATGAATAAAGTACTTTTTAAGTGTCTATTGATTCTAGGCAAATTTAAAGAAAACGATTTTACTCTATGGTAATTTTCTTCTTATACTCTCAAAGTATTTTTTAGTGGTTTCAAACCAGTACATTTCCGTTTTTTTAATTTCAGGGTATATAAACAATCTCCTTAAAAAATCTTTCTATAAATTAAAAAAAATATTAAAAATGTTGTTGAATAGAATAAATGTAACATGGTATTATCGTTGGCGGAGGAAGGGGGACGTTAGAGCAACCACAGCAGTGGTCTCTTGTACGACACTCATTACCAACTCTCTATCTCTAAAAATAGTAAAATCACTCTTTCAATATAGATAGTGATTTAAAAAAAATAGTAACTGCAAATTTTAAAATTATTGTCATTTTTTTGTCCGTCCTAGAATAATTGTCTTCCTGTCTTGTTTGAAAACTTTTCTTTTTAGGACATTATTTTTACTATTTTACCTTTACTTTTTTTTTCTATTTTAATTATAGTCTACATACATATGGACATTAAAAAAAATTACAAACTGTACTAATATTAATAATTAAATCAATTATTTTTTCTTAATTCGTGTTTGATCAAATAAGATAATAATTTAGAGATGGAGGGAGTATTTTTTATAGAATATATATTTAAAATATCAAATATTTTATTTTAATTGTGGTGAAAAAATAGAATGATAGTTATGTTTATTAGTTGAGATGATATATATTTAATTTTTAAAAAATTACATAAAAAGTACTTGTTAAAATAAATTTATTTTTAAAGTATTAATTGAATGGTGTTTAGGGTGTGATATTAAAAGTTATCGTTGCGACGCTCTTACTTTTGTTTTGGTTGATGCTATTTTTAGGTACTTGTAGTGTAGATAGATATAGGTTCCCGTAGGTAGGCGGTCCAAGCTGTTGTTCATTTCATCCAGTCCTACGTTCTTACTCTACTTTTCTTAATTATTACCTCTAGCCAAACGTCAATAGTAAGTACTGTATGATTTTTGTGTTATGCTTTTCTTTTCTTCTTTTCCTTTCATACTGTATATGTTTATATCTTCACTTTCCATTTATAGTAGTCTTGGCTTTAGTTTTGGAATAACCGAATAATCAATCCACGTGATCTTCCTATTGACCACCATGTTGTACTTGTACCTCTTCTCATTCAAATTACTCCTCTGCATGCTGGTACACAGACAGCATATGCTCCTTCATTATGTGCGTTATTAATTTATTGGGCTCCGTGTGTTAAAGAGTTTACGTTTGAAAAATATGATAATTAAAAAATATTCCTTTCGTTCTGGACAATAGATTTCTAGACAATGAGTTTATTATTTTATATTTAGATATTTTACTTCAAAAATATAATTTCAAAAATTATGCTTATAATTTTTATATAATATTTCGTTTTTACACTCCACTTGTGTTATAATTATGATGAACTTCAATGACACTAATATATATCACTGATTATTAGATTTTCAAATGTTGATTTTTGGGTGGAACGAAGAGAGTATACAAGTATCATTAAAATTGATCATAATTATAAAAATATTTGAGAATAGTTAATATGCTTATATTATATGTGGAGGGTAAAGCTATAAAAATATGAATATTGTTGGTGATAATTTTTTTAAAGTGAACTCTTTATGTGAAACATCTCAAAGTAAAATAATTGACTTTTTATCTAGAACGAATAGAGTATGTGAATACTATATTGGCTTAATTCTCAATTTGATCACTAAACTATCGAAAAAGGTCCGATAAGTTCACCCTACAATTCGTTTTTCACAGATTAATAATTATACTTTACAAAAGGTACCACGTTAGTCACTTCATCTGGTTTGCTGTTACAAAAGCTTAAATTTTTTTTATAAACCCGAAATTGCCCTTAGTATCAGCATGTACTAGTGACGTGTTTTCTTTCCCTCACCCTTAACCTCAAACCAAACTCAAACACAAAATCATAACCAAACATTGAAGACCATATCAGAGTTCAGCCAAATCCAGTGCTTTGGAAGTAACAAAATTTGATTACCGATAAACCCAATAGAAATTGCTGGGGATTCAATTGAGTGGGCGAACTAGGTTTGATGTTCTAATTTATTCTAAAAATTTTACGAAAAATTCAAAGTTTTAAATACCTACTTCAAACGAGATTGCCGGTAGTGAGGTGAGATCGAGGTTCATAGAAGGTTGAGTATGGTGGTGACAGCAGTCCCCCTCTATTCGCCACACAAAGCTCCTCCTTGCCGTTAACTTCATCTCTGGATGCAAAAAATTTGGTACTTTTTAGATACTCATAACATTACTCTAGATGAGGTGCATGCTGAAATTGGAATTATAAATTATGAGAAATGCTATAGGTACCTAAAGAGTACCAAATTTTTTGTATTAAATGATGTGTCAGCTGATGTAATGTATTAATTATAATTTTTAATTTTATTTATTATAAACTATCAAAACTTGTGTTCTAGGTTTGGAAAAACAAGTTGACCACAACAAACTTGTGTCCGTTGACTAAAGTGGCAGTCTGGCTTTGCATCCTAATCTAATCTACTAGTTAGACTAGTACTGAAACTATAAACTGTTTGATAGGCTACACAGAGTCTTCATATGGGCGGGAACCATTTACCAATAGTTGAGTTGATTCCATCACCTTATTACCTTTTCGCCACTTGGCTATTTTCAGACAACTTTTCACTGGATTCAAATCTTTTATTCTACCTTCTTTACTTTATTTCATTAAATTTTAATTTTATATATATTTTTATAAAAATTATAAAAAGAAGACCGGTTAAAATATTCTTAACCCTACATGTATTTTTGTAAAAATTATAAGAAAAAATTGATTAAAATAACAAAGACACGTATAAGACTAAAATTCAATAAGATAGAGAGTATGATAGAGAGTGAGATAGAAGATTAGAAGCAGTCTAATACTTCATTCGTCCTTAAATTTTTGTCTTGTTTGAAACTTTTACTTTTAGAACATCAGATTTACAATTTTAGCCTTATTTTTTCTTCTTACTTTAAATATGGGCCACATTCATATGACTATTAAAAAAAAATTTACACACTTTACCAATATTAATAATTAAGTTAATTATTTTTTCTTAATTCGTTTGTCGAGTCAACTAAGATAATAATTTAGGAATAAATAGAGTAAATAAAAAATATATTAGTGTCATTGAAATTAATTATAATTACAAAAATATTTAAGTACAATCAAATACTTACAACATAAGTGAAAGATAAAAATTTTCGGTTATCAAAATTATAAGCATAACTTTTTAAATTGAACTATATGAGTTAAACGTCTCAAAATAAAGATAAAAGGAAGTATATACAGTACTACGCTTTTCGGTCCGACTCCAGGCTCTCTAACCTAGAGCTAACTTGAAGAATTGAGTTTAGCTTTGTCTAATCTCAGCTTATATAAATTAGGCATATTCAATTTCGAGCGCAGCCCAAATTAATTTTAAGCTTTTTTTTGTTCAAATACAACCCTAAATTTAAATCAAGCTTCACAGGCAATTCAAAATATCATTATTAAGAGTTAGATTTCAACAAAATTTATATGTAAAAGTACACTATTTTAATTTCTACATTATTTATTTTAAATTAATCTACTACAATATTAGTATAATCAATAAAAAAATTAAAACTAGAATATTAATGAAAGTTGACATTCAAACTCATCTTAACAATAACAGAATACTACATAATTCTATTTGGCATATAATTAATTAATAGATAAATACAATAACAAATACTTATAAGAAGAAAAAGAAAAGTAGAACAAATGTTAAAATAATATCTCTTTTCTTTTCAATTTATATTTCTCAAAAATAATCTAATTTCGATCTCAAGCGCGACAGTAGATGGTCATAGTAAATGTTAAACATCTTCTGACACAATTTTTGTGTGCTGCTAGTAGTTTAGTTTAAGTATACATATATATATATATATATATGCCGACAATTGAATTAGAAAAATGATTTATACTGTGATATGTTTCAAGCTGTTCGTTTGCTATAAGAAAATTTACGTTAAATTACATGCACATGGTAAGCATATTATAAAAGTGAAATAGAAAAACTAATTATCCAAATCAGTATAAACCCGGCATTCTTGAGATAACGCAGTTTGCCTCTCTCTCTCTCTCTCTCTCTCTCTCTCTCTCTCTCTCTCTCTCTCTTAACAGCATAACAATATAGAAATGTAAATTTGATATATTTAAACTTTTTTATACTACTCCCTCCTATCCGTCCTTAAATTATTGTCTTGTTTTTCTTTTTTATTCGTCTTAAAATAATTGTCTTGTTTGAAATTTTTTTTTTTAGGATAACATTTTTATCATTTTACCCTTTTTTTTTTAATTATGAGCCACATACACATGGACATTAAAAAAAAACTACACATTATATCAATATTAATAATCAAGTCAATTTTTTTTTAATCCGTATATTGGGTCAAACAAGACAATAAATTAGGAACGGTGAGAGTATTTCAGTTTCAAAATAATTGCTTATTTTCGTCCTTATTTTATACTATTTTCATCATAAAATAAGTATATGAAAAAAAAGAGAGATTCATTCTAAAACGGAGAGAATAATAATTTTAAATTTTTGTGAAATAACTTGAACCTAAAGCAATAAAATTTTATAATACTCAAAACAATTTATTAAAGACGCAGATTTATTTTTCTTTAAAATAAGATTAAAAATTCTGGGTCAACAAGCATCTATATAGTTGAACAACCTACGGGGATTGGGACAATGGACTTGAAAGGCTGAGGAGTAAAAGATAATCCCTCCGTTTCAGGCAAAGAGTCTATTTTTGATTTTTTTTTTGTCAACTTAGTTGAAGTTTGACCGATAATTAACATAAATTTAGTGATTTTTACAAAGTTTTGAAAGTTGCAATCATAGTATTCTTAAAATGGTTTTTAATTAATAAAATTTTATTTCCTAAAGCATAAGTAAAGTGTGTAAAATTTTAAAATCACATGTTAATTTTTTTAAAAAAAGTGTGGACTCTTTAACTGAAATGGAGGGAGTTACTAACAGCAACAGCATCAGCATGGCCAGCAGCATCTCCTCCGCGCCCGCACGGTTGGGTTTATCGTCATTGACTCAATCTACCCATATATGTTGTTGACCAAGTCACGCTGCATTTTTCATACTTTCCACCAATTGTCGAGGAAATATTTTATAGTTTCGGAATACGATGGGGAATACGATAGGATATACTTTACGTGGTTCACACGATTAAAATGACAATTTATAACCCATTTTTCTTTTTTTTTTTTAAAAAATTAAAAAAGAAGAACATCATGTACCATGCGCATGGTTTCTTCGACATGTGCCTGGTTCAGACGCATGTACATAAAGACATGCGCTCGTCCAGACGCATGTCCCCTAGATTTTTTTTTTAAATGTACATTATAATGCTATAACAGCAAAACAATTATATTTAATACAAAATATGCATAAAACATATATATTCAAAACAATAAATAACTAAGTAAAAAATTAAATTAATACAAAGTATAAAAAAAACATACATTTTTTAGAGAAAACTATGAAAGAGCTGAAAAAGATAGAGAGAGAAACTGAAAATGAAATAAAGTTTGTTAGGTTGAAAATATTCTATATATAAGAAAATTAGGGGCAAATTAGTAATTTTTCGTGGGGAGGGGGGGCTTCGTTTAGCGCCACTCATTTATAATGTTAAAATAGTACTCACTTCGTTCCAAGAAAATAGTCTACTTTTTCTTTTAAAAGTCAACATGCGACTAAATCAAATCAAAATTTTATATACTTTACTTATGTTTTAGGAAATAAAATTTCATTCCATAACTTTGTAAAAACAAATAAATCTATATAAATTATCAATCAAACTATAATTGAGTTGACTCAAAAAAATTAAAAGTTGACTATATACCTGAAACAGAGGGAGTATATTCAATGTGAACCTCTTTAAAGTCATTTTTAACGTACTTTAATTTGTTCATATTATGTTCATATTAATCATGATGTACCACTTAAACATGCATGCCACATAATATAATGCTCTAGAACTATTGAGTATTTCGTCAAAGTGATCCAACCCCTCGACATTCAATTATAGTCAATAAAAATGAGTATATGCCAGTGGTCTTGTGACCCCTCACTGTTTATTAGGCCAATAACTTTTTTCACACAATGCGACGTTGAATTTAACTTACTCAGTTAAAAGAGTATGAGAAAATGAGATCATGTTTCTTTACCACGTAACTATGCCCGACTTTATAGACATAAGTTTTGGATTTTGGAATTAATTAGCTTGAATAAGTATTTTGCTTTTAGACGTTTGATTTGTTGAAATGAATGATGACACTCATATAACCCAAATGCATGGCTTTTATACCCTAAAAGTATGTCTCTTAACCGGCTTTTGCGTTCTTAAGGGGTGACCCAATTGTAGAGTTGGAATTACACAAAATATGAGGTCATAGGTTCGATCTCTTCCCACGCCCCCTTAAGACATCAACAAAAAAAAAAAAAAAAAGGCTTTTGCATATTACTTTGAGCTATATTGAACTTCAATATGATGCTTATATTGAATTTATTGCCTAGATGATGGTTTTGTTGGTAATTTGACACTCTGAGTACACAATGAAAACATGAGGGGTTTCTTCACAAATGACCTAGGCAAACCCCCCAACATCTTATTTAGCCTAACTTATTCCAAAACAACTTATGTGACCTCTTTTTATTTGAAAACCCCAAAATACTCTCTCTTTTTGAACGACTCAAATATAGTTTAAACGACCCTTGAGTCGTTTAAACAAGTAATTTAATTATAAAACTTAAGAGTATTTCAAACGACTCAAGGGTCGTTCAAACAAATCGTTTAAACGATTCACGGGATCGTTTAACCGATTCAAAAAGAGACGATGGGAGGAAGACGGAGGAAGACAAAGATAGGGCTTCATGGTGGAAGGAAGACGGAGGAAGACTTACCAGATCCATGACAGTAGAGGAAGACGATATGGTCGGAGATAGAGGAAGACGGCGACGATGTGGTCGAAGATGGAAGGGGAAGATGACGACGATAGGAGGAAGACGACTGTGGTCAGAGAGAGGAAGCCGAGATTTGAGAGAGAGTGGGATTGAGTTAGGTTTTAAAGGCTTTGTGGGTATTATAGAAAGTTTGTGTTAATTTTTAGTCAAAGGTCATATAAGTTGTTTTGTCGGATCAAAAGGTTGTACTTGATATATACCACATGAGGAACATAGGTGAAATGGAACGCTCGGGTCGGGTGGGTGGATACCTCTGATAGTTTGATGGGTTTCGGTTTTGTTGTAGTTCGTGGGTATGCAGAATCGAAAGATAAGTTAGCTAGAGTTTCAATCACAAAAAACAATAGCGACTTTAAGCGCTTTTTCCCTGTGTCAAATGAATAAGCTCTACAGCACAATACATTGTTTACATCGTTTAAATTTGTATTTTACAAATAACAAAATAATAACATTATTTTTTGAAGCATTTTGATCTAAAACTAATGTGTTAAATCCAAAATGATCTCAAATTTGAAGGAGCTACCTCCAAGCCGTACATACGACTTTCATTCAATATGGCTTTCCGCATAATTCTATATCTATCGATGAGATCAGTGGCGAAGCCACAGCTAGACCAAGGGTGGCCATGGCCCCCCTAGATTTTTAGTGATATGCATATTACCCCCTCTATTTTATGACTATAACATTTGTTATTATATCTTGGTCCTCTTTGAGTTTTATATATTACTTTTTTAAAATTAACTTGGCCCCCCTAAGGGTTATTAACTTGGCCCCCCTAAGGGTCAAAACCTAGCTTCGCCACTGGATGAGATCATCAAGTATGGAATTCTGTTTACTCACTTTAAATTGAGTATCCGTTTCCCTCATTTTTCTACTAGGATTGGAAATCCTGTATTTTATATTTCCATACAATTGAGTAATTGAGTTTCCGAAATAGTATAAAAATAAGTGCTTCGAATCGTTGCTAGTAGGTACACAAGTACGGATTTGCTATCCGGCATGCCCATGTAAGAGCAACCACAATGGCACCACCAAACACACCCTTTAAAACTAATTTTAGAGATTTTTAACCTTCCTCAAGCCCACAATGGTGTCCCTTTACCACTCTCTATCTCTAAAACTTGGTAAATGACTCTCCTTATATGAAGGGTGATTTAAAAGGAATAGTATCTTCCACATTGGGTTATTTTTCATTTTTTGTTACTTCAAAAAAAAAAAAAAAAAAAAAGCTTTAAAAATTAGTAATATTACCTCTTTTTTTTAAGTTCTCATTTTGTTACAAACAACTGATATACATATTTTTTTTGTTACATCATCATCATAAATTTTATCAATTAGTCAAATAAAAAGATATTTATTTTAATATATGAAATTTGTGAATTAACTGCAAATTATTTTCAACCAAAAAAAATTTAAACATAAATTATCTCTTAGATTGACATATATTTTTAAATAAAGTAATTGAAATTATTAAAAAATACAACATATTTTTTCATAGAATATAAATTTAAGATATAAAATATTTCATTCCGATTGTGGTGAAAAAATAGAAATAAAAAAAGGAAAAAATAGAATGATAGTTAGGTTTGTTAGTTGATATGAAAGAAATTTAATTTTTAGATGGTTATATAGAGAGTGCTTATTGGAGTTGATTTATTTTTAGAGTATTGAAAAAGTGAAATTTGAACGAAAAACGGTGTTTAGAGTGTGATATAGAGAGTTATTGTTGTGGTTGCTCTAACTGGCAGCTTGATTGGACGGCACAAACCAGTCAGTCGTATTTCCGTTTCTTTCTCTAGCAAAGCAATAAAGATAAGAGAAAATGGACCCTCCACTTCACTTCAACCCGTTTCCCCTCCGTTAATAGTGCTACTAATTTTCCCAAGGCTTTATACGTAATTTTGTCATGTACCAACCTTTTAAATCGGAAAAATGAGTTCTACCCTAGTGGGAATTGAGCCAATAGAAGACGATATTTAGTGATTCTGTGATATCAAACCAACTTGTTATGTGAAGTTCTGCTCATATTTAAAAAGCTGTTCATCTCACTTGAAAGGTGGCGTTCTTCTTGATCACTAACTACATAAGTTGTTGATATTATGATTCAAAAATCACTAAGTATTTTCTCGAGATAATAGCACCACTACATAAGTTGTTAACGTAATGATTGAGGACCGGTAAATATTTTCTTGAGGTAATAGCACTCAGGACAGGAAGAGCCACTTTTGGCATTCAAACTCAACATCATATTAACAAATCTCAAATAAAAACAACATTTGTTGGGATAGCATATATACATAAAAACTCAATATATGACAATTACGTTGGGCTGGAAGTAAAATATATTCATTCAATTGATCTCCTGATGAATTCGATAACATGAATTTATAGCTTAAGTTTAGAAGCAGACCTCTTACTGAATATGGAGAAGTAAATGCAGATTCCCAGTAACTTCTTCTATACTGATGAATTTAGGGGTGAAGGTGGCTCGGTTTGAGCCAAAACTGCAAATCGAACCACCCCCTAACGGTTCCATATATTTCAAATCGAACCGAACCGCCACAAACTTCAAACCGAACCGAACCGAACAAATCGGTTTGGTTCGGTTCTGCGGTTTAATTATTTAAATATTTCAAAAAAGAAAAAACTTTTAAATATCAAAAAAATACTTTTAACATAAACTAAATAATTAAAAGTCAAAAAATTAACTTTAAAATTACAATAATTCAATCAAAATGTATGCAAACAATAATAATTTTCTTATTAAATTCAATAACTAATTACTAAATAATATATATATATATAAATAAATAAAAATTAAATGGTGGTGGTTCGGTTTAGTTCGGTTTGGCACCAAAAATCGCAAACCAAACCGAACCGCTCGGTTTATAAAATTTTCAAACCTAAACCGAACCGTCCTAACCCAAAACCGAACCGAACTGGCCGATTCGGTTCGATTCGATTCGATTCGGCGGTTCGGACTTACACCCCTACTGATGATTATATTTGAAATACAAATCTCCCAAATGTTCAATACTTGAACTTAGAGCCCGTTTGGTGTAGCGTTTTGAAAATGCAGTGTTTTAAAAACGCAGCGTTTTAAAAACGGAGGTCTTTCCTTGTAAATACGTTTGGGATATCACTTCAATACGCAGCTTTTTTTTCTAGTAGTGTTTTAAACCCGCGTTTTGGGAAAAATTTTTTAAAACGCATTTGAAAACGCGTTTTTGAAACACATTTTTGCAAATAAGCTGCGTTTTATCCCGTGTTTTGGCCAAAACGCTCGACCAAACGGGCTCTTATATTATAACAACAAAAGTTATTGGCTTACATTACTCGCATTTCATTTTTTATCTAACATAGAGCTTATTTGGTCCTGCGTTAAAACGCAGCTTATTCCTCAATTTAGTGTTTTAATAATGCGGTAGAAAAATGTGCATTTTTTAAACGTTGGAATTTTAAGTTTTTTTCTCAAAACGCAGATTTTAAAACGTTGTTTATAAAAAAATAAAAGAAAAAAAATTGTGTTTTGAAATAGTATAATAACACTCATACTATGATTTTGGAAAATTAATTATTAATAATTTCTTATATATTTTAAGTATTTTGGAAAAACATCCGTGATTTTCAAAATAAAAATAGAAATTATTAATTTGAAAAAAATTATTATTTTTTGAATATTTTAGAAATACTATTATTTAATAAAAGTTGCTAATTTCTTTTTTTAAAAAAATCAGCAGCTGCCAATGGGTTTTTGCTTAAAATTCTCGGAGTAAAAGAGAAAAGAGTATCTGATCTAATGGTTCAAGTTCTTCCACGATCTGTATGTGAAAATACAAGCGTCATTCTATCGCTCCGCCCTCAGAGCCTCAGCTAGATTCAGTGCGAGCCTCACAAAGAAAAGAGAGAACGAACCTCCCGCCCGTTTACGACGGCCGATTAATTTGAAATTGAATGGCTCTACATGATCGATGTCCAAGTACGTAGATGTTCCACCGGAACCACAACAAAAAATGTAACGGGAAAGGCAAAAAAACGGGGTTGAAAATAGAAGGATGGTTTATTTTTGGAAACTTGATTTCTTATTTATAGGCATAGTTTGTTCTACAATGAATGATTTACACCCTCCTTCTCTCCCTCGCATTTCACCTGTCCCTCAGAGATAGAGTAAAGAGAGAGAGTGAGGGACTCCCCGTTTTAAATTTCATCATGGGGCGCTCAATGAGAAGAAATGGATCTGCCTCGTCTAAGAATAACATATTGTCAAGGCTAGTCTTTGTAGCGGTGGTGACAGCGTCGATCGTTTTGGCTCAGAGCCAAGGACCCGAACCCGTAAACGAGTTCTGCAGGACGGCTATCGAGAAGGCGATGTGCACGAAACAGGTGAAGGGAGCCAAAACATGGCACGACGCAGTCAAGAACGCCATTGAATCCACCATCGAGCACAACACCGCATTCCAGAAGATGCTCCCAGGGCTTTCCACGGCCTTAAACGTACTCCCCCCACTAGGCAAAGAGTCGGGCATCCAGACCTGCCAGGAAGACTTCACCAACATAAGCGACAACCTAAAGGAAGCCCTCGGGTTCTTGGCCCAAAACGACACCGGCAGCATCGGAAGCTACCTGACGTCGTGCAACATTAACGACTGTGAGGAGTCGTTCATCGGCGGTAACCTTGAATTCCCTCCCAATGTCGCCAAGGCTTTCGACGAGCTGCATTGGTACATCGACAACTGCTTGGCCGTCACCAACCAAAACTAGAAAGAATAAAAATTCCAAAAAAAAAAAAATCAATAATTTTCTTAACCTTTTTTTTTTTTTTTGGTATGTCCACTTTTTCTTTCTTTTTGTACGTGTAATTTTACGTTTGCATTTTAGGTGTGTATGGACATGCTTAAAAAATTTATGAAATAATTTTTATTTTGTAGTTTAGTCGATAATGGCGATATGTTCGAAAATTTGATGAATAAATTTTCCTTCGTCATTTCTTCCCATTAAGTAAAAGAGTGCAAACAGATCAAGTCAAGTGCTCTATTTGTATCATTTCTCTTTGCGGATTTGATCAACAAAAACTACCTTAATTTGTTGAAACATTTATGAATCAACAAGTCGAGCTTAAATTGAGTAAATTTACACTTTAAATTTTGTAATTAACATATATAATACTCCTTCCGTTCCTAAATTATGGTTGTGTTTAAAATTTTTTTAAGTCAAACATACTGCTTTTTAAATAAAAATTTAATATATATATTTTTTTATTTTTAACATTTGGTTGTTTTACGCAATTTTTAGAGTTCAAGTGGAGCTTTATAATTTATTCAAAGAATCCAAACTCGGTCCGAAACTTGCTATGATCCGCTCCTAAGAGTGGGTTCGGTAAGCACTCAAGCCCCGCTCCTAAACCAAACCGACTCGACCCGACCCATTATCATTTATATGATTAGGAGGAAAAGAAGAATTCAAGAATGGGGGATTGTTGCGAATCATAAAGTAAGCAAAGTTTTTTGTTTCAAAATAATTGTCATTATAAGATTTTAAGAAACATTTACCTATGTTTTACAAACTACTCTTATTTACTACTCTCGTTAAAGTTGTTAAGAGAAAAGAAAAAAAATATTCATGTAACTTACCTACAATAAATGAACTTAAATAAAGGTACATCAGTCTTTATTAGGAATGACAATGGGGAGGTTCGGAGGCAGTTATACATAATATCACCCACATCTCCGAATTCAATTTTATATCTCATAACCGCCCCATTCCCCACCGGAGAATCGATTTGTCCCCCATATCTATTTTTTACTGGTAACGGTAAATTGGAGAATACTCACGGGTAATTGGTCAAACTAACAATTTAGCTTAAAACAATTTTATGATTAGAAAAAATACTCAAAAAGAAATTTTCAAATAACATATTATTTAATCATGTTCGTAAAAGCTAAAAAATCTAGTTAAGTAGTTGTACACGTCACAAATTCACCAATATTAAATAAGTGATAAAGAAGAGTGAACGACTAAGCGCACTGAGTGGCAAATTCGCATACTTGAAAAAGATGTTTGAATTTTAGTATTTTAAATCTAACATATATATACCTAAGTAATATGGTAAATACTTGTATAAATAGAAGTAAAATTATATTAGTATTAAATAACCAGTTTGGGAAATTGGGCGAGTAATAGGACGGGTACTGCTATTTCCAAAATCAAACAGTTCCCCAATTTTTCATTCAGTTATTCCCAGTTACCCGCCTCATATCCGGTCAAACCAATTAATAACCGTCAAATTCAGTTCAGTTCAGTTCAGAAATCCACGGTTAAGTTCGAAATTGTCATCCCTATATAGTCTATATATAAGCTTTCTTAATTTGTGTGCAAATAGCTAAAACGACAATTATTTTGGAACGGATGTAGTATGGATTATCAATGAATCATTACATCAATAGAAAAAACTGGTTGTTCTTATTTTTAATAATTATAATCAGATTAAAAATATAAGTTTAGGCAACAAGCATCTATTTGTTGGACGAGTCTGTAATTGAGACATTAGGTAGATGAAAGTAGGGGCAACAGCCACGGCATCCATATATGCACGATTTATAGCCGGAACTGAGTTTTGCAAAGTAAGACTCGTAGATCCTAATTAACAATTTTCAAGAAAAATATGATGATGACAAGACACTTACAATAGTTAAAAAGGAAAATTTACTTAAGTGCACCGTGGTCCTAAAAAAATCAAGTTGTTCGTGTCACTGAAAGATGTTGCAACAAAAAACTAAAACTTAAGAGCTGTTGGGCAAACTGGGTGGTTCGAGTACCTGACTTGACTTGAGTGAGTCGAATTACTCGGTTCGACTCAATTCGTACTTTGCCCCTTTAGCTATTCGGGTATACTTGAGTTATTTGCGAGACTCAACGAACACATTAGCCTACAACTAACATACTCGAGTTCATTTTGTCAGAGCTGTAGGCTACCGAATCAACTCGATTATACTTCAACAAAACTTGACCGACTCAACTCGTTTGAAAATATTTTGCACCGTATAGGTACACTATATCTAAATAATGAAGAATCTGCCAGCAAAAGATTCAAAAACTTATCCAAATCTGAACAAGCGGATAAACATAGCAGAATGGCCATGTAACTGAGAGCTTGAATTTGAATGGACAACACAAACCGAAAGACTTTACTAGTAGTATAGTAGGTCATGCGTACATGACTGAGACAGAGAGAGGATCTAATAATATGATTCTGTTTCTGTTTCTGTTTCTGTTTCCAGCCAAAGTTGGCCCCTCCACCTCGGCTCTTTCCTACTCCATTGCACTACCACTAAAACCCATTTTCCAAGTTTAACTTTATTTTTTATTCCCAATAACAGTTTGGCTATAGAATGAGATTAGCCCTCCATTCCCCCTCTCCACAGGACTTAAATCTAACCTATAATTTTGCGGTACACTTCCAAATTACGTAAACTTGACATGTCCAGACACAAGTTAGGTTTCCGCATGTTTGGATACATGAAACTAGAGTTCCTAAACCTAATTTATAATTCTAGAAGATAGTATGGAAGTAATTACTGAGGCTTCTAGAAGCTCGCACATACACACAGCTGGTCTATGTCGACAGTTAACGCTCATGTCCATGTTCACAAATCATATATGCTCATGTCCATGTCCACGAATCATAAAAATTAACTAAACTGTTCACTTCTCCTCTCCACGAGACTCAAACCTAATGTTACTTAAGACGTTAAATATACCTCTTTCCTGGGAGGATAAAGGAAAATAGGGGAAGAGAGAGAGAGAGACCAACAGGAGGTTAGGCTCATAACTTGTTGAGGATGGAGAAGTTATTATAGAATCCCCATTAACTTCATCTTTAATTGATGATTATAAATATTTATCCAACTGTAGCTGTACTCAGACTCCTATGATTGCAGCAAAATTTATTTCATGCAAAATCTAGAAGGAAAGATACCAATAACTAACTGGGGTCCACCACCCATTTCTTCACACCATATAATTGAGATTGAGATGGAGATTGAGATTTCCATACATCACTCTTTTGATAGATCAATGTCCCCCAGGTAAGGGCCACAGCACAGCTGACTCCAACCCCCAACTCCCCATTTGCTTAAGGTTTACCTCCCTCTACCCTATATATCTATGGCCCTTTGATAAGGGTCTTGGGATTCTCCTCCATGGCAAAGGACCTTTACAGAAAATTCACAAAATAAAAAGTAAAAAAGTCAGTTATTTGTTTTGGGAGTTGGGACTATGCCCAATGTCTATTTTGAGGAAGATATGTCCTTATGAGGGGCAAGGGCCCCTAATTTTTGGGTTAGAATATTTTTTATCATCTCACTATCCCCTCCCTCTTATGTGATCAATAACATCAAAAGATAAGTTTACCACCTCAGAAAATTTTCTACTGTCACTCATTTTTAGGGCATTTTCTTTCCTATACATGAATGTCGTCTTGTATTCTTATTAGTAAGTGGGTTATTTATATGGCTGAGGATATTTTCCTAGTCTAACTTTATTTCTTAATCCCAATAATTATTGGCTATAGAACGAGATTAGCCCTCTACTCAAACACCTCCATTCCCCTCTTCACAGGACTTAAACCTAACCTATAATTTGGGGGACACTTCCAAACTATGTAAACTTGACATGTCCGACACAGATGTCTACATGTGTGGATACATGAAATTAGGATTTCTAGAAAGACAAAAGGATTTTGTTTCATGGAAAGCCAACTAATTTACCATTTTCCCTAAATATTTTGGTAACTTCTACCAAATCAAGGTATGCTTAGAGAAGATAGTTCGAGTAGTTACCGAGGCCTCTATAAGTGCATACACACGGGTCTGTGTCGACGCTTAACACTCGTCTCCGTGTCCACAAACAATGGAACCTAACTCTACCTAAGTTGCTCAGTTCCACTCTCCTCGAGACTCAAACCTAATGTCACAAAGAGGTAAAAGGAAACCTCCTTCAGCTTCTTTCTCCTGGGAGGATTAATATAGGAATGTGAAAAGGAGAGAGACCAAAAGGAGGTTTATTACAGATTCCAAATAACTTCATCTTTAACTGATGATTATAAATAATTCTCCAGCTGTCGCTGTACTTGAACTCAGTATGATTGCAGCAAAATTTATTTCATGCAAAATCCAGAAGGAAAGATACCAAATAAGGTCCACCACCCCATTTCTTCACACCATGTGATTGTGATTGTGATTGAGATTGAGATTTAAACACATCACTCTTTTGATAGATCAATGTCCTCAAGGTAGGGGCTACAGGACAGCTGAGTACAAACCCCCCTCCCACCCCACCATGTGCTTTATGTTTAACTCCCTCCCCTCCCCTCCCCTACATCTGCGGCCCTTTAATAAGACTCTTTGGGATTATCATCTATTGCAAAGAACCTTTAAAAAAAAGTGAAAAAACAATTGCTTATTTGTTTTGGGACTATGCTTAATAGTCTATTCTAAGGAAGATCTGTCCCTATGAGAAAAGCAGGAGAAAGG
The DNA here is from genome assembly GCA_016624345.1 of Platycodon grandiflorus. NCBI lineage: Eukaryota > Viridiplantae > Streptophyta > Magnoliopsida > Asterales > Campanulaceae > Platycodon > Platycodon grandiflorus. The sequence goes on along the minus strand of JACONP010000034.1, from coordinate 159,680 downwards.
GTGGCGGGGTACCTTATTCTTGATTGGAATATTTTTGATCATCCCATTACCCCTAGCACGTCGATTCGTGTGATCAATAACATCAAGAGTTAAATTTACCACATCATGAAATGTTCTACTGTCACTCATTTTTTGGGCATTTTCTTTTCTAGCATGTTTGCATCCTTATTAGCATGTGACTTATCTTGTCTCTATGGATTTGGCTACACTGTTCCACCATCTCTGGAATCATATTTGTACAATTCAATGTCTACCACCAGACATCTCGTTATTTTTATTTGGAGTTAGCTACAAATCGTTTTCCACCTGTTCCACATATGTATTCCTCGGACTTCCAGTTAGAAAAAATGCAAGGGGGGAGTAGAGGGATGTTGGTGGCCAAATTCATCAATGTGAAAACCTATATATCACATGATATAATGGAAATTCAGAAATGAAATAAACAAGTTACATGGATTTGCTTTATTTCTTATCGTTGAATGGTTATGGTAATTTGAGATTAGAAATATTCATTCACAGGCTGTTCACATGTCTTATTAATTGGGTCACTCTTGGGAATGGGCTTGCTTTGCTGCTTCAGTGGTTTCAAAAAATGTCTTCCAATATTTTCTAACTTCATTATGGAACATACGATTTAGGTTTCTATCTTCGTTTAAACCAATCAAAGGCTTGGGTTGGGCCTGTTGGTACAAAACGTAAAAATGTATTCCACAACGAGCAAGTCAACAGAGAATGCCCCAAAACTTAAAGAACTGACTACAGGATTTGAGCTTCAGGAATCATTTTACACATACAAATTTCTCCACAATTTTAACATGTCAAACAAAACACCTATAGGTAAAAGATTTTCAAGAAAACTGGTATCCCCTATAGATGTTTTCCACAATTCATTTCTACAATTCAGTTTCCTTGAAACAGACAACATTATTTGGTATTGTATTGTTTTCCTAAGTATTATGGTATAACAATATGATACTTTTTTGTCCCAATAGGCTAATATGAATTCCAGTATGCAGATAGCATCATTGAGCACGATTGATTGTAAAATGCATTGGAATGTCGCAATAAGTTTGAGTGGGCTCCTATAACTAACCAACTGCTTTTAACTGAAAACCAACTCGAACAAACAAATTGCAAGGGGAAAAAACTATGGCATGGCCCCTCCCATAAAAGAGTTTCATGCCATGAACTATCTAAGCAAGTCATGTTCACAATTGAGTCGAAACAACTTTATAGGATCTGTCAAACGACCAACCTACGGTGAGACTGGCAGGTTCTGAATGAGGAAAATCCTTCTTTGCCTGTTGTGTAATCGAGAAGAGTAGAGACATTTGGCATTTGACTATACGAATCCTTCCTAGCCTGTTCATTGAGCATCACAACAAATCAAATTGTAGCAATTCAAAAGTTACAAGTTAAAAATTTTGGGGGAGGGTGGAGAGTGGAGCAATTGGAGTAGAGATTAATGTTTTGCAATGTAAGAAGCAGAGGAAATGAGACCTTTTCGTGGCATCACGAATCGTCTATTAAGGAATGCAACTCCTTGCGAAATACAGAAATTTTGTTTGCTTCAACAGCCATGACTAAACCCCTTGACTGGTAATTTTTAAGCTGCAACATTAGGTACAACCATATCAGTCGAACACCACATACACTTCGCAAACCAATAACATTCTGTTGCAAACCATGGATTACAAGATCAAAGCCACATTGCAGTCAATGATTTAGACAATCCGCATATGCACCAAGTTCAGAAACAAAAAAGAAAAACAAAAAGGGAAACAGAAATAAGGAAGATCATTGGATATTACAAAAGAAGCCATGCATATTACCGTTCCTCAACAGGAATTATTACAAAAGAAGCTTACAGAAAATGAGGTTCTAACTTATCTCCCTCTTTCAAACTGGCATGCATGCCAGAAACGAGGAAAAGATTTTATTTTATTAGTTTAAATAATAATAATAATAATAAACTCATATCTTAGATTAAACCATTCGATATATAATCATCTGAGGCAACTAGGACAAGTAAATGCACAAAGGTAAATTTTACAGTGCACAGGCATAGTGTTTGCTAAGACAACTAGGACAGGTAATGCAGAAATGCAAATTTCAAGGTCGGTAAGAAGAACAAAATCGTATAGATTGTACATCAGAAACACAAGTTTTATGTTAGTTCAGGGGCACTATCACCAACAAATCATGACAGACTAAACAGTGGACTTACCTCATGTGGTGCAACCTGCTGAGTGCGTAAAGGAAAAGTGAAGGACCATGAGCTGAGCTGAGATGCATTTCGAAAGAAATGTCAGATAATAGTATGAACGATTTTTACTTGTTCTAAGAAATCAGAACATCAGACGCTAGTTTTTACCTTATGAAAGATTTCGTCTTCTGGTTTGATGTAAATTATAGCTTCTTCACTACTAGAAACCTTTTTACGATCCCCATTCTTAATCTGTCAATAAAGGAAGATGAAAATTTGCCAAAACCAATAGTGAGTCAGGAGGAAACTAATTATAAAGTAACACTCACAAAAATAGGATTCTCTAAGAAATACCTCGTATATTCTACTGATCATCAGATAAAACTTAAAGCCAAAGGAATTGCGGAGCTCCTCTGTTGGCTTCCAAAACAAGAACAGAGACAAAAGAATTTTAGGAGTCCACTCCAAGAGAATGCGAAGAAAGATAACACGTTCAATGTTGTTCGAAGAACTAAGGACAGAAATACTTGCGAAACTCACACATCCTAACAATTTTCTCATCTAACCTCATCTTCGGTTGCCCATAAGACTTCATCAAAGAGAGCATCATACATTGGTGGCAAAAGCTGAGGAGGAAGATTAACCACACGTTGAGAGATCAAGAGGCCCACATCCTGTGCTAGCTCTCCCAAGTATGGTCTTAAGTTATCTAAATTATTCCCCTCCACACACACTTTAAGCAGGAAGTCCTTCAGCTCCTTTATACATTTATGATCCTGGCAAGCCATGATTCAACGAATAAATTTTTTTAGCAATATAAACGTTGCAAATCACCAACTCATCAGCAAGCAGGAAAGCACCACATCAAAGAGAGAAAACGAATGAGGCACATTTCCATCTTAGTTATATAGTTGCCCTTTTATTCTTAGGAGATATGGCGTCATAGTTTCAAGGAAACTTCTCCAGCCAAAGAAAATCATAAGAAACAATACTCCACTATTGTTACTCTAGGTCACAGTATGAGTTGCACTTGAAAAGGTCATAAATATTGGATGTGGTACAATGATTTGCATCAGGCTGGCCATTGCGACAACTTCTAGAATATGCAGGTGGATATATAATAGCAGCAACAGTTTAATTTAAGGAAAGATATGTTGCTCGCCTTGTATCTTTCCAAGTTAAGTGCAGTAACAAAAGCATAAACTCCATCATCTTCATCTTCCTCGATCTTAACAACAGTCCCTACAGTTGTTTGTCCCAGTATCAGGTCAACGAACCCGCTCAAATCCCACTGCTTATCATCAAGGTAATTCTGCAACAGGACCTTCACACCATGGAAGTCGCTACTTTTTGGATCAAAGAAGGCAAAATCTGCTTGGACAACCCCCTGAAAAAAGGAGAATATTGCCATAAAAACATTTTGAATCAAACAAGCAATCCCTGAATCTGATATTTGCTAAACTTCATTAACTCTGGCATATTTGAGATTAAATATCTTACCTCAGAATCTTCATCAGAAGAATTAACCTGATCGCTAGGATCTTCCAAAGCAATATTTTCAACATGACCATCACCTAGAATCAAGCATGTTACATAGAAGCTATAAGAATCAGATCAAAAAGGGAAGAATATTACATCATAAAAAATTACAATCAATACAAAGGAACTTTAGATGAATTATAGCAAGGGCCTACAACTTTTTTGACTACTATAATGATACCTGAAGAGCTGGGAGATTTTTGCCTGTGAAACCTGGAATTAGTGATTTGGCTCTTGGATTTGGAAACAGAGGCACCTAAGGCCATAGAACGAGCGAAGGGGGAGAAAGGGAAAGGTAGAGGCTTCAGTGATTGGCGGCGCCTTAATGGCCTTCGCGGCATTACGAAGATATACGCAGTCTGAACAAGGGGAAAAATTAAGGTTATTGAAATTTTCAGTATAGCATAACTTGCATAGAAAACTAGTTACTTCATTGTCATTGGCAGAACATGGCATGGGAACCAAGAGTCACTAAAATGTCCACTAGCTGACATAAACAGAATGAGACACAAGTGGACACTAAGTGCAAGAAAATGGACTACAAAAGAATAAAAGCTAATAACAATTTCTATATTTAATAAATACCTACAGTAAAATGACTAAGCCCAGCTACTACACTCAATTGGGTAAAGTAATCAATGACGAATAATCCAAACTTAAGGCACTTAATAAGTGAATATAAGCGAGTCACACTAAAACTAAGAGATAATTGATGACTTGAGCAATTTATTTGATGATCGCAGACATACACAGCACAATAGAAACTCAAACCGCTGAGACAATCGAAATGCACAAGGAGCAATTGGTATACCAAGTGGTAGAGGCATAAGATGGGTTTGGCAATTTTACTCGAGTCAAGTCCCCTCTAGAACATTTAAACAAACACTTTGCACGCAATCCAATATTATGAGGATGTAACACCAAGTGAAAAGGGTTACTTCCAACATATAGCAGAGGGAGAGGAGGGGGGAAGGAAGGGATTAGAGAGCTAACCTTTAGAATGAAAACTTAAGTTGGGATTGTTGGCTAGACCACCAATCAGCAGCCGATCGGAACGTCTTGCACAAGTGAGCTAAACTGCAAAGGAGGAGAAGATCTCCAAGTCTCTTTCTGTTTAAAATGAGGAAGCCAGCAATAGTTACAAATACTAAACTTTCTTTACAAATTGGGCTTGGGTTGACGCCCATGCTAGACTGACCCATGGTCCAAGTCCAACCCATAGTTTGGACTAACAAAAGCATCAAGGCCTAACAATTTTTTTCATTAAGACTAAATTAATTAAGCTAAAAATTTCCACACTAACTGAAGTCTTGGAGCACCCTCCTAAAAAACCAAGATTAGATGCTCCACACTTCCCCGCTTTCTATGATTAAGGGTTTCAGTTTACTTTCCTAAAAGTCTCGTGCATAGTTATGATATGAACTCCATTTGTTTTCCAGTATGGCCCCCATCTCGTTTTAATTGCTACCTATGTCCCCAAATGAGTAACCGTTTTTGTTCATGACCAAGAGCATACACTCATTTTAGAACAGGGGAGTATAAGTAGTGGTCAACAAATTAGAAAAACATATCAAACAAAACAAATGTTGACATTTATAATAAAAAGGTGTATCGCATCCGCAAGTTTGTGTCAATGTTGAAAATGTTCTTCTACTTCATTTTTCCTTTTTAATTGACTAAACTAGTGTGACTATCAATGTTAAGGTAATCAAGAGACCTTCTCAGCAGTTTTTTTGTGCTCCATTTTCTTGAAAGGTGTCCACAAGTCAGTATCGGTGTCATCATTCAACATTTGAGAGAGAAGTTCTGCAATAACCAAACAAATTATTTCGAAACTACTCCAATCCAACAACCTAGTTAGTGAATGCAATAAATTATTTCATTCAGCATTCTGAGAGTGAGCTATAGCTTCTAATATATAGAGGGATAGTTTGGCTGAAGGGTGACTCCCCACCTTAAACCACATTGTTGATGAAAAATATGCAAACATTGCATGGAGAGTACATTTCTCAGTTATACTTGTTGCAGTAACAGTTTCTTTTCTCTTTCCCTTTTCTTCCTTCGTCACTCTAAAACTAAGCTTAATATTTCATGATATTCTAATTTCATCCTCACTTATCCCAGAAACAATATCAAATGATGTACATCTAAAAATGAATTAATGACCACTCTTAACAGGTAATAATGAACGTCTAAAAATGTTTAACGTTAGAAAATACTTGGCATGGACAAGGACGGACGCTGAAAAAACTGCATTACAAATTCAGATTATTACACAAGTACTAAGTGCCAAATAATCATTATAGTAATGAATATAATCAACAACAAAACAAACTTAATTACTCCCCTATGTTAGGACTTAGGGGCTTAGGATCACTATCTAACGAGTAGAGAAGCCACCAAAGGGAAGGACCAGCATAATCCGACTTTTGCTAGAATTATTATACGTGCTTACTTCAATTTGCTCTGTTTACTCGAAGACCGAGTGACAAGTAAAAATATCATTGCTTCTTTTTCTTTTTTTTTTGCCTAACCTTTACTTTAGCTTTGCCCCTCTTAATGTCATGCCGCAAAAGGCAGAATTCATTCTTGTTGGTATTTATCTTCTTGGCTTTATAACATTTAACTGATTTAGAAGTTCTACAAGTGCATGCACATTCATAAAGAGGGTCCTTAGTATTCCTACCAAATGCTACTTCCTCCGACAAATGAGTGCCTCTTTTCCTTAAAAACTTGTCCCAAGTTGAGTGTCCTTTTTCTAATGAAGTTATTGAATTCAATTTTGCCAACTATTGTGTCTCTATGTGCACTTCCAATGATATAATGTGAAGACTAAGGGTATTTGTGTATACGTGCTACTTAATTTGTTTGCAAGTCAACTTCCGTAATTTGAAGCCAGTATAGGCTCGAACTATGCCATTTGTATGGTGTTAAATACTTTATTCAACCCATACTTTGAAACCTTCTTTTTTTTGTTCTTTTTGAAGTAGCTAAGCAAAGTCCAGTAATATAAAGTTCAAGGGAATTTATAGCATGACTTGCCACTTGATTTAGCAATATCCCAGTAAGATCCTGCATGTTATCAAAATTCCTTTACAACAGGGGATCGAATATGATGAATAATAAGTAGGATGGTAATGGCTTTTCAAATGCCAATAGAATCTGTATGTATGGAAAATTGATGTAAGCTCGTTGAGCTTTCAAATTTCAATAACTTTTCGAGGAGATAGATATTGATAGTTCAGGGCTAAGCCTTTCTCCAGATGATTGATTGTCAGTTCTAGTTCTAGTATCAGAAACGCATTTGCCTATTCAATCTAGTACTAAAATGACAAGTAAAAATGCTTAAGATATTGTAGGTACTGGCATAGTTGTCAGTATCTTATGATACGATACAAAAATAGGGGTAATCGATACGTATCTTATGTGCGTATCCCATTTAACTACGTATCCTACGATACGTTATTTGTATCTTACGACACAGTGTCGTATCTTACGATACGATGTGATACGTTGTTATCTTATAATATAAACTCGCACCAAATAAAACTATATTATAAATTTTTTTTAATTACTTTTTCTTAAAAATTCTGCATATAAAGAGTCAAGGATTTTATTAAATTAGTGAAACACAATCTTTGAGTCTTAACTTACAAATATTAATGTTTTAATCATTATATCTTTGTTAAAATTTTAATAAATACATTTATATCTACCTATAGTTCCTACTTCTTGTATCTAAAAATTATGTATATGTATATGCAAAGCGTATCCCACAATACAGAATACGCATCCCGAAATGTTTTTAAAAAAAAAGAAATTACCATAAACCATACGTATCCCGATTTAACAATTATGGGTAATGGGATCATGGCTTTTTAATTTAACATATTAAATATATAGCACTACATAATCTACAAAATGTACAACATCACGAATATATTCAATTTTCAGACGGTTTAAAAAGCTGAATTAAAACCACAACAATGCGTGCTACTATTTTTGAACCACATTCAACAAATCAGAGAACCTCCCTAAAACCCTAATAACCCAACACATGAAAAATCCAGAATCTGGAAATAAGAAAAAGAAACTAGAAAAAAAGGGAAATAAACAATAACAAATGACATACCTCGTTCGCCGGAAATGGAGGTCTTCAGACGGAGTACTGCCGCCAGGAGTAGCCGTCTCGCGAGTCGCGGCTGAGGGTTTTTGGCGTGAGGAGGCACAGTGGGTTTTGGGGGCTAGTTGTTGAGTTTAGCCAAGCGGCTACAGACGGAGACTGTTTAGCGCAAAGAGAGAAGCTAACTACATTTTACTCCCCTAAGGTTTTCTTATTGTTGCATTTGAAGGGCTGTAGTCTCAATTTATGCATATTAAGATCCAAGGTTGCACATTTGGTGCAATCTGTGGTCTTATCTCTTAAGTGGATGGCTGTTTGTGTTTTGGATGGAAAATGAGTATGTGCCGTGCATGCGTCTAGGGGTGGGCATTCGGTTTCGGGTTTTTGGATCCCGATCCGATCCGATCGAATACTATTTGAACCGATTGGGTAATCAACAAAATTTTAGTTTTCGGTTTACACCCGAACTTGACTATATATTTTCGGATCGATTTTCGGTTAGTTACGTCATTATCCGATACCCGATCGGGTACCCGAGTTTTTAAATAAGAAATAAGAATACTTTATGCTAAGATTAGTAGGTAATAAGAAATAAGAATACTTAAGTAAAAGTGAAAAGATGTTTAACCATTTGAAAACTAAAGTATTTTTTTAAGATAAGTAATGTGTATTCTGTCCGGAATGAAATTAGCTTATAATGAGCACAAATATATACCCCCAAAAGTATACTCTCAAAAGGGTATCCCCAAGATATATGGGCCAAGCCCAAACACGAAAGATGAGCCCAGCCCACTCAAGACGTAACAAATCCCTATAAATAGGGGTCCTCTCTATCTCTTAGGTGGATTCTCTTCTCTCTCTCGTTACACACTTATACTTTCTTTAAGATACTGATTATCACACCGGAGAGTTTTGACGGGGAAACTCATCGCCCTCTCACGATTGTTCACTTTTGCGGATAACACATAGTCAGATATCCTACCATCTGTGACAATGAACACACCAAAAAGCCTCTTCAACAATCCACGGCTCAAGCACATATTCGATATCTCCGGTACGCTTATTTTTTGGCATGATCAGCTTACTTTCTAGAAGAAGCAGGTTGACAGAGGGAGTGATAAATATATTAAAGAGATGGAGAGAGAGAGAACATAGGCTGAGCATATTTTTCTTTTTTTTATTTTGGTGAATTACAGGCCGGTCCCTTTTTGAACATTTGTAATCCAGTCCACTATACTTTTTTTAAAATCGAGAAAGTGCACTTTTGGGGCTAAAAGACAATTATGACATTAATAAAAGAAAAACACGTATGCATCAGTAACCCAAGGCATCTCGATGCCCAATTTAATGAAAGAAAAACACGAGCTCATCAGTAATCCAAGGCATCTCGATGTCTGATATGTGCATCGAATTTAGCGAGGCAATGCCTAATTTGTGCAACCCAAAATTCAAATTTAATTTTATACATTACGATGCCTGATTTGTGCATCGAATTCAATCATATTAGCATCTCGATGTCCAAATAAAAGGCATATCACATGATGCATTTATCTTTTATGTTTTGACGAAAATATTAATATGCCCTTAATATTCAGGCATCGGTATGCATAATCAAAGCATTGCGATGCCTAATTCCATCATCGCGATGCCCAAATATTAAATTGTGATGAACCAAAGCAGTTTAAAGTCCTTATTAATTTCTACATCGCGATGCACAATTCCTACATAAAAATTATTAATTGTTGCATCGCGATGCCCAATTCGGGCATCGGCTGAATCAAAAGGTGGGATAAAGGAAACAAAATCACTAAGTAACCCTCCTCTATTCAATCCGTAGCTTAAATCATTTAAATTTTCAAAAACATCTATTGATATAATGCTAACTGATAAAATTTTGGCCAACAACACCATGTTTATGCAATCATCATCATTCGAAGTGTTTTAGATCGAGTGTAAAATAAAAGAGTTGCAGGAGATATTACAAACTGAGGCATTGCGTTTTCCATTACAGAAATGAAGTGTTTTAAATTAGTTTTCAACGAATGTCGAAAATAAAGGAGTTACAGGAGATATTTTAGGAAGAAATCATAGGGTTTACAAGATAAAAGATTCACAGGGACATTTTAGGAACAATTTTATGAAATTGTCTTTTAACGATTAAAAAAAAAGGGTGGACTGGAAAGAAAAAAAATTATGAAAGTTGACTAGCCAACAATTTCCCCCTTTTTTTTGGTACAATGGAGGGCCTAAGTCCGAATAAAAGAAAGCTGACTAAACAAAAATATAACGTAATTGCTCTAGGCCTAGAAAGTCTAGCCAAGTTCATCTCTACGAATCGAGGGGGATCCACAAGATTCACTGTGTACCCAGTTCTTGCCAAACATCAAATCTGCACAACAGTTGGCTTCCCAAAATATTTGAACAATTCTGCAGCTCCAATCCCTAGTGAACAGCTCCTTAATTTTGTCAATGATCACAAGATCAACATCATGAGCATCGGTATAAATAATAGCCTGGATAGCCTCCACCGAGTTAAACTCCAAGAGAATATTACGGTGTCCTCCTAACCAGCCTACTAAGCCTCTCCGTATAGCCCACAGGCCACAACTCAGCTTTTTAAATTGACGCAGCCCCCAGGTAGAGTTAGAAGCCAGAGATCCACTTGCCTAGATGGTTTCTTATAAGCCCCACACAAGCAGTCGAACCATCATCCAAGATCCTAATGGCATCATCTACATTTACTTTAACCTAACCAATGTTTGGAGGTGAAAATCGAATAATAGCCCAGTGATGCCTACTTAATCGTCTCACTCTCTCAAAAGCTTGATAGGACTCCATAACTCTTTTTTAAATTGTACCAACTCTGGAAGTTGGGGGGAGAAAGTCTTTATGATGAACAACTTGATTTCGCCAAAACCAGATGCAGCTTATAGCCTCAACGAAGATCATGGACCATAGAGCGGAAGTGATATTTAAAAGATTGTTTCCTATCACGTTCAAGTCCAACCAATCAAGCAGGCTAGTGGAGAAGAATCCATGAACAAGTTCTGGCTTCACTAGTCCTTTCCAAACAGACTGGACAGACCAACAATTGCGAAGAGCATGAATTGTCGATTCAAATTGCGTGTTACAAAGGGGGCATAGACCATCGGTATGTAAGCTTCACCTTAATTTTAAACTATTTGTGAGTAACCGATCATGCCAAGCCAACCATATAAGATAAGTATTTTTGGCTCGGCCTTTCACCTTTCGAATTCACTTTTATCCCCTATCTACAAACCCATATGTTGTTGTACACCCTAGCTTATACGCTGAGCGAGTGGTGAACAGACCCGAGCTGGAGCCCTTCCAAGAAATTTCATCGGTAATGGTCAATCTATCCGAAACCACCACCGAATCTAGTTTAGCCAACACGCCCTCTGGAAGAAGGCTTGTTAAAAGGTTTCATTTCCAACCAGTTTCCATGCACCAATAGAAACTCACTAAAATAAGAGAATGAGCTTATGGGATTGGGTGTAGAGCTGCCTCGATTAAAGGGAAGTGAGTGAGCCAAACATCCCACCAAAACTTAATGATTTTGTCATTGCCGAGACGGTAACATAACCCCTTTTGCAAAATATCCCTCCCTTTCATAATGCTTGGCCAAGTGAAGGAAGAACTCGACAGAATATGGTTCCACAAATAGCCATTATTATTCAAATATTTGCTCTAGACCACCTGCCACCATAAACGCACAGGCTGAGTGAGAATTTCCCAGCCTAACTCTGCCATAAAAGCCCGATCAACAATGGTCATCTTTCGGATGCCTAAGCCCCCATCCTCTTTCATGGCACACGTAGTATCCCAAGACATAAAATGAGCCTTACGAGCACTACCTAACCCACCCCAAAGAAATTGAATGTTGTATCAATCAATGCTATCACAAATACTTAAAGGGATATTCGTGGTTTGCATGACATATGTTGGTATGGATGAGGTTACTAACTTGATTAAGGTAGCTCTGCCCGCAAGAGATAGACTCGAAGCTTTTTAATTAGAAAGCCTGTTTTGCACCTTTTAAAGCACATAGTTTAAGTGTTTGATTTAACTCTACCATGTAGTAGAGGGGCACCCAAGTAGTTTCCTAAATTATTTGTAAGAGAAACATCACACATCATACTGATCTCTCGGCTCACCCCTCAGTAGACATTCGGAGAAGAAAAAAGTTTTGATTTTTGTACATTCACCTTTTGACCAGAAGCATTATAGAACTCTTCGAGGGTACCTTTCAAGGTACTAGACTGGTGAAACAAATGGATAATTTGTAGAATATCTTTGAAAGAAAATGAAAGCCATTAATAGAGTAATTGAGAAGCTTTGTAAAGGATGAGAGATCTCTTCATTGATATTCAACATACAGATATCAATACAGACTCAATGTATTTACACAAGCTACAGAGAGATTGCACATATTACAACTAATCTCCTACTTGCTCTAACTAATTCTAAACTACCAAAGAAGATGATGTCATGTAACAAACTCATGACATCAAGAAACTAACACAGTTACAACCTTGGCAGCTTACATCCTTCTTGTTTCATCTATATACACTCGATACTCCTGAGTTTTAGTTCTGAGTCTTGACACTTCATACCCTCAACTTCTTGGTCAGCCTCCTTACTCATATTAGCCCCCCTCAAGCCCAAGGTGTAAAAGAGATTAAACACATTGAGCTTGGATAAGAAGAATGAGATTGATTGAGCTGACAAAGCCTTGGTAAGAAAATTTGCCAATTGATTGGAAGAATTAACAAAAACTGGACTTAACAGCCCCTCTTTGACCCTGTCCCTAATCAAGTGGCAATTTATCTCAATATGCTTAGTTCTCTCATGAAGCTCTGGATTAGCAGCCAGTTGAAGAGCTGCTTTGTTATCACAGAACAGAGGTACTGGAGTGAGATTAGAAACCCCAAAGTCTTGCAAAAGATTGACCAACCAAACAACCTCATAGGAAGCATTGGCCATACTCCTATATTTTGCTTCACAAGAGGACCGAGATACAACTGTTTACTTTTTAGCTTTCCAAGAAATCAATAAAGATCCTAGAAAAACACAATAACCTGAAAGGAACTTCCTGGTAATAGGACATGAGGCCCAGTCTGCATCATAATAAATTGAAAGAGAAAGAGGACTGGAACTGGAATATAAAAGACCCTGCCTAATGCTGCCTTTGAGATATCGAATAAGCTTCAAGGCTACTTCCTAGTGAGGTTGTCTAGGAGACCCCAAGAATTGACTAAGGACATGAACAACATATGATATATCAGGCCTAGTAATTGTAAGGTAAACCAGCCTACCAATAAGTCTTCTATATTGGTCTCGATTGGCCAATATCTCCCCACAGTCGACAGGCCGTCAACTGATGTTTTTTTATGCCAATGAGTGATGTTGCTGCATTGGGACTTTAGAGGACTTAGCAGACATAAGACCAATATCAGAAACCACATCCAAGGTGTACTTTCTCTGATGAATATATATACCCTCTGATGATCTTGCTATCTCAATACCAAGGAAGAACTTCAGAAGACCCAAGTCCTTTATATTGAAGGCAAAATGCAAATAGGCCTTCACCTCAGCAATAGCAGTAGTCTTAGAGCCAGTAATCAGTATATCATTTACATAAACCAAGATTGCAGTAAAGGAATCTGATTTATGAATAGTAAATAAGGTGTAGTCATGCTTAGACTCTACAAAACTGTAAGCAAGCAGAGCTGAAGAAAATTTGTTATACCAATGTCTTGGGGCCTGCTTTAATCCATATAAGGACTTCAATAGTTTACAAACAATTGGCTGTGAAGACTTAAGATGATCAGGAACAACATAGCCCTAAGGAAGCTGCATGTACACATCTTCATCAAGATCTCCATGTAGAAAGGCATTAGCCACATCCATTTGAGATAAATGTCAATGCGTAATTGCAGTCAAAGCATAAAACACCCTCATAGTAGTCATTTTTACGACAGGGGCAAATGTTTCAAAATAATCCTCACCCTTAGTCTCAGTAAAGCCTTTAGCCACTAGTCTGGCTTTGTATTTATTCAAGGAACCATCAGGATTGTATTTGATCCTATAAATCCACTTGCAACCTACAGGTCTCTTGCCACAAGATAATTCCCTAAGTTCTCATGTGTGATTTTGTTCAAGTGCAGCAACTCAACAGCTATGACATCACACCAATTTGGATCTTTCAATGCTTGAGAATATGTAGATGGCTCAGAAAGAGAGGAAGTATTGCAAATGAAAGAATAATAAGAGGGAAAAATAACAGAATAAGAAATAGAAGAAGAACCAATACTTGTAGAGCACTGTGAAGTTGTGAATTGTGAAGGTAGGCCTACAAAATCCTTATACTTGACTGGGACATGTTTCTGTCTTATAGGTCTGGAGGGAAGGGAAGAAGATGGGATAGGATTAGAGGAAGGAGGAGAAGGATGTAATATCAGAAAAGAAGGCAAGGAATGAGAACATGGTATAGTATCAAAAGTGGATGATATAATAGGCATAGACACAACAGTGGGAATAGGAATGGAAGAAGGAACTAATTCTGTGGGATCATCTGGAAAAAGACCAAATCATCCATGAACATAGGTATAAAAGAATCAGTTGTAGCCAAAGAAGGTTGTTTATAAGGAAAGAAGGTTTCATGAAATACAACATCTCTGGAAAAGAAAAATTTTCCAGTATAAAGATCATAAACTTTGTATGCTTTCTTGCCATATGGATAACCAAGAAATATACATTTTGTGGCCCTTGGAGAGAATTTATTTCTAGATGAGAGAAGGGTAAAGGCATAGCACAAACAACCAAGAATTTTTAAATGTTGATATGAGGGTGGTCTATTAAACAAAATTTTAAATGGAGTTTTATTTTTAAGAACAAAAGAAGGGGTTTTAGCCACATTGAGGATCTGCCTATGCTTTCTCTTAACCCTACCATTTTGCTGTGGGGTCTCAACACATGTACTTTGTGGTTCAATACCAAGGGAAGTCAAAAGAGAAGAAATTGCAGAATTGAAGAACTCAGTTCCATTGTATGTTCTTAAGGTTTTGACATTAGCATTAAACTGAGTTCCAACCATTTTAAGAAAGGATTAAAGGAGAGAATAAACTTGAGTTTTGGAATGAGTTGTCATCAACAAAGAAATGAATTAAAGCCATTGTATGTATAATATTTGTAAGGCCCCCATACGTCATAATGAATCAAACTAAAAGGAGTTATAGCATGACTAATACTCAAAGGAAAAGGGATTCTACATTGTTTACCTAAATGACAGGCTTCACAAGGTTGGTTAAGGAACTTTACATGCTTATTACAAAGAAGTTCATAGTCATGAAGATTGGACACTAGAATATGGCCAAGCCTACAGTGTCAGAGATGAACTGAATCTAAAGATGAAAGGTTTGATGAACAAGTGATGAATGCAGAAGATGAACCAGTCAAGTCAAGCTTGTATAGGCCTCCCTCCACTTTACAAGTCTCCAGCAGTATCTTGCAGGCTAAGTCCTGAATCAGACAGTGATTTAGAAAGAATTGAAAACATAAGTCACTATCTAATGAAAGTTTGGTCACAAATAACAAATTAAAAGTAAAGCTAGGAACATATAAAACATTGTGAAGAGTTATATGTTTTATGAGATGGATGGTGCCTCTGCGTGTGATTCTTGAGGTGTGACTATTAGGAAGATTTATAGATGAATTAAAGACATGAAGATCAACAAGCAATGAAAAGATAGATGTAATATGGTCAGAGGGACCAGAATCAATTATCCAAGAAGTGTTTGTCATAGTAGTTAAAGTTGTCCTCACAGAACTTGTCACACTGGAAACTTTAAAGCAATTACCTGCAGTTTGAGTAGTAGATGCAGTTGGATTTGACTTATTTACCATATCAAGAAGTTGTTTGTAGTGATCTTCGGGGACAACCAGAGTATTTGAGGCAGAGGGGGAAGCTTTTGCAGCATGTTCTACAGAAACAACTTGACAAGAAGTAGCAGAATTAGCCTGATAAGAAGACCCAAAATTCTTAGTCTTCAAGTTCTTTGGCATCTTGGTTGGATCAGGCTTCACCCCATAAAGTTTGTGCCACTCAGGAAATCAATGAATAAAGAAACAATTGTCCTTGTTGTGTCCTAAACCACCACAATGAGTACAAGTGACGTTGCTCTTTTGATTCCCCTTCTTTGCATATCCTCTTGCATTGTTTTGTTGAGAAGCATTCTTGACAAACATGACTGAAGATGTTTTATGTGACGACCCGAGTCCGAGATTCGATGTTAAACCCCAACTCGGAGCGCCAAACCAAAGAAGAACAGCTGAAAGAACTGAATAAAGTAAGCCACAAAAGCTCAAAACCAAAAACAAGCAGCAAAATAACTAAATGAACTTGAGCTTCAAAGCTCGAATAATAATAAAATCCCAACAAAATAAAACCTCCACCGCTAAACAAGCGCCGGAGAACAACAACATAAAAACAACACGAAACAACACGCTCGAGAAAACTAAAAGTAGAACACCAACGGGCACATGGCCACGTTAACTAAGAAAACTGAAGATATAAAATAGTACAACCGGCACGACTCCACAAGTCGGCACCAAATGTAAGTCTATAAAACACAAGCATCTCTACCCGACATGCTAAGTTTACATAACTCAGTTTAACCCACAATCTCACAAATATAAATACAACGGAATACGACTTGCTAAACTCTGATCTAATGCCTCACTGCGCTGGAACACAACCTGCAACGCAACTAAGGAAAAATAGATGGAAGGGATGAGTCGAAGACCCAGCAAGTTACTAATTCAGCAATATGACATGGCATTATGCACATCAATATAACAGAATAATAAACAGGTTGTAGCACATAAGACAACCAACCCTATATTCACGAGAGGCTCAGTAGCCGCCAACCGTCATGCACTGGTTGGAGACCACGACCAACATTCCCTCGTATAGGAAGCACATAAAACGTGAAGTAAACATATAAAGGTGGATACGGTGGATTCGAGGTACACCTCTGAAATTCATTAAAACACTTCCAACCTTATAGCTCCATGAAGCCGTAGAAGATGATTACTCTGCTGCTTCATAAAACTATAAAAGATGCCTCTGCTGCTATCCAACAAGATAATAGTAATAATAATAGATTTCTGTGCTTCTACTTCAGAAAACCATAATAAACAACTTGCCGCTAATACTAGACACATTTCCCAATATCGACCAACGAATAAAAATAGATGATTGTTCTGCTGCTGCCGTACACAATTCACAAAGGGACCGGTGCTCGTATCCCAAAACAAATATATGTACCCGATCGCGTCAAGCACGATCTACAAGTACCCAACAAATAAATGTACCTGACCGCGTCAAGCACGATCTACAAGTACCCATTGTAGACCATTTTCTGTATCCATGTTGACGTATCGCTCGATCCCCTACTACCCGAGACAATACGGCTCTAGCTACTTACAAGTATCACAAGGGACCGATGTCCGTATCCTAATGCATACAAAACAATGTCGACAATGCACAGTTGCCGTTTATTTCGTTCAACTGTGGGGCTAGAGAAAACCTATACCGTGGCCAACGGCAGGGAGATGAGTTGAAACAGAAAATATATGAAGGAGAGAATAATGTTTTTCTATTTCCTTGCCTTACAAAAATCACGGTACCAAGAATATATACAAGAAGAGTCTTGTTCTCCAAGAAGTCTATTCCTACCATACTATACAAATCTCTATAATTATGATAAGAAAATATTACCCTAACTTATTTATACTTATCTATACAAGGAAAGGATATGGACAAAAATAACTCATATCTCAACAAGATGCCCAGTGTATTGGCCTTCTACTATTACGAAGCCCCTGCTCCCGCAATAACCGAGCGTCAATACACCTCCAATGCGCATATGCCAGCTAGAATCGATGCAATGCACAAGTAGATGTTTACTCATGCTAAACTAATCAAAATGTGATCTATTGAATCACAACTTAACGAAATCAAACCATGATGTGTTCTATTGAATCATAACCCACCAAATTATACCCATGATGTGTTTTATTGAATTACATACCAAATCAACATAATGTGCTTGTAAATACTAAACACACAATCAATCATCAAAGTAGGATGATTGTCCTATTGCTTACTAGAACAACCACACATACACCAAACCATTTAAGTCTGCGAATGCTAGACTTTATAATCACAACATGTGTAAGCCTACTCGTACTTACAATTAGGGGTGAAGGTGGTTCGATTTGAGCCAAAACCGCAAACCGAACCACCCCCTAACGGTTCCACATATTTCAAACCGAACCGATCGGTTTGGTTCGGTTCCGGTTTAATTATTTAAATATTCTAAAAAAAACTTTTAAATATCAAAAAAATACTTTTAACACAAACTAAATAATTAAAAGTCAAAAAATTAACTTTAAAAATACAATAATTCAATCAAAATGTAGGCAAACAACAATATTTTTCTTATTAAATTCAATTACTAATTACTAAATAATATATATATATAAATAAATAAATAAAAATTAAATGGTAGTGGTTCGGTTTGATTCGGTTTGGCACCAAAAATTGCAAATCGAACCGAACCGCTCGATTTATAAAATTTTCAAACCTAAACCGAACCGTCCTAACCCAAAACCGAACCAAGCTGGCCGATTCGGTTCGATTCGACTGTTCCGCGGTTTGGGCTTACAATCATAAATCAATGCTCACTAACACGCTCAATTTAAGATCTCTACGGTATCCTATGATCACAATATACCCCACCTCATGTATATCTATTCCATCTCATTTCTGTCGTGTATTATGCATATCACGACTCCTAACAAATCAAATCGTCCGTATTGGAACGATAACCAAGATGTGTCATTAACTACTTGGAATATACCCAACTCATCATCCAACAATTAAGACTATTCGTCTCACATGAAATGTCATGCACCAAAGGGCATGACTATTCGATAACACTTATGGAAAGACTAATATGGATAATCAACCCTTGCTAAGGCATAAGGTTTAAGTCAACGATTCAACGTATTTCATGATCCACTAATGTTTAACTAAGTCAACCCAAGTCGAGTTCTATTGGGTCGCGATCTCATCAATTCATCATCCCACACTATAGGAGACTAAAATATAATATACATAGGTTTATACTCCTCATTACCACATCACACGACGTATAATCTTTACGTCCTATACAACTCCGCTAGAGTTGGTCATCTACAAATTAAACCTTGGAGCGAACCGTAATATCGTCCCTAATTAACTGTGTCAATCACAATATCTAACGTTCGGGGTATAAACTACCCATATAAATCTCACAAGTCATCGCGAGAATATTAACGATTATAATCTCAATGAGCTACACATGCTCGATAAAATTAAAACAAGTCATCGGCAACTTTACTGCCGGAACCCAACTATAAAACAAACTCACGAGTCTATAACTCGGGAAATAACAACAATATTCACAACACAATCTCAAGGAGTCTCTAATACTCGAAGACAACAACAACATGTACAGTAATGAACTCCACAAGTCTCTAATATTTGGAGACCACAAAATTAACAACAATTCATCAATACCCATCATTTAACATGCTAGTAAATCATCTTGAGCAAGTATAGCATGTTGGGAGTTCATATACAACATGTATAACACATAAACATCGCGATATTACACTACGATGCTTGAAATCTAAGAAGAAGATTAGTAACTTACTATACAACGCAAATCCTCCACGAAATCCAAGGGGCTTCGGGTGGAAATGTACTCCTCCACGACCTTTACGCAGCTACGGAGTCCACACGTCGATCCCAAGCTCAATCCAAGTCCGAATTAAGCTTTTACACCCCCAAAATTAACCTTCTCTCTCTAAAAATGTGGAAAAAGAGGTGAGGTAGTGATTCCTCAATAGATTAGATGGTCCCTTCAATTAGAATTGTGCTCCTCATCACCCTCTACGCTACGGTGAAGACAGATCATCGATCTAACTTCAAACGCTCAAGATATCGCGATTTTATCTCTTTACTCTATCTCCTCTCTCTCTTCTTGCTCTCTCTCTAAACTCAGCTGGGTTAGAGGAATAAAATGAGGGGAAATGGGTTGGGTTATCTTATTAATACCATGGGTAAGTGTTTGGTCCAATCCCGGGCTTGTTTGGGCATTTTAAACCATTTAAAAATGTTAAAAACCGAGAAAGAACAAAAACTGGACGAACAGGGTCGGGGCAGGGCGATCGCTTTGCCCTCTGGATGCAGGGCGATTGCTTTGATCTCCCCAAGGCGATCGCTTTGTATCCAGATTTTTTGAACTCTCCAAAAATGCTCCGAAACGCTCCCAAAATGATTCTAAATGATCCCAAAGTGATTCTAAGCCTATGGGAAGGTCGAAACACTCGAGAAAAGTTCCTGAAACTCCGAAAACAATGCTAGAAGTTTAACGTAATGCTCACGCAATCAACCATATAAAGATTTGAGTACAAATTGGTGTATACGAAACACTAGAAATGACTCGGTGTGTTGGTTAACGGCAAGATCAATATGATCATCAATCGTGAAGGAGTCCAAGCTAAGGTTAAGTCAATGGGACGGGGAAATAAACATCGTATACAGATGTTGATCAAGGTCGAGAATAGTCTCGAACGAATACGAAAACAACGCACGACACAACGTAGCTTAACTACGTGTCTAATACAGTTCTCAACTTAACACGTCACGCTAAACAAGCATGACACCTCACTCTTCGAGGTTTTTAAGGTCAATGTCGAGAGACTACAAGTGAACCAGGAAAGAAGTTGGGTCGGGGTATTACATTTTAATTGCATGATGACTACTAGAACATTCTCTAAGTTTTTTATCTTGCATTAACAAAGTGAGTGTGGTATTTATATTTGGTAGAGAAGTCTTAGCCAAGATATTACTCCTTATACCAAAATATGAGTCGTTAAATCCAATCAAAAATTGAGTCACCTTCTGTAATTGTTCATATTCTTCCAATTTTTTATCTACACCACAGGAACAAGCATATACACATTTTAGTAGACTGCTAAGTTCTTCAAATTTATTCCACAAATCCCTGAATTTTGTAAAGTAAGCTGTCACATTCATATTTCCTTGCTGTAAATTCATTATATCTTTCTTAATCGTGAACACTTGTGGAGCATTTCCCTGTGAGAACCTAAATTCCAAATCAGCCCATATTTGTTTAACATATTTAAGATATACAAGACTATTTGAAACTTATGTGGAAACTATATTAAATAACCAGGATGTGACCATATCATTGCATCTCTGCCAGTGAGGTATGTATTTAGATTGAACATTAGGTT
Source organism: Platycodon grandiflorus (assembly GCA_016624345.1). NCBI lineage: Eukaryota > Viridiplantae > Streptophyta > Magnoliopsida > Asterales > Campanulaceae > Platycodon > Platycodon grandiflorus. The sequence continues at coordinate 138,420 of JACONP010000034.1, read as the reverse complement.
TTTTGTATAATCCAGTGATCATACCTAATTTTAATGTAGATGAAAGAGCAATTGTCATAGCTCTCTTCCATTGACTATAGTTGGTGTTGGTGAGAATTTGTGAAACCAAAGACATTCCAGGATCATCATTTGGATAAAGGAACAAGGGGTGAGATGCAGGTAAAGTAAAACTTACCTCTACAGATTCGTATTGATCATCTATTTCAATACCTCATGTATTTCTAGTTGATGACTTGATATAGATTCATTTGTAGGATTTGCAATTAGTTGTTCATCAGTAGCCATAATTCTTAAGCTCTTCGATTGTTATTCAGAAATTGGGACTCAATTTTGTGATTAAACTGATCAAAATAGATTTGCGGAAGCTATCATCCTCAATACCATGAAATAAATGGATAATTTGCAGAATATCTTTGAAAGAAAATGAAAGTCATTAATGGAGTAATTGAGAAGCTTTGTAAAGGATGAGAGATCTCTTCATTGATATTCAACATACAGATACCAATACAGACTTAATGTATTTATACAAGCTACAGAAAGATCACACATATTACAAACAATCTCCTACTTGCTCTAACTAATTATGAACTGCCAAAGGAGATGATGTCATGTAACAAACTCATGACATCAAGAAACTAACACAGTTACAACCTTGGCAGCTTACATCCTTCTTGTTTCATCTATGTACACTTGATACCCCTGGGTTTTAGTTCTGAGTCTTGACACTTCACACCCTCAACTTCTTGGTCAGCCTCCTTACTCATATCACCTGGTGTATGGAGGCTTTGCAAACAAGAGCAAGTTATCATTAAAGAATAAATGAGAGATGTTAGGGCCTCTTCTCGTCGGTTGCAAGGGTTTCTAAGAGTTTTTCTTAACTCTTTCACAAATAATCTGACTTAAATATTTCCATACAGAGGATAAATAAGTAAGGACTAAACTGATCCCCTTGCTTTAGACCTCTTTTTGGATTGAAAAAAATTAGTTCTCTCATCATTCCATAAAATCCATAGTCGAGCTGAAGTTACGCTATGCATAATGAGTTCTATCCAATTATTCAGAAGTCCCAGTTTAACTAGAGTAGATTTGAGGAAGTCCTAACTCAACCGATCATAGGCTTTTTCAAGGTCAACCTTCATTGCCATACCACCACTCCTGCCTTTCATACATCGCATTGTTTGAAGGATTTCCGGAACGATAGTTATATAAATATAGTTCCGGAAATTGAAGAGATAAGAAGTGATAACAAAGTCTAATTTCTAAATTCGAAAGAGCTAATGTTTAATTTTAACTATTTATATATATATATATATATAATTAATACTCTTGACACTTAAACTAAAATGAAAATTTTGTAAAAAAAAATATGTATTTTTATCATTTTCTCAAGAGAAGTAGTACTCTCTCGTTTTTAATTGGGTGCTCTTTTTCATTTTTTTAATTTTTAACAGTAATCTTTTCGGCTGGTGTAGTAGGGCTTCAAGATCTACATGTACCCCTCTCTGTACCGCTAATCAGATTAGGTCACATGACTTACTTTGGTTTAAACTGTTAACGCCCATTAGCTAACTAAATGAGGAGAAAATTAAGGAATTGATTTGATTTAGATTCTGATTAAAATCTTTGGGTCGGTCTCTCCATCGCAAAACTCTCCCTCCATCGCAAAACCATTCTTTCGGTCTCTCCATCGCAAAACCATTCTTTCGTTCTCTCCATCGCAAAACCCTTCTTGAAGTTCATTCATACTGAATAACTTCGATTTCAGTTTGTATGCAATAGGTTTCATACTAATATCTTTTAGTTTCATCCAAATACTTATCTGATTATGAACAATCTTGACAAGATGTTGTGTATGTGATTTTTGTGTTGTTTGGAGAATTTTAATTTTGTTTTTTTTTTATTTATAAATTGACGAATCAGTTTTGATTCATTGACGAACCAGTTGAAACTCATTGCTAATTTCTAACATATGTTTGTAGAGTAAAGGTGTAAATAGTTTGGTTTGTTCGGTTTAGGCTAAAATCGTGAACCGAACCGCCACACATCGGTTTCACATTTTTCAAACCAAATTGTACGAAGCTCGGAACCGAACCACACGGTTTGATTCGGTTTTGCGGTTCAAATAAAATTTTTAATTAATTAAATTAATCATTGTTATGCTATTAATAAAATGCTTGTAATATTGATTAATACAACATTAAAATCAAAGCATATAAAATGTTTTATTGCTAATTAACATCAAACGTTAAAAAAAAAAAAGATTTTAAATGCAAAAGAAGAAAAATAAAACAAGGATGTTTATTGTTTATACTCGCTTCTCTTGCAAATTTTAAATTTTAAATAAAAAAATTAGCAATTACAAATAAAATATAATATATATATATATTAATATGGCGGTTCGGTTCGGCACCAAAAATTGCAAACTGAACCGAACCGCGCGGTTCATAGAATTTTCAAACATAAATTGAACCAACCTAACCCAAAACCGAACCAAACTGGCCGATTCGGTTTGATTCGATTCGATTCCGCGATTTGGTGATTCAGGCTTACACCCCTACTGTAGAGATGGTTGTTAATTTAAATTGGGGATTTTTAATTTTGAGATTTTATTTTTTGTTTTTGATTCAATTGATGAATCAATTGAAACTCATTGCTACTTTTTAACATATGTATGTAGAGATTGAAAAATTGTTATGCCAAGTTACTGCTTGTGAGGTCAACAAAGCGCTTCACTTCACGCCCTTGGCAGACAAGCACATGTACATATTGTCAAGTCAACTAAAAATAATATAATTGAATTTCACAGCACACTTAATAAAACAGAAGCAAAGGAGCATATGATCGACCACATCCACAAATCAAGTGATATATGGTGTGAGCCAACAAAAGTAATAGATGGTGATGGATTTTGAAGCTATTGTAAACAAAGGATGTCCACAGAACCAATAGTTGATGTTCGGAGATTGGATTTTGAACAACTATCGTAACTTTCTTGTCCATCCTCTATACAAGCTCATTCAACTACGAAATTTACACGAGGCTCGGTTTAATTCTTTCAATCCCTATTTTATGATATTTAATGTATTTTCTAGGGTTGAATAAGCTTGTAAATGTGAAATTGGTTTTGTGCTTAAATGATTTATGAAATGCAATTATTTTTCTATATTGTTGTAGTGTTTTAATTAAATCTCTCTCTATTTAGTATACAAGCATGCTAGGTTATTATTATTGATGTGGTTAATGTTTTTAATTGATTAATCATCGATTAAATGATTTTAAAATTATTTGTGTAAGCGAGAGCTACCTTACTTTTCGGACCGATCAATTTAGTAGTTGGTGTTTGACACACACCAATAGTCCTCGGCTACCTTCTTGACTTGTAGAAAAATAGAGAGAACATCTCTCTATAAAGTATTACCCATTATCTTGGTTATTATAGTGTGTTCCTAATGCTTTCGATGGATTAGCTACCCATTAGATGATCACTAGAATTATAGGATAGTTAGCGAGAGCACTTCCTATTAATTCTGAAAACACAATAATCGTTTATGTGACACCAGACCGAGAGGTAACGAGTATTTAGAGATAGCCATATGAGAACTTGTTCTGACTTGCGATCAATCCACCTTAGCCATTCACGAGTTAGGAGAGATTCGGGTTGCTGTAGGGGCGAGAGCTCGTAGTTAACCAATTTAGTATTCTCGGTTACCAAGACTTGAGTTAAAGAAAAGTAAAGAGAGGATTAAATTAGACACGAGCTAGACTAGAAATATTACAATCCTATAATCTTATCTTTCAATCTTGATTTTTTGTTGTCAAACCACTTTTATGTTAATATAAATAATAATTGCTTTCTTTTATTTTTAGTCTTTAGTTTTTATTCTCAATTTCTTTTCGCTAAAATATAATTAGTTAGGCCAATTTCGATACTTAGTTGGAGTAAAAATTGCGTACATTCTCTGTGGGATCGATACTCGTACTTATGTACACTTTATTACTTGATAGGCAGGGTACTTTTACCCTAGTTTCATACCATGCACATCAGTTGTCCAAGTTACAAAGATGATGTGTCGATTGGAACTTGCTGAGGCTTTAAAGAACCAACAATGGGATTACCGATTCTCAAATTATATTGGATAATTTGCGGTGTCTAGTTTTGTTTTGAAGAAAAGTGAACAACATAAAATTAGAAACTAAATTTAAAAAACTAAACGTTATTACGATGTGAAAAAGTAATACAAACATTTTACCTGTAAGAATAGCAATGAAAAGTTTTGGTCATTAGCCATATTCATATATAGTATGTGCAACAATTAATGTTACCAAGAGTTTTGTTGCCAAGAGTTTTGTGTCAAATGATATTTTAAGAAAACTGATTAAAGGATTAATGAGTTAATACAATTTAACATATAATCTCTTTAAGCAACATAAGTGACAATCCAACTAAAAAAATGTTCAAAGTGTTAAAGCCTAGCCTACCTGGTCATGGATGAGGATGAAAGTGAAATATTTTGTTTCCCAAGTTCTATCCCTTTCTGTCCAAAAGCACTTTGTGGAGGTTGCTCATGTGTCTTTTATGTTTTATTTTTTCAATTGTTCGACAAAATAAGTTATAATTGCTGGATAGTATCAACCAAGGAAAGTAAAAAATGAAGCGAGATAAAAAAATCATGTAAAATCATGAGTACCCCATTGACTATGAAGTGATAAATGAATTTTGTCCAACAAAATCCACATGGTTAATTTTGAATATTAAGATATGACCTAAACTTGCTTAACGTCGAAGTAAAGCTCAAAACAAAAGGTAATAAGGCATTGATGTTTATATGTTAATGAGACACTAATTGAATATGGGTAAACTACGTGATGGGATTGTATTGTTCGTGCAACTTGTGATGCTTGAGAGGACTGATCATTTCGTGCATCAAGATTAGTTATGCATCCTCGATCACCAAACGGTTGCGATACCTTCTACTTTTGTTTCTTCTTTGATGCTGCCTTCTCAAGTGCAATTACTTTTCTCTTACCATATTTACCTTTAGGTTTCTGTTTGTTTTTTATACCTTTTATTTTTTTCTAGCGATTACTTTCAATGCCTTCAATGGATTCAAATATATCAGGTTCCAATTACAAAATTTAAGGAGTAGCTTTCTTAACTACCTTTTCTTCTATGCAAGAATCAACTTGATCCAACAACTTTATAAGACCCGGTTTCACAATTTCATAAGCTTTTTTCAAATTCTGAGACCTTAGTAACTAGTTGAGTATACAAGGGACACAAGTCTATGTAGCGTATTCCCATCATTGCTTTTGGGTCCACTTTAGATGTACTCTCACAAGTAGCAGTGAAGTCTTTGAACCTTGCAAAAACACCAATAAGATGAATAGTTGCATTTTTATAAATATGCCAAATGCACAGGTTTCAGGCCATTGAGAAGCCAATGCACTTGCCATTGCAGCGTCTTGATCCGTAAGAATTATCTTTGGCGTTTCCCCTCACATGGCTTTTGCAAAAGTGTTAAATAACCACTTGAAAATGGGAGCAGTTTCATCATATAATAATGCTACTAAAAAAGAGTGGTCGTTTGATTGTGATGATTTACACCAACAAATAGTCTAAAATGTCTATCATCCTTATTTGTTCTATAAGCTGTATCTAAACAAATAACATCCTCGAAACGAGAAAAATCTAACACCTTTTTTGCATCTGCCCAAAAATATACTCCCTCCGTCCCAAAATTATTGTCCAGCTTTCCTTTTTCATCTGTCCCAAAAAAAATTGTCTTGTTTGAAAGTTTTCTTTTTAGGACTATCACTTTTAGAATTTTACCCTTATTTTAATTATGGGCCACATGCATATGGGTTTTAAAGAAAACTACACATTTTACCAATATTAATAATCAAGTCAATTATTTTTTCTTAATCCGTGTGCTGGGTCAAATAAGACAATAATTTAGAGAGGGAGGGATTAATTATCATATCATCTTTATCTACCTGTATTCCTTATAAAAAAATGGGGATCCTTTGATTTCATATTTTGTAAATACTCTTAACACACCCCCCGTGTCCCCGCTCCTCATTTGTCTATTTCAGTTGGTCCGCAACTAATTTCCGCAATCTTCCGGAATGAACCCAAGATTCTTGCGTCCACCACTTTGTCTAGTCATCAATTCAAGAGTAGCTTTAGGAGCGATGCCATAACTTTTTGGCATATCAGCTTTTGCTACTTGAGAAGGAGATATCTTCCTATAAGATATGTGTAAATGAGTCTTGCTTAAAGTTGTAAAGGAGTGATTGTGTTCAGCCACAAACTCGACAACTTCATATTTTCTTCTTAGTCGACAGCTTACTTTCATCTTTGCTAAGCAGAAACATCTTGATTCAGGGCGACTGTTTTTTTACGGTGGCATCTCGTTTGTCTTTTCCCCTTTCTCCCTCACATGAACAATACAATGTCCTATCCAATATTTTCTTAGTGAGTTTGTCCTTATGACTTCTACTACATCGACTCCCGAAACCCACTTCCTTCGCATATGCACTGTAAAATTGATAAACAGCCTCCTCAAATTTGAATTCCATGCCAACTTTAGGGATATATGTCTTACAAATTTTGGAGTGAATTCGTTCTATAGCCAAGTTATCAAAATTGTTTGTCAAACTAGATATGTAATCATCCTTGCCCTTATTCTCTGCATTAGGATTGTTATCACGTCTGTTTACAATAGCTTCAAAATCCAATCTGCAATATGTAGGTAGTTGTGATCCATCCATAACCTTTGGAAGTAAACACATATTTATTATAAGCATTCACACTTGAATTAAACTAAAGACCATAGGAAATACGACAAAGAAACATAGTAAAGATACAAGTCTTACTAAATCATGTGTGCACAACAAAAGCTGAGTTCAAAGCAAATATGACAAATGTGTCACACACAACACATTATATGCTTGTACTTTATGAATCCATCTTATTTTCTATTGATCATATTCTGACAAAGACAGCTCCATAAAAAAAGTTTAAAAAAATTAAGAATTAAAGATACTTATAATAAGCCTTCACACTTAAATTAAACTAAAGACTAGGAAATACGACAAAGAAACATAGTAAAGATACAAGTCGTATTAAATCATTTATGCACAACAAAAGCAAAGTTCAAGGCAAACATGACAATTGTGCCACACACAACACATTATATGGTTGTACTTCATGAATCCATCTTATTTTCTATTGATCATATTCTGACAAAGACAGTTCCATAAAAAAAAAAACTACATCACATTCCTTTTAAAATTTTTTTTTTCCACTCACAATCAACTTCTTTGCATAACAATCTCTACAAACATATGTTAGAAATTAGCAATGAGTTTCAACTGATTCGTCAATGAATCAAAAATTGATTCATCAATTTATAAAATAATAAAAAAAGGCACGAAATTAAAAATCTTCAAACAACACAAGAATCACAAACACAACTTCATGCCAAGATTGTTCATAATCAAGTCAGTATCGAGTGAAACTAGAAGATATTAGTATGAAACTTACTGCAAACAAACTGAAGTCGAAGGTATTTAGTATGAATGAGCTTCAAGAAGGTTTTTGTGTTGGAGAGATCAATGAAGGGTTTGGTGATGGAGGAAGAGTTTTGCGATGGAGAGACCAACCCACAGATTTAATCATAATCTAAATCAAATCAATTCCTTATTTTGGTCCTCATATCGTTAGCTAACGGGCATTAAAATTCCAAACCAAAAAAAGTCATGTGACCTAATTTGATTAGTGGTACATGGAGGAGTACACTATAGTGGTACAAGAGATCTGTAGTCAATTTAGTAGTACATAAACATAAACGACATTAATGTTTATAAGATAATTTAGCAAGTACATATTGGACATGATACATCACAAACATAAAATTTTTACTTTATTTATACATAAACGGGCTGAAAATGAACAGTGGTTTTGAAACTCTATCGCACTTTTTTAAAAAATCTACTAAATAAGAACTATTCATAATATAGAAAATAACCAACCTCAAAGTTTATAGTACTTTAATATTAACTATAAACTAATAATTATAAAATTAAAATATATCAAATAAAATAAAATGAAAAAAATATATGGACACACATACGAGTGTGCCACGGTACTAGTATAAATAGCGATGATTATTTGGCAACACTCAATCGAGAGTATTAGAGCTTCTCCAATAGAATCATCTATCTAGTAAAAAATGCTAAACTTATGTTGAGATGGAGATGATATGACATTTAGTATGCTAGACTTAGAGCTTCTCCAATACAATCATCTATCTAGTAAGAGCATCTCCAATACTATCGTCTAGTTTTTTCTATGTCGCATGTTAAAACAATAAGACATGTTTCATATGTGGCAAAAAATTTAAACGATATCGAGTTCACTTTCTAAATGTGCTCTAATGCAAGACTTCTTTTAAAATATTTTTTCAGACGTATCATTGTTTTATAATTATTTATAAAAAGTAAAAAATAAAAATTACTTTTACCGTAATTGATTGAAGGGAAAAAATTAAAATAAAAACTGACGGTAAATGATTTGGATGAAAAAATATCCTCTAGGTGACCCTCTAGAAGTAGAAGATCACGTAGAGAGTATCTTCTAAACTAAATGTCACATTATTTCCACCTCAGCATTAGAGGTTTGCATTGGAGAAGATTTTATTTGGGAAAATCTATCTTTCCAACTAAATGTCACATCATCTCCACCTCAGCATTAGAGGTTTGCATTGGAAAAATCTATTTTTCCTACGTGTCTAACATTATTTACTAGATAGATGATTGCATTGGAAAAGTTCTAAAAAATGCTAGACACTTAGGAAATATAGGTTTTCCCAAAAAAATTCTCAAATGCAAACCTCTTATGCTGAGATGGAGATGAGGTGACATTTAGTTGGGAAGACATCCTCTACGTGATTCTTTACTTCTAGATGGTCACCTAGAGGATATCTTTTCATTCACGTCATTTACAGTCAGTTTTTATTTTATTTTTTACCGTTAATCAGTTACAGTAGTAGTAATTTTTATTTTTTACTTTTTATAATTAATTATAAAACAATTTTACGTCTGAAAGAATGTTTTAAAAGAAGCCTTGCATTGGAACACGTTTAATAAGATGACTGTATATCTTTCAAATTTTATACCACATATGAAAGAAGTCTTCTTATTTAAACATGTCACATAGAAAAAGCTAGATGATATCATTGGAGATGCTCTTATATTGAGGTGAAGATGATATGACATTTAGAACCCGTTTGTTCGCGCGTTTTGGCTAAAACACAGGGTTAAAACGCAGCTTATTCCTTAACTTAGCGTTTCAATCTTGCGGTAAACGCGTTTTCAAACGCATGCGTTTTAAAACGCTAGAATTCCTAGCTTTTCCCAAAACACGATTTTAAAACAGGGAATAAAAAGCGTTTTGACATAATATCCCAAACGCATTTATAAAGAAAAAAGCCGCGTTTTAAATAATCTGCGTTTTAGAAACGCTGCGTTTTTAAAACACTGCGTTTTCAAAACGCTACACCAAACGGGCTCTTAGTTGGGAAGACAATCTCTACATCATCCTCTACTTTTAGAGGGTGATACCTTCAGTTTTCTTTTATATTTTACTGTCAATCAGTTACGGTTTATCGTTGTTTTTCTTTTTTATTGTGAATCAGTTACGATATGAAGTGATTAAAAATTTTTTTTTTGTAATTAATTATAAAAACCATCACGTCTAAAAGAATATTTTAAAATGAATACGTTTAGAAAGATGACTCTTTATCTTTTTTTTTTTTTTGCTATATACGAAAGATGTCTTCTTGTTTACGCATGACACGTAGGAGAAACTAGATGACAGAGCATCTCCAATGCAATTGTCTGTTTAATGTAAAATACAAGGCATGTAGGAAAGATAGACTTTTAGTATAAAAAAGATAAACAAAGTTGCTAGGTTTACAACTATTTCTACAATTATAGTAACAACTCTACCTTAAAAATGCACATGCACCTCACATGCAATGCAAATATCTTACACTGAGATGGAGGTAATGTACAATTAGGTTGGGAAGAAATTCTCTACGTTTTAAAGGATCACGTAGATAATGTCTTTCCATCCATGTTATCAAATAATAATTAAAAACTATTTTTTAAAAATTATAATAAGATAAAATAGAAATTATTTTTTGTTTTATTTTTACAGCCGATTCAAGCATTGATAAAATAATATATTACCTTTTATTTTTGAAGTAAAAAACTTGTCATGTTTGAAAAAATATTTCAAAAAAAAAAGTTTTGGTATTTTCTTACTTAGGCTCCGTTTGTTTCAAGGAAAATAACTTCCGGAAAATGATTTCTGAAAAATAGCTTCTAGAAAATGAAAAGGTTCTATTTTCAACGTTTGGTAAATCTTTTAAAAATATGTCGGAAAATATTTTTCGGTGTTTGGCAAATATATGAAATTTTTATGGAAAACATGAATACATATAAAAAGTTATATTCTCTTCGTCCTAAAATTAGTGTCTCCTATTGAATATACACTTATTTTTAAAAAGTTTTTTACTTTAAATAATTTCTTTAGTAACCCCCAATTATCACTAGTTGTATTAAATCAATGGGGATTCATTTACTTTTCAATCTCACAAATAACTATAACATAATTGATAATTGACTTGAAAACACATTTCAAAAACAAAAGAAAGAGATAATTGCTGTGGGATGTCCCGAATTGAAATAATAGACACTTATTTTAGGACGAAAGGGGTATTTATTAAAATTGAGTAGTGCAAAGGTGATATTAGGTTCCAATTTCAGCCTCAAATTAAAAATTCTATGATCTTAAACATTATACCAGAAGCTTCATGTACTCTTCAACCAAATATTTTATTCCGTGTAATACTATTTTTAAAAATTAAAGTATTAAAAAATAATTTAAAATTTTAAATCAACGCACTAAAGAATTTTAAACATGATATATATAACATATTCACTCTATCTTAGTATTTCTAATTGAAATATTAAGTTAAAATATTTTCGGAATTCAACTACTTAAATCTGTAATATTATTGTTATTTTTCGTCTCAAAATGAATATTTACTTTTATTTGTGATCGTGAATAAAAGTGAACATTTATTTTGGGACGAACATGAATATATTTTTAAATATTATAAAAATTTTCATAAATCTTAACAATATCAATAAAAAGTCTATAAATAAAACTTTATTCATTCATAGAATCACTTCAAAATATTACGATAAAATATTATGATTATTTTTTTTGAACGAAAAGTTAGAAATGAATATAGCACATCTAAATGTGCAAAGATGATATTAAGAGAAAATTGGAATGAACAAGTTTTGAAAAATAACTTATGAAAATTAAATTCGTAAGTCATTTTTCTGAAAAGAAGACTTTATTTTCCGTTAACTTAAAAAATATCTTACATTAACTATATTTTTTAAATATTACCAAATACCAAAAAATAAAAAAACGTTTTTCCAAAAATTATTTTCCGTAAAACTAACGGACCTTAATTATGTCGCCTAAGAAAATGCATCGGAGACACTTACGTTTGTAATTCAATCTGAGTGGTATTTAAGTAATTCAACGCACGACCGAGGTCAGTTTATCACGGTCAACGCCTCTAAAGTCTCCTCTCCGGACACGAGAGTCTTCCCTTTCTCTCCCCTCCGCTCCGATCGCTTCTCCTCTCTATCTCTCCCGAAAAAATACACTTCCGTCCCATTCCCCCTTCTCTCTCTGTCTCTCACTCATTTCAATTCCATTCTATTCCATTTCTCAAAAAGTCATCATCAAAGATGGAAGACAAGCCATTGGCATCGGAATTCAACCACGTTGACCAACACGACGATACAACCAATGCCAACAACAACCACGGCTGGCAAAAGGTTACCTACGCCAAGCGCCAACGCAAGCTCCCATCTAAGCCGAATCAGCAGCAGCCGGCGGCGGCCGCTCATTCCTCTAAGCTCGTTAACGGATCCGACTCCGTTTTCACCTCCCTCGAGAAGAAGTCCGAGGAGCGTCGCCGGCTTATCGAAGCTCAGAAAGCCGCCATTGACGCTTCTTACGAGACCGCACCGGTCAGATCGTCGAGGAATTACTCCGATGACGATGATGACAGCGATGCCGACGTCGCAGCCGCTGGTGCTGTGAACGGAGGCGTTGATGAGAAGAAGGTGAAGCCTAAGAAGGTGAAGAAACCTAAGGTCACGGTTGCTGATGCCGCTGCTAAGATCGATGCGGCCGATTTGACTTCTTTTATCGCTGATGTAACGGTGAGTTTGACGTTTGATTTGATTGGTCAACTGATCTTCAAATTAGGTTTGATTTGCTTCATGATTTAGTTAAAACAGTTGAAATTTTAAATTTAGATTAGATTGATATGATGGTTAGTCAAAATACGTAGAGTTTTGAAATTCGGCTGTTGTGTTGTATACAGGCATCATATGAGACGCAACAGGATATTCAGCTGATGAGATTTGCGGATTATTTCGGGCGTGCATTTTCAAGTGTGAGTGCGGCCCAGTTTCCGTGGGCGAAGATGTTCAGAGAGTCCACTGTTGCAAAGATCGCTGATGTGAGTTCCTCCTTGAGATCCGTAATATGATACCTCTAGGGAGCAATTTTTTTTATTTTGTTTACCTAGAGAAAATGATTTCCGATTCTGCAAAACATAGTGACTTTTATTGTTGCAGTGCATAATTTATGCATCTAAGTAGTTGATTGTATACAGTATGTGAGTTTGAAAGATATGCCTATTGTGCAATGCTTTGATATGGTAGTACCTTATATTGAATGGTCATTGCTAACCACTTTTTGGTCCCAAATCTTTGGTTTGCTTTTTCCAATGAACATTGGTTTCATTACGATTTCTAAGCCCTTGTTTGATTAGCTTTTCAAATGTGGAAGCTACTTTTCAAGTGAATCTTCTAAAATTGTAACCGTAGATGGATGATTTACTTATGAATTTCCCAAGTTAAAAGCAACAAACAGAGACCAGAAAAACACTATTAAGGGTCTCAGTTTTCTCATTGTATTAATTGTTATGATAAGAATGTGTCAAATGGATGTACTGGCCTTTGTATCATGTATTTCTTCCGGACCATACCTGATACAATTCTCTTTCTTTATGCTCCCTCCGTCCCGGATAAATGTGTTGATAAAGCACAAGAATTAAGAAACATAATTAATGATGTACTGCAAAATGTGTTTTGACGAATGAACATTAATTGAGTTTAACTATTTTAAATAACTATGTTTCCTCGGGATGTGTTATATTAAATGAAACTTTAAGGGTATATTAGGAAGAATGGTAGAGAATAGGTACATCAAAATTCTTTAGGAACATTAATTTGGACATCCCAAAATAGAAAGTAGAAACATTTATCTCGGACGGAGGGAGTAGTAATAATCTGCATTGACTTGAACTTCATTTCTGGTAATTTGATAAACCATGTTTTTGATTAGATCATCATGTACTATTCTTTGTTTTGTCTACCTTTCATCTATACTATTACGGTAAGGCAACCAAAAGTTTGGCTTGCCGAAATTGGTCATACGGTGGTAAATATTTACTCACACATATAAGAGGATTGTTGTGTATTTGTGTATATATATATATATATATATATATATATATATATATATATATATATGCAAAACTGACTTTTCATCACACTCCTAATGTTTCCACTAAAGCCATCTATGACTTCTGCTTAATATGCATGTTACTTGTGTAAATGTGCACAAATGCTGCCATGTTTTCTCGTGATAAATGTGGATGAATGCCTCTGTGTTCATTGAAGACTGCATTTTCAAAGACTGCGATGGTGCTACCAACCCAATCTTGAAGTTTTTTGGTTACTCACCTTTCTTGGAGGGAGGTACCGATTGTTGCTTGGTTTACCCTCTTGCACCTTCTTTGTCTCAAGTACAAAATTGCATTTCCCAATCTCAAAAGTATTCTTGAGTTTTCATTTTAATGAATAGCATTCCAAGGATTTGGAAAGAAACCTTGTTGAGCAGTCAAAAACTCAATCCTATGTATAACACGGGTAACATTGTTAATTATTAGTGTGGACACTCTAGAAATGGTAACTAATTCTTTTTTATGAAAAATCATTCAAATGCTGCATCATTACTTCAAAGCACCACTTTGTTTTCTCATTAATAAATAATGCAATCCAATCAAACAAATCTAATGAACTTAAGGAGTGGAACATACGTGCAAGCATATCTGGCTCTAGATTATGTCCTCACATACAGATCTTTCGTTAAAGAAGCTTGTTCTTATGAATAATTGGCCATTCGTTTTACCTTATGGTCCTTAATAGGGGAGAAAGCATATTGAGAGTTTACGGTTATACTACTCCTAGGAACTTAATATGCAGCAATTAACTGAAAAAGGCATTACAAGAGAACAACTAGGGGGAGGGTATAGGATAGAAGAGTAGAAATGTGGGGGTGGATAAGTTAAATGCCAAAAAGAAAAAGAAAATAAAATAGAGCTGGAAAAGTTCGTCATGCTCAGTAGGCTGAGTGTTAGATCCTGTTGAATGTGAAGCTATTAGATCTCATTGAATGTGAAGCTAGGCATGTGGAAAGTGGTTGGGGCTGTTAGTAAGAAATGGGATCACGAAAGGGTGAGAACATGGAGGGGAGGAAAGTGGGTAGAGAGAGAGAGAAAGTTGTACCAAACATGAACATGCTCCTTGAGGATTCTTGATGTTAAATACCCTCTAATTTTCTCCTTTATGGTCTTTCCTCTTTTGGAAATTTCCTTGTTTGTATATTTTGGCTTTGACTCTTTCGTGTCCAGGGGGAGGCGGTGGGGTATCGATTTTTGTATCTAGGTGCACTTTCTTCTAATGAAGCAATCTGTATGTGCCTTGAGAATTTCCGTGGGTTGGTTTCAGTATATTTTTGAAGCAATCCCATTATTTCTCCGCTTTTTGGGGGTCTTTGTTGTTGGCGAGTAATTTCTGTGGTTGCTGTATGATGCTGTTATGCTGATAAAATCTGTGACCTAATAACAACCTACTCAATAAGGTAGTGTTATGTTTCTTTGGGATAACTTGCTGTCATGTTTGGCTCATGGATTACGGATTTACAAGGGAAAGGAAAATAATAAATAAAGGAAAATGGAAATAAAGAATCACATTTCTAGTTCATGAATTTTGTAGGGAAAGGAAAGAAGGGAAAGAAATCCACGTTCTACTTTATGGTTACCATGGAAATAAGATAAAAAGGGAGGAGACAAGACAGTAGAGAATATATAGATTTATGTGTTTATGTTCTTATGTTCTTTTGTTTGACCTCTTGTATTTTCTAACAATATTTGTGGAATTTATAGTCATGAATTCATTATTTTTCCTTTCCCCTTGAAAAATTCCTGAACTGAATGGATTGTGAACGAGATACCTCAATGTTTCGAATGCTTACTTTTAATTTATATCATTTTTTTGGGGGTTGAATTCCCCAATCAATATAAAAAGAAAACCCTTCTTTGATGATGATTCTATTGCTGTCTTAGTTGGTTGCATCTGCTGTACTCTACCTTTTAAAATTTGATGGAAGCACCATACTCTATAATATACATCTTTGTGAGTAGCATCAGAAGACCATCATCATATTTGGAGTTTTACTTCGTCAGTCGATCGAGTTCAACCTGTTCTTCTGTCTGCTATTCTACTCTAATCCTGTCATGAAGAAGATCTTGATTACTTTGTTATTCATTGCAGACTCCTATCTCTCATATTTCTGAAGCTGTATATAAGACTTCAGTTGACTGGATTAACCAACGATCAGTTGAGGCCCTTGGTTCCTTCGTATTGTGGTCCTTGGACAGCATTCTTGATGGCTTTGGAAGCCAACAAGCTGGAGCCAAGGGCTCCAAGAAAGGCACCCAACAGACATCCTCAAAATCTCAGGTAACGTGGTGGGGCTGTTCTTATTAGAAAGAGCTAATCTGTGCATTGTGTTTGTTGTTTGTAACATTGGTCGACAACAGTGTGGCTCATGTCTGCCATCTAGTGTTATTGCTATTATTATTGTTACTTTAGGGATCCACCAAAATTGTTAGAAACTTATGGCTCAAATATGTTCCTATATTCCATTTACTTGTACATCATGTTTGTTGCAAACAAAATTGCTAGACAATAGGTGGCTCATGACAATCAACTTTGGGACGAGGGTGTTCTTCGATTGAAGTGTTTGTGAGGAAGTATCTGTATCTTGACCTGACTTATGTTTCAAGCCACTCATAGTCAGGGGCGGAGCGAGGATTTGATTGATAGGGGGAACGATTAAATTGGAGGCAGAATATAAAGATGTTAGTGTTTGAATTTGGTATCAATTGGGGGCAAATAGATAAATATGACCATTTTTTTTTAAATGCGAAAAACTATATTTCTAGTGTTAAAGATTTGGTTTTCTGAAATTTGAAGGGGGTAGTTTGACACTTTCCTAAACTAGGGGGGGGTACAACCCCCCATTCACTCCATGTAGGTCTGCCCCTTCTCATAGTGGACCTTGGATTAGATTTGACCAATACTATTTCAAAAGTTCAGGATCTGACCCTAGGGCTGTATTAATATTATTATCATTATTGCACGTGTCCAACAAATTTCCTCAATGGTAACTTGGTGGGATCTTCTAACTATTCTTTTGTCAGAACTTTTGCCTCAAATATATTTCTGTTATTCCATGTACTTGTACATGCCTACATGACGGGGCCACAGTTTTTTGTGAATAACATTTCTAGACAAAAGTGTAGGCTCATGTCAATCAACTTCGAGATGTGAGACTGAGACTACTGGGCTTGAACAGTGGTGAAGCCAAGATTTCTCTCGAAGGGGTTGGAGATTTTTTGAAGTATAGAAAATTACATGGTAGTATCTGTTTTTGGTTCAAATGGTGAAATGGGGGTCAAATTTATAATATAGTGCATTCTTTTCTTAAATGAAAGGGGACAAAACTAATTCTCTAACTTCAAAAGAGTAAAGTGGTATTTTTTCTAAACCTAAAGGTGGTCAACTAACCCCATTTTGGTATGGGTGGCTTCTCCACTAGCTCGAATACTTTGTTAGGAAGTACTTATCAGAAAAAAAAATTGTTAGAAGTATGTGTTATTATTAGTACTATTACTATAATGAAGGAACACTTGATGCATGTGCACATTTACATAACCATGATTGTATGCGTGATTCAAGCAAAAATTATGATTTTTGTACAACAAGTATATTAAAAGGGAAAATAGTAAGAACTTCGTAGTTTACAGATTTGCATAGTATAAGTATCTTCCAAGCTTTTGCCCTAATTGGTTCAACCTTTTTCCCACCATCAACCTCCTTTTCAGAGGGGGAATATGAACTCATCATGCAAGAAAAGATTATTGTCTGGGCTTTATTGATAAATATCATAATGGTTACTGCATACACAAGAAAACTTCGCTAACTTCTTTTAGTTATGCTTGATTAGAAAGAAAAGAAGACACTCTTTGCTTGTTCCACTGCACATTCCACGCACATCCTCCCCCTTCCCCTCCAAAAAAGTCATTAATGATGATTTTTTCATTTTTTAAATTTATTTTTGGTTTTTGGTAGGTTGGTAGTAACTCAAAGCATTAATTATTTGTTACGGTAATTGTTACTGACGAACAGTACAGAAAATGTTGAGATCTCCGAACATGTAATAGTCAGCATGCAAAGATGGTCTTTTCCTTATTTACTTGGCAGTAATGTAATAATGGTCGGAAGCTTTCTCAGCTTATTCACACTAGTATCTAACCATGTTTCCTTATTTTCTACATTAGAAGTGGCCATCGAAGTAGAGTCCATATTAAAGTGCTTTTGTGTGTGTTGGGGTGGGGGTTGGGTCCCATCTTATGGTTCCCTTGCTCTGTGAGCCGCCTTTATGGTCAGACTCAAATCCATTTTTGCACTGAGATCTTTAAAGCTAGGGGAAATATGAACTCCACATGCAAGGCATTATGGAAACACTCTAAGGTATAGATTGTTAATAATACAACAAGCAGAGTTACTCATATGTTCCAAGTGGTAACCCAGACCTTTGAGGACTCTATTTGCAGTTTTGCACTGAGTTCTTCAAAGCTAGGACTCACGCTGTTAGATTGTTTTTCTTCTTTTTTGCACTTGTGTTTTCACCCACCTTCAACACTTGCAGTTTTTTATATGCCAATCAAATTTTTCAATCCATGCATTTATTTGGATGGGACTTAATTGGCATTTTAGATATATACTGATGATGTGCTGTTCCATATATAATTGCAGGTTGCTATGTTTGTTGTACTGGCGATGGTATTGCGGCGAAAACCAGATGTCCTAATTAGTTTATTGCCAACCTTGAGGGAAAATTCCAAGTATCAAGGACAAGATAAGCTTCCACTTATTGTATGGATGATTGCTCAGGTGAGTGGGTAATGTGAGGCCTTGGATTGTGATATTAACTTTTCTTCTGCTTCCTCATATAAGTGTATTTTTTATGCTAACAATGGAAATCTAATTTGCAGGTGGGTCAAGGAGATCTGGCTGTCGGGTTGTACTCTTGGGCACATCACATTGTACCTGTACTTGGGGGCAAAGGAGGGTCTAATCCACAAACCCGCGATCTAGCTCTGCAGCTAGTGGAAAGGTTAGGAAGCATGCATTTTCCTTTCCATTGTTTAGCTTCTTGCTTAGAGATTATTTATTAGATTTTGTTTCGTTTCAGATTTCTATCCGCCCCAAAAGCTCGTACTATTTTAGTGAATGGTGCGGTTAGAAAGGGAGAGCGATTGATTCCACCGACAGCTCTTGACTTTCTATTGAGAGTGACCTTCCCTTCATCTTCAGCTCGGGTCAAGGTGGGTATCTGAGCAGCCAGTTGCAGTTTTACAATATTTAAGTACATTCTTTTGGTTTTCCACTTCCCTGTGGAACATATTGCTTTAACTCATCTTCGAGTATGCTATGTAATGCAGGCAACTGAAAGGTTTGAGGCTATATATCCTTTGCTCAAGGAGGTTGCTCTCGCTGGTTCACCTGGAAGCAAAGCCATGAAGCAAGTTTCTCAGCAGATTCTGATTAATGCTTTGAAAGCTGCTGGAGAAGGTACTTTGAAGTTGGCATAAGATATGTTATTGCCACATTCGATTTCAAAGAATCTAGTCCCTCTTAGAAAGTCATAGAATTGAGTTGAGTTATTACACTTTTGGTAGGCATCCCTGAGCTATCCCATGAAGCAAGTAGCATTGCTGTCTGGTCTTTTTCTCAAAGCTCTGATTGCTACAAGCAGTGGGTGAGTTGTATGTCAAATATGAATTCCGCATTCACGTGAAATTGTTTTTTTTTTTTTTCTTTTTCAATCTCTTGTTGACAGTTCACCCGGAAGGACTCAATGTTAGGTTTCCATAAATTATTTTACAGGAAAAGGTCTATGTTGATAATGTAGAAGCAAGTGTTGCCATTCTGAGAAAGCTTACCCAAGAATGGAAGGAGCTATCTGTGAAACAGTCTTCTCTTGAGGTTCTAGCCGAAACTCTTAGGAGTTTCAGACAAAAGGTATTACTTTCCTATTGTTTTATGAAAAAAAATGTTGTGGCAAACAAAATGTTCTCCCGCTGATAGCTTACATTTGTTTTTTCGGATCCCATTTTCCGTGATAAACACCAAGCCAGGAAAATGAATGCCTTAGCACTTCCAATTTTTTATCCATGAACATTAGAAGCATGCAGTATTGCAGTTGCATTTACAAGTAAAAGAACATCAAATTACTGGAAATTTCCTTGAACATTTGAAAACAGGAGCCCACATTTGTTTTACTTTCGCTGTTGTATGTAGAATGAGAAAGTATTGACAGAGGGGGAGAAATCTGCACGTCAAACACTCTTCAGGGAGGCTGACAAGTACTGCAAGGTGTTACTGGGAAGGCTATCACGGGGGCATGGATGCCTGAAAGGTATGGCCGTTGTGCTCATTGCCGTGGGTGTGGGTGCCGCCCTCATGTCTACAAACATGGAGTCTTTGGACTGGAACAAACTCTCTGTTATGTTCAGCACCCAGCAGTCTTTCTAACGAGTTTGAACTTGTTAGAGAAGCCAGTCTACTGCCAGTGACAGCGACAGTGACTCAGACGTGATCTCTCACCTATTTAAAGTGGCACTCAGAAGTGATGTGACCGTTTACAACGACCGACTCAGACAAGATACGACAAATTGACAGTGAACCGACCAAAGTTCTTTTATTAGGAAAATACCGAGTGGGCAAAACAAGTTAAATTTGCCCTTAAATAAAGAGAGGATCAGGGTTTTTATTTTATTTATTTTCATTTAATTTTTTTTTGGGGGTGTAATTTCATGTTCAGTTTGGATGCTGAAACTAGAATAGTTTGAAGCTGTTAACATCTTTCTGAATTGGAGAAGCATGGACTAGGTTACTTAAATGTAGGGACTGAGGTTAGAAAGCCTCCTTTTGTTTTTTTCTCTTTCCTCCCCTCAGTTTTCTTTTATGGGATGCCTTTTGGTGTAACCTTCAAGATGGTCACCTTCGTTACCTTGAGAAAATGATAGTACAGATACGGGTTCAAAATGTAAGCTGCAGTGTTATTGTTTTATGTAGGATGGATTTGTTGTTTGACCTAGTGTGGTTTGTGATATAAGGCGTAGGTAATTATTTTAATTTCATTGTGATGATCATCGTTGTTTTACTGGTTCGTCGATTGCCATTGCACTGATTAAACACGAATTGAACTAATTAATCCTGAAACTCCCATAAGTGGAGTATTAAGGATTTTTAACAAGTCTGTTGTGCTTAATGAACAAATGTGTGATTAGCTCTTGGGTATTTCATGGTTGAAGTTACGTAACATATACAGATAGAGATGTACATGAGCTGCATATAGTTTTGATGCATACATTCCAAGTTAAAAGGAGGTATGGAAAGTAGAAGAAAATGCTTATGCACAACATATTGTCATAGTAACAAACATGGTGATGGGTAGAAGTGTTAATCATAGTCTTCAGGGGTAGCCCAAGGGGCCTTCCGGAAAGAATTGCGAATCAGATTAGGATCCTCAGGAGTAGACCAAGGGTACTTCATGGATGGATCTCTTGGGAATTTTCTGAAGTTGAGAAATGGCGCCCAAAGCATTACTCTGTACATTGGCAAAACAGACGATTAGTGAGTCAGTAAATTTTCTCTGATTATATAGTTGTGATTCTCACATAGCATTGGCAGTTGTAGTTTTCAATCAATTCCGACAGAGGGTGCGTGAAGGAATCAAAAAATGAATCATGTTGATCTTGTTAGGAATGCAACGCATTACTCTGTACATTACTCTGTACATTGGCAAAACAGACGATTAGTGAGTCAGTAAATTTTCTCTGATTATATAGTTGTGATTCTCACATAGCATTGGCAGTTGTAGTTTTCAATCAATTCCGACAGAGGGTGCGTGAAGGAATCAAAAAATGAATCATGTTGATCTTGTTAGGAATGCAACGCATTACTCACATTACTCGTACATTGGCAAAACAGACGATTAGTGAGTCAGTAAATTTTCTCTGATTATATAGTTGTGATTCTCACATAGCATTGGCAGTTGTAGTTTTCAATCAATTCCGACAGAGGGTGCGTGAAGGAATCAAAAAATGAATCATGTTGATCTTGTTAGGAATGCAACGCATGGAGGCATGCATTCCATAACTAGATTTTTGGTCCTTATTTGGGAATCGTGGTAGTATGGAACGAAATTTGGAGGTTTAATTGGTTAATGGATTTCATGGAGGAACAGAAAATTCATCATTGTCGAGTAGCAAAAAAACATGAAAAGCAAGATGCATTTCTCGCTTGTTTTGCTTTCTCCACATTTTCATTAACCAATTGATAATCAAAAGAAAAAGTTATGGAATCTGAGTTATTGTTTGTATGGCGGCAGACGAGTACTCACCCTGGAAAGAATATGAAGACAAACATGAACTGCAAATACATCTCCAATAGCCCCCTTCTGTACCATCTGATCCTAAGCCAGTTCATAATTATAGGCTGCCACAAAAAAATCTCAATTCATATTATTTAAACTTCGTTAAATATAATTAGCTGTTGGTTTTCCAGTTAACGCCGTGTGAGTGAGTTCAGTAGTACGGCTGAACGAGTATAGCTTAATTTAAGACAATCATAAAGCGAAACTGTTTTAGACTGACTCACTGGGGCGACGAGGAAGTATAAGAAGGCTGCTATGGCTCCTTGTATCAATAACCCAATCAAATCTTCTTCATCATTTACTCCAGTAACAGCTAAAGCTGGCTCACCAACCTGTTGATACAAATAAAAACTCAAACAACATTTAATTAAACGTAATAATCCAACTATCCTTTTTCTCGGCACGTAAAAATCTAATTAAGAAGTAACAGTCAGTGTGGCTTACAGTGGTTAAAAGTGCCCCAATTTGTATTGCCAAACTGGTTTTGTTAGGAATCAAGCATTCAAGAATAGGCTTCTGACTGATGCTTTTGAGTTTCTGTTCATGGTAAGGAAATTCCTTAATCATTAATACTTAATAAATAGCATAACTAGAATCTTTAATTTCAAGAAAATAAATACCTTAATGTTTGGCTTTGTAGTTTGGGGTTGTTTTGGGTTATTGATGAGGGTGGAGAGGGAGGGCAGTTTGCATTGAGGAAGGGAAAGACAAGGCAAAGCCTTGGGGATTTGGAAGTTCATTTCTTGATGCCTTATCTCATCAATTTCAGTTTTACATGGTAGCCAGGGACATGCAGAGTTTCCCCCTTCTGGGTTGTGGAAAGAGAATAAGTTAGACTTAAGAGCTTTGGTGTTGCCACGTGGCAAGTAAGGTTCAAATCTTGGCCACTAAAATTCCTCCACTACTAATTCATTCTTAGGACAAAGAGTCCTCTTTAAAAATTTATAATTACAATTTTCATAATCTTTTATCTTTACTCTCTATTTGTGTTGTAAGCATCTTGGTTGTACTTAAGTATTTTTGTAATTATAATTAACTTCAATGATACTAATATATTCATTAATTATTTAACTTTTTAAACATGAATTGTAATACTTTTTTCGTCCTCAGAAAATAGTCTCATTTATGTTTTTGGATGGAAGGAGTACTCCTTGCTATAATTGACTTATCGTGTGAAGTATTTTATTTAGTTGGGAGCAATTTGTTAATTAATGTACATTAAAATTTTAAATGAACAAAAATTTTAAACATCCAAAAATAGAAAGTTGGACTATATATATGAAACATAGTGAGTAGTAGATATCTGCCATCTATTCCCTCCATTGTCCATTGTCCAATTTTTTACTTGGAATGTTTCCAAGTTTTTGACCACTAAGAATTTCAATGAACATTAATTAACGAATGGCTTATTATGCCCCCAACTAAATTATGTATTCACAAGATAAAAGAATCTCAATTAGAAATATATGGAGGGGTATATATGAAAAGTATAAGTTAAAATTACAAAAATATCCCTGTATTTATATTTTTTCTTCACAAATCATCCCTGAGCTTAGACTTTACTCGTGCTTGGTTCAAAGTACACAATTTCAACTCACCATTAGTCTTTTGCATGGATGTTGTTATAAAATATCTATTAAATAGTTGTGTGATAAGTATAGAGGGTATTGCGTATAAATCTTCAAATTTAATGCTTTAAATTTAGATAAATAAAACTATTTATTTGGGGCAAATAAAAATAGAAAGTGAGACTATTTTTTTGTTTCATTTTTAGAACGGAGGGAGTATTAATTTATTATAGATAATAACACCATTCGGTCTTAGTTACATGACTAAGTAGTGTTATTATCTACTCCTTCCATCCAAAAAAAAATAGTTCCTCTTTCTTCTTTGACTTGTCCCAAAAAATAGTTTTATTGAGCTATTCAAAACAAATGGTGTATGATTTGAAGCTTTACGAAAAGATTTATCTTTAATGAATATTGAGCTTTTAGCTTGTTAAGAAGAATGATTTCTTCTTGTTTAATCTTATCCATTAGGTTGGATTTCCTTTGGATGGTGAGTTTAGCCCTGGGTGAATTTCTTTGGGTGGTGAGCTAGTTAAATCCGAGAGAGTTCACTTATAGTTCGTTCTATTTCTCGATCTGTTTCTTTTATCAAATTAGTATAAGAGATTTGGTATGCCAAAATATTTGTTCTCAGTAGAGCGAGTCAATCATGTGTACATTTTTGACTCTCAAAGGAAACCAAATTTACATCAAGTTGGAAGCCTAAGGATACTTGTGCAACAACTCAAATGGTGTATTTCATATTAAGAGGCTTTAAACACGATGACATACCTCACGATTAGAAGTTTGTCACAAGTAATAATAAAGATGAGAAGGTTTTCCTTTTCAATCACTCATGTGCTATGTCGTCGAGTAAAGATGCTTCTCATAAGCATCAACCTCCAATAAACCTTCATTGTGAAAGAATTTATGATTTACGAGAAGAAAAAACTCCAAAAAAATATATCTTGGTTGGCTTTTACATCATCAAAATGTGAAGGTGAAGCCATTGTCAATAGGGGAATGCATCATTCGTAAGATCGTAAGTGATTCGATTCGATTTGGTTTACCACAAAACTGTGAGCTAAACCGATCTTATCGGTTTGTCAAAATATGAAATCGAACTGAACCATCTTATAACATATACCGAACCAAACCGAAGCATGTTTTCTTGGTTTAGTTTGATTTAAACCGCGGTTTGAGATCTCAATACAAAAAGAAAACCAAAAAGTAATTTGCTCAAAAGGAAGTAACCCTGAATATTTAAATAACATATAAACAGTATACATTCCTTGAATAAACAAATCATAGAATACAAAAAATCTGCAAATAACCAAAATAATTTTCAAATTAATATGATATTTTTGTTTCTTTTACTACAAATAAAGTAATGAAATTTCGAAAGAAATGAACACCCGAAAGCACCTGTAACACTTGCACCATTTGCATCATTTACATACATTTGATTTTTTAAGACTGTTTCATTGACATCGTCATTTCATGTGCAAATTTCATTCAAATATGCTTGCATTTGAGTTGGTTGTACACTTCTCAGGTATATTGATATGTGTTTGAAGTTTCGTAGTTGTTCGTATTGTATTGGTGTGCATTCATAGCTTCATTTTATATATGTGGTTTGGATTGTGTTTCGGATGTTTCTTAGACTTGGTTTGGGTTTGAGATCACCTTGGAATCATTTGGGAACACTTAGACATTATTTTGAACACTTTGGAAGGTCCAAGGCTCGCCCTAGCGCACCCTGGGCGCGCCCTAACGAGGCAACTCACTGAATCTCAAGTCTGAAAGTGAAAAGTGCTGGGAGACATCGCGCCCTAGCGCGCCCCTGTGACAGTTTTTGTTAGATTTTAAGTGTTGACTTGTTGATTCTAATCCAAGGGCTGAGATTAAGCCCGACCCTTAACCACTTGACCAGGCATGCTAAGTCTGCCTAAGACCCTTGGAGACTCACAAAACAAGTCCATTCTTCATCTTCTTCCTTAGGCTTTAGAGAGAGAGAGAGAGTAAAGAGAATTCTTGAGAGAGAAAGTGGCATAACTTTGTCATTCGGTGCC
The DNA here is from genome assembly GCA_016624345.1 of Platycodon grandiflorus. Classification (NCBI taxonomy): domain Eukaryota; kingdom Viridiplantae; phylum Streptophyta; class Magnoliopsida; order Asterales; family Campanulaceae; genus Platycodon; species Platycodon grandiflorus. The sequence continues at coordinate 112,780 of JACONP010000034.1, read as the reverse complement.
AGATTGATGATCCGACTTCGCCATCGCGAAGCTCTTGACTTGGAGAACAAAATCCCTGGATTGCATGTAAGAGTTCATGGTTTGAAAATCTCAAAGAGGTAAGCTACTACCCCTTTTTCTTTTCCAATTATGTATTGATTATCATCCTAGACTTGTTAATTGATGAAACCATGTTAAAGTCATCATCTTAAGTATGTTTGACTATGTTGACTTTATAAATTTGTGATTGACTTTTTGAATGTGTTGGGAGACTTGTTTCTACATGTTAGAAATTTAATGTATGATTATCAATTGTTAAGTTTACGGTATAATTGATTCGCGTAAACTCGAACTCATTAGAAACCAAAAATGACTTTAACGGAGTTCGTTAGGATTTTATAATTTATGAGACCACGTGTGTGATTTGGGATTTATTGGATGATTCGAGTGATTCGTTTGAAAATTTGATTACACCGGTTATGTGTATTAATATTACGTTAATTGTCATAATTTTCGTATGTTGGATATTTGTTGTTGTGGGATTTTTATAACCTACTTGAGACATTTGTATTGTTATTGAATGTGGTTGTTGTGATATGCTCCCTACTTTTGGAGTATGACCGTTTATTTTAAATGTCGAGTAAACATCTACTTGTGCATTTAGTTAAGTCCATGACATTCGTGTTGGCGGTATATTGACGCTCGATTATTGCGGGAGCCGGGGCTACGTAACAGTCGAAGGCCAATACATTGGACCTCGCCTTACCGTTGGCCATGATAGGGGTATATCGCCATTTGTTATACGGAATAAACGCAACTTTGGTAAGCTATATCCGTGGTTAATTCTTGGATTGTAGGGACCAAGATCAACCGTCGACGTGAATACATAAAATGGTTCACACAGTGTTGAGTTGATTTTGGATTCTTGTTCGAGCACGTCAAGTCGACGTGAATACAGAAATGGTTCACACAGTGTTGAGTTGATTTTGGATTCTTGTTCGAGTACGTCAACAAAGGCTCTACATTTAGTATTATATTGGTTGGTTGGTTGAAAGTATTGGGTTAATCCGAGGTGTACCTTGACGCCGTATCCTTTGAAACGTGTTTACTTATCGCTCTTATGTGCTTCTTATATAAGTGAATGTTGGTCATGATTTTCAACCGGTATGGGACGGTTGGCGATCGTTGAGCCTCTCGTGTAGCATGAGGTTGTTTGGTTACATGTTGTACTTGTTTATACTTGTCTTGTAAAGGATCTATGATGCAATACCATGTATACTTGTTAATATTATTGTCTTGCATCTAGCATGTCATATTATTGCATTAGTAGCTTATTGAGTTTTGACTCACCCCATTTCGTGTTTATTTGTTTTCCTTAGATCACGGTCCGGCGAGGAACCCTTAGTAAGTTGTCGTTCGGTGCTGGCGAGCTTGTGACGTCGTTCTTTTGGGTAGATGCACCTTGTGCCTTGTATTTTCTTTTGGTGAAGCCGAGGGTGTACATGTTATAGAAACAATGTATTATCGGGTAGTTGTCTCGTTTGATACTTCTTATATTCTTTTGTTATGTCGGCATGGTTGTCGTACTTTTATAAATATTAACTTTTATGTTGTTACCGAGCTTGTTAGCTCGTGGTATTTGTGGCTAGCTAATGTGTTGTTTCTCTGGCTTGTTGTATCGCCGTTGAGGTTTTGTTTTATTTTAAAGATCTTGTTGTTTTTAAAAGAAAACTTGCACGTGCATTATAGAGTTTTCTCATGACTTTGCATTTTATTTTAAAAGGAATTTTTGAAATGCTATTTTCATGTTCTCGTCATCGCGCACCGAACGAGATTCTACATCGGGTTTCGAGTCGGGTCGCGACAGCACGACTTACCATAAATGTGCACGAGTTCAAGATTCAATTACTAATTTCCTTCGGTAAATTTTTTTTTTTTGACAAAATCCACCTTCACCTTGATAATGGTACTTCTATTTAATCTTGAATCCTCTGCGAGCCAGGGTTCTAGCATAATTTGTTTGGACAAATTAAACTCCATGATAGAAGTAAAGTCATGAGGGCAAAAAAATGCACAAAATACCTGTAATAAATTGAGAAAGCTTTTGACATTCAGATGAAGAACGATGTAAAAAATCATTGAGAGCTAGACCTTGAGCAATAGAACCATAAAAGAAAGGGAATGAAGTGGGAAAATTAGGAGATGATCTAGTTGTTTGGCTATGTTCGTTCGTCCTAGAGAGAGAGAGAGAGAGAGAGAGAGAGAGAGAGAGATACGACATATGATGATAGAGAAAGAGATATGGTGAAAGATCTAGAAAAGTGATAAGATATGATAGATGGTTTCAGATAGGGTTTTGACCTTAACGGTTCAAATTAAATCTTGAGGATAAATAGACGAGTAGGATTTAATACTAATATAAGTAATTTGGGATCGATTCGGCCCCTTGAACCGTAAATCGAACCGGTCGATTTTCTATTTTTACAAACTGAACCGAACCGAACCATTTACTTAGAAAAATCGAACAAAACCTACCGATTCGATGTAATTTTACGGTTTGGTGGTTTAAAGTTACACCCCTATCCTCCGTGTTGAGGGCATGAGGCATTATTGGATTAAAGCATCCTTCGTGAGCATTATCAGTGGGGTTAGTTACATTTTCCAACTTATCTTGAGTTAAAATATGGGAGGGTATTTGCTGTCCATACATAGGTCAAGGGACAGTTTTGAAACTTCATGTACATTTGAATCGGGAACTAAGGGATTCAAAATGTAATTTAAACCTAATCATAGAGGTGAAAGTGTAATTATCCACCCATTTTGAGTTTCAACTTTCGGAACATTTGCACAGCCCAGGAGAGTGAGCCAAAAACTCTCTAGAAAGTACTACTCCAAGAACCCCAAACCCAACACATTTCCCAAACCTTTCCATCTTTAGGCAAAACTTGTGAATTTCAAAGGGTAGAGCACGCCACAGCAGATGATGTCTTTAACTCTGCCAACCCATTTTAAATTCAAGAAGCCCCCCAATCCCAGTTCCAATCCCCACCACCAATTTCCACTTCAATCCCATGTGGAAACTTCCAGTGTTAGAGCCCTGAGACCCATCAAGAACCACCCAAGTCATGTTTGCATTGACAGAGTCAACCCCAAATTACATGGGTCTATCCGCCGTCCATTCCGTACAAGGGTCTTCAGTGATGATGGCGGAGCAGTTGATGCTACCCCACATCAGTCTACGCTTTCTGTAAGCTCTAAAATTTCTGTGTTTCTTCATCCAATTTTATTTATGCAAGGATTTGAATTTTACTACTGCTATAGTCTGCTATGTTGTTGAAATTATGGTTGAGGGTTAGTGGATGTCATTTAGATTGTGTACTCGAATTTTAAATGAGTTTTGCCTGACATGTGTCGTAAAGGCACATTTGAAGTATCAATTTTCATACTCCCTATGTTGCAAAAAGAAAATAGTCCCACTCATAGTTATTAAATCGGGATACGTATCGTGTATTGTAATTTTATTTTCGTGATACGTGGGATACGCTTTGCATATAGAAATATTGAAATTATGAAATACATATATAAGAAGTAGGAACTATAAGTAGATATAAATATATTTATCAAAATTTTAAGAAAGATATAATATTAGAACCATAATATTTATAAGTTAAGACTCAAAGATTGTGTTTACTAATATAGAAGTATTATTCAATATAATGAAAACCTAAAAAAGTTATAAGAAATAATTTAGTAAAATCCCTACTCTTTATATGCTGACTTTGTAAGAAAAAGTGATATTTTTAAAATTATAATATAGTTTTGTTTGGTGCAAGTCTATATTATAAGACAACTACGTATCGTAAGATATGAATATCGTATCGTAAGATACGTTGTCAAATGAGATACACACATAAGAAACGTATCGATTACACCTATTTTTGTATCGTATCGTAAGATATGTATCGTGTATCATAAGATACTAACAGCTATGGTCCCACTTTTGTTTTTGGTTTGTACAAATAAAAGTTTTATTTCCAAAAAAAATATACTAATTTTTTTTCTTTGGGTTTTCAAGGTTTTCCGGACCGAAGTCCCAAGACTAATTCTCGACGTATGTGTTAGAAGGGGGACTTAGCTCAACAAAGTTTTTACATACACAAGTGCTTGAAATCGAGATTTCTTGCTTAAGCGCAGAGCCCTTCTACTCGGTCCAACCCCCGTTGCTATAGTCCTAGTGCAATTTAAAGGATGTATAAACAAGTAAAGTTACAATCTCAAAAGGTTTGATTTAAATGCGACTATTTTTTTTAGGACGGAGGGAGTTTTAGAAAATAAGAAAAGTTTCGTGCCCATGATAAATGACGGGCTGTTTAACACTTTTCATATATGCTTGATAGTTTACAATCAATCCAAAGATTACAACAAATCTATTACTCCAACCATTATGCGATTTTGCTAAACTAAAGGGATTGTAATATTTAGAAACTATAATTTAGGAAGGAATGTGCTCTTAGGACTCTTCCTATGATTGAGTCCGAGATTCTTGGCTTTCACCTCCCCTTAAGTGAGACGGGGTTTGTTGGAGATGAAGCTTGCATAGAGATGATTGAATTGGAAACGAGTGAGACCTTTGGTGACCACGTCGGCGAGCTGATCAATGGTGGAGACATGAGTTAATTTGAGGAAGTTATAGTGAACAAGTTTCCAGACAAAGTGGTAATCGATTTCGATGTGCCGAGTGTGAGTGTGAGAGACCGGGTTCTGAGCCATGTGAAGGGCAGATAGATTGTTACAAAATAGAGACAGGTTGATGAGTGGAATGTTTAAATCACAAAAAAGATATGAGAATTATCGGACCTTGGTAGCTACGGTGGCAAGGGTCGGTATTCTGCTTCCCTGAACGAGAGACGGTGGTAGTCTGTTCCTTTGCTGACCAAGAAGCGAGATTGGAGCCAATGAAAATACATGAGCCCGTAGTTGTACAACGATCATCGGGGTTGCCGCCGTTGTTGGCGGTAGAATAAGTCCAAAGATCATATGTAGGAGATTTGTGGAACAACGTTTCAAGAGTACCTTTGAAATAACGAAGAACCCATTTTGTTGCTTGGAGATGGGGGGAACTGGGTTGGTGCATGAATTGGCAAATTTGATTGATGGTGATCTCGGCGAGTTAGTGTGAGATATTGAAGTCGCCAAAAATACTTATATAGACTGTAGGATTGGGAAGTGGGTCTCCCAAGTAGAGGGAAAGGCGAGTTTGTGGAGCAATTGGAGTAGAGCATGGCTTGCATGTGTCATTGTTGAAACGTCGAAAAAGATCGATGGCATAACGAGTTTGATCGGGATGAAGATGGGAGTCCGTGCGTTTAGTTTCAATACCAAGAAAGTATCCCAAATCACCTAGCTAGCGACTCTCAAAAGTCAAGCACAAGCGAGCAATGAATTATGAAACTTTGGATGGAAAGGATCCGGTAATTATCAGGTTGTTAACATAGACAAGGATGGCTAATGTGGATGAGTCGGTGTGCTGTATGAACGGGGAACTATATAACCGACTATTAAAGAAGCTAAGGCTCCGTTTGTTTTGAGGAAAACCAATTCAAGAAAACAATTTCTGGAAAGCATTTTCATGTAATCCATTTTCAGTGAAAATGTTTACTATTTTCCGGTGTTTGGTAAACATAATGACATTGCCGGGGAAAACACATTACTGTTGCTATTGCTCAAGCTGTGCTTGAACATAGCTACAACTCCTACCCAGATTTCAGTCCTTTTTCCCATCTCACGTCTCCTTCCTCTTATCCTCTAACCAGCATCAAGAAACCTTAACTCCATTACTCCTGATGGATTAAAACAAAGTAAATAATTTAAGAGTATAAACTGCCTTGGAGGTTTATGCAAAATTAGACGAGTGCTTTACATATGCATCCATGTCACCAATAAGAAAAATAAAATACAATAAATAAATAAATAAAAATAAAGCAGATTTACCCTCTGTAAGCAAGAAATCATCATCCAAAGGTATTGATGTGATAGTAGGCGACAAGTTTTAGAGAGAAAGAAAGATGGATAAGAAATCAGAAGATCTATTTTGGAACCTTTGATTTCTACACAGAAGCGAGAATAGATGAGAGAAAATCATTGAAGATATGGAGGAGAGATCGATTGAGGGATTTGTTGTTAGAGAGAGAATCAAGACATATATGAAATAAACAGAGATGAATTTGGAGGTGAGAGAAAGGGATAGATCAGTTGGGGCGTTAATTTGGAGGAGAGAGGAATAAAGCGTACCGGAGAATGACTTACCGAGCTTGAGCTCCGTAAGTCGTTTTACTGAGAATCTTGTTCATTTTACGTTGACTTGTGCATTATTTTCCGTTGACCATATTTTTCTAATGTTACTAAATATCGTAAAATGCAAAAAATATTTTCCGGAAGCTACTTTCCGTGAAACGAACGGAGCCTAAGTTGTAGGAGAAATTCGGAGAGTCGGTAAAACCAAGCCCGTGGGGACTGTTTTAAGCCATATAATGCCCGATGCTAGTGACACATGATTTGAGCGATGGGGATCGAAAAATGCGGGAGCTTGAGCCATATAGCTTCTTTGGAGAGAAACCCATTCAAGGAGGGTATTATGGACATCCAACTGTTTGATGGGCCACCCATAGGAATGAGCAGCAGAAATATAAGTGCGAATTGTCGTAGGTTTAACAACTAGACTAAACGTTTCATTGTAGTCAAGACCCTCTTGTTGATTGAATCCTTTAGTGACGAGTCGAGCTTTGTATCGATCAATAGAGCCTTTGGCTTTCTATTTGATGCGAAAGACCTAGCGACGCCCGACTACATTCATGGAGGGAGACGAAGGTACAAGTGTCCAGGTGTTGTTTTTGTAAAGCTGAGAACTCATCATTCATGGCAGACTTCCAAGGTTGGAACGTAGAAGCTTGTTTGTAAGTGAAAGGCTCATAGTCTTGAGTTAGAAGAGGTGGCAGAGCATGCATGAAGGAGAGGATATTTGGGAGATACATACACAATTTTATTTATGTTGTCATAACATAAGGGAGGAGACGAGCCTCATGATGAGGCCTGTGACAACACAATAGACCATTGATGGTGCAGTTGGGCTGGTGTTGTCTTGTGTGGAGTAGGAGTTGGGCCAGGAGAGGAGCAGGTCGTGTGGCCATGGGAGCGACCGGGTGCGTGGACCGAAGGATTGAGATTGGTTCTAGATGATGGAGAAAGTAATGGACTGGTATTTTTTGTGGGCTGAATAGGACTCGACTGCATTAAAGAGGAAGCCAAGTGAATGCCGTGGGCTATCCAGACTATGAAGTGCTAATCATTTACAAATGGAAAAGAGCTTTCATCAAAAAGAACATGTTTTGATATATATGTATATATATATATATATATGTGTGTGTGTGTATATATATATATATATATATATATATATATTGTTCGTGGTTTTATTGAAACAATGATAGCCTTTTCGATCACGAGTGTAGCCGAGGAACACACAATGATGAATTTGGGTTGTAGTTTGTTGTTATTATACATAACAGTATATGGAAAACATGAGCAACCAAAGGTTTTGCGGAAACGATAGTCAGGAGTGCGGTGGAAAAGTTTTGGTAGGGGGATATGTAACCAGGTTGTTTCATTGTTTCATGGGCAATCGATTGATCAAGTATAACCATAGAAAAAGATTCTAACCAAAAGTTTATTGGAAGAATGGACTAGCAAGGAGACATAAGCCTATTGCCTCGAGTCGGTGCTTTCACTCCTCGACACCATTTTGTTGCGGTGTATAAGGACGAGTGAGTTGGTGTTTAATGCCATTTTGAGATAGAAACAATCGAAAAGCATTGCTAGTGAAATCACCACCGCCATTCGTTTGCATGGATTTAATGGTATGAATGGCTTCAATTTGACGAGAAATTTGATTCTCAATTTGTAACTTGAAATTGACAAATAGTGTAACAATATCAATTTTTGAGTAAGAGAAGACAACCAAGTTAATCTAGAGAAATCATATACAATAGATAGATAATAACAAAAATTACTCACCGATGCAACGGGGGAGGGTCCCCTTATATCCAAATGTAACTAATCTAATGTTTATTTTGAATTAAGGAACGTGTTACAAATGGTAATTCACATGCTTTGCCTAACAGATAAGTTTGACAAAACTTATTAGGACTAATACGACCATGAACTGGTAATTTAAATTTGTTATATAAAACTTGGAGAATTTGAGAGGAGGGATGCCCTAAGTAAGAGCGATAGACGTCTTGGTTTATCCGTTCTCCAACTAGAGCAAAGGATTGTTTGGCAAGTTTGAATCGAAGGAAAGATGGTAAAGGCCGCCGGAACTATGCCTAAAATCCGTCACACGAAAATCATAAGCGTCAATTTCAAAGTAACAATGGTTATCATATGAAAACTAATGAATGGAAAGTATGGACTTATGAGCATTTGAAACACAGAACAATATTTGAAAGAAACTTTTTGTTACTAGCCCAAAGGATGAACCAACATGAGATATGGGCATTTGAGAGCCATCTCCGATTTTGATGTTCAAAGAATTTCTCAAAGACCGGGCGCAAAGAGATCGTCTAGAGATGGCACATAAACCTAATAGTCTAGTTGGGGCTCACGACCGGGCAAACATGATGGTTTCGGCTCCCCCACACACACACTAAACAAGGGGGGGGGGAGGGGACGACCGAACCACCTTACGTTTGTTTTTCTTGCTTGAATAAATGAACTAAGAAGAGGGCATTACACAGAGGGATAGAGGCCTATTTGAAATCATTTCAAGAAGAGATTCCTCACATTTCGAGATTTGTCTTCATAGAGGGAGTAGCAGGCTATCTGTGGCCAGGCTTTTAGATTAAGAATACCGGCGCTTTCCATCCTTTCTTTAGTCGTAATGCAGCCTTTCTTTCCTTCGTAAATGAAGCACTTAGACTGTGGAATGAGCCTACTCCTAAGAACCTTAGAAAAGAGAGTTCGTTGTCCTTATTAAAAAAAAAAAAGAATTCTTCGTTCATAAAGAGAGAGGTATTGCCTAGGAGTTCCATTTCTTAGTGAAGGACAGTACTAAGAGTTCATTTTGGAAGAGATCTTGGATGACAGAAGGACCAGCGCGCCATGGGCATCGGGATTTCTCTCTTCGTACGCTAGCCCATAAAAATGGATTAATAAGAAAACTTGCCCTAAAACGGTTGGACAAAGGAGTCTTACCTCGAAAGAAAATAAAGTACACGCCTAATAGAAAAAAGCTGATAAGCTAAGGCCTAAACAAGATAATCATGGATAAGGGCCTGGAGGGCACCTCTAGGAAGTTGCACTCGCGTGTCGTAATTTCTCAAACTTCTATGATCATAAGCAGCTGCTGCCAAACCGATCAGCCACACTGTTTCCTTCTCGTAAAACATGGGTCAATGCGGAATCTCCCTCTTAGGTGCGACACTCTGGAATCTCATAAGCGAAGATCGCCGGGACTGCGGGAGAGGCTAGAATCCCCTTAATCGCGACAAGGGAGTCACTTACCGAAAGTCAACCAAGGAAAGGCATATAGGCATCCCATCTCGCAAAGCTCTAATTTCAGCCTTCATCTTTGTACCAGCCCCATAAAAATGAGAAAAAGATCTAATCATATGCCTGCTCTCGAATGATCCCACCACCTGTGCAAAGACCATCAACAGTGGATCCATCTGTATTCAAAGTGGGAGGAGGGGGATGCCATCACAGCCACAAGCCTTTCCGAAGAGGCAGAACATTAATAGGAAATTGCATCCTCTGAAGAACAGTTTTCCCATTTCTGTTGAAGAAGATTCTGGGCAGTAGATTGTCAACATGTCTTGTCAATTTTGAGTAAGCCTATTGAGGATCATGTCTGCTTCATCGGGCTACCATCATAGAGAGCTGCACAATATGCCTTCTATAATTCCCAGCGGGTGAACAAAAAGATTCCAAGCTGGGAGGCCCCAAACTGTTGTCCACAGGTTGAGGGCCTTGTAAAGCCACACCACACCCGTTGGTGCTCCAAAAAGATATATCCCCTTTTCCAACTATCCAATGACAAGAGTGCTGTTCCTTAGGCATTTAAAGAAGTATGATGGCTTTCCAAGTATGGGAAGTTGAGATTGGGGTCTCAAAGCCATATTGCCCACCATATTTTCTTTGAACAAAACGAGCCCACAGGAAAAAACCTTTCAACGCTGCCCATGCTAGCTTTGCGTGCATTGCTTCCATAACCTGGGAGAGTGAGCGAATACCTAGGCCTCCTTCAATCATCGGTTTATGGGGCTGGTAAGAGCTGATAGCTAGTGGACACGATGCTCCCCATTAGCACTCCACAGAAAAGAAAAGATAGCTCCTTCGAAACGGTGAAGAACCACCTTACCCGGATCGCCGCAAGAGTATATATATATATGTATATATATATATATGACTACTGGTAAGAACTGATCGCAGCATAGTTACTAAGTCATGACCATGGTACCGAGAGACTTGATTGAGAGCAAAAGGCTGAAATGTGATATGATGGGTGGCACCAGAGTCTAGACACGAATTTGGATTTTGGTAGGGAGAGTACGTCGCAATGTAGGCTGCACTGTGATGATTGTAACAAATGTCCGTTGTGTGTCCATGTTGTTGGCAGATTTGACATGGTTGGGGTCAACATGGGATGGGAAAGCTGGTGGTTGATAGGGTAGTGTAGGTAAAGGGCCTCGGCTAGTGCGTCCACGTCCACGGCCCGTGCCACAACCGCGGAAATTGCCACGGCCACGAGGATGGTGGCCACGGTAGTTGTTTGGTGACCGGCTGTGTCTTGTGTAGTGGGTAGGTGCTGCTGGTTGAGAAGAGGGATTTTGAGAGTTGGTATTAGTGGCTGTTGAGGTATTGTTCTTGCTGGCTAGGAGGGCAGTGCTGGAGCCGAGTGTGAGTGAGGAGAACCGGGTTTGAAGAGTTTCTTCGTACAAGATTTGAATCTGTGAAATCATGAGAATTGGTTGCCGGCTGTTGGTTGTATGAGGCTAAGAATTCCTTGTAGTCTGGGCCATGAAGCTCTAGTTGAATGAGATCTTCGTTCGAGATGATGACTCCGTCAGTTGCAAGAGAGTTTGAAATAGTGGTGCAAGCATAGTCTTTTCAACTTTATTTGACTAATGTGGCTTCCTTGAAGTCAACTTCGTTCACATGCTTATAGCCTTCTACTTACCAGTACCACAAATAGGTTTGGTTCACATGCTGGAGAACGTATGTGTGCTTTTCGAAAATCTTGAAAAGCGTGAATCTTGCAACTATTTATTTAGCATTCTGCCAATCAAACACTTTGGCATCCTAATGAGCAACTTAGAATATCTCGGAAATGTTATGTTCAGACTGCAGAAACTTTTTGTTCAGTATTTGAATGTGAGCTTCGTTAGCTACGGGAGACTGCAAGTCTTTACCTAGATTTGATGACCTTATCTGTTTCTTTTAAACAAACTCATTGCAAACTTGAGATAAGAAATATTCTCTTCTGCCTATTCTTTTACTCTTTAATCAGCACATCTTTATTTTGTTGACCATCTTTCTATTATCCTTGAGTTTGGAACTAGGAAAGTATAAAGAAAAGATAACATAATACTTTTAAAATGTACTTGATATTTAAATAATACCGAAGGTTAAGATTTGTAGAAGTATGAATAGATTTGTCCTTGTAACGAGCCTTCGTTTTTCTTACATTTTCGTTTTCTTTTCATTTCTGTTGCATTTGCTGAGATTGAAACAGAGCTTAAAGGATACCTTATCCTTACCTATCTAATTAAATATTCTTTCTATATCCATTTTTGCAAGCTTGATTGATGTGTTTTTGTATGATCTACACATAATTAACCATTTTCTCACTCCAATGACAGGAGACTGAGGCATTGAGCTTCACCTCATCTCGCTCTGCTGATTCCTCTCTAGCCTTGTTCGTTCGGATGCTTGGTTTAGACTGTGATCCCTCAGAGAGAGAACAGGCAGTTGTTACCCTACGGGACTATTCATTAGGAGGAAAGAAGTACATTGATGACATCATGAAATACCATGGCTCTATAAATCTTATTGTGAATCTTCTAAAATCAGACTCTAGGGCTACACTTGAAGCAGCTGCAGGCCTTTTGCGAGTGATGTCGTCAATTAATGTGTATAGAGACATGGTAGCAGAAAGTGGGGCAATAGAAGAGATCAGTGGCCTCTTAAGACGATCTTCCTTGACTGGTGATGTATGAAAGAGCTACCCTTGTCATCGGTGATTATCTGTTTCTTTTTGTGTGTGTGCACGTGGCGCACGTGTGTCAGTGGTCTTAAGGGGGTGTGTGAAGGGATCAGACCTGAGACTTCACGTTTTGTGCAGCTCTAGGTCAATCACTGGGTCACCCCTTAGAGTTTTCCTTGGACATCAAATTGAGGTGAATTCTTGAACTCCCTTCTGCAGGTGAAGAAAGAAAGTATATCTACATTGTGGAATTTGTCAGTTGATGAGAAGCTTCAAATCAAAATTGCGAACTCCGATCTCCTGCCTGTACTTATTAAGTTTTTGGAGGATAAGTCCATAAAAGTGAAGGAGGCAGTCGGAGGGGTTCTGGCCAATTTAACATTGAGTCAGTGTAATCACGCTATCCTGGTTGAAGCAGGTGTTATTCCAAAACTGGTGAGACTACTTAAAATTTGTTTCGTTTATGGAAGTGGAAAGTATTCATAGGACACTATGCCAACCAACTGTATATATTATCCTTTTCCTCCCCCTTAAATTTTCCATGACAGCCTGTTGATTGAGGTCCTAATGAGTTCCACTAGTCGGTGTCCAGTCAAAATTATCTGGCAGTAGAAGAGTGTTTTGCCTCTTTCAGTCCTCCAGTTAACCACTTGAGATTCTGACTGAAATGCATTTTATATATCTGGTAAATTTTGGCATAGAAACTTTAATGCATTGTCCACATGATATCTCTTGCTTTGTTTGACTGGCTGCTGCCACATTTGAATTATGTCTTGCATGATATTTTCTTCACAAATTTTTAACCGTTCTTATCTTGGAAAAATATATGGGTTTTGTGGTTGTTTTCGCTAGGCCCTTGATGAATAGTTTAGAAAGTGCGGTATATTTTTAGGACAGAAATGAGAGGCTTTAAGATTGATAGCAGGTTAAGAACCCTAAATTTAGTGAAATGAAGAAGAGGAGGTGAAGAAGAAATAATACATGCCTTTCGTCCAAACAACATCACACCATCTCTAAACAAAAGATTAGTTGCTTGATATACACGATTCCTAATGAAATAGACATATCAAGTGCCATTATACATACCTTTAGTCAAGACCAAATTGAATTGGATAGAACCTGATTGTGGTTGTTAAATACCAACTCGTCTAAAAGCTTAACCTGTTACATAGGGGTCAAACCATGTATATTAATCTCAACACTCCCCCTCATGCCTACATGTCCATATATGGAGAGAGAAACAAATATGCCTCATGAGGGCATCACAAACTAAACACAGTGGCTACATGCACTCACAATATTTTGGATAACGAATGCAAGCGAAATGACTCGAACCCAAGACCTTGCCAACACCAAGGCTATCTGATTCCATGTTAAGTTACCTACTCGTTTAAAAGTTTAAGCTGTTAGATAGGGGCCTAACAATGTATACCAACCTCAACAGTCGTCACACAGTTTTGACAGATTTTACAGAGCTTAGACTCCCTTCATCTCAAAATTATAGTCCCCTATTGACATTACATGGATTTTAGGAAAATATTTGACTGTATTTGCTCTTCCATTAATACTCAAGTTATCCTCTAGTGGTGTAAAATCAATAGGACCCATTTCTTCTCTATCTCAGATTCTCACAACTAAAAGGGGTACTATAAGGGGGACTATTATTTTGGAATGAAGGGAGTAGCTATCATGGTTTAAAACTTGTCACATGATGAACCTAGGGGGAGTGATTAGCGTTGACTAAGACTTGAAACTGTCAAATGGAAAATCAGCTTGCTAGATGCAAGGGCAATTATGGGGAGTCCCAATGTAGTCCCCTCCAAAGTAAAAAGGATATCATGCCCAGAATTCGTTTACCAGATATTCCTAGAGCTAGATGTAAGCCCTAAATCATATTCTCTTTTGGGAGGTGTAATCAAGTGTCTCAGATTCAAATAATTCTGAGTACGAAAAGAGGATTAATGTAGCCACTCTATAGTTGGGGATATAAAGTTATTTATTCAGTGGCAAAACCCATATTTGGGCCAGCCAGCTATCCACAAAGTTGCAATCCGGTCACCACAACTTCAAAAATGTTATTCTTGCTACTGTAGTATCGTTTTCTTGCAAGCGAGCCCATTTTTTGACGGGACATTAGTTCAACCGTTAATTTTGAGTTAAATACCTGTTTTACCCCTAAAATGGACAATTATACCCTTCATCTCTGCTGCGTATTTGAAGAGAAATTACCCCCAAATTGCAAGCCCTAAGGGTTGGAATTCAAATTGCAGTAATTGATTCAATCCCCGTTTGATTTCAAGGAATGCCATGAGTATTTTCTTGGACACCAGACCCATCAACACCCGTAATAGTATGTGAAGACTCAACCCAAGGATTCTGATTCTCTGACCCAACCCAAAACCTGGGACTACTACTCTCTATCGTTCCCCTAATGAATACTGGCTGCACATACCATTTTCTTGCTGAGGTATACTAGATGCTTCATATGAGGGACCCCCATGCACCGGAGTGTGAACATTTCTCCATAAAGCTTGAGGAGGTAGATGTGCATATGGTGCCTAGTAAAGATTCTCTGCCCCATAACCATATGGCAAATCCCCCCCCTAAAACGCCGGCAGGAACAGAACCTGAGGTCACCCTCCACTTTGGCCCCGACTTCCACCTCAGACAGAGACGCAAGACGCAAATCGCCGGCACTGTTGCTGTTGTCGTTGTTCGTTGCGGAGAGAGAGAGAGCGTGAGGGGGAGTGCCATGGCTCCTCGGTGGAAGAAGGGGCCTTTTTAAAAATAGATAGCATTTTTTTTAGGGTTTCAACTTTTCATGTTGGACAGAAGACATAAGACAAAGAATTTGGGTTGATGAATTTCTTGATTAGAGATTCAATTTTGTTTGAGCTGATTTAGAGAATTTGGGTTGATGAAAATGAAAGGGGTTAGGGTTAGGGTTAGGGTTGGGGTTTGTTTTTTCTGGATTAAAGAAGATGAAGAAGAAGGCAGGGGTAAAATGGGTATTTCATGTAAATTTAACGGCTGAACTAACGTTCCGTCAAAAAATGACCTCGATTGCAAGAAAATGATAGTACAGCGGCAAGAATAACATTTTTGAAGTTGTGGTGGCCGGATTGCAACTTTGTGGATAGTTGGGTGACCCAAATATGGCTTTTGCCTTACTCAGTTATGAAAGTTTTGATCATTTCAGTTTTTCATTTTTCTTCAGAACTGGGGTTAAACAAAGGACTTAAGAAAATTCATGAAACTAAATGGGAAAACAAAATCACCATGGTCATCAGAAGAAGTCTGTCACAAATGTAATCTGAACCAGCAATGCTGTTGCAACATATTGTCTGAGTGTTAATGCCTATAAGAACTAGCTATTCGATCTCTATTTTTCTAGTGCGGTGAGGCGATCGAGTTGGGTGCGAATCCTGTTGTTGATTTTGAGGATAGATTTTCTATTTGGTAGTAGGTTGACCTTTTTGGTGTACTCCCTGTGTACATAGGACGCGTCACCTGATTTGACACTTATTTATTCATACATATTACTTATCAATATATATATATATATATATTGTCGGAAGCTAACTACCTCGGGAAAGTTTGTGCAGGCAGAACTGCTAAAAACTGATGCGGCAGAATTTGAAGTCATCAGAAAAGAAGCAAAAAATGCATTACTGGAACTTGCTAAAGATAAATACTACAAAATTCTTGTCATGGAAGAAGGTTTTGTTTTTGTGCCTTTGATCGGTACAGATGCCTACAAATCCTTCAGACCAGCCAATTCATTGCCTTCTTTGCCAGATGGTACCGAAATAAAACGAACTTCAAAAGCTCATTCTAAGTTTGGGGCCTCTGAAGTACTTCTTGGACTACATGTTCAGGATAAGAATATTAACCTGGAGGAGGCCCAGATAAATGCAATGATGCATCGGACAAACCAACAATATCTTGCACGTATGGGGAGGATCGAAGTGGAATATCAGAGCACATCTCAAAGTGAATTATCCTCTTGGAGTCATCGGTTTACCATTTTGCCATCTATGGATGGTGTTGCTCGACTTGTTTTGATTCTTGAACTAGAGGACGAGTCAGCTCTTGCCAGAGCTGCTGATGCTATTGCTGATGCATCTATCAGCAAGCACATGCGGGTGTTGTTTAAGGATGCTGGAGCTGTAAAGAATCTAGTTCAGCTAATGGACCATCATAGTGACTCTGTCAAATTGGCTGTCATTCGTGCTTTGGAGAGGTTGTCGGTCAGGTTGATTGCCTTTCACTTACTTCAAGTTTTTGTTTATTTGGATAAGATTGTTATAAAGTACTTTCTCTGTCCCTTTTAAAAAAAAATTGTCCCAAAATAAGTGCCTTTTTTTCTGTGAAATTCACCTATGCCTATTATCATATCCTAGGGTGAACTTGCAATGCTATTATGTGGACACTAAGGACATTTACGTATATGTGCTAGGAAAATTGTTTAAAAGTCAACTTCCTTGATTTCCATGAAAAATAAAATATGGACACTCATTTTGAGATGGAGGGAGTAACACTCTTATGAAACAGTCATTGTGTTCCTACTTGGTCATATTACCTGTTGATTATTGATATATCAATAAGTAAGGCTGCATTGTTTGCTTCCGGGAAGATTAATTTCAACCCTAACAAGTTTCCCCAATTGCTAAGAGGCCTTAAATCTTTCAAAATTTTCGAATGGACCATAGTATCTTTCTTTCTGTTTTTAAGGGGCCCTTCCGTCCGATAGACTAACGATTTCCGTCCAAAACACATGACAGAAATTGGATGGAAAAAGTAACGTGAATAGATGGAAGGCCCATTAAAATTAAAAAGAAAGTTATTAGGGCTGGGTTGAGATTTTAGGTAGATTTAGGAGCTTTTGGAGATTTGAGGATACCTATTAGGGTCAAAATGTATCTGCCCCATTTGCCTCGTGCACTAACATTTGCAGTTTTAATATTCCTTTCACGTCATTTATCAAAAAAAAAAAGTTGATTATAGAAATAGACTTTTCATTTGGTAGTTATAATTATTATAAAGCATTAAAAATACAAAATGTATTGATGATTATTCTTATTTGGATTAATATATAATTTGGTCCCTGAAGTTTCCCAATTCTCCTTATTAGTCCCTCGTGCCGTTAAGTTAAACGGAATCGTTAAACAAAACTTGGAAAGATGAAATTGCCCTTATTTTAGGCTGAGTGGGATGCCTAGGTGGACTACATATTCTGGCGGGAATGGAGAAGACTTTTCCCTCTATTTTATTCTCTCTTACCTTTTGCATTCTTCATTCTCTCAGTTACCCTCAATTAAATTTTTTTTCCTGTCTTGTCTCTCTCTCTCTCTCACACACACACACATATACACACAGAGTGATAATTAAACTCAAGTAAGTTTCCTGCCCCTTCCCTCTCCCACCAGTTTTATCAAACTTCGAGACCAACAAATCCAAAACCATCGGTGACACAGAGAACCCAAGGCTCGAGTGCATCTCTTAGTTCTGTGGGATCGATTCTGCCTCTGCGATCTCAAACCAAATGCATCAGCAACATTCAATAAAATCACAAACCAAATTAAAAAAGAAAAGGTCAAAGATTTCTCCTCAAATAAACTCACCCTCCACTTCTGAAGACCGTAGAACACTAGAGTGAAACTGCCTCCGTAAACCGAGGAGCCAAACCCAGGAGCTGACTCTTTCTCTACACAAAACAGAGGCTTCTTGAATGTCTGTGTGTGTGTGTGTGTAAATGTGATGCAAAAATCATGCAAATTTAATCGATACTAAGATGAGATGCCCATCACTTCTCTAAGTAAAATTAATGATAGATTCAAATCCCCAATCCTTTCATAAACCCCAATCCTTTGATAAACCCTAAAACTCTCTAACCAAATCACACCCCTCCAATGGCATCTCAAGAGCCGTCACAGCAAGAAGAACAGAGCAAAAAAGCTTCGAAGAAAGAAGACGCTAAGGCCGAGAAGCTCTGTCGCCGTCAAGAGGCCGCCGCCGCTGCAGCCGCTACGTCCAGAGTCGCCGGAGTTTCAATCGACGCACCCGACCCCCTCGCGGCCAATTACGGCAACATACTTCTCGAGGACCTCCAATCAAAGGTCGTATCTGGCCGAACATGGACCAAGATCATGTTGTTCACCAAGGAATTGAAGGACCAGACTGTGTTAATATGGGGGAGAGTGCAGGCGATCCGTGCCGTCGAGAAGATTTGGGGAAAAAAGAGCTCTGTTTCAAGAACTTAAATTTGGGGAAGATTTTGACTTTTAATTTCTTTCTCCCATTTTATATTAACTCTATAAACCTAGTTTTTCCATCTTAGCAACATACCAGCCACGCGGATCTTCATCTGACTAAGTGGAGGGCAATTTCGTCTGTTCAAGTTTTATTTAATGATTTCATTTGACTTAACGGCACGAGGGACTAATAAAGCAGCAAAAAGTGAGTTTAAGTACCAAGGTAGGAAAGCTGAAACATCTTATTTTGATTGTGTTTCTAACTTATGAGATCTCTCTCTCTCTCTCTCTCTCTCTCAATGCAGCAATGACATTTGTGAGAGAATTGAAGCAGAAGGTGTTTTGTATCCTTTGATTAAATCACTCGAGAAGTCAGACATCTCTGAAAGTTCAACCAATATGGTATAACAGTTATTTAGGCCAAATTGCATATTGATGCCCTCAAATATATACTCAATCCCGCTTAAGGTATTGAGTTTCAGTTAGTCCCAGTGTAAGTCTCAAGGTTTATGTTTCGGTTCTCGAAGTACCTTTGACAAATGCTGTTAGAAACGTTAACAGAAAATCTCATGTGCTCTGCTCATGAGCCAAAGAGAGGGCAGCAGAGTAACTTGGCAATTATATGCCATATTATCTATACTATTATAATGGGGGAATGCTCAAAATGAATAGTCACATTAAAGCCCTGTCACGGCAGTCACGCGTCTTTGTATTTCCTAATTTACCCCTAACTTGATTATCAATTGCCACCACCAAAATACCCAAAACATCCTTTTTTAAAAAGCATCCACCCAAATAATAACTACCCACAGTCTAAAAAATAACCATCCTAGATTCATTACTCTAATATTAACTATGAATCAATAGTTATAAAACTAAAATATATCAAAATAATATAAACAAATATATGTTCATGTATGTGCGTGTGCCACGTTACTAGTCAAAAAGAAAAAGATATGTATAAGTTATGCCTTTTCTTTTCCCTGTCTCTGCCAGCAAGTTGCCGGAGATTGTACTGGCATAATACAACATGAAAAAGAGATCAGGCAACGAGTAAAAGTGAACAAGAAATAGAAAGAGAGAGATGCATGTCAGTAGCGCTATCGGATCAGAAATCCAACTAGTTCTTACGCCAACTCTGTGGCATCCAAGGAGCAACTTGATAAACCCAAACTATGAGGTTTGGATTTGGGTATGTATCTGCTGTTTGAATATCCGATTAGCAAACCCTAATTTGATTTTAGGGTTGTTTGCTAGTTCATGTTTAGTGTTGGTAAGTTTATGATTTGGGTGTTTGGGTTACAAATAAGCTTGGTAGAAGAGGAATTGAATGCTTATCCTCATCAATTACAATTCTTCAAATTTTGGAAGTGCAAAGAATGTCAAAATCAGTCAAAAAAATAGTCGTTTGTCACAAACACTTAGCTAGTTCAAATTGTAATCTTGAGCTTTATATGGGACATATTGAAACTCAAGACCATAAGTGGGATTGGGTATATACTTGAGGGTACCAATTTCATTTTGGCCAGTTATTTATAAGTCACATATTTTCTCCGCCTTACGCTCTTTGTTTGCTACTGATGGATTATAATCAATATCATGGTTTGTCACAATGCAGATTTTAGATATTCTTGCTCGAATTTTAGATCCTACCAAAGAACTAAAATCAAGGGTCAGTCAGTTGTTGCTCAAAAATATAACTCTTTAGCTCACTTCTTTATTTAATAAACCTGGTTAATTGGTTCTCATTTATGTTATTCATTTTATTTTCTTTGTTCAGTTGCATAATGGACCAGATAAGACAAGAAATGCAGTATCAGTTGGAGGCGAGAACGAGGCACCTGTATCAAAGAATTCCAGGTTTTATTGTTTGTTTCTATGATGATTGTTGTTGTTAATATTATACTTTAGGAATTATGCTTTCCTAGAGTCTCGGGAATAACCTAAGGCAATATTTGACAGTAGCTAAAAACTTGTAGAAAATTTCCATGCTTGGCAATGTCTATAAATTTCATTCTCGACCATAATATTGGTATTATAGTTGCAGTAAAACAAGTCAAAGTTCTCATGTTTAACGTATTTACTGTATCCAGTCGAATGTCTCCATTATAGATCTTCATATTAAACGTTGTATTGACCTCCTCTCACAGCTTGAAAACTGTTCACGAGGGAGACCTTTTGGATTCTTCTTTCCTTCCTTGCCTTGTTGAGATCTTAAAGACGTCTTCCCCAATTTCGCAACAAAAGGCAGCATCCATCCTTGAGTTTATGACAGTTAATGAGTCTTGCTTGGAGAAAATTATCTCAGCGGACATTGAATCTGGCCTAGATGCTGTTTTCCGACAAGCAGTCCTGAATGGTATGGTTCACAGTTTCTGATATCTTCTTTAGACTTAGACGTGTCCTAAAAATGCTGCTTCTTGCTTAAATTCTCCTACTGTCCTGGCTCTGCCACTTAGTACGTCTGTAAATAAAGTTCATAGAAGCTCAATTCAACTCGATCTCATGAATTGATTAGCCGAGGTAGCAGACAATTTTCAGCTTGATGGAATAAAGGATGTAACTTGGCACGGCTTGAATAAACTCAATTAGTGCAGAATATGAAAAAATTATGTATTTTGTCTTGGGTAATGCTATTTTCTCACATGGGTCACCAGTGGCTTGAGCTCCCTTGAGTTTAGCACTACTTCTGATGTAAACGAGTTGGCTTTAGCATAGGTTTCTCAGCTTGACGTTAGTTTGAGCTCGGTTCAAGCTTCTTCAAAATTTTAGTGAGCGACCTTGAAATCTTAGAGCTTTTCTCTTTTACACCCTGTTGCCTTTGTCCATTAAAACTCTGTTATGTTTTAGATAGATTGGGTTGTATAGTTGGAGCTCGTTGTTGTGGTTAAGACCTGAAAACGTGCTCAAGTCCACTAGCTGCAGTTTGATTGTTTAGGGTTTGGCTTCAGTTGATTTGGCAAGTCGATCAGCTGAGTTCGTACATGTTTCCTTTTTTTGGTTATGGAACTGAGTTTGAATAAGGGTGAGTTCGACTCGGATTGTTAATGCGTAAATTAAGAACATATGATTTTTATCAACTATACGCCTTTCCCATCTTACCTTTTGAAGCTTAAGGTCCAAATTTTTTTATCTTTACTTTTGAAAAGGAAGAATAAACTATTCGGAAAAAAGTTACAAAAGATGGATGATAAATTATACTAAGAAAACAAAAATACAAAGAAAGAGCGAAGAAAAAATTAAATTAGTCTAGACGCCAAGGAACTCCATTCCCGCTGCATAATAGAAATCGGCACCCCTTTAAAAGCATCATTAGCTGCCCGGAGTTACGCCGTAAAAAAACAGTCCCAGTGAAAGAGACTATGAGGCCATCTGTTTTTAAAATTATTGAGTTCGTCTCTTTCCAAATGCACCTCAAAATAGCAAACACAACCACAATGCTACAACAGGCTAGCTTCCCTGCCCCTACCACACCGCGTGACTTGCATCTGAAGAAAAAAGATGAAACAGATATATTGACTTTAAGGTCAGTAAATAAATTTTCCATGGGCCAGCCTTGGCACAGTGGTAAGGCTGCTCCATTGTGACTGGAGGACATGGGGTCAAACAACGAAAAGAGTCTCCCATACGGGTAAGACGGCCTATATTAGACCGACCCAGAATGTGCATTGGATTGTTGTTGACTATTTTGTATATTACCATTTTTTATTTTATATTCACAAAATCTTTCAACATTTAATTCTATATACGCATGCTCATGCTAGACGTGTCTGAGTTTCGTCTGCTATGTGAAAATCTGTGCTAGAGCATTAAATGGACTCAATTGTTAAACTTGTCGAGCCAAAAGACGGTAGAGTTCGATTTGCTTACTTCCCTAATTAATATTTATGATTGGAGGTGTTTACGTAGTATATTTTTTATTGTTGATAAGGTATGGACTATTTAAGTATAAAGGAATAGTGATTAGTTTCCTGTGCTGATGACTCATTCAAAAAGCTGCATTCTGAACGTATATGAAAATTTCGAACAATGCCTTGCCTTTCATGGTTGAAGTATTAACTTATTTTCTTTTTTCTTGTGGAAACTAGAATGACTCCTTAACTTAAGAGGGGTGCTTATCGACCAATTCTTATGAGGGATCGCTATGTTTTGTTTTCTAGCTTATTTTTTAATGATGGATATTTTCCTGAAATTCTTGTATGTTGAGTTGAGATGAATGTGTATTGACTCATATGATTGCTTGCACTCCTGTTCCTATTCCACTAAATTGGAGTCTGTTTCCAGGCAATTTGGAGATGGAATCAGAAACAGAATTTCGGCAGCCAGAACTACATGCCCTACAAGTTGGAGAAGCTGGCCTAGCAATATCTGCTGCTTCACGTTTACTTACAAGACTGCTAGACTCCGAGCAGTTACGCCGCACAATAGACTTGTCTCATTTCACCAAATTGCTCCGCAATATCCTCATCTCCAGTATCCCTCTTCACTACAAAGACTGGGTCGCTGCTTGCCTGGTCAAACTTAGCTCCCTCTCTGCCCCTAACAACCTAGGCAGCGACAATCCAATCATCATGGAAGTAACTCTTTACGAGACAATTCCTAGGTTAATCGAGCAGATAAACAACTCTCTCTCCCCGCAAGTCCAGGAAGCTGCTGTTGTAGAACTTAACCGGATAATCTCCGAGGGCATGGTCGATTCCACCAGAGCTGTAGCTGCCGAGGGAGGGATATTTCCGCTGGTGAAGCTGATTCAAGAAGGGAGCGAGAGGGCTGTTGAAGCCAGTTTAGCTATTTTGTATAATTTGAGCATGGACAGTGAAAACCATCCGGCGATTATAGCTGCTGGGGCGTTGCCGGTGTTGAGGAGAATCGTGCTTTCAGAAAGACCAAAGCAGTGGGTTCGAGCTCTTCGTTTGCTGAGGACATTACCCACATGAAAGAATGAGTGCAATATACTTTCATGGTAGCTGAAGTACTTACTAAGAAACAAATTTCAATAATTTTTGACGATAGATAAGAAGTCTTTTCAGCAAAGCAGAATACATATGTAGTTTAGAGAAGATTGGGTATAGAAATGGCAAAATATCTGAACCTGAGGCCGATCCAAAATCTGCAATGATCTGCTGTCAAATGAGCGGGTTTGATAAGCAATTTTGGAAATTTGTTTGGGTTAGAAGCGGGTAAAGGTTTACCCTCGAGGCCTCGACCCGCTCTCTGGCCCGCCCCGTCACGTGTATATATAATTACTATATTACATTTATTTGTTATATTATTTACAATTATCTTTCGTATTTTTGTTTTCCTTTTTTGTTTAGAAAACAAAGATGTGAATTGAATGATAATAATTTTAATTTATTTAGGTAAAATACACAATCGGGTCACTGTATTTTGGGGAAGGTTACAATTTGACCACTGATTGTTTGAAAATGTTATTTGGGCTATTATAGTTTAGTTATTTTGCAATTGATCCTATTTTTTGGATGGACGTTAATTCAGTAGTTAACTATACGTAAAATGTCTATTTTATCCATGTATTCTTCTTCATCTTCTCTGATCACCGTACTAAACATAGTTACATTGATTCTAAAACTTCACGAGCACTTAAAAAATTAAATAAAAAAGAACATACACCATAAAAAAAGTACCAGTTATTTGAATGTTTCCGCAATTTATTTTCTGTCACGATTTTCATGATTCACTTACTTTCACGAGCACTTTCTCGACGATTACAGTTAGAGCAAATGGTTCGAGCCTTAACAGAGTGGTTTATTGCGAATCAAGTCAAGGGCTTTGACAACTCATTTAGTCTTGTACCCATAACAGCCAGTAGATTTTCGCCTTAGAAGAAAAAGATCTCCGATTAACCGACAAAAAGACGAAAGAAGGAAGGAAGAATTTTGATTCTTAATCAAGGATGATCAAAAAAGAAATATCAGATGAAGAGTCGGAGGGAAGCTGATTCTCGTCTTGAAAATATGGAGTTACTGCCACGCCATCAACAGGCATGCAACAATTTGGGAACTCCCTTCAACAAAAACCCTAGATTTTACAAATCTTTTCCATACCCAAACCCTAAATCTACAACCCCGATTCCAAAAACAAGAACGACGGAGGGAGGAGAGGTAGTGGTAGTCGATGGCAGCTGCGTCGGCGTGAAATTTACTGAGTTTGTACCTCATTTTGAGGGAGCTCTTTCCCGGCAATCATCCCGAGTTGGTTGATCATGGCAGGGGGAGAAATCCTTCTTCAACTGGTGTGAAATCGACTTTTTACAGGGGGCAAAATCCTTCTTCAACGGTGGCTGTGGCAGGTGCGAATGGATTTGTTGGTAGAGGTAACAACCAGGGTGGTTGCGGCGGCGACATTCTTGATCGGAGACTTCTCACGATGGCGGCGCCGTTTATTATTGCAGATCGAAGGGGTTCTTCATCTACATTTTGACACCATTTTTTCTCTCTCTCTTTTTATTCTTCTTTTTTAGAGAGAGAAAAAGATGGAGTAATTTTAAAGTGAGCTAGGAAATAATTTTCAGAGAAGATGAAGAAGAATACATGGGTAAAGTAGGCATTTTACATATAATTAACGACTGAATTAACGTCCGTCCAAAAAATAGGGTCAATTGCAAGATAACTGAAGTACAGCGGCCCAAATAACATTTTCAAACAATCAGTGGTCGATTTGCAATCTTTTCCAAAATACAATAATGACCCGATTGTGTGTTTTGCCATTTATTTAGTTTCAATTTAGTTAGAAAGTATTTAGGGTGAATTAAGGGTCGATCCCTTTTTAAACGTTTGTAATCGCTCCAGTCCGGTCATCTTTTTTTAAAATCGAAAAAATGCATTTTTGGGGCGAAAAGACGATTATGCCATTAATGAAAGAAAAATACGCGCAAATCAGTAACTCGATGCATCGCGATGTCCCAAAAAAATCATCGCGATGTCCATCATCATCGATCATCGCGATGACCCAATTGCACTAAACTACGAGCATCGCGATGCCACAGTAACACTCAACATATAGCATCGCGATGACCCAATATTGAACTAAACTACTAGAATCGCGATGTCACCGTTGAACTCAACATCGAGCATCGCGATGCCCATTGTGCATCGCGATGCCTTTTAATGAAATAATTTTTCCAATCATCAGACTTACGTTTTAATTTCTTAATACAAATAAAAAAACTAAATATTTCAGTAAATGAAATGATTTTTCCAACTCAAAACTCCCGATGCCTTTTTACTGCATCGCGATACCCAATTTAAGGAATCGCGATGCATAAACTTTGGCATCGCGTTCAATCTTATGGGCATCGCTAGCATCACGTTTCAATCATCAGACTTGCGTTTCAATTCCTTGGAAAATCTAATGGGCATCGCGATGCCCATGTAAAGTTTATCTTTTTGTCAAAAATATGAATATGTCCTTAATACAAACAAAAAAACTAATATTTTAGTAAATTGAAATGATTTTTCCAACTCAAAAGTCCCGATGCCTTTTTAATGCATCGCGATGCCCAATTTAATCAATCGCTATGCATAAATGTTGGCATCACGTTCAATCTAATGGGCATCGCGATGCCCATGTAAAGTAATCGGGCATCGCGATGAGCCATATCTGCATCGCGATGAGGAATCCCTAAATCACGATGCCCGCTGAAGGAAACAGAATCACCAACTAACCTAACTCTATTCAATCCGTAGCTTAAAGCATTTTGATTTTCAAAAACGTCTACTGATATAATGCTAACTGATAAATTTTTGGCCAACAATACCATGTTTACGCAATCATCATCATTCGACAAAAAAACAATTCATATGAGATCCCAAGGAATATTTCAAAGATAAATTTTGAGCTTCAACATTGGAATACTTACCTGTTATTAATCGAATCAAATCAGCTATTCCAAAATTTTCAGAAACTTTATGAACGATAGTACCACTTCTGAATTTCACCATTAACATGATCGCATTTTCCATAATAGAAAAAAAATAGGGTTTTCACTCGAGTTTACAAAATCAATAGACGAAGTGTTTTAGGAAGAAATAATAGAGAGCTTTTGGCAAGGCCTAATATGTGTTTACAATCGAGTTTCACGTTGCATTAGAGACATTTTAGGAACAATATTTTGAAACTGTCTTTTAGCGGCTTAAAAAAAAAGGTGGACTGGAGAGAAAAAAAGTTTGGAAAAATGGACCGGCCAGCAATTTCTCATCGCGATGCAGATATGGCTTATCGCGATTCAGATATGGCCCATCGCGATGCAGATATGGCTCATCGCGATGCATATATGGCTCATCGAGATGCAGGAGTTCTTTATCAGACTTATTAATACGAATGATCCATATATAGCTCATCGCGATGCATATATGGCTCATCGCGATGCAGATATGGCTCATCGCGATACATATATAGCTCATCGCGATGCAGGAGTTCTTTATCAGACTTATTAATACGAATGATCCATATATGGCTTATCGCGATGCATATATGGCTCATCGCGATGCATATATGGTTCATCGCGATGCAGGAATTCTTTATCGCGATGCTGTATGTTGAGTGTTACTGTGGCATCGCGATTCCAAAAGTGGTGCATCGCGATTGCAAAAGTGGTGCATCGCGATTTGTAAAAGTGGTGAATCGCGATGCAACAATTGTTGCATCGCGATTGCAAAAGTGGTGCATCGCGATGCCAAAGTGGTGCATCGCGATGCTTTGGTTCCCTAAAGCGCGCTGCGATGATCGCGATGCACCAATTGTTGCATCGCGATGGCCCAATTTGTTGCATCACGATGCAAAAAGTGGTGCATCGCGATGCCAAAGTGGTTCATCGCGATGCAAAAGTAGTGCATCGCGATGCCTTGGGTTACTGAAGCGCGCGTGTTGTTCTTTCATTAATGGCATAATCGTCTTTTCGCCCCAAAAATGCCTTTTTTCGGTTTTTAAAAAAGATGAGTGGACTGGAGCGATTACAAATGTTTGAAAAGGGACCGGCCTGTAATTCACCCTTTAAGTTGTTTAGGGTTGGGCCGCAAGATCAATAAATTGGGCTTGGGCTTATGGTATTTTATGTATAGAAGACGGTAGGAATAAGAATTTCAATCTAGCGGATATAACTTAAGAGGGTTAGGAGTTAATGAGTTATGACTAGAAGCTGGTTAGGAGAATGACAAATTTGACTCAAACCCAACCTATGGAGTATTGCCATCCCTAATTATGCATTAACGAATTTTATTTTAAAATAAGTTCTCTATAATTATACATTAACAAATTTTAATGCTATCAAACTACCCCTCCATTTTACTCAAAAAAATCTACAATTGAAATTTCTTATTATTAAAGAATATATAAATATAAAATATTCTAAAATAAAAGTAGTACTGTAGATTTTTTGCTTGAGACGATGAAACAAATTTTCAAGAGAAAACATGCTATAAATAATTTGCTTAAAGATCAACAGTTGGCCTAGTGGATAAGACATCATAATTAATAAACAAACACTTAGAGAAAAAATTATCAAAATGACCAACATACTATCATTTAGTAACCGATCTTACCTCGAACTTTCAATATCCTAAAATTGACCAGTGTACTCACTAATTGAGTCCAATGTGGTTCCTCTCGTTAACTTTCCATCCAATTTTCTAACGGGACTGCTAACGTAGTCAACGGAACTAATTTATGAGGGGTATTTTTATCCTATCCTTCCAAATCTCACCACTCCACCCACACCCACATACACTGGGGCGGTGGTTGTTCTGGGGGGAATGATACCAGTTGGTACTGGATTCAAAGTCAAAGGATTTGTGCACCCTTCAAGGCAACAGAAAAAGATTCCCTTGGAAATAAACAAGAAGAGTCTCTTCGAGGGGGAAATGAGAGATATTTTGTTTCACCACAAAAAATTATTTGATTCTTTCCTTTCACAGAATTTCCATGATACACCAGAATAATCATTTATAGTATTTAATGATTCCTAAGAGCAGATTTGCCCTTTTCTTTTAAGGAATGGACAATAATAACCCTAATAAATTAGCTCCGTTAACGTAATAAATTAGCTCCGTTGTTGTTCAAGCCTCACCAAAAGGCTCATTTACTATTGCTCACTTCTCTTAAGAAAGAGATTGAGTGTTCAAGCCCTATACCATAGCCACCCTGGTACTTCACTACTCTCAGCGAAGAGGTCGTGTGTTCAAACAATTTGTTCTAGCCACACGAAAGACATCATATAGTCTTAATTGTAGCCTTTCAAGGCATTAAATAATAATAATAAGGGTTGAGGTAAGGTCTATGTTCCTTCCAACCTTTTAAAAAAAAAATAGCTTCGTTAATCACGGTAGCAGCTCCGTTAGAAAATTAGATGGAAAGTTAACGGGAGGGACCAAATTGGACTCAATTAGTGAGTACACTGGTCAATTTTAGGATATTGGGAGTACGGGGTGAAATCGGTTACTAAATGATAGTACGTTGGTCATTTTGATAATTTTCCCTAAATATTGTATAATATGTACTTTTCATTAAAGCCTTTGTGCAAGTGGTCATAATTAAAGCATGAAGAAAAAGTAAGGGTAAAGTAATAAAAATGTTTTCCTAAAAGGACAGTTTAGAAACAAGACAATTTTTTTGGAACGGACAGAAAATGAAAGGAGGACAATTATTTTAGGAACGAAGGGAGTATATGTTTCATAGCTTATATGTTTAACTTGTTTTCGTTTAGATCTAAAATTTATTTCTTGTTTTCGTTTAGATCTAAAATTTATTTGTATTCATTTGTGATTCTTCTAAGGTCATGTTTGTCCGTTTAATTTCTAATTTAAAAATTAAAATTGGAAGAACAATTTAAACTTTACAGAATTCAAATTATACTCTACTTCTAATCTCAAATTTAAACTTTGCAATTGAATTTGAGTTATATGTGACCTAGGTTTCATACTTCTATTACCCATTTAGGCCCTTCCCTTATGTATCTCAAGCCTGCAATCCCGGGCTAAGTGTTTGTTTAATAATTATGATGTCTTATCCACTAGGCCAACTATTAATCGTTAAGCAAATTATTTATAGCATGTTTTCTCTTGAAAATTTGTGAACGACCTTAGCCCTCAGTTGGACACGTGGCAGACACCGCGGCATCAGAGGCGCCAGTTGGACTAAACGCCGAGGTGGCATACGCCCATATCGGTGTGGCGACCTGGTAAAAGTATTATGTCAGGTCGCCAACATCACCAGACACTCTACCGGCATGCTGACCACAGAGACCCACAGTGCAACCTGGAGACATACCAGGTCGACCACATCAGCATCGAGCGACCTGGACGCACACCAGGCCGACTAGACGTGATCCCTCTCAGCTCGGCAGAACAGAGTCCTGTACAGAAACATCTCTCATTCTGGGAAGAGTCCTGTTACAACTCTATATACATCAGTCCTAAGCAGACAATGTAACGTAATCCGAAAGACATGGGAATTGATCACCTCTCCAATTCCGAAACCAACAAGGATTATGAATTATCTTCTTATAAATAAGCACCCTCACAGGCATCATACGGTACGTGCAAATTACTTGCTAACATTATACTCTCTTAGCTTTACATCTCCTCCGAAGCATACTTCTCATGCCTGAGGGTTATCGCTACCCAGCGCCTCTTACGGTGTTTTCCGTTGATCACAGGTTTCAAGCAGTTCATGCTTCAAGGGCAATCCCTGCAACGCAAGCCGGAATCCTACTAGACTACAAGTGGATCAGACGTGGTCACCTACACCCCTTTTTTTTGCGTGATCAGTTTGGTTCCGTTGTCGGGACCTAAGAAATTTTCTGTGATCAAAACATGACAACCTCCAAGCAAGTTTCCAAGCAGGCACCTCCAGCGACGAACTCGGCCATGCTAGCAGTCACTCCACCTACTGCCCATCCTCCTGAGCAACCTGAGAAGGAGTCACCTGCAGTACCCTCATCAGGCCTTCCTCTTCATCAAAACACCCGAGCTCAGAAACTGGCTAGGGCGATGAGGAAAAAGGCTATGGGAAAACGGGTGACCCAGTCTGCTAAGGGACTAGCCAGGTCGAACCAGGATGGTCAAACAACAACTCCCACCTCATCAGACAACGGGGACTCTGGCAGCAGGGACGACCTCGTCATGCTAGGAGACAGGCAGCCTCCTACACAACAAGAGATCGACCTTGCTGAGCTGGAGCACATAAGGAAGGAGAAGGCTTTCTTAGAGAAACAGAGAGAGCTGGAGGTACGCGAATACAAATTGTCCCGAAAGTTAGTTTCCCAAGCACCTCAGCTACCAACCCCGAGCTCTAATCCTCACCGAGTCGACCACCACGATAGTCGACCTGGCAAGAGAGAGGTCAGGGGACTGCGGGCTAACAGTCACCTCGGGGGGTCTAGAGCTGACGCTCCTAGGGTGAATGCTAAAAACCGGCTTGGGCGAAGAGTGGAAGAAAACCAAAGGCCGAGCGTCAAGGATCGCCTGGGAACCCTAGACAGAAAACGACCTAGGGGCAGCGTGCACTCCAAGATGGGAACCAGAGCTCGAGATCCCAGTTCAGTCAAATCTTATAGATCCTCCCGAATCGATCGCGACGAGGAGCGACCTCGGAGGACCGAAGAAGCCCGCAGCCACAGGTCGAAACACAAGTCGATCAAGCGCAGTACCTCCAGCAGTGATGCATCATCACACAAATACTCCAAGATCGATGGCCACGACCACTGATCTAAGAGGAGGAACAGGAGTGAAGACCCGGAAGGTGAGGTACTACACAGAATGAAAGAAAGACTGAAAGCCCTCGAAAGAGGAAAAGAAAGCAAGCTGCCAAGGAATGTGACGACATCCTTTTGTAGAAGGATCACGGATACCCCTCTAAATCATCGCCTGAAGTTGCTATCCTTGAAGAGCTACGCGGGAAACACGAATGCCCGTAGCCATGTGTCGAGCTTCGAGGCAAAGATGGGAGTGTGCACCTGAGATCTGGACCTATAGTGTGTTGTGTTTGTCAGCACGTTCGAAGAGGTCGTCCTTAATTGGTTCGAGGAGCTAGAAGAAGGGTCCATCAGAGGTATGACTTGAAAAAAGCTTTTCTAAGGAAGTACTCATCCGCTGGCGACCTTCCTAAGAAAGAATCTGATCTTTGTGGAATCAAACAGCGACCTGGAGAGTCCCTGGAAAGCTACTTGGACAGATTCAAGCATATTGCGGAGAAGTTGCTGAATGTCCCCGACAAAACCATAATGGCCTTCTTCCAAGCCGGGTGCCGATATGCCAAGCTACTATCTGAAATCGGCATGCGACCACCCACTACTAGTGCGGAGATGTATACTGCTGCACAAAATATTGGGAACGTCGAGAAAACCTTGGCAGAATAAGCAAAGGAGGACCAAAAACCCTCAGGGACCCAAAAACAGAAAAATGAAGACAAATCTGGGGACCATAAGAAGGAGAGAAGTAGCAATAGAAACAGCAAAGGAAGGGGGAAGAACAAATGGGCTAAGAAAGATGAATTCTATACCCCCTTGAATACAACCAGGGAGCAAATCATGAACGTCCTCTTCCAAGAGAATAGGATCGGATAACCTCCACCTCAGAGAGAGACCCCCTATCCGCACAACCCAAACAAGAGGTGTGCTTACCACAATGGCATCGGGCACACCACCAAGGATTGCATACAGCTAAAAAGAGAAATCCAGAAGCTGATTGACAGGGGGGAGGTCAGAATGTATGAACAGAGAGGTGGAGATAACAACAGAGAAAGGCCAAGAGAGGTCCCAAGGACCGATGAGGACGAGGTCCTAGTCAACACTATCATGGAAGAAAGGTCGAGCATCACGAAGCTGAAGACAGCAATCAACAGTCTCAACCGTACTGTCAGCCCACCTCAAGTCTGGGGAGAAAAAAGGGATCACATTCCTATCCAGCGAGCTGGCTTCCAACCCTGCTGCCAAGAGGCATGCTCTGACCATCGAGACAAAAATTGGCAAATGATGGATGAAAATAGTGCTGATCGACACGGGAGCAGGGAAGGATATTTTATTCTGCAAATGCTTCCAAGCAATAGGATTGGGGAGCTCGCATCTAACCCCGAGTGGAATCAAGATGGAAGGCTTCACCAAAGTCGCTGTCAAAGGAACAGTCGATCTGAAAGTGGTCCTCGGTGCCAAAGACAACTCCCGCACCGAGCTCATAACTTTTCTAGTCCTCAATATCCCTTCCCCATGCAACGCTATTTTGGGCCTGCCAACCCAAACAAAGTTTGAAATGGTGATCTCCCCGGTTCACAAGAGGATCAAATTCCTCACAGACAATGGGGTCGGAGAGGTAAAGAATGATCCGAGAAGCACCCTGAATCACATCCTCGAAGAAAAAAAAAAGCCGAGGAAGCTCGGTTCAAGGGGAAAAGAAAAGTAACTTCGGCCCACGAAGAGGTCCACAAGTAGACCACTATGACAAGAGGACAAAGTCGATAATAGTCAGGGAAAACTCAGAGAAAAGCCCCTTCGATGACCGAGCATAGCAATCAGCGCGGGTTGGCCTCTTCAGCCCGCAGTCAGAAGCTGACGGAGACAACGATGTGCCCGACGTGTCCGGAACCGACGCTGAGCACACCGACTCGCCCCCGAACACCCAAACGCTCAGACAAAAAGGCCTCTCTACCCCACACCTCGATAAACGCCCGGAAGATGACTTGCCCGACATGCCTACCTCAGGCACCGAGCAGACCAAATCACACCGGGTCGCCAACGAGGACAAAGCGAGGAAGCCTAGCAAAGTCATCACGATAGAGAGCATGGACCCGAGGGATCAGCCAGAGATCCAGCCCCACGAAGACCTTGACGAGGTGGTCATAAACTTCGACTTTCCAGAACAAAAAATCAAGGTTGGGCTGGAAATCGATAAGGATGAAAGGGAGGCAATAATTGCATTTCTCTGAGAGAATAAGGACGTGTTTACGTGAAGAACGGAGGATATAAAAGGGATCAGCGAAGAGGTCGCTGTGCACAAGCTAAATGTTGATCCAACCATAACCCTTATCCAACAATGGCCCAAAATATTCTCCCCCGAAAGCAAACAACCATAAAGGAAGAAGTCGACAAGCTACTTAAAGCAAACATCATCGAGGAAGTCTTCTATCCAACCTGGCTAACGAATGTGGTAATGGTCAAGAAAACCAGTGGAAAGTGGAGAGAATGTGCGTCGACTTCACGGACCTGAACAAAGCTTGTCCTAAAGATTGGTATCCACTGCCGAGGATAGATCAGCTGGTGGATACGATAGCGGGCCACAAGATACTCAGCTTCATTGACGTATACTCGGGGTTCCATCAGATATGCATGTGGCTGGCCGACCGAGAATTGACAGCCTTTCGAGCAACGGGAACAATCTATTGCTACAAAATAATGCCTTTTGGGCTCAAAAATGCAGGGGCTACTTACCAACAGATGGTGAACAAGGTTTTCGGAGACCAGCTAGGAAGAAACGTGGAGGCTTACATCGACGACATGTTCATCAAAACCAAGCAAGCCAACCACGTCGAAGACCTGAAAGAGACCTTCGCAAACCTCAGGAAAAATAGAATGAAGCTGAATCCAGCAAAGTGTGCCTTCGGAGTAAAGGCAAGCAAATTTCTGGGATACATGGTGAATAAGCGAGGTATAGAAGCAAATCCGAAAAAAATCCAAGCCCTTGTCGACATGAAAGCTCCCAGCTCGATTAGAGAGGTTCAACGACTAAATGGAAGAATTACGGCATTGGGGAGATTTATAGCAAAGTCAGCAGAAAAGAGCCTTCTTTTCTTCAAAACGCTGAGAGGAAGCAGGAGGTTCGCCTAGAATGAAGAATGTGACAAAGCCTTTGCCAAGCTGAAAACGTATCTGGGCAGCCCATCATTGCTGACAAGCCCGGCACCTGGAGAGCACCTCTACGTATACCTCGCCGCCAAAGACACAGCCGTAGTCGCAGTCCTCCTAAGTGAAAGAGGGCCAGTCCAAAAGTCAATATACTACGTCTCCCAGGCACTCACGGACGTAGAGACAAGATATCTAAACGTGGAGAAGGTAATACTGGCCCTAATAATGGCAGCACGAAAGTTAACTCATTACTTCCAGGCTCACGCTCTAATGGTATACACCGATCTTCCGTTCAGACAAATTTTCCACAAGTCGGATGTGGCTGGAAGAATGCTAAAGTGGTCAGTAGAGCTCTCAGGATACGACATTACATATGAACATCGCAAAGCGGTCAAAGCCCAAGCACTTGCAGACTTCATCGCTAAAATTTCATTTGTCAAAAAAGATCAAAGCCCGACCACCACGATGGCCGAGCCGAGCTCTTTGACGAACCCTCCCAACCTGCCCAAACAAATAAAAACGACCAGCTCGTCACATCCTCGCCTACCTGACTATTGGACACTATATGTTGACGGCTCGTCAAGTAAGGCCGAAAGCGGTGCAGGCTTATCCTTGCACCCACCAGAAGGGGGAGAAATCAGCAAAGCGCTACGGTTCAAGTTCCAAGCATCAAACAACCAAGCCGAATATGAAGCGCTAATAGCAGGATTGGAGCTTGCATCAGAGCTCGGAGCAAGCCAGATCGTCATCTTTAGCAACTCCCAGCTCGTCGTGAGACAAGTTTGGGGGGAGTATGGGGCTAATCACCCCACATTATCAAAGTACTGCGAGTTCGCAAAACGCCTATTGGGAAAATTCGGATACTGGGAGCTAAAGCAGGTAGACAGGGCAGAGAACACGCGAGCTGATCACCTATCAAAGATTGCATCATCTGAAATCAGCGACCTCCCTCAAGATGTATGGTTGGAAACCCTCGAGACACCATCAGTAAACAAGGAGGAAGCCATGCCCATAGACTCTGTCGAAAAATGCTGGATAGACGAAATACAAGATTATATCGAGCAAGGAGTACTGCCTGGCGAAAATGACTTGGCCCAGCTACTAAGAAAAAGTGCAGCCCACTATACAGTGATTGCTGGAGTACTATACAGAAGATCATTCACCAAGCCATTGCTCAGATATGTCCGACCAGAAACGGTGGAAGACCTCCTCGCCGAAGTCCATGAAGGAGTAAGTGGGGGACATCTGGGTGCAAGATCCCTAGCTGACAGAATTATCTTCCACGGCTACTACTGGCCGACCTTACGTAAAGATGCCGAGACCTACGTACAAAAGTGTGGCAAGTGCCAAAGGTTTGCTAATATTCCAAGACTGCCATCAGTTCCATAAACTCCAGTGATCGCAGCCTGGCCCTTTGATATGTGAGGGGTCGACCTCATAGGGCCTTTACCTAAGGCTAAAAGGGGCTGCGAGTTCCTAATAGTGGCGGTAGATTATTTCACAAAATGGATAGAAGCAAAACCACTGGCCACCATAACCGAGGAGAAGGCAATCAACTTCATACATGATTACATTTGGTGCCGGTTTGGCCTACCTCAGGCCATTGTGTCCGATCATGGCACTCAGTTCTCTACCAAGTTCACTGAAAGATGCGAGCAGATGAACATTAAGCACTGGAAGTCCTCGGTTGCTCACCCCCAAGAAAATGGCCAGGCCGAAGCAGGAAACAAGAAAATCCTCCATGCATTAAAAAGAAATCTAGACGAGAAGAAAGGAAAGTGGCTCGACGAGCTACCCATCTTACTATGGGGGATTCACACATCAGTCAGAAGCTCAACAGGAGAAACACCCTTCACACTAGCATACGGATCAGAAGCAATGGCACCAGGCCCTACCAACCTTAAGGGTAACCCACTTCGACGAGCTGGACAACCTGACAACTCGGGGGCTAGACCTCGACTTCCTAGAGGAAAGAAGGTTAGAGGCAAGACTCAGGATGATCAACTACAAGCAGCTCGCCAAAGCTTATCACGACAAACGAGTTAGAACAAGATCCTTCAACATCGAAGACAGGGTACTCAGAAAGATTGAGGTTACAGGCAGAAACGCTGGAAGAAACAAGATATCTCCAAATTGGGAAGGACCATTCAAAGTGACGGGCATAATCAGAGAGGGAACGTATCGACTGGCTGAGCAAGACGGCACTCCACTCAAAAACCCTTGGCATGCTGACCACTTGAAGAAATGCTATCACTAATGTAATACATTTTCAGAAATTATCAATAAAAGAAGAATTCGTCCAATCTTGCAAAATTTACTTCAAAAATTGTTCGAGGATCGTGACCTACACTTTACCAAAAGCAAAGAAGATCGCGAGAACCGGATAAACTTAAAACAAATAAAAGGCACCTCGACCACGTCGAGGTCAACTTACGACCTACTCTTCACCACGATGAAGAAGATCGTAAGATAAAAGGCACCTCGACCACGTCGAGGTCAATTTACGACCTACTCTTCACCACGATGAAGAAGATCATAAGATACCTCGACCACGTTGAGGTCAACTTACGACCTACACTTCACCATGATGAAGAAGATCGTAAGTTAAAAGGCACCTCGACCACGTCGAGGTCAACTTACGACCTACTCTTCACCATGATGAAGAAGATCGTAGGTTAAAAGGCACCTCAACCACTTCGAGGTCAACTTAAGACCTACTCTTCACCACGATGAAGAAGATCGTAAGATAAAAGGCACCTCGACCACGTCGAGGTCAACTCACGACCTACTCTTCACCACGATGAAGAAGATCGTAAGAACAGAAAATACTATTGTGCAAGGACACTAAGTAAAATAAACAGCAGATTGAACAAATCAGGAAAAATAATTCATGTTAATTGAATTATTTATAAGCCCGGACAGGCCAAAAATACAAAACAAAATATTGTTTGAATACAAGGCACATTGGCCAGATTCAGCCCGGCACAGCGGGGACTAGGGGTCAACTCGACTTTCAGACTCATAAACAGAGCGAACATGCTCATCCTGGTTCGACTTAGCTCCCTCAAATTCTCCCAACTTAAAGTCCCCGTCAAAATCTACCTCATCGCCATCGGCCAAGGCATCCAGCAGGTAGGGGACATTGTTATCGAAGGGAGGAGGAGGAACCCAGGGCTCGCGACTTGATTCAGCATCCTTTCTTCCGATGAGTTCGAGCTCCTCGGGCTGATACGGCACAAGCTCATGCCCCCATTGAGCCAGGTCACCTTTGAGTTTGGCGCTTCCCCACCTTACCAGGTCCCTCAAGGAGATACCGCAGGTCGCCGCGACGCGCAGGATCTAAGCTTTACCCTTGTCGTAATAAGAGAGAATCTCGTCCGTATAGGACGAGGTCTTCTTAAATTTGGCAATAACGGTATTCGGGCTCGGCACCTTCCTCGCCTCCGCCAACTGCCTCTCTAGCTCGCCAACCCTGCCCTCAAAATTTAACCTGGTCTTAGTGAGCTCCCCCTGAGTAGTCAGAGCATCACCTTGGGCAGACTTCAGATCAGCTCGAAGCTTGGCCCGCTCAACAACAACTGCAAGAAACTCCCCCCTCAGCTGGCTAGCCTCCCCGATGACACGGTTCGCCTCCTCAACTTTGCTAGCAGCCAGATCCTGACTCTGCCTTATATCGTTTCGGGCCTTGGCAACAACAATTTCGAGCTCGACAATGCGAGCAAGGGCTCCCTCGAGCTCGGACTTGCTGGTGCTCTCTCGCTTCTCCTTTTCAAGCTCGGCAATGCACTCAACAGACTTTTGCCTATCTTTATGGGCCTGAGCAAGCCTAGCAAATGACTTGATGCCAGCAGCAAACTGCAAAAAGAAAAACAAGTCAGAAAAAGGAGGCTAAAAAAACAAGTAAAAAATGGGGATCAAGTAAAAATATCTTACACGAGTAAAGTCGACCCCCAGTATGCCAGCCAAGTGAGAAGGCGAGCAGTCATCAAAGGACTCACTCAGCCCCTCGTCAGCAATGTCAAGGACGGTCTTCTTGCCTAATTCAAGGGACTGGATACCAGGACTCAAGATGGGCCCGGCTCGCGGGGGAGTAGCTGAACTCGGAACAAATTGCACCTCGGGAGAGGGACTGGTCACATTATGTACACTCCCGATGGGAGAGGCTCGCCTAGCCACATCGAGCTCGGCAGACTGGACAACGTTAGCAGGCTCAGCGAGCTCAACGGTCTTATCGGGCTCCTTGATCCTTAACTTCTTAGCTGGAGCAGAAGCTGATGTGGATTTAGAGCGCTTCCCAGAGGCCTTTGAGCTCGACATCTTCTCCTTACCCTTATCAACGGGCAGGGCTACAGTGGGGAGTACCTCGGCAGTTCCGGCCAAGGTCGCAGCAACACGAGCGCGACCCAACTGCTCAAACCGATCTGATTTTGCCTGAGCCCGCCTGCTCGAGCTCCTCTTCATTTCATCTACATCCTCCATCTTTGCAAAAAATTAAGAAAAGTCAGACACTTGTAAGATATATGCATGAATTAAAAAGAGGGAAGAACTACAAAGGAAATACATTTAAAGACTCAACGAGGACAATCACCCTGGAAACAACCCCTCTCCGGGTCCCTCTAATAGTTCGGGCAATGCTGGTTAAGCACAAGGCCCTGATGGAGCAACCAACCCGGGAAGCTCTCGAAAGATGGAAAGGTACACATCGTCTCGAGGCCATTGACCTTTAGTAGGGACAGACCGGCGACGACCAGCAGGTTCTCGTCCTGGAGTATACTCTTTCAGTCATAACACTGAACCTGGGAATTACCCCGCACACCAAGAGGGCCTCTAGCGTCTGTTTAGCCGACCTGTTATACTCGTCGAGCTCGGTATGATGAATAAGAGTGAAGGGCTCCTCGGTTAGCACCGCAAAGTTCCACCCAAGTCGATTCTCGACCGTGATGACCTTATCAGTCCATCCTGAAACCTTCCCAGAGGGTCAGAAAATAACTTAACCCGGTAATTTTAGCTTTTGGCTTGAAGACGGTTGTTGTTCCGATCGAGGTGGAAATAATGGCAAAATAGGTTCAAGGTCGGCTCAAACCCCAGGACACACGTACTCGCGACAAAACAGATGAGGACTCGTATGGTGTTCCAGGTGAGATAGAGGGGGACGGTAGAGGTGACATCAAGAAATTAGCAAATGAAGGGATCCAGAGGAAAGCGAAGCCCTAGCTCAAAAAAACTCAAGTAAAAATCAACTCGGCCCCTTGAGTCCTGCAGATCGGCTAAACTAAGTTCGGGGTCAGGGACATGCCCACGATAATCCTCGAAGTTGCAAAGATACTTCGATAACCACAGTCATCTTGTTCCGCCAGTCTCGAAAGGCACGTTTCACAGCACCCCCTTCGTCGACATCAGACTTAGACTTTTTCTTCTTGCTCCGAGGAACTCGCAGTGCGTGGCTGGCATCCAGGAACGAAGTAGAAGAAGCCGAGGTAGCAACCCTCGAAGGCCCCGCAACCCTGCTAGCCACCCGGTTCTCATCGAAATACAAGTACAGTAACCCAGACATGGCAACATCGTATTTTTCGATAATTCTCATTGAGGTTCCAAAAGGTATATCAGCGACCCTGTATGGATCATCGACAGGGACGACCAGGCCATCCAAGTTAGCACCCCAGGAGGTCAACAAATCCTTAGCCTCACTTGGCAGAACAACTTTCCAGTCGCCATCCTCGGTCTTAAAAATTGCATGACCCTTTTGCGACCTGGCAAACATGGGACCCTCGTTGGCACGTTTGATCCTCATGTTCACAGAGAAGGAACACAAAGAAGAGGAGCTCGCAGGAAGAATGGTTAGGAATAGAAGACACTACGACCTGGACTAATCGACCTTGATGGATCGACCTAGATGAAAGCTAGAGGACAGACAAAAGCTTGCCGAAACCCTACCCAGAAACCGGCCGGTCACCGAAAGAGAGATAAAATAGGCAAATAAACGAGAAACAGCCAAAAAAATGGAAAGAAATAGAGCAAGGATTCAGGAAAACTAACCTAAGATCTTGAAGAGGCAAAGAAATACAGAGAAAAGGCTTGGAATCTGAGCTTTTTGAAGTCGGGAAGATCTTCGAAAATCGCCTGGACACCGAAAAAGTTGGAAATATTTGGTAAAAGTGAATGAATAGTAGGAACCCTCACTTATATAGGGGACCCAGAGTGGCCAGGTCGACCCATACTAAAGCACGCAGACCTCGATATGACACCGTTTCAAGTGTAGATATGAACCGCCAAAATTTTGAAAATTGAAAAGACGCGCCGTCTGACAACCACGAACTTCGCGTCCAATAAATGCACACGATTCCCAAGGAAAGTACAAAAGACGAACTGAGATCATGCAACCTCGCATAGAATAGTCCAGCTCGACACTTTCCACATTTACTTCACACCTCGAGGATACATCCTCTCCTTGAGAAGTAGGGGGTACTAAATGGCCTCAACCCTCAACTGAACACGTAGCAGACACCGCGGCATCAGAGGCGCCAGCTGGACTAAACGCCGAGGTGGCATACGCCCATATCGGTGTGGTGACCTGGTAAAAGTATTATGTCAGGTCGCCAACATCACCAGACACTCTACCAGCACGCTGACCACAGGGACCCACAGTGCAACCTGGAGACATACCAGGCCGACCATATCAGCATCGAGTGACCTGGACGCACACCAGGGCGACCTCGACGTGATCCCTCTCAGTTCGGCAGAATAGAGTCCTGTACAGAAACATCTCTCATTCTAGGAAGAGTCCTGTTACAACTCTATATACATCAGTCCTAAGCAGACAAGGTAACGTAATCCGAAAGACATGGGAATTGATCACCTCTCCCATTCTGAAACCAATAAGGATTATGAATTATCTTCTTATAAATAAGCACCCTCACAGGCATCATACGGTACGTGCAAATTACTTGCTAACATTATACTCTCTTAGCTTTACATCTCCTCCGAAGTATTGCTAATTCTCACACCTGAGGGTTATCGCTGGAACAACTTAGCCCCCCTTATGGTGTTTTCCGTTGATCACAGGTTTCAAGTAGTTCATACCTCAAGGGCAATCCCTGCAATGTAAGTCGGAATCCTACTAGACTACACGTGGATCAGACGTGGTCACCTACACCCCTTGTTTTTGCGTGATCAATTTGTTTCATCGTTTCAAGCAAAAAATCTACAGTACTATTTTATTTTAGAATATTTTATATTTATATATTCTTTAAAATAAGAAATTTCAATCGTAGATTTTTTTGAGTAAAATGGAGGGGTAGTTTAATAGCATTAAAATTTGTTAATGTATAATT
Source organism: Platycodon grandiflorus (assembly GCA_016624345.1). Lineage (NCBI taxonomy): Eukaryota > Viridiplantae > Streptophyta > Magnoliopsida > Asterales > Campanulaceae > Platycodon > Platycodon grandiflorus. The sequence continues at coordinate 71,107 of JACONP010000034.1, read as the reverse complement.
ATAGAGACAACTTATTTTATTTAAATGCTTAAGATCATAAAATATGCTTAGGGCAGTATGGAGAGAGGTGCGTTAAACTCGTGTGTGCTAGGCTCGAAAATTAGTCTTCGGCCTAAGGCTGGGATTCCTAAGAAGAATAAAAAGAAAAAAAATTATACTAACTCCGTCCTAAAATAATTATCATTTTAACAAAGTTTTTTTTATCTCAAAATAATTATTGTTATAAGATTTTAAGAAATATTTGCCCATATTTTACCAAGTTTACCCTTATTTATTACACTTATTAAACAGAGTTAGTAAGAAGAAAGATAAAAAATACTCTTATAACTTACTTACAATATTTAAAGTTAAATTAGAGTACATCAATTTTTTAAAAATGTGTTTAATATGTACAAATTGTTAAAATGACAATTATTTTGGGAATATGTATTAGTATAATTTGTCTAATCCCCCCAAGATATTTTGCTTTGAATTACAGACTTTTTATCAGTCATCATCAAATGAAGCAAAAGACGGCAGTATCAGCTACTCGAGGAGGGAGAATCAAAAGCAAAAACAATGGCGGTTTTTACGTTAACCTCTCTCTCCACTACGGTTAGGAGAGCTTCTGCAACTCTCATTCTATCCTCCCTCTCCAAAAACGACAACAACACTTCACCGTCCCCTTCTCCCCGCCCCGACGATAAACTTCGCCCAACGAACACAGTTACCCCACCCAAACGACCCCCAATTCGATCGCAACCACTAAAACAACGCAAGCCCTCAGTTTCCCAAATCGAACGAGCCATCGGCGCCGGCGACCCTGACACCACCACCACCACCAACAGGTAATCATAATTTATTCCCTTTTTGTTTTATCTTCTAATTATCTGCTTCTTTTTTTTTTTTTTTAGTTATTGGCTATATAATTGTTTTTGTTTGTTCTGTCTACATATACGTATAATAAATCTGCAATTTCGGTTTGGGGATTTTTGAATTGTTCAGGGATTCGGGATTGAATTATATGGAGCTGTTTGATGCGGTGTTGTCGAATTCAATTGGGAGGACAGAAGGCGATGTGGAGAAGAAGCTTCGGGAAACCGGCGAGTGGCTTGCGGAAGGTTCCTCCTCTGGCTCCGCTGGTAATAGCTCCAATTTTCTGTCTCTAATTTTTCACTGAACATTGTTTCGTGTTTTGATGGCATTTCGACTGGATAGATATGTTTTGGCTCTGCCTGTGGCTAGCTTGGTTTGATTAAATTGAATAAACATGGTGCTGTAGTGGTTTTAAACCACCTTAGGATTACAGGAACTGGTACTCGAATAAAATACAGAGAGTTATTAAACAGAGAACCTATTACAATAGTTCTAATGGGGATCCTCACCGGGACGCTCAATAAACAATACAATAATAAAGGGGAGGGGGGTAACAGTGTTAACTACTAAAGGGAACGGTACACGGCCGGAGTAACAGAGCTGCAACCAAGGAAGAATTAGTAAGGAACACAACAGTGAAATAAGATATTGGAGATAAGTAAAGAAAAGGGAAACACAAGCGAGCACCAAGTGCAATATCGCCGGTGATACTTCACCGACTTGCCGTCAACGGTGATAACACCTCGGCTAAGCACGTTTTAGGCTCAGTAGCCCTTTCTCAACCAAGTCCATTTATGAGTCCCACGATTCCTACCACCACGCACTCACTCCGGCGAAAAACACCGCCCAAGGACACCCTCAAACCTCACTCCCGGTGGCCCACCACGGCGGTGACAACCAGGGCAGCACTCCTCCTCCACTCTCAAACACAAGACCTAGCTAAAACCCGTAACCCGAAAACCACAAGGCTACCAGTTAACTCTCACCCACACTCACACTAAGGCTCACACAGAGAAGAGATGAGGGGTAGAGAAACACACACAGCTAGGGTGAAAACGGTAGAGAGGGAGAGAGAGGATCAGATGACCTAACCAAGATCTAGCCTAGATATTTGGTTTTTGTCACAGCCCTAAGTCACGCACACCGCTCGAGAGGGGACGGGCTCGCATATATATGGCGGGCGACGGGAGTAAATGAACGGGCGGGGAGGACGGACGAGAGCGTATGGAGGAAGCCTCCCGAGCAGGCGCTTAGTGTTGCGGCAGCCTGCGGGCGGGCCTCCTAGGGAATGGGCCGACGGGTTGGGCCTATAAGGGGAAGCCCAGCAAAGCTTGGGCTGAGCTTGGGCCAACTAAATGCAACATTCTCCACCTTGGACCAAGTGCAGGTAGGGGACTTAGGGAACTCATACGGACTTTTATAAAACAGGGTTTCATCATTGCCTATCCTTCACTTGGGCCAACACACAGCTAGACCAAGCAAAGGAAGAAACTGACTTGTATGAACACACAAAGCGAGAACAAGCCAGTCACCTTGGCAGCCACTAAGACAGCCAAGGATTTAAGAGGGGGTAACATAACAGAACAAAAGTTCAATCACCAGTATCCAGTTTCAAAATTTTCAAACAAGACAGAAAGTTTTTCACAGGTAGGCACTTGGTGCCCATATCAGCAGGATTTAATTTGGTATCAACTTTCTCAAGGTAAACAATGCATTTGGCGACAACATCGCGGATAAAATGAAATCTAACGTCGATATGCTTTGTTCTATCGTGAAAAACGGGGTTTTGCAAAGTTGAATACCGGATTGATGTCGAAAACACAATTACTTTTTCTTTCGAAAGCCAATTTCGAAATTAATCCTTTAAGCCATATGGCTTCCTTGATTGCTTCGATTATGGCTACATACTCGGCTCCGTTGTGGACGGGGCCACAATAGGCTGCAATTGTGATTTCCAGCTGATGCATGATCCACACAAAGTGAAGACATAGGAGGTTGTGGATTTCCTATGGTCTCTATCATTAGCGTAATTGGAGTCAACAAATCCTACAAGCCTAATTCCTTTTTTGTTTTTGAAAATTTAATGCCATAATTCCTAGAGTGTATTAGGTACCTCAATAACCATTTCAAGGCTTGCCAAGGGCGGCCTGGGTTTGACATGTATCGGCTTAGGCAACTAAGGGCGTAAGCAATGTCGGGCCGGTACTTACCATCAAATACATGACGGAACCTATGGCATTGGAATACGGGATTTTCTTCATTTGTTCGGTTTCAATTTTGTTCTTAGGGCATTGGTCTCGCTAAGGACGAAATGGGTAGCAAGGGGAACATCCACAGATTTCGCATCTTTCATGGCAAATTTACTCAAAATTTTATCAACATATGAAATCTGATTAAGACAAACTACCGAAGACGTTCGGTCTCTAATTATGTTCATTCCCAGAATTTTATTAGCATCTCCTAAATATTTCATGTCAAATTTCGCACTTAAGCGGTTTTTAACAAATTCAATAGATTTAGAGCATGGGCTAATAAGCAGCATATCATCCACATATATGAGCAAGAAAACAGGCACATCTTTTTCATTCTTGAAATATAAGCAATGATCATAAGCACTTCTATTAAATTTCAGGTCAATCATGCATTGATCAAATTTGATATTCCACATGCGCGGTGTTGTTTTAGCCCATATAAAGATTTCTTAAGCAAGCAAACATAATCGAAACTGTTTGTCTATGTATCCCTCAGGCTGTGTCATGAAAATTTTTTCATTTAATTCTCCATGTAAAAAAGCTGTTTTCACATCCATTTGCTTCAATTCCCAATCGAATTGAGCAACAAGGGCAAGCATAATCCTCACAGTAGTAAACTTGACTACGGGGGAGAAGATTTCAGTGTAGTCTATTCCCTCTTTTTGAGTAAATCCTTTAGCCACTAATCTTGCCTTAAATCTTATGTTAGAATTGGATTCAGATTTTATCTTGTAGAGCCATTTACACGCAACAACAGAACTGTTTTTGGGCCTAGGGACTAAGGTCCAGGTTTCATTCACATGCAACGAGTTCATTTCTTCATTCATGGCTACAATCCATTCATTACAGTTTGCAGATTTTAAGGCTTGATTATAAGTCTTGGGTTCACAGTTATCAATGGATTCAAAGACACTAAAGGCAAAGGATGTCATGTGAAAATCATCAAAACGAGAGGGAGGTCTAATAATGCGTCTAGACCTATCGCGACTCAACTGATAGTCATTTAAATCAGAATTTTCATCTTCCAAGTTTTCTATGACATCTTCTTCAACAGAAGGATTTTCAGCATTGCCATTTTCAGGATTAACAGTTTCAGTTTCAGGGAGAGAATCAGTCTCAGTTTGATCAAGGGGGGCAGTAGGGTTTGGTGTGAAAGGGTGCTCCACCATAACAGGAGCATTGGGGGGAACAGGTTCATTTGGCACATTTAAACAGGGAAAGTCATTTTCGTTAAACACAACGTCCCTACTAACTATGACTTTGAAACCTGGTTCGTCTTTAAGCCACAACCTGTAGCCTTTCACCCCATCAGGGTACCCTAGGAACACACACCTAACCGCTCGAGGATCAAGTTTATCTTTCTTTTGGTGTGCATAGGCAGCACAACCAAAAACACGAAGGTTTGAAAAATCAATTTCTTTTTCGGAAAAAACAGATTCAGGGCATCTACCGTTAAGGGGGACGGAAGGGGACCTATTTATGATGTAGGCAGCAGTCAAGACTGCTTCTCCCCAAAACCGTTTGGAGAGACCCGAGGTTTCTAGCATTGCCCTAACACGGTCCAACAGGGTTCGGTTCATGCGCTCAGCAACACCATTTTGCTGTGGGTTGTATGGCACAGTTTTGTGCCTCCTAATACCGTTTTCAGCGCAGAATGTGTCGAATTCGTGATTGCAGAATTCGAGCCCGTTATCAGTCCTAAGAGTTTTAATCCTTTTTCCAGTTTGGTTTTCAATTAAGATTTTCCAGTTTTTGAATTTTTCAAACGCATCAGATTTGTTTTTCATCAGAAACACCCAGACTTTTCGAGAAAAGTCATCGATGATGGACAAGAAGTAACGGTTACCACCTTGAGTGGGCACTCCGGAAGGCCCCCAAACATCCGCGTGGATGTATTCAAGGAATTTCTTGCTAGAGGTCTTGTTTAAGGAGGGGGGTGGGAAACTGACCCTATGGTGTTTACTTCTAACACACGTTTCACAAAAGGGCACATCTGTAAATTTTTCTTTTCCAAAAATTCCAGTTTTGTGAAGCATTTCAAGGCCCTTGTTACTCATGTGTCCTAATCTTTTATGCCATAAAACCATTTTATCATCTTTCACAACATTTGCATAATTAAGAGACACAGGAATAGCATTGCACACATAGAGGTTTCTACGTTTTTCGGCCTTAAAAATTACTAAGGATCCTTTGACAATTTTCATTACCCCTTTCCCCCACCTACCTTCTAACCCATCATCTTCTAAGGCAGCACATGAAATCAGATTGTTACACAATTCAGGGACATGGCGAACATTTTTAAGAGTCACAGAATTTCCAGATTCAAATTTTAAACACACTTCACCAATTCCAGCAATATGACATTTCTTTTCGTTTGCTAACGAAACAGAACCAGTTTTTACTTCATTATAAACAGAAAACAGGCTTTTAATGGGAGTCATGTGAAATGTGCATGCTGAATCTATTAACCATTCAGTTTCACAAACAGAAGTGGAGTTCACAGAATTCACACAAGATTCATCAAATTCAGTAACCATAAACACATTTGCATCATCATCACTTCCAGCAGCCATGTTACAGTCATTTTGCCCATTTTGTTTAAAATTCTTCTTTTTAGGGTTTGTGCACTCTTTTCTAAAATGTCCCGTTTCCCCGCAGTTGTAACATTTTCTTCCTCCTACCCTAGATTTCGACCTGCTTTTGCTTCTACCCTTCTTCTTTTCAGAAGTTTGACCCTGATTTTCCTTTTGGTATTTGTGACCATTGTTTCTGTTTTGTGTTCTACCTCTAACCATATGAACTTCACTAGTCGATGATTTACCCTTTGTCTTTAATTCCAATTCCTTACTCTTTAAACCGTTTATTACTGTTTCTAGAGTCAAGGCATCCCTTCCATATTTGTTTGCGGCTTTTACATCCGCATATGACTCAGGGATAGCATTCAGAAGGACAATAGGGGTATATTCATCTATGTGTTTATCACCAGTCTGTTTGATATCTTGTACAAGCTTTGTAAAGACATCAATGTTGTCGTCCATGTCTTTGGTGAGGTCAAGTTGAAATCGGAAAAACTTTTCAAGAAGATAGAGTTTGTTTGGTAGAGACGTTTCAAAATACAGTTCTTCAAGTTTTTCCCACAAGGCTTTTGCAGTTTCAAGTTTTCCAACTTTTCGTAAAACTGAGTCTGAAAGTTTCAAAATGATGGATGAATAGGCACATTCATCCATATCAGCCCTATTTTCTTCAGAATCATTTTCAGAAAACTTTAATGTTATAGCTTTGAAAACCCTTTCTTTTATCAAAATACCTTTCATCTTTTGTTGCCAGATAGAAAAGTCGGTTTTCCCATTAAAGGGTTCTAAATCGTGTAATGAGTTTGAAGAACCAGCCATTTTGAAAAAACACAGACAGACCAGAAGTGGTAAAACAACCAATATCCAAAAAAACAGGGGACTCAGAAGCAAATAAGCAGAACTAGGATAAGCAGAAATAACTACAGAACATGCAATACCCAGGCAACTACACAAAGGAGTTAACAACGCATGCAACACCAACCAGTAGTCACACACACAGAGTATAGCAACCACGCAGTTTGAATAACGATGAAAAAACAACAGAGTAATGCGAGAAGGGAAGACTAGCTCACCAAGAAACCCTAGACTAGGGTTTCTTTTTGGATTTGGATTGAAGGGAGCCCGTTGCTCACTGTTTGACCGTATTGACCGTCGTTGACCGCCGTTGACCACCGTTTGACCACCGTCTCCGTACACCCGAGCACCACGAACCTTGCGCTCTGATACCACTGTAGTGGTTTTAAACCACCTTAGGATTACAGGAACTGGTACTCGAATAAAATACAGAGAGTTATTAAACAGAGAACCTATTACAATAGTTCTAATGGGGATCCTCACCGGACGCTCAACAAACAATACAATAATAAAGGGAGGGGGTAACGGTGTTAACTACTAAAGGGAACGGACACACGGAGTAACAGAGCTGCAACCAAGGAAGAATTAGTAAGGAACACAACAGTGAAATAAGATATTGGAGATAAGTAAAGAAAAGGGAAACACAAGCGAGCACCAAGTGCAATATCGCCGGTGATACTTCACCGACTTGCCGTCAACGGTGATAACACCTCGGCTAAGCACGTTTTAGGCTCAGTAGCCCTTTCTCAACCAAGTCCATTTATGAGTCCCACGATTCCTACCACCACGCACTCACTCCGGCGAAAAACACCGCCCAAGGACACCCTCAAACCTCACTCCCGGTGGCCCACCACGGCGGTGACAACCAGGGCAGCACTCCTCCTCCACTCTCAAACACAAGACCTAGCTAAAACCCGTAACCCGAAAACCACAAGGCTACCAGTTAACTCTCACCCACACTCACACTAAGGCTCACACAGAGAAGAGATGAGGGGTAGAGAAACACACACAGCTAGGGTGAAAACGGTAGAGAGGGAGAGAGAGGATCAGATGACCTAACCAAGATCTAGCCTAGATATTTGGTTTTTGTCACAGCCCTAAGTCACGCACACCGCTCGAGAGGGGACGGGCTCGCATATATATGGCGGCTGACAGGAGTAAATGAACGGGCAGGGAGGACAGACAGAGAGCGTATGGAGGAAGCCTCCAGAACAGCGCTTCCGTGTTGCGGCAGCCTCTGGGCGGGCCTCCTAGGGAATGGGCCGACGGGTTGGGCCTATAAAGGGGGAAGCCACAAGCAAAGCTTGGGCTGAGCTTGGGCCAACTAAATGCAACAGGTGCATGCGGAAATTATTGACTAGAATGGTTGTAATTTCATTCTCAACAAGTAGAAAAAATATGTCAATTTTCGACTTGGAAAATGGTTAAGTTGACCAAAACGAAAGCCACGTACGACCTATGTATGGAACAAAAGAGTGTGAAAAAGTAACAGAAAATGTTGGCTCGCTTGGGAAGTGAGAGTTCGGGAACTGTATAGACTGTATAGTTAATTTTGCTATGGACCTAGCATTGCTCCTTATAGTTGGCGCACAGAGCTATGAGGCTTAGGAAAGGAAGGAATTGAACTTGCCTTTGGTTGTCGGTTTTATGGAAGGGTTGAAGGTGACCATGTCTTGTTACAATTTGAACTGTATGTCCCTGTCTTTTGTGGATTCCCGTTGAAAAAGGGATGTTATGAGATTGTCCACTATGCCAGGCTTGGTCACAAGTTAACCAAAACTCAATGTAACTTTATATTATTGTGCACAATAGGTAGGAGCAATACCCTTGTGGTGTATGTGTATCTACTTTCCGTTGGTAAACCAAAAGGGCTTGATTAATTTCATGGGACTGAAATGTCAGTAGTCATTAAATGTTGTGCTCTGTTTAGATGTTAGAGTTTGCAATACTGGTGCTTAACCTTGATATAGGAACTAACACAAATTCGGCTTCGCATTGGGCATCCTATAGTGCATTACTAATGGAGAGTTTAGGAAGCTGAATAATCATAAGTGGCTTACAGCAGAAATTTTGAGGTCTACAGATTCTTGAGGCTCATCTTAGCATGTTCCTGATGCTGTGTTGCTTTAATGGTAAGCCATGGAGCAAGAATATGGCTGCTCCATCATGACCTAGGCATCATAGGTTCAAGTTGTCTCCTTATCAGGTAAGACTGCGGAAATTAGACACTTCCCAGATCCCGTAATTGTAGGAGCCTCATGCACTAACCACCATTTACCCGTTTTCCCTTGTTTTGGTATGTATATAGCATTATAACTGCTACATGCCACTTTTCCATCTGCATGCTGGGGCAAAGCTTTACAGTGACCAAAGGAACCACAGTCACTGATGGAGTGATGGGGTTTGACAATCTTTATTACTTGGCATTTCTAGAACACTGGTTTTGGCGCTTGAATTCACGGCCTCCTAAGCTACAACACCATCTCATTATCATTTTCTATGTAACCATGCAAGTGATTGGTTTTGATAGTGACTAATCAAGTCCTTGAGCAATCTTAACACCACTGCACTGAAAATTTAGAAGTTGGGCAGTGTATTCCTGACATTGATTTACTAGATATGGATCGGTTCCTGTTGAAATTCTAAGGCGAAGCACCCTGTGAATTGTTAAATATATTCCAAAGTAAACTCCACCTTTTTGAGAAACTTTGGAAGAACTCAAGTAAACATTTGGCCTCCATTGACTTGAGTTCCGGATTTGCCCCTCGGTGTTTGCATGGTTGGTGAATACACACCAATCATCTCAATACCGTATATCGTGGTTAAAATGTTCTTCACGTACAATCTCTGCTTGTACATGGAGAGACAACCAAGGTGATTCAACATTTGCAACCAAGCAAACAGAGAGCTAACGACGTCATTGTGTACTATGGAAAAAGTGCAAGTAGGGACACTCGAACCTGAAACCTTGTTAAGGTTATCTTCAACCTCGACGTTGTTAAATAATTCCATTTTCTGAAGTAACGGGTGTTTACTTACTGGATTATAATCACTGATTCATAGTAATAAAGGTTTCATCTTTCTTCTTTACTAACTTAGGAGTTACTCAATATACTGATGCTGCCATAATTCCTGGTCTCTTTAGTGCGGTGAGCTTCATTTGGTTTCTGGAATTACTTTGCAGGGAAGAATATTCTGAAGTTTGTAATCCTAGTGATTCTACCTATGTGGATCTTGTTGTTCCTAGTAGCTTCTGGGGTCTTAAAGCTACCATTCAGTTCCCCTTTTATTGATGACCTGATTATGTGACCTACAAAATCATACTGATTGAGGTCTTTGCTGCTCTGCTGACGGTGGGTCCATGAGTTGCAGTGGTAAATGTGTATTTTGAAGTGTGGAAATTATCGTCTTGAAATTCTCCAACTAGTCTCATGTAAAGGGCATCCTGGTAGTCAGTTGCATCCATCGCTGGGCATATTTGCAGATAATGTATCAACAGTTCATCTGTATGTATCTACAGTTCATCTGTATGTATCTCTACTTCTTAGCCCTTGGGTGTTTGTACATTCATGATAATGCATCCTGGTTTGCTTACAAGTTGCATCCTTCCGTAATTTGGCGTTTCTTTGTTGTCCTTAAATCGCCAAAAAGAAAAAAAAAAAGGTCGGTCTTGGACTTGGACCCCTCATAGGAAATGTATTTACAGTTTACAAACATAGTTTTGCACAACCTGCTGCTTAACCCGAAGTATCATCTAAATTTAGTTAGGTTTCGTTTAAGTGGAGACAAAAGCAAATATTGGACTTCATAGTTTCTTCTTTCTACACAAGTTATGACTCACTCCCGTGAGAAACAAATGCATCAAACACTAGTCAAGTAAAAAAGGATAAGAAACCGGGATCCTTGACCGTTGTATTAATAATATCTGTAAGGGCTTGTTTGGAAGTTAATTATGAATAAACAGTAATTATCAATGAGCATTGCTATTTACACCCCCAAATGCTCTAAGTACATACTCCTCCATATATTACAAACATACCATTATAAATTTTGACTTAAATGTCTTTAATAGAACATTAAGAGAAGGCTGTTCGGTAGGAGGTTGTCGAACACCACAATGGGTGTTCGGTGGGGGCTCTTGAACACCACTAATGATGTTCAGTAGGTGGTTGTTAAACACCTTTAGTGGTGTTCGGTAGCAAAGGGCCAAACAACTATGACCCAAAAATTTCGATTTTACAAAGTAATTGAAATGTAACTAAATCTTAACAATAATATAAGATACAAATTGCAAAACAAATGTTATTTAAACTTAAAATGCAAAAAAAAAAAAAACAAAACATTAGTGTGTGGGTGTGTGTAGAAGGGTTGATTTTGAAGAAAATGTTAGGAGGGGCAAAATAAAAAAATATGGAGGTATATTTAGTATTTAGTATTTAGAGAGGTTGATAATTTTAGAGGGTGGTGTCCTTAAAAAATGGGCGTACTTAAAGCATTTGGGGGTGTAAATAACAATGTTCACTTATATATCGGGGATAGTTTTGAGATTAAAAATGATATTTACGTATTTTTTTAGTAGGTATGCTAATAGTACCACCAACACCATCTCCCTTGATATTAGTAGCAAATGGAGCAAATGGATAGTAACAGTATCCGAGTAGCTCGTTCTATCAGTCCCAACCGTTTATTATATACTAAATATTTAACAATTCTGTTTATTAATTCTATCTGCGTTGATTCTAGCTGTTGTTTAGCAATCCGGATGACTGAGATTTCAATTCGAAAGTCAATGTTCATGGTTGATGTACTTTTGCTAGGTTCTTTTGGCAATTGTGTAGCGTGGAACAGGGTGTAAAATGGCATGTTAGGGCGTCCACAATGCCCCCTCCATCTGCCCTCCATCCAGTCCCTATAATTAATTTTAGAGATTTTTACCCCTCCTTAATCCTACAGTAGTTTCTCTAATCCACTCTCTATCTCTAAAATCAATTAAATTACCCTCTAAATATAGAGTAAGTTTTAACATAAATAGTGACTCAAATCATCTACATTTTCTTTACTTTATTTGAGCACAATATACTTTTGTTTAATATTTTGGAATGAAAATTATTAAAATATACTCTCTTCATCCCTAAATTATTGTTTTTTTTTTGTCTGTTCCTAAATAATTGTCTTGTTTAAAATTTTCTTTTTTAAGAGATTATTTTTCCCATTTTACCTTTACTTTTCTCTCTAATTTAATTATGTGCTATATACACATGAGCATTAAAAGAAACTACACATTATACTAATATTAATAATCAAGTCAATTATTTTTTGTTAATCCGTGTGCCGAGTTAAACAAGACAATAATTTAGGGACGGAGAGAGTACAATATATATTTTTAATAGTATATAAAATTTAAATTTTAAAATATTTTATTTTAATTGTGGTGAAAAAATATAAATAAAAGAGAAAATATAATGGTAGTTTAGGTTTGTTAGTTGAGATGAGAGAGATTAAATTTTTAGAGGGTGCTTGTTGGAGTAAATTTTTTTTAGAGTGTTGAAAAAGTGAAACTAGAACAAAAAATAAAGTGTTTAGAGTGTAATATAGGGAGTTATTGTTGTGGATGCTCTTAGCGGCTGGATTTGTATTTTTTATTTTTTCAATGTATCCTTAAGCTCAAAGGTGTAAGACAAAAAAGCTATGAGCCGCTTAGAGCATGGACAATGGTTTGATTCAATCAAATCAAAAATCAAACACAACCCATTAAAAATCAATAAAGTAATTCATTTGATACTCATTTGATTCAAAACCAAAAAACTACTTCAATGGTGGCACAAACTCCAACACTTTTACATACCCCATCATTTTTATCTCCAACTAATTTATATATCTCACCATCTTTATCTCCATTAATTTAATATCATCTTTCAACTTAAATTTACAAATAAATTTGATATTGCATAAATTATTAAATTTGAAATTATATAAATAGTCATTATTAAATCGTATGTGCCCTCCGAATAACATCATCGTCATTCCAGCCACTTTCTTTGCAAGCTAATGCTTGATTAAAAGCTCCAGAAAATTTTGAAACTGCCTTAGTCATTTTAGAAAAATAATTCTTAATTTGACCCAAATTTCTGATCACACCATCCCCACGATTCTCGTTGTAATTGTTAGTCACTTTCTGCCAGAATTGTGTTGAAGTTTGGTTTGTTCCAACGTAACTATCGGTAGTCACGTTCTCCCACGATTTACACAATTTGATGGTCTCGTACGTCGCCCACCTAGTTCTTATTATTTTTCCACTTTGAGGAGTGGTTTCATCAGCCAACTCATCTTGAACATCAACCTCTTCATCATTGTCTGGTTCTGATTGTGTTGAAAAAAAAGGTATATTCGAAGCTAGGGGACTAGTCGGATTATATTCAGATGAAGAACCACCGGGAACCCCCATAGGAAAATACCCTTGGTTGAACTGTGATTGTTGTGTTGAAAAATGAGACAAATTTGAAGGTAACGAAGTATTCCACGGAAAGGTTTGTTGCGGCATGGGAAATGAGGCATGGGGAAACATTGGTGTGTTCCCAAACTGCGTAGAGTTTGAGTTTTGGAAATTTGGATGACCTCCGAAATTTGGGGCATTTTGGAAATCAGAAAAATTATGGTAATGTGATGATGGTTGGTTTTGTGCAATGTGTTGAGGAATTTAACGAGAAGAGGGTTCATTTGGTGTTGATTGACGTGAATTATCTCGATTTTGAGGATTTTTGCTTTTACGAGAGACGAGCTTTCACCATTGATGATGTTTAACGACAATAAAACAAAGTTAACAACAAAAATTATACAATAATAACAGTTATAATATTACTTAATGATAATATTAACAATAATAATAACAACTAATAACAATAATAATACGAAATTTAACAATAATAATGGTAATAATAAACAATTAACAATAATGACAACTATATTTAATAATCTGCAATATTAATAATTAAAATATTTAAGTAGTAAATAATAATATTAGTAATACATTTAGCTAAATAAACAACTTAATTAAAATGGATTAATTAAAAATATGAAATTTAGAGAGAGAGAAGAGAGAAATTATTCAAAATATCAATAATTTGCAAAAAATTCGTTTGGTGTCCAAATGAAGCAAATCAAGTCTCTATTTATAAATAAAAATGTGTACTATTTTTTTATATATTTTTTTTAAAAAAAATATTTTTTTTGAGTACCAAAACTGCCCTCAACCGGAGATAATTTAGAAAGTTGCCCATTTGCCCAGCCGCTGACACGTGTAAAGGCGTGTCAGGCTATGTCCGCCACTCTTTTTTTTTTTTGAAATTTTGCCCCTCAAAACGACGTCGTTTTGAGGGTTTAAAGGCAAAAACTACGCCGTTTTGTCTCCTTCTCTTTTGTTTGATTTGGTTGATTTTTTTTTGATTCGGTATCATCTATAGCGACTTTTTCTCTCCAAAGCGGCAGGTGATTCATTTTTGATCCCCATTGATACTCCGTTGTACGCTTTGATTCAATCAAATTGAGCGGATGAACCTCCGTTGTCCATGCTCTTAGGACCCCAAGATATAACAGAGGATTTACATCAAAAAAAAAAAATTTTTTTTTTTGGTGTCCTAAGGAGCGTGAGAAAAAAGATGAAATCTAAGACCTTACCCTTAGTGAAGTCTCGTCTCTATCACTGTGCCACCCTTAAGGACATGATTTACTACATTCATTCGTCCGAATAATTAACATTTAACATCAGTAAGTTATTCATTTGTCACGAGATTCAATTACGGTTGCCTTAGTAATTATGTTTATTTCTCTCTTTCCATACAACAACATGATTTTTTCCTTTTTTATATAGCAATTACTCTCTTTAATATCATGATTCATGAATAACTTAAGATGACATAAATTGAGGCTAAAGTTTGGGCTACCTTATTCGTATTTTTATTTTCAATCAACACGTCACAATACAATTCCAAAATTATTGTGTACAAGTAAATTATAAAAGTATTTGTATTACATTAGTTAAAAATTAAAGTACTAATTTTGACTTCACGGTAAGACTCGCATTCCATAATATTCGTCCGAGAAAACAAATAATTGTCTTAGACCATTGCATGACGTACTTACATTGTGCACTTTGAACAATATTGACATATTATAGTTTGAGACAATATTTGATAGTTTTAAACCATTATAATAATATACATATACGGTGTATCACAACTAATATTGACACATTATAATGTAAAAATAGTACAAAATCACTTTTTAAGTAACTTTAACGATAAAATACTATTAATCATGTATACAACGAAAACATGCTCCGAAATTATAAAATATTTTGTCATACTCGTTCAAAGAGCCATCACATTTGACTCTTGAGTCTTCATTATTGCTTCACGAGTGGGCAGCCTAGATAACTTTGACTTTATTTGATTTTGGGTGGTCAAATCAAACATTGACTTTGAGAGGTTCAACCACAATTTCTTTAATAAGCATAATGAATAACTAAAAATAGTCAAGAAAGCCTATTTTGTATGGTCCATGATGAGTTTGTTGAACCTAATAGAGGCATAGATCTGCAACACCTAATTTAAGCAAAATGGACCGGCAAGCAACTGAATAAACACACCAAACAAACCAAATACTTAGTACTATATTTAGTAGGATTTATTAAATACACATGGCAATCATACCTATAATTGACACTTAATTTTGTATTTTGTTACCAATACTGTTTTCTTTGTCTTGAATGTAATTTTTTACTTTTGTGATTAGAAAAAGACAAGGGAATGTAATTCTCAATTATCTTTTCAATCAAGATAATCATTATATAATATTCAAAAAGAAAATAAAATATTACATGCTGTATAAAGTACTCCTAAATTATAGTAAGCATCACGTAAAAATATTTTGGCTAAAAAGGGGAGTGAGAAAATGGATTTCAAAAATAAAATCTTCTTAAAAGCGACCAATGAGTATGTACATTTATCTATACAAAGTTATTGATAGAATATTTTTCTAGTTTAATTTATTTAGACTAACTTATGTGCATCTCAATTTAATCTACCTAAACTGATAACAAAATACATATATTAGGAAAATTAACTTATAAAAAGCGAAAGTAGACTGAATAGTAAAACTCGATTGGTTCTAGAAAGCTACTCCGACATGGGAGAGAAGAAGAGTTCCGAAAAAAGTACGATGTTCCCTTATGAACAATTTACTACTAAATCACTAGAAGTTTCTCTCATTAGTCTTCCCAAACTAGAGTATTAGAACATAACAAATAAAGTTGATTCAACTCATGACTTGCTTGTTGTTAAAGTAACCTTTTTTAATTTTTGGTTTCCTAAGTATTTTTAGGCGCCAAAGCCAAAGGTAAAAGACTAATTTTCCAAAGTATGGTTGGGGCATTAGAAGCAGAAATCTCTTCCAAGAAAAATTTATTCACACGCAATGGCTCAAATCCAAGGAAATTTTCTTTATATATATACAAGGGCTTAAACTCGAAGCCTCTTGCTTAAGCGATCAAATCCCCTTCTACTCAAACTAACTCCAATTAATGACTTAGGGGTGACAATTCAGTCGTGCTGGGCTGTTAATAAGCTGGCACAATAAGAGCACGACACGTTAAGACCAAACACGAACACGGCCCGCTAAGCTTAACGGGCCTATAATGGAAGCCCAAACATGACATAATTAAAGCACGAAAAGTTCGGCACGACCCGTTAGGCACGATTGTCATACTAGTTCAGGCAAGCCCGTCAAGTACCATAATATTCAAATACTACAACCTGGAAACAAAAACATTCAAGTAAATACATATCAAGCTGACAAAAGAAAAAAAAATATTTAAGTACATATCAAGCTGATAAAAGAAAAAATATATTCAAGTACATATCAAGCTGATAAAAGAAGGCTGTTTAAGCCGCATGAAATCTATTAAGTCATACAACAAAAGTGAAAAACAAAGATCCAAAATCTATTCCAAATTCTAAACTTCATGCTAATCTTCAAAAGATTACCATTTTATCGGGCTAGCCTGAACACGGCCCGATTTTAACTAACTGTTATTGGGTCTGCCCAATAATAACCCGAACCCGATAAGATTTGGCCCGACTCTATAATTTCGTGTCGTGTTCGTTTTGTTCATTCGTATCGTGCCTCAAATTGTCACATCTAATTAACGTTAAAAGATTTTCTCGTGTTACCCATACTTTGCATTGTTTCAATCTTATTTGATTAACATAAGCATATTCGTATCAACAAATAATTGTATAACCATTTCATGTAATCAATATATATTCGACTACTCGTATTGACTATTAATTGTGTAATCATTTCATGTATTTCATATATATTCGATTTGGTTTTTTTTTTTTTTTGAATGATTCGATTTGGTTTTTATATCTTTAGTTCCTTGCGCTTTGTAAATTACTTGTAATTGTAATTATAATAAAGGGACCACATCCACATGTTCTAAAGTTCTAGAAATGAAGATTCGAAACTCTGGTTACTTGATAATAAGGCTCTAATGATCCCTCTGTTCCAACCTGTAAAAAATATGCTATCCGTGTTTGCCAGAAACATAGTTAATTCCATTAGCCCCTTCTAGTTTGGTAAAATTCTGATAAGCCCTTGTGGGTTGGATTTGTTTACCCTAGCTTATTTTAACCGATAACCTTAAATGTAGTATGGGATATGCCAAGTCATCTTCATGTGAAAGCCACATCATCTCACCGAACTAAGGCCTGATTACGTAAACAAGCACACTAGGCTACGGAGATAGCCGTTGGGGAGAAGGGGTTATGGTAAGGTGCGTCAACTGTGCTTAAATTCATCACTCGCATCCCACAATGCATGTGATCTCCACAAGTGAAATAGCTAAGAACCATGTCTAATTAGTTCAGGGGGTTATGGTAAGGTGCATCAACTGAGGGTAATAGTGCTTAAAAATTCATTACTCGTATCCCACAATACATGTGATTTCCACGAGGGAAATATATAAGAACCATGTCTGATTAATTCAGAGGCAACAAACCTTTAAGGGCTTGTTTGGTACTTGGACAAGGATAATGAGTATTATTAATCTTGGTACTATTAGCGCCCTCACTATTAATCCTCACTTATAAATCGGGGGTAATTTTAAAATTAAAAATGTTAGTCACATGTTTTTTTTTAGTGAGGGTGCTAATAGTACCACCCTTAACCTTGGTATTATTAGCGAGGGGATAAGGACCTTATCGGGATAACTAGTGCTATTAGTCTCGACTGCCTATTTCGTACCAAACATCTGAGTATTCAATTTATTAATCCTATCCGGCCTTAATCCTAACTACCAAATGACTCCTAAGGTTAATCATAATAATCGAATAAAGATATTAGATTTTAACTTGTTTAATTCAATCAGTAAATAACGACAACAATGCCATAAATTTGTGCAGTAAATTTGTAAATTCTCTAAATAATTAGTAAATTCCCTTGATGCTAATGCCCTAGCTTTAACACTTAACGGTGAAAATTTAACGTTGCAAGCTTAATGGGGTATACAAAGAGGAATTAAACTACAAGGGATGCACTTGCATTTAGGCCAAATCACAAAGGGAGGCAGTAGAAATTACCCACCCAAAAAATAAGGGACCATTTTCATGATGACGCGTACCGAGTCCTGGGGCCGCCAAAGCCAACCAGGTCGGGGGCCAAAAAAAAAAAAAAAAAAAAAAAAGCGTTCCACAAGAGAGAAAAATAGATGCTAGAGAGAGAAAGGGTGTGTGTGACTCTGTGAGAGAGAGAATATAGAAACCATTTCTGCGGTGCAGAGGGAAGCAGGCAGTTGACAGGAGGGAGAACCTCTGAAGAACGTCTTAATTACTGAGACTGGTAGAGAGATTACAGTGCCGGTGTCGTCGAATCCGTGATTAAAGGGCCGATCTCGACGGTAATCTGTAGAGAGAGAGAGAGAGAGAGAGATTCCGACAGATGGGAACTCTTCAGACTTGGAGAAAAGCCTACGGCGCTCTCAAAGATCAAACCAAAGTCGGCCTTGCCCATGTTAATAGCGATTTCAAGGTCCTCCCTCCCTCCCTCTCTCTCTCTCTCTCTGTGAATATATATACTAATCAATTGGAGTATGATGATGATGATGATGTGGTTGTTTTTGTTTAATTAGGATGTGGATGTTGCGATCGTTAAAGCTACGAATCACGTCGAGAACCCTCCTAAAGAGCGACACCTCAGAAGTGCGGTTTTCTCTCAATTTTCGCATTTTCTAATTGGATTGGCGATTAGTGGAAAATGTGTTTTTAATGTCTATTTTTTATTGTAGAAATTTTGGCGGCCACATCAGCGATTCGGCCTCGAGCAGATGTTCAGTACTGCTTACATGCTCTTGCGAGGCGATTGGCCAAGACTCATAATTGGACGGTACTGATCTTTTTCTTCTCAACATTATGGATGAATTTTGATGAGATTTGTGTTTATTTTGATTTATTGGTGTTGCTTTTGTTGGGTGTGAATTGGGTTTGTGCAATGTTGTTATGTGTTTATTGTATTGGGGAAATTCTAAGTGGATCTAGTTGAGCTGTCTGTTTGAGCGAATTTACTAGAATCCATAGTTTCTCTTGAACATGTGAGCGCTAGATCAAGTGAGGTGCTGAGCATTCTATAGAGTGGTGTTTTTGTTTGGTGTCAAATGGCTTGCATTGTTAGGGAAGTGGTGAAAGGAAATTTGGGATAATACGGGGTTGGATTTGTGGATAGAGTAGTAATCTGTATGTTGTGGTGATATTATGAAATCTCTGATGTAAAAACAAGCACTGGGGAAATGAAGAGGAATATGAATTTTCTTTCGCATGTATGAAATTGGCTATGTAGCACACTTCCCAAAGTTTCCAGTGAGTGATTTAGGGCACAACATCCGCGGCCCCCCTCGCCCCATCTCTTTTGTATCAGACGTCAATACTCCCACGACATCATGTCTAACATGCTTCAAGGTGTCATGGCAAAATTTCTAATAAACCTCGGTATGTTTGGACTTGTCCTTGAAGCGGATGGTTTGAAATGCAATTTATTCCACAGCAACTCATGTTAAAAGTCCCACATCCAATACCAGTGGATTTAGGTAACAAACAGTTGGCGTTTTATATGTATATATGTATACATGCATATATTATTTATAATTGTGTATATGCGTTCCCAATGCGTTGGGTCAACTTTTTCTGTTTTATTTCCTCTATGAATTTCATGTCAGTGTCTTCTTGTCGGGGGCGTTGTGTCGGGTTGTGTTAAGTGTCACTTTTAGTATAAAGTTTGAGGCCCTGTTGGGTGATGGGATGGTCTCATCATAGATGTTTCTACGCCCCCTTCAAGAGACTTGCTGGCGAGCTACGGTGTTTTTTTTATTATGTAGAGTTGGAAGTTGAGATTAGTGTATTCTTTGAGAGGATGATGCGGTGGGGAAGTTTCTTTATCATGGAAGGCTATTTTAGTGCTTATCTGGGGTTCGTATTGTTGTTATGAGTTTGGAGAAAGGTCGATGTATATTCCTTGGAGTAGACCTGATCTGTAGAGATTACTCAAAAGACTAAGTGCATTGAAGAGCTTGGGTGGTTTGCCATTAAGACGATGGTTTAGTTCAAATAACTTTAAGCGCATGTTTATTCAGGAATACTTTGTTATTGACAATTTATTCGTAAAATATTATGATTCTCTTAATCTAGGTATTTGAAGCACACTTCATTCTAGTGAATGCCATGGTAGACCTTCAAATTCTCAAAGTCAGGTTAACCTTGTGAGCTGAATTAATTTTTCCGTATCAGGTAACGACATGGTATATCCTTGACAGTACCAAGGTATCCACTGAAATTAGAAAAATTGGTTATAAACATTAAACAGGGGCGCTGGCAGGCATCTTGTTGGCAAGTGTGAATAACAAGACACATTTTATAGAAAATCCTATCGATGTACCAAAGGAACTCACAGAGACTATGGTTATCGATGTTGGATAGTTGGGAAATCTATCAGCTTATACCTTTCCAAGACATAAAGTTGATCTATTATTATATGTATGTTAAAGCTTTCAGCAATTAGGGGAGGAAAAAGAAAGACTGGGTATCTGAAATTTTGAAATATGAAGAGAAAGATTAGTCATTTAATACTGAAGCATTTTGTTCTGTTAATGGAATTGGTTGAAATCTTAAAGAGTCATGCTTAATCCTATATGTAAACTTCCTCCGATGTGGAATGTAAATGTAACCCACTAGATGAAGTAGATCGATTGAGCCATCAAATCTTTCGGGTATCTCTGGTGATAAAAAGAAAATTCTTAGGGACCCATGTATCTTTTCCTTTTTTTCTTTAACTTAAAGGCTTTTTCTGACCGTGTTTGTATAAAGTCCTTGCAGAAAGTAACAGTAAAGGTCTATTATTACTACAAATGAGAGGTTCTCAAACTTCTTATATATATTTTTTTAACTTCCGCAGGGGGGAAGAGGGCACTAGGTGGATAGCACAAGATTATTAAGTCTTCCACTCTTTATGGATTGGTTTCAAGTGTAAGGCTAGAAATTCTCGTTTTGAATCCTCTGTGGGAGCTTCCTCGATATAGTATGTAAACCTAGATGATGTTGATAGATATTCCACTTAATATATCCAAATACTTGGGGATGTAAGATGGAATGATCCCTTTACATTTGATAAATAGAAAAAAGGCTTTTAACCATCTACTCTGATGATTGGTTCTTCTGGATGAAGCTAACCTGGAGAAATGAGGGGCTAGTATGTATAAAGTCCTTACTTGGGGAAGTTACTGTATCATAGTACCAAAGGAGAAATTTCAACTAATCTTTGTTTTGACTTCCCTGCTGGAGAGGGGGGGGGGTCAGGAACGGGCTGGTTCTGCTTACCCTTTTGACATGATGATACTGTTTCGCTCTTCTACTTTGTCCAGAAAGATGAAAATCCATGATTGGGCCTGCTAGCGAGAGTTCCCTTGGAGCACGTGTTGAGAGTATATTTAGATCTTCTTTCTATCAAAAAACAAAAACCAAAATATTTGGATCTTCTTCTTCGCAATCGGGAACACACATATATCTAAGGCACTGGTAGTTCACTTGTATCAATTGCTATTACTTTGATTCTTTTTCTGAATGAGCCTCTAGTCTTGTCTCTTGTTCCACTGAATTTTCTACATAATTGTGTACATCATTAGCACTTGCAAGGTTATATTTATGTAACATTTAATGGAACTGTCTAGCTGTTTTATATCTTGCCTCCCATCAATGTCGTTTTGGCTGTTGTGTAATCATTTTGAACTTATCTGAGTCTCTCTCTTCCTTTTTTTTTTTTTTTTTTGTGTGTGCTCAACAGGTAGCATTGAAAACACTGATAGTTATCCATAGGACACTGAGGGAGGGTGATCCTACCTTCAGGGAAGAACTTCTGAATTTCCAACAGAGAGGGCGCATTCTCCAATTATCTAACTTTAAGGATGAGTCAAGCCCTATTGGTTAGCATTGATACACTATATGTACATTTAGATTTGTTATCTCTACTAGCTTCAGTCTGTCGTCCGAAAAGCTAAATTAGAAGTGGAATTTGTGTTTGATTATAAATTCAGTTACATTACTTCCTTTCCAGCTTGGGATTGCTCTGCTTGGGTACGTACATATGCGTTGTTCTTGGAGGAACGACTTGAATGCTTCAGAATTCTGAAGTATGACATTGAAGCTGAGCGGATACCGAGACCTGCTCAAGGGCAAGAGAAGGTAAGCACCGAATCATATTGTGGTCAGTAAATGATGTGAGATTCCTGAGGCAAAAATATCCTATTTTTCTAAATTGAAACAGCATGTGTTATAGTTCCCGAGTTTTGGGCAGCTACAGTTCCTCTTGTAACAATAGCTCTGCTGTTAACTTTTCATCTTGATATTGATTAATCAAACTAAAGTTCAGAAGTTAAGCTCTTGCTAGTTTCTCGAATGATTGGGACAAGGGGTCAATTTCTCAGTTTAAGTTCATATAGGCTTCTTCAAAAGTAACTTCTGCACACTAGCTAATCGATGTCTACAGATTGTGAGGAGTTTATTGAAAGAATATTTTATGATGATTGATAACTGAAGCAACTTGCTGGAAGTCCATCTCCACTCCCTGGATTTAGATAAGAATTGACGTCTTTCAAGATACTCCCTCCGTTGCATGCAAAAAGTCTACTATTCTATTTTGGGATGGATTATTTAAAGAGTCCACTTTAAATAATTATGCCTACAATCTCTATAACCTTTCACCTTTACCCTTAACATGTGGTATAAACATCTTGATTATGTTCAAATATATTTGTAACTATGACCAACTCTAAGGATACTTATATATCCCTTAATTATTAGACTTTTTCAAACATGAACTCTTTGGGTAGAACGGAGGGAGTATTCGTTGAGAACAGCCTTTAACTCTTGTTGAAGGCATCTCTTTTTAAAGCTTGAAGGATACCTGGCTGTTAATTGCCACATAACTTTTTGAAATTATTTCAACCTTAATTGCTACACCTTTTGTTCTGACTATAGATTTCTCAACCATCTTTCCTTCTACTGGGCAGGGTTACAGCAGAACCAGGGAGTTGGACAGTGAAGAACTCTTGGAGCAGCTGCCTGCTTTGCAGCAGTTGCTCTATCGTCTTATGGGGTGCCGGGTAATTTTGTCAAACTTGAAATTCATATTCTTCAGCACGGTCCTTTCATTGTTCATTCTTATGGAGATTTCTGATTTTCTATTTGTCTGAATCAACTAATAAATAATGATGTTGTGTTCTGAATTGGCAGCCTGAAGGAGCTGCTGTTGGCAATTACGTGATTCAGTATGCCTTGGCTTTGGTACGTGGGACCTGTCTCTTTCTAGCTCCCATTATTAGGATGAAAATAAACTATGCAAACTGAGTACCTAGGTCTCCAGCTGTGATAGTATAAGAGGGAGCGAAAATTACTCTGTGCATACTCTGTACATTCTATGTACATACTCTGTACATTCTCTGTACATACTCTGTACTTACAAGAAGTATAGACGTGTTATTAGTAGAAAACAAGTGAATGTGGAAGTTATCCCGATGAAAGTTGGTTCATACGTGTTACAAATATTATTCTCTGCACAACATGTCATTGCAGCATGCTTGTCTGTATCTTCTCCTCATGCTCATACAGCTCCTTCCTTACCTTGTGCAGCCAAGAGATAGCTGTTTAGATTTAAAGCCGACCCCCCCCCCCTTCTTGGCATTTCCTGCTCATTATCTTCTAGAGAATTTATTTCCCCTTCTCTCAAAGTCTTAAATGAATGGATGAATAAAAATAGTCTTAGTTGAATTAACAACTTATGCCTGTCCGTTGTTGATTTTTGCATTTCAGGTACTCAAAGAGAGCTTCAAAATTTATTGTGCTATAAATGATGGAATTATCAATCTTATTGATAAGGTAAACACTTTACGTGCCAAATCATCATAGTTTTTTGTGGTGTGATTTATTTCCTTCTTTTGAATCCATAACCCGTGATTCCCGTGTTCATTTCAGTTTTTTGAGATGCCAAGACATGAAGCTATTAAAGCCCTGGATATCTATAAAAGAGCTGGCCAGCAGGTGATATTTTGAATTCAATTTCATTTTACTGATTTTCTTGGTTGAAGGTGGCATGTAGACCTGGTTTAATATAAGCATGAATGGTGGATCTGAATCATATTCCAGAAGGGATGTTTAGTTTTACCTTTTTCGTTTGATTATATATTATTAACATGGTAGACAATTTTCTGCAGGCTGGTAGCCTTTCTGATTTCTATGAAGTCTGCAAAGGTTTGGAACTTGCTAGAAACTTCCAATTTCCTGTCCTGAGAGAGGTAATGCTGCTGTATTTTACATGCAACATTCCACCGATGCAACTTTTTTATTTTGGAAGATCCTTTCAATGCCACAAGGTTGACACTTCTTTTATCTTTTCCAGCCTCCGCAGTCCTTTCTGCTTACCATGGAAGAATATATAAGAGAGGCACCTAGGATGGTCACTGTTCCAAGAGAGCCATTGGTTAGTATGTGCGTTTAATGTACAAGTGACACCCCGCCATCCAGAAATCATTTTCTAGTGTGTAATGATTTTTTTATTTACAGCTCCTTAATATTGGGATCTGTATTCATCTAAAGTGTAATTATTTGTAATTATTTCTGGAAGTCATATGATGCAGAAGCAATATTTGGCTATTCTATTACAGGAATTTCCAGAAAGGCTTCAGTTGACCTATAGACCAGAAGAAGATACTTCACCTCCTGAAGAAACAAATTTACCTACTGATGAACCTAAACCAGAACCTTTGGATGATGTACCTAGTTCAAATGGTGAAGTTGGTGCCCCTCCATTGGCTCCTATGAATAACCTAGATCCTGACGATCTGCTGGTAAATATCTAAGCTAATGTTTTTGTTAATTCTGGACTTCTCTGGTGGTCTATCAGCAGCAGAAATATAATCCCTACTGTGTATTTTTGTGTCTTCAATCAATTGAAAATACTATCATGGATGGTTTGTTTAGGGACTAAATGCCACTGTTCCTAATGCATCACTGATTGAGGAAAACAATGCTTTAGCCCTTGCCATAATTCCCTCAGGTGATGCTTATGATCTCTCTTTTCCACTCTTGTGTTATATTTTGTCACCTTCCTTCTGTGGCATGTTGTTGTTTTACCAAGATAAGATTTTGATGTGTGACATTTGCAGATACCATATCATTTGACTCTGGTGCTGTTCAAACAAAAGATTTTGATCCTACGGGATGGGAACTAGCCCTGGTCACCACTCCCAGCAGCGACATTTCTGCTGTTCAGGACAGGCAATTGGTAAGCCTTCATATGCCTTCATTTACCCGCTCTTGCAACCTCTTACTATAATTATCTGAACTAGTTGTAGGTGCCAAAACATGTCTCAAAAATGAAGGTTGGGGCAAGTTGGTATAATAGTAGCAAGAGAATTATACCATTATATAAATTCATTCTAATATACCTTTTATTGGCCTTTTGGTTAAGGTAAGGCTCATAGTAATGCCGTATTGTACTGAGATATTACTTATATAGGTCAAGCGCGTAGGACTTTATGCAGGCAATGTAATTTCACCAGAGATTTTGTCTATGGTTGATTATGATGGCCAATATTTGCTTAAACTAAGTCCGAATGTGGCTCTTGCATCTTTCTTTGGTGAAGTGGACAGGATTTCTGATAAGGAAAGTTTCCGAATATCCCAAAATGTTGTAGCCTATTACTTTTATATCTCTCAAGTGTGGGTTGTTAAGCATGATGTGGCGAGTTGTTTTGGTTTATATGTACTCGCACTTGGGTGTCGAAGCAGAAAATGAAAAAGTAAAGCAGATTCATAAAATGTTGAACATGCAAATCTGTTGAAGATATGATGACTCTAAGATATGGCATGAGATTAAGGATGAGCAACCCATTTACACTTGGTAGATACTGTCAACCTATGTATACTGCAGGTGGCCAGCAACCAAAGTGTGATTCGTGGAAGAAAGTGGGATCACTGTTATGAAAGAATTTTAGACCTAAGAAGAAACCGAGGGAAGGGGGGGAACTTAGAGTAAGCAGTTCATAAGCTTTGGAAGAAGAGGCATGAGAAAGAAGGATTAATGATTAGTTACTTTATTATTTATATGTGATGAGGGCAATCCAAGCCTGTTGGTGAGGGCACAATGCCAGTTAGAAAGAGAGCGGGGAGAAAATGGGAATATGGAAGTGGTCAGTAGTTATACAAGGAGAGCAGGGGGAGTGAGTTTAGATGGTTTTGCAAATGGCCTTAAAAAGAAGAGAGTGGGCAAGGAGAGGGGAGAAAATAGAAGTGGTCAGTAGTTACACAAGGAGAGCAGGGAAGTGAGTTCGAATGGTTTTGAAGATAGCCTTAAAAAGTAGAGATAGAGGCGGGGAGCGGGAGGGCATGTTTCACCTAAACATCGAAGTAAATGGGGTCACTATGTGGTAAACGTTGTAAGCTAAAAGAAAATCTAGAATTATTGGTCTTGATATGTTTTTGACTTGGCTGTTTGTAGTCAGTGTAAGGAGAAGTAAGAGTCTACTGTTCAGGAAAAAAGAAGCAACATATTCCTCCTTTTATCTGCTTTCTCTTTCCTAACCAGTAACTGCACTCCTTCTAATTCATCAAAAAGAAAGGAAAAAAAAGAAAAAAAACTGTTCTTTTCTTACCCTTCCTTTCCCTTCCTTGAATGTGCCACCAAATACAACATCGATTTGTTTGTAAGTTTAACTGGGGAACAGGTCAAGCATATCTTCTCAGCATAATGGTGGCTTGCTTTTGTACCAACTAATTAAACCATTCTTTGACTACTTTACATATTCACTTCCTTCATCATTTCCACTTCAGATCTAACCCCAAGTGCATTACTTTTGGGGAAAGTAATTAGATGTACAATGTTTTTTGATTGTAGATGATACACTATTTCCTTCATGCATAAAATTGCAAACCATGCTGATTCCTTTAATTCGGACCAATTTCTCATGCTTGGGCTGATGCATTAATTTATACCAGTTACTGATTCATATACCGTTTATACCTGGACATTGTGTGAGATGTACTCCATTTATGATGTTGCCACACACTTAATTTTTGAAATGTGGAATTCTCAAAATGGATCCCTCCTATAGTTTTACCCTTGTCGCTTTTCGGCTCTGTTCTCGTCCTGAGATGTACCTTTGACCAAAGATTCATTTCCCAGTATGCCTTGGGAAGATCAGTACCAATAAGAGCTGTAATTGTATGGATAGGCTCTCAGACACGAGAGTGTATATTAATTTGATATTATGACAATCCTTGAGTTACAAATCTTGAGACTTTGGGGTGTGCAGGTTGTCTATAAGTTGACGTAGGTGAATAGGTTTGAAGTGAACAACTTGAAGATAAGTAACCGAAGATCAATTAGGCCTTTGATTTTCCTAAATATATACTTCCTTCTTTCCGATCAAAAGAGTCCACGTCCGAATGGTCTAATAATTAAGGGATCTATTTGTATATTTGGAGTTGGTTATAACTACAAAAATGCCCGAGTGTACACAAGATGCTTATGTCACAAGTGGAGGGTAAAGTTGGAAGGGTATACAGATTGAAGGCATAATTTTTGAAAGTGGACTCTTTAAATGGAATATATCAAAATATAATAATGGATTCAATGGAGGGAGTATATCTGCACTAGAAAGCAAAGTATTGGGATTAAAATATAGACCCAAAACAGTTGTGCATCTTAGATTGTAAGTAAAGGTGTTTTGGTTTAGCATTCACAGCGGTAAGTGCTCAAGTTAAGTTCGTGAACTTTTCAATCCTGAGTTCTCAGCCTGGTGGTCCGAGCATTTTGCCTCGGCACAAGGTACTGCCCACTAAATATGTTTGGTTCAGTTTTATGGGGGACCTACATATAGGTATGGATTGAAGACGACCAGCTTCTAATAATCTAAATCTCATTTCTTGTCCATTTGTGCCCAAAGACAAAAGTGTTCCCAAGAAACCATTTACATGACTTGAGAGATGATGGTGGTTAGCCTGTCTCAAAATCAGTCCAATGAAATGAATGTTCCTGCTATACACTTGAACACAATGGGCACTTGTTGGAGTGAAGACATTTTGCCTAATGGTTAATATGGGAAAGTACCATATGTGCGATTGCATGTAAGATATGCTCCATTGCGGTTCGACATAGTATGATAATCCTATGAATGGGATTTTATAATGCCACTAGATTCCATTTACGGAACTCCTCCCTAACTGTAGATGGATAGATTCAGATACGATTCTTTATATAAGATCTTGTTCGCATGGATGTTTTGTTTTGTGTACATTTTAGTCTTACTCAAATTAGTGGTTGGTGTCATGCTCTCAGATAAGACTCAAATACGATTCTTTATATAAGATCTCTTTTGAAGACGTGATATAAGCATAGCATTATCATGTAACAAATCTACCCCTTCGTATTGAGTTCCTGGTAACATGGTGCTGCATGGCATTAAAAATTTCTTTTATTAGAAATGGCAAGACTTGTACCTCCAAGTGCCACAGAAACATGCCCATAACTTTTAGTATGCTTATATTTTCAACTGTTTTCTGGTGTAATCAGAAATTTTTGCAAACCTTTACACTCTGCTCATTGGAAACTTATGGCAGGCTGGCGGATTGGACTCACTCACGCTGAATAGTTTGTACGATGATGGAGCATATAGAGCCTCCCAGCAGCCAGTATATGGAGCTCCAGCACCAAATCCATTTGAAGTAGCAGATCCCTTTGCTTTGTCAAGCAGCATTACCCCTCCAACAGCAACCCAACACCAGGCGAATCCCTTCAACCCATACCAACCTACATATCCTCAGGCCCAGCAGCAACAACATTTGATGATGGGCCCACAAAATCCTTTCATGGATTCAGCATTTGGAGCATTCCCAGTCCACAATGCTCACCCACAAACGACTAATCCATTTGGAAGCACAGGCCTTATATGATGAATCTTTGAACAGGTAGAAAATGTATTCTAGTCGCTTAGCTGATTCTGGTGTTATATATGAAATGCGAGTGAGCGCTCCTCAATATTGAGTTGATTTTGGTGTATAGGATAGTGAGAGCTCTATTCAGGTGTGGATTTGTGTATTCCATCCACGTGATGATTTGATTTTTAAGTGATCATATCTTAGCTCTTGAGAGTAGTTGACGATTGTCATCGGAGGATGGTGTAACAGATGGCTCATGGTTAATAATATGGTCGTATAATTGCTTGTATTATTTTGCCTGGATCTTTCTTCCTGTGGGTTTATCAATATAGAGCACTGTGATCTTCCCTGGTTTTGGGCTAGTTCCTCTATTTTCTGTCCATGAATTCTCTTGCACAGTCGTAGGGGCATCTTGATTCTCTCTTTCTTCCCGGTTCCGTTTATCCATGCCTTTCAATTTTTTTTAAAGAGGTGCGAGGAAAAAATCGAATTTTAAATCTCACACTTTATATAGCCCAGGTTTCTCAGGCTGATTCAAAGGATCTGATCTTCATGAAATCGAACTGTGTGTAGTCTAGGCAGGGCTACAGCATAATTCATTGTGCTACTGCTAGGTTTTCTTTTCAATCAGAGAAACTGATTTAAGTGACAGTAATGAGTCTCTTGTTTCTTTTTCTTT
The DNA here is from genome assembly GCA_016624345.1 of Platycodon grandiflorus. Lineage (NCBI taxonomy): Eukaryota > Viridiplantae > Streptophyta > Magnoliopsida > Asterales > Campanulaceae > Platycodon > Platycodon grandiflorus. The sequence goes on along the minus strand of JACONP010000034.1, from coordinate 41,364 downwards.
CTTTTAGCGATGAATGAGAGCAACCCAGTACTTTGTCAAACATACCATTAACTATTTCTGATATTGCTCCTGATTTTATTCAGAATTTTTTTTTAGAACATAAAACTTGAACTAGTTATTGAGCCCGTGCGGAGTTTAATTTGATTTTGAAATTAATTGATACATTTTAAAAATAATTTTTTAAAAATTATCATTATTCAATATCGGCGTTTGTTGACTTATTCTCTGACAAAAGTTAATTGTTGTTAATATATGCAAATTAGTGATCCTTTATTATAATATTTTTATTTTAGAATAAATATTTTTTATTGGTGGTCAATATATGTATTTTTGTTTCTAATCATTTTTTATTTTTAAGTATCCTTTAATGATATTAAATTGTTGGGGTTTTTTTTTTTTTTTTCTATCTTGTACTTAATAAAGATATTTTAGACATATATTTGAAGATTTTTAATAAAATTAAAAATAAAATAATTACTTTGGGACATATTGAAGAAATATAACTTTTTTCTGAGCAAAGGTGAATTGTTTAAGGATTTAATATAATTATATTTTAAAAATAATTTTTGAAGATCATTTAATGATTAGAAAATGTTTAGTTGGATACTATATTTAAATGTTTTTGATACAATGTCAGTATGAAAAAAAAAAACTTACACAAATATCAACAAAAAAAAAAAGCATCAATTTTGAATGAAATGATTTAAAATTTTGTTTATGTATCACATATTATAGACATTATTTTAGGACGTATTAAATAAAAATATGAGACCCATAATTTGACATGAAGAGAGTAACATTTATAAAAATAAAAATTAGTTGTTTTAAATTATAAAATGACTTATATAATAATATAATATTTTCTTAAAATTATTATATATAGTATAATTGGTTAAGTTGGTTTAAGATGTATATTTATAATTAAAAGAGTGTGGGATCAAATTTCATCATCAACATTATTTTGTTTTCTTTTAGGAGAATGTATTACCTAATAGTAATACCTATTGTTCTTAACTTAGCGTTTCAATGCTGCATTATGAAAAGCTGCGTTTTGAAAACGCTGAAATTTTTAGCTTTTTCCTAAAACGCAGATTTTAAAACGCAGTAGGGAATAAAAAGCTGCGTTTTGACATAATATCTCAAACGAATTTATAAATAAAAAAGCCGCGTTTTAAATAATCTACGTTTTAGAAACGCTGCATTTTCAAAACGCTACACCAAACGGGCTCTAGGTAATGATTTAGAAATAAAAAGTCATCTCACTCCGAAAGTCAAGCTTACTATATATAGATTTGTTCCTTATTAGATAATTAATGTACTATGACTTTTACGGTAGACATGTCACCAAAAAAATTACTCCCTCCATTTTAAAATAAATGTTATTTATTTCATTTTGAGACATTTCATAATAAGTGTTCCATTTCCATGTTTAATAAAAAGATTTTTTAAGTAAATTGTCTCTAATACCTCATTAATTGTGATAATACTGCTCATTCCAAAACGAATTCTGTTTGTTAAAAAGAACTTATCCCAAAATGAGCATTCATACTCTAATGAAGTTAGTATTAAATTCAAAATTGTCGACTATCATGTCCAATGAGCATTTGTAACTAAGGGTGTGTATGTGTATATGATGGAATACAAATCATTTTGAGACGAAAGGTGTATAAGTTTAAATAAAATTTAGACAAAAAAGCAGCAATTAGCAGAAAGGAAAGAAAATGGCAACATGGAAATGGGTTGAAAAGTCCAAAAACATTTTACTAGTATTATTATTGACATTGAGAGACCTCATCATCGTATGTACTATTTTGATTTTTTGTTTTTTCTTGGATCGATATTGGCAATTCATTTATTTAGTTTTCAAGCATAATTATATATGATACAAAATTCCATAGAACAAGCAAGCTATGGATAAATTTAAATTCCCAAAATAAATACAAACCTCTTAGAAACATCCATCCATCCATCCATCTAGGCCCACTTTGTCTCAGGCGTGCAATGGAGGAGTAGATTTTTACTTTTTTTAGATGGAAAAAGGCTAAGGCTGCCTTCATAGAAATATTGTCACGCTTGCTTCCCATTTTCTAATCTAATGATAGATTGTATTTCAACCTTTCTTTTTGATAAATCTCTGTCCAAAAAAGTCCTTAATTGACAGATGTCGACAAAGTTAAACACCTAGAAATTGGACTCGTCATAATGCTTAGGGCGAACTCCACAATTCTACCCTGTACTTTTTGTATTTTTTGTGCATCTGGTCCCTGAACCCAATTTTTTTATGAATTTGATCCTTTCGTTCATTGTCGTTTATTTTTTTCCGTTAAGTAGAATAATGTGCATATCACGTGATTTAGCCTAAGGGTAAAATAGTCATTTTCTTGAAAAATAGTACATGGACCAATTGTGTAATAGGATCCCTTCGATAAACAAACAAAGATTACTCTTTCTAGATGGAGGTGTGATGGGACCTTGAAGTTTACTGTGCAATAAATTCATGGAAGAGTAATTGATATTGATAAAAAAAAAAGGAAAGAAGGAAGGAAGGACAGCGGTGCAGAAGGGCTTTTAATTTTAAGGTTGCCTCAGCTCCTCTTCTATAACTCTGTTATTATATATTATGAGTGCCTGTTAATTGTTTGTGAATATGCGTGTGTGAGGCCTAGATAGCTCTGTTTGTGCCTCTCCTCTCTCTCTGTTTCTCACATCCCCAACTTTCTCTTTCATCCAATCTCCTTCACTGGGTTTCTGGTGTGGAGATCTGCCTTAATTTCACCCACCTACCATCATAGTACCACCTTTTTAGTCTGTTTGGTTGTGGACATTTTGAGTTTTGTGTTCATACACAGGTACTTGACCTCATCCTCGCACGCACACACACAGACACACAGTGTATTTTGTGTTCTATACTCTGTTTCTCTTTTGTACTTCCTTCTTACTCTTTCAGATCTCTTTGGATCCTTGCATTGTTGCCAAATTCTGTTTCCTTGGGTATTTTTTTGATATATTTGCTGAATTTCTTTATTACCCATTGGGTTTTCTGTTGTTTTGTAAATTAGATCTGAGTGGCAGCATGGGTTTCTTCTTTTTCTCCTCAAATTTGGTCAAATTGTATTGTTTCACAGCCCAAAAAAACTCAATTAGTTTGGCCTTCTTGACCCTCCATTCATGTTTTTCAGCCTTGGAAACGCACAAATCTCGCTTGGGAATTGAATTAGAAACATCGAATGAAATGGTAAAAGCAATCAATTGATTGTTGATTAATTAGCTAAAAGGATTTTTGGGTTTTGATTTGTTTGAAAAGCTGCAACAAAATTGCAACTTTGGGGAGGAAGGAATGGGAGGACGTTGGTGGAGGTGTGAGGTAGGCCGTGGGTCTGGAGCAGTGAGGGAGGAGGGAGAAAGTGTGGGGGGAAAGGAAGGGAAAGGAAAGTTTGTTAGCAGGAAAAAAAAAAAAAACAAAACAAAACATCACAAATGGTCATGTACTTTTTTAATGAAAATAACAAATTTACCCTTAAAATAAATCATGTGAGAAGTACGTGAAACAACTTAACAGACAAAATATAACGGAACTAAACGGAAGGACCAGTCATGCTCAATGTTCATGGTATAAGGATGGTCTCAAAAAAATTTGGTACAAGGATGAATACAAAAAATGTAAAAAGTACAGGGACAAATTTTGAAGTTTGCCCTAATGCTTATTCCATTCCTTTTGATCCAACAATTTTTAACATTCCACACATCACCACTCCGTATGAAGGAAGGAATGTCAATACGGTCGGTCGTAGGTCAAGTTAAAAAGTCCGTTATTTCAGTTAACTAAAGTTAATGTGGAGAATCCTTTGAGAGTGATATACACCCAACTTGAATACAATGTTCAAGCCCCCATATATATATATATATATATATATATATATTATTTTAAGTATATAAACCCACCGGGTATATATTGGGTGCCGTGTTAGAAAACTTAACCGAGTATTTATTTGGTTCGATGCTAACTAGACGCTGAGTAAACCAGTTAATTGATTTTACACTCCTGCTCAAACTGACTCGACTTATATCACTTTCTTTTTAATGTTCCTAACTTTCACAAATGTTCAAAGCTCACCCATGTAATTGAAGATGGCTAACTAACTTTCACAAATGTTCAAAGCTCACCCATGTAATTGAAGATGGCTAACACAGTAACACGGGCAACAAGTGTCATGTTTATATTAGGAAAAAGGTACATTTGGGCCACCAAATTTTTCGTAAAATTGTAATCCGGCCACTGAAACTTTAAAACTACACTTTAGACCACTGTACTTAAGTTCTGATGCATTCGTGCCCATTTTTTGACGGACGTTAGAGTCTACCGTTAAATTAACTTGAAATACTCATTTTACCCATATCTTCATTTTCATCCTCTCAAATCTGGAAAAAAGAATCTCAAAACTAGGGGATTAATATGAAAGTTTTAAGGCTACTTGTAGAGGAGCAGAACATTAAGGGGGCAAAATGTAAATTCTTGTCTTCTTCTTCTTCAACCAAGAGGCACAGATCTGGATTCTCCATTATTGTTGTTGTTTTTCATTCTTTATCTTCCGCAAATTAAAGCCCCCTTTTCTTAGACAAATCTTCTAAAATCTCCTACTTCCCGCCGGCGAGCCACCACACCACCACTCAACAGGCCAACGCAACGTCGCCTTCGCACAACCGCATCGAGGATTCGCAAAACCCATCACGCTCGCCTCGAGCTGCCGCTGCAAGTCTGTTTGGTGACTGCCGGAATCGGACCAGCCGTTCTCTCTCTCTCTCTCTCTCTCAGATTTAGGCTGTGTTGTTTTTCTTTGATTTTGATTATTCTTCAAGTTTGGTTGAAAAATTGGGAAAACCCAATTGATTTTGGTTTGGTTCAGCATGTTGGTATGTCTGCTTAATCATTTACTCTGAGTTTATATATGCAATAAGTTATCATAAAATCTAACACCATTTTTGTTGGTAAAGGCCAGGCCTTTATGGACTGAAATTTGAACAAACACAAACCAATTTTGGGTTTGTAGAAATTGGATTAAAGCAGTAGTGGCTTCTTGAGCTGTGATTATTTTTATGTAAATGGTTTTGTTGAATGACCTTCACCGGCTTTGGGCAGTGTCTCACATTGAGAATTTTGCATATCATAAATTTGTCCATGGGATCGTCTTCTGAAACCTTTTGAGCTGCAAAGGTGTATGATGACCTTGTCAAAGCCGGCAAGGAACTTAATTTGGAAAGGAAGAGAACAAGACCCAAATGGAGACAGCAACAACAAATCGAGCTGCAAATAGTAGAATTTTAACTCTATTGAAATGAAATCCTATGAATTTGAATTATATGGAATTCAAAGTCTTATTGAATTATAATTAAATTTATCCAAATGGAGACGGCTTTGTATTTGGATTTGGATTTAGGAAAGGGGTTATGGTTTGGGTTTATTTATTCTGGAAGATGAAGATAAAGAAAAGGGTAAAATTAGTATTTTATGTTAATTTAACAGTTAAACTAATGTTTGTACAAAAAATGGGTTTAGTTGCATTATAACTGAAGTATAGTAGTCTAAAGTGTAGTTTTAAAATTTCAGTAGTCGGATTACAATTTTACGAAAAATTTGGTGTCCTAAATGTACCTTTTCCCTTTATATTACTCCCTTCATTCTCAAAAAATATTTAAAATAAATAAACGTTAATTTAGGATAAAATTACATTTTTTATTTAATATATACTTATTATTACTTAAGGTAATAAATTTTAATTATTAATACAATATTAAGAATATTATTAATAATAATTTTAAAATTTTATAAAGATAATAAATTTTTAATTAAACTTTAATCATAACCACATAAAAAAATTGTTAATATAGATATTAAACATAACATAAGAGGCAAAAGTTTGATTTTATTTGTAGCCATGATTGGGGCTATAGATAGTCAGATATTCTCAAACACTCAATAGAAACTAAGTGCAGGAAAGGAAGATAAAAGGGTTAATGACACTACTAGTCCCTCGACTATGGTTGATTTTACTAGTAGTCCTTAACAATTTTTTTTAAAATTTTATCCTTTGACTATGAAAATTAGACACGGTTGGTCCTTTTGTTGGATGCCGTTAGTATTTTTCCATTAAGTCCGTCATGTGCCCATCACGTGCCTTTAGTTAAGGGTATTTATGAAATTTTACGTGCAAAGATATTTTCTAACTTTTAAAACAATATATTATTTTCTCTCTCCCCCAACCCCCCCGTCGCGGGAGTGCGGTCTCGAAATTCTGGTCAACACCTGGATCAACTCCTACTTGTTATCCATTGATATATCACAAGTGGTCGGACCAACAACGTCTACAATCTCACCCTTCTGTAAATACAGTCTCCCTCTTTTCAACCCAACCATAACCAGCAAGCAAAGCAGGCGCAAAGTTCTCGACAGACATTCCGTTGAACTCTTCCTGCCCAAGATCATCCGGAAGGTACTCAAATCTTGCTTAAATTTACGTAACATATAGTTCTCTATATTCGATTTCGGTTTCGATTTTGACTCGTTGCGGCCGCCGAGAAATCGGTCTTGGTGGTGGAGTTGCGCAAGTTGAGGCCATAAGTGATGGTGGAATCGGTGGGGTCTGCGGTGGAGGTGGTGTCCACTTCGAACTGAAGGTTGTTTGGGTCGTCGGACGCGACTGGGAGATCGAGGTTCTTCATCTTCTTGCGAGCTCTCCATTCGTCAAAATTGAGGATCGGAGGGATTGGGGTGACGGTTTTGGACTGATCTAGGGTTTGTTTGGAAGGGTCAAATTCTGTTAGGTATTATTTGGTCTGGAGGATTGGTCTGTGTCTTCGGCTTGGGCGAAAGTGTTGGAGGGTTTATGGGTGGATTGAGGCTGCGACGGCGGCTTTTCGGAGGGCTTAGTGGAGAGAGAAAAGGAGAGTTTCATAGTGTTTGGTTTGAACTTTGAAGGTGGGTGGGAGCGGGAGAGAGGTCGCAGCTCGCGGGGTTGGAGGGGGGTTAGGGGGTGAGTTTGTGGGGGCACTGATTAAAATTGGGGGAAATTTGTTTGAAATTTTACCTATGGGTAAGGAGACAGTAATGGGGTTTGGGGACTTGTTCAATTGAAAGTTTTTAGAGAGAGAAAGTTTTGAAATTGTATACGATCTGCACTAAAAATTAAAGAAAACGCCATTGAAGCCATTTGTGTGTTATGAAGAAAATTGAAAGTCTGGTGTGGTTTAGAAAGAGTTGGAAGGAGGAGGGAGAGAGAGAGAGAAAAAAATAAATTATTTAAGTATTACAAAAAATCTTGCATATAAAATTTCATAAATACCCTTAACCAAAGACACGTGATGGGCACATGACGGACTTAACGGAAAAATACTAACGGCATCTAACAAAAGGACCAACCGTGTCTAATTTTCATAGTCAAAGGATAAAATTTTGAAAAAAATTTGTTAAGGGACTACTGGTGAAATCGACCATAGCCGAGGGACTAGTGGTGTCATTAACCCAAGATAAAAAAGCTTAGAAACTTTTTCTTCTTTTTTTATATTATAAGAGAACGTGGAAAGAGATCGAACCTAAAAATTCACACTTTATGAAATCTCAACTCAATTATTGGGCCACCCCTTAAGGATAGCTGCTCAAAAACATTGCAGGGTATTCTGGACTTCTAATACCAAAATATTAAAAAGAAAAAAAAAGGTTTCATTTATATACTCACTCCGTTTTAGACAAAGAGTCAATTTTTCTTTTTTAAAAGTCAACATGTGACTAAATCAAATTAATTTTTTTTTATACTTTAATTATGTTTTAGGAAATAAAATTTTACTAATTAAATACTATTTTATGAATTCTATGGACTACAGCTTTCATAACTTTGTAAAAACTACTAAATTTATGTTAATTATCAGTCAAACTTTAAATTAGTTGCCTGAAAAAAATCAAAAGTGAACTCGTTACCTAGACTGAGGGAGTATATATATACCAAATATAAGAGGCCCCTTGCTTGAAGGTGTAGGTTGATGATTAAAAATATAGAATATTAGCCATTGGCTTGGCCTAGCTAATGGCACGAATTGAAACCCTCTTCTTCGAAGCATAAGAAAAAGTGATGCCATTGGCCTTACGCAGCCCAAAATAGTTTCCTGTCGTCATAAACAGAGAAAGATCACGATCAACTTCAAAAACAATGGAGATATGGGACTTGGTAAAATCATGGTTTAATATATAATTAAGTCCTTGAACTTTACACCATTTCTGGTTCGGTTATAGAACTTTGACATTTCTATTGTGGTCCCTGACGCCATTTAAGCCTAACGGTTAGTCACTGGAGTGACGGAGTCACTTTAAGCGTTAATTTTTTTAAATGTCCAAATTGCCCTTCTACATGTTGATTGTGATTGCTTACTTGGATTTAATATAATTTTTTTTCTAACTAAGTTACACCCTCTCTCTCTCTCTCTCTCTCTCTCATCTAAACCATTTCCTCCCTCTCTCTCTCTCTCTATTTCTTTCTTTCTCTCTCTTCTGGTCCAACACACACAACGACCCCAACACAACAAACAACACCTCCCGATCCAACACACACAACGACCCCACAAATTTCCTCTTTGATTCCAAAACCTCATGAACTTTAGCTAACAACCATTACGAGATTCAATTGATAAATCAATTACTAAAATGAATTACTAAATCGAAGCGTAAATCATCAAAACTCAAATGAAATTGAATTACATCCTCTCAAATGAAATTGCATTCTTCGCCACCACCGATCAGAATATTGCCCAATTCGCTCCAAAACCCTCAAATTTCACTCATTCCAAACACGCCATAATGGTCGACAACAAGCGCAAACGCAAACGCAAACGCGCATTTGGAGATCAAATCGACGAATCCGCGGTAAAATTATGCGGGCTAATCAGAGCTAAGCTTACATTCGTATAGTGTCGAAGATCAAATCGACGAATCGCGGTGGATAAGGTTTTCATCGAATCACCATCCGTCTAATGCGTCGTGGACGAGATTGAGGGAGTAGCTTGTGGATGCGTGGTCGAAGGAAGCGGCGCGGAGTTTGGAAAGAAGAGTAATTCCAGGTTTTAAGTTGTGGAGATTCAAAGAGAATGGCCGGAGCCACCGATGGCCGCGACGTTTTCTTAAACGATTCAACCCCGTCGTCGTCGAAGAGAGGAAAAATCGGTTGCCAAGGCCGATGCATCATCGGAGAAAAAGTCTTCCGAAATGGATCGTCGCATCAGGCAAGAGAGAAATTAAAGTCAATAATACGATGGAAAGGTGAAGAGTAAGAAAGGAGGGAAGAAAAAAGTGACGTCGTTGTCACCACACGAGGTATACTTGAGAAGTAAATTGACGGAAGAAGATCGCCGCGGTCATACCTGCGTACAGCCGGAGCTCATGGGATTTTTCACCAACGTTCATGGTGGTGGCTTAAGCGAAACGTTCATCCCTTCGAGCTCAAACCGCTCATTTTTTTTTTTCTTTTTAATTCCTTTTTGATTGGTTAATTTTGTGTAAATGTTTTGGATTTTCACGTACAAGGAAAGTTTAATTTAGTTTGTAGTTAGGTTTAGAGAGAGGGAGGAAATGGTTTAGATGAGAGAGAGAGGGTGTAACTTAGAAAAAAAAATATTAAATCCAAATAAGTAATCACACTTAACATGTAGTAAGGGCAATTTGGACATTTTAAAAAAAATTTAACGTTTAAAGTGACGGCCCTCCAAGGACTAAGCTAGGCTTAAATGGCGGTTCGGGGACCAATAGAAATGTCAAAGTTCTATAAAGGAAATGGTGTAAAGTTCAAGGACCAAATTATATATTAAACCTAAAATCATCATACACCACTGAATTAAGATACTTCCATAAATTCCAAAGAATGAGAGCCTGGAGAAGAATATTGGTAGTTGACTTTGCGAACACCAACCCGCCATATTGTCAAATTGCAATAATCATTGAAGAATTATGAAATCCTCAAAATGAGGAGAGCTTGAATTGAGAGTAAATCTCTATTGTTATAAAGAATGAAAACTTACGGGACAAGACTATGCTAATCAACCTATATACAGGGAAAATAATTGCCTAACAAATTCCTCAAAATAATAGACTAAACTGCCCTTAATAAAAAATAAATATTACAGCCAAGTGGAAGTAATATGTAAGACAGATGTCTTGAAATATTTCTGCAAGTCTTGTTTAAGTTCCCTTCGTTTGCCTTGGTTGTCATGGTTGTCATCATCATTCATATCTACATTATTCAACTTGACATTAGCATCACTATCTCCATTACCCCCTCCCCACAAGTTGTGGGTGTGTGAAAACACCCCAACTTGGATAGAAAATACCAAGTTGTTTGCCAAGGAACTTGGTAAAAAGATCTACGACTATAACTTGGTGGAAATATGCTAAAGAACAATAAGACCCTGGTGAACCTTCTCACGAACAAAGTGACAATCCAACTCGATGTGTTTGGTATAGGCGTGATAAACAAGATTAGAGGCAATAGCAATGGCAGAAGAGCTATCACAATGAAGTGAAACAGGTAATGGGATGACAATTAGTAAATCCTTGAGCAGATTGTGAAGCCAAAGAACCTCACAACTAGCTGTAGCCATGGCACGATATTCTGATTCAGCAGAAGACCTAGCAATGACAGATTGCTTCTTGGAATGCCATGAAATAAGAGAGCTACCTAACAGCATACAAAAACGAGTGATTGATCTTTGATCATTTGGATTCCCTCCCCAATCACTATCACAAAAGGCTCTCAAAGTTGTTCTGAGATGGAAAATAGAGACCTTGACCAGGAGAAGCTTTGACATAACGAAGAACTCGATATAGAGTCTTAAGATGATAAGACCTTGGGCTTTGAACAAACTGACTTAAGCATTGGGCAGCAAATGCTAAGTCAGGCCTGGTAACAGTAATATAAAGAAGTTTACCAACAAGCTGTCTGTAAAGAGAAGGGGTATGTAACAGATCACCATCAGAAAGAAGAAGTTTGGTATTTGGGTTAAAAGGGATGCTGAGAGGTTTAACATCTAAAAGCTGAGCAGAATCCAGTAAATCCAGAGCATACTTTTTTGGCTTAAGTGAAAACCATGTGAAGACCTTACTATCTCAAGGCCTAGGTAGTACTTAATGGGACCAATATTTTTGATACTAAATTTGTCATGAAGAAACTGCTTAAGAGAAGTGATAACAGTCATGTCATTCCCTGCAATTATTACGTTATCCACATAAACTAAGGTTGTAGTAAATTGAGCACCATGACTGAGAGTAAACAAAGAATAGTCAGAATGAGATTGATTAAAACCAAGATGAAGCAAGGCCTCAGTGAGTTTAGTAAACCACTATCTAGAGACTTGCTTCAGACCATACAAAGACTTGGTGAGTTTGCAAACAAGCTTGGTACCCTGTTGTGATTTGTAACCAGGAGGTAGAACCATATAGACCTCCTTATCTAAGTCCCCATGCAAGAAAGCATTACTAACATCTAGTTGGTGAACCTCCCAGCCTTTAACAGCAGCTATAGCCAAGAGAGTTCTAACAGTGACCATCTTTGCCACAGGGGCAAAAGTTTCTAAATAGTCCACACCCTCTGTTTGTGTGTAGCCTTTGGCCACTAGCCTGGCCTTGAACCTCTCTACACTACCATTTGAATTGTACTTGACTTTATATACCCATTTGCACCCAATTGGCTGTTTTCCCTGTGGAAGGTCCCCAAGCTGCCAAGTATTGTTAGCCTCAAAAGCTGCAATTTTTGCATTCATAGCATCAATCCATTTTGGATCTTGAATAGCCTGAGAATAGGATTGTGGTTCTACTATGTGGGACAATGCATTGATGAAAGATTGATGTGTAGGATGAAAAGAATCATAGGACAACAAATGAGAATGGGAGAACTTGGGACTAGAAGACGAAGATGGCTGTGAAATAAAAAATGAAACAACATAGTCTTTCAATTTCACAGAAGGAGTTTTCAACCTACTGGAAGTTCTAAGAGGTACTAATGGAGGATCAATGTGAGGCTGTGGTGGATGAGGCAATGAAGCTGAAGAATTGACAAGAGTAGTTGGAGAAGAAACTGAGAAACCATCATGAACTAGTTGAGGAGGATAGGTGGAAGCAGTATCATGGGACATGTTTATATCAACAAAAGGTAAACCAAGATCAGTAGGATCCTTTTGAAGAAAAGGGAAGATGGATTCATGAAATATAACATGTCTACTAATGAAAATTTGCTTGGTTGTAAGATTGAACAATATGTAACCTTTATGATTAGCAGGATAACCAAGAAGAACACTTCTAATGGCTCTAGGGGCAAACTTGTCTGAATCATGAACTTATGCAAAACAAAGACATCCAAGTGTTCTGAGATGATCATAGGAAGGAGGTGTTTTATGCAGAAGCTCAAAAGGGATTTAAAAGAAAGTGCAGCAGTAGGTATTCTGTTTATATATATGTGTGTGAAGCAAGCAATACCCCCAAAATGTATAGGAAGACCAAGGAAGCCCTGGCCATGTTCAACGGATGTTGGTGTTTTCTTTCCACCACACCATTCTGTGGAGTGTCACACAGAACTTTGGTGGACAATACCAAAGCTGGAAAGAAAAGGAATGACCTCTGAGTTATAAAACCCAGTGCCATGATCAGTTCTACAAAATTTGATGGAGGTATAAAAATGATTATGAACATAAGAATTGAAGTTTTTAAGAAAAGTGAACACATGAGTCTTGGTTGACATTAAGTATGTCCAAACACTCCTAGAATAATCATCTACAATGGTTAAAAAATATCTACATCCATTCATTGTAGTCTTTCTATAAGGACCCCAGAGATCACAATAAATCAATTCAAAACAGGATGTAGTCTTGATTGTACTAAATTTGAAAAGAAAGTTTATCTTTGCTTAGCCAAAGGGAAAATGCCACACAAAGTAATAGTATCTATGTTTACATTTTGGAATTGAAAATGGAAGAGAGAGGTACAATCTTTTGAGATTTCTAAGAGAACAATGTTGGAAAACCTTTGATTGCAGCTTGATAGTAAAATTCCACATAGCTACCTCCTTGTTCCAACCTATTTAAGTCCTTTTATAATTGAAAAACTCTATGGCCATCAATGTTGGAAAACCTTTCCCCTAATTCTCTCCATACAGTGTGTGCACTAACAACATATTTCAAGCTGTTACTAATATCTTCTGTAACAACATTAAAAATCTAGGATATTACCATGTCATTAGCCCTAGCCCACAATGGAAACAAAAGATCATCTTTCCCAAGTGCTTTAAAACTTCCATCAGCAATACACAACTTATTTTTCACAGACAAAGCAATTTCTAAAGAGCATTTCCATGAATTATAGTTATCACTACCAGTTAATTTCGCAGCAATGAGTATCAAACCTGGATGATCATTGTTATGCAAGAACAGGGGATGCATGCTGGAGTCGATAGAGATTTCCATTGTCGTAGCCCTAGGATTCGATGCTGTTGCATTTGCCATCACGATTCCAGAAAATCCTAATTCGTGATCCAATCGTTTTGAAGGAAGAATGAAGAACCCCCAAAATCAAAACAAAACAGAGATGGTTGCGAAAACTTTGATCATGGATCTTGGCTCTGATACCATGTCAAATTGCAATAATCATTGAAGAATTATGAAATCCTCAAAATGAGGAGAGCTTGAATTGAGAGTAAATCTCTATTGTTACAAAGAATGAAAACTTACGGGACAAGACTATGCTAATCAACCTATATACAGGGAAAATAACTGCCTAACAAATTCCTCAAAATAATAGACTAAACTGCCCTTAATAAAAAATAAATATTACAACCAAGTGGAAGTAATATGTAAGGCAGATGTCTTGAAATATTTCTGCAGGTCTTGTTTAAGTTCCCTTCGTTTGCCTTGGTTGTCATCGTTGTCATCATCATTCATATATACATTATTCAACTTGACATTAGCATCACTATCTCCGTTATACATCTCTGCTGAATAGTCACCCGTAATTGGAAGGCCATGAAATTTTTTAAAATACTCCCAAACAAGAATAGCTGCCTCGCCACAAATAAAAAGATCTTGAAATGTTTCGGTTTTCGGCTGTGAGCAACACGAGCAGCGAGAAGCAATTTGAAAACCCCTCCTACATAAACCTTCATCGATTGGCAAACCTTTCCTGAATAATGTCCAGAAAAAAAATACCAATTTGAACAGAAAGAAGTTTATGCCACATAAACTTGGTAGATAGCATGGAAGGAGCTGCAGAAGAGAATAAATGCATAGATGCAGCGATTGAAAACTGCCCCGAGGAGGTGCTGGTCCGGCATGGTTTATCAGGAATAGCAGAAACCGTAATACGCTGGTCTGCAATTATGCAAAGAGCAGCAACCGGAAGGAAAACCCGAGCCATGGGCAACACAGAACGAGTGTTATCAAACAGCTCTCTAACATACTCAAGAGGGCAATCAGGAGGCCTAGTGAGAGAGTGGCCAGGCAACCAGCGATCAAACCAAATAGAACAATTGTCATTACCAACAATCCAGAAAGTATTAGGTTCCACAACATATTGAATTTCTTTAGACGACGCCACACGTGGGAGCCTTTAAAAGAAGATTGAGTTGCATGGAAGGAGGAGCAGTAGCGGCCACGAAGAAAATCAGACCAAATATTTTGCTGAGTACGGAATCTCCACCAGAATAAGATTGGACACAGAAGGAACCCCAAAACCACCAGCTTCCTTCGGCTTACAACAATCTCGCCAAGAGACCCAATGCGCTTAAGATTTACCTGCAAAACTTCTCCAAAAGAAATTGGCAAAATATCTCTCCAACATGTTGATAACTGCAACCGGAGGTTAAAGAGAGGCAAGGAGATACACAGTTATAGAATGGAGAACATGTTTAATCAAGGTAACTACCCGCGAGATTAAGAAATGCTCCCAACCAAGAGGCCACCTTAGATTGCAGCTTGAGAACAAGAGAATCAAATAAGCTTTTCAATTTACGACCAAAGTATAGAGGGCAGCCTAGGTAAGTGATAGGGAGAGAACCCAATTGAAATCCCCAGTCTGTAGCAATACGGAAGCACGAGAAGTAGAGACCGAAGGGGTAACAAAAGTTTTGCTCTTAGCAACATTAATCATCTGCCCAGAAAAGGATTCATATAAACGCAGCACATCAGTATGCTTTTGGATAGATCTGCAATTAACATTACAGAAAATTAAACGTCATCCACAAAGGCTCTAGACGAGAATTACCGAATAGAAGGGCGGATTTCTGCATTTTATTATGACAGCGAAGAACTGGGACTGGCGGACAGACTCTACAAGCTTGACATAATGGCTACATTACGTACTATCCCAACCAGTCTTATAAAATATTTAAAACTACCAACCTCTTTCCTCAGAAAAATAAATAAATAAATAAATAAAATCATTACTACAA
Organism: Platycodon grandiflorus; assembly: GCA_016624345.1. Taxonomy (NCBI): domain Eukaryota; kingdom Viridiplantae; phylum Streptophyta; class Magnoliopsida; order Asterales; family Campanulaceae; genus Platycodon; species Platycodon grandiflorus. Next base: position 25,897 of record JACONP010000034.1, on the reverse strand, counting down.
ACCTGACATGTTTAGCAGCACTATCAAAGCGCACCCCGGTTTATCAAACTCCGGAGCTTGCAAACATTTAACACAAGAAATTACTCCCTTTGTTCCTAAATAATTGTTGAACACACAAATTAAGAAAATCTAATTAACTTTATTATAAATATAAGTATAATATTTAATTTTCTTTAATACTCATGTGAATGTGGAACCATCATTAAAGTAGTTGAAAAAAATAAGGATAAAATGATAAATATATTTTCCTAAAATAAAAGTTTGGAAACATGACATTTGTTTTCAAACGGATAAAAAAAAAAATAGAACAATTATTTAGGAACAAGTGGAGTATTTGAAACATTGGATTTTCAGTATTTGGATGGTAAATCTCTTTGAAATCAAAGAAATAAAAAATAAATTAGAAAGAGAGAGATTTTACCATGGGTAATTGGGCGTGTGGCTGTGTGAAGAACAGCAAAGAGAGAGATTTTACCATGGGTAATTGGGCTGAAATTCATGTGTTTGTGTGTTGACGAACACAGGCGAGCGGGGCGTTACTCTGAAGTTCAAATTTGTGTTTGGGAGTCTTCTAGAAAATGACTTACTGAGGTCCTCCTCCGTTCCTCAGGAAGTACTACGTCATTCTACAGTGAAAATAACTCATTTTCCTTTTGACTTGTAAAATATTTTTCACTTACCACATTCTACTAACATCACTAAACATCGACAAATAAGTAAAATGTTCTCCGAAAATTATTTTCGTAAAACAAATGGAGCCCAATGCTTAGTTATTTACACAACCACGTACAGCTATATATATGTCTTTACAGCATATTGAGCTGAGGGTCTTCTGGTTTTGTAGAACTTCCAAGCGCTATGGTATGCTTCTTAAATGCAGCTGCAGCTTCTTCTCGCTTATCTAACTGCCCCAACAAGTCAAATACAACGGCCATCAAGTAGAAAGCTTCGGCAGCCAATTCATGGTACTGTGACAAAAGCAATGTCATCAATTCAATTTACACTATTCAGCAATAAGGAGGTATTTGATCAAGGCATCATTATCTAAGACATGATACAATCACTGTATACCATCGGATATCCAAGATCTGAGGACATGCCAAAGTGTTAAAGAGTTCAGAAAATTGCTGTGACGGTAAACAGAGAAAGGTTTATCCAAGCAGCGACGGTAAGCAGAGAAATGTTTATCCAAGAAGCAATTAGGAATATTCGTATTATAATTAACACAACAAAGTGATTGCAAAGCAGCAGCTACAAGGTTTTCCATTGATGGAGCTCAAAGCTAATATCATTTTTACTTTTCCAAAATCAAAAACAAAAGGGGAAGGAAAAGTGAATAAATAAATTACACGCAAACACGAAAGGAAAACCGTAAAATGACTTTCTCCAACAGACTTTGTCACGAGTTTTACATGAAGGCTGCTCTATTTTTAGATTTGTCCACCTTGATAACATTCGACAATCGGAATTATAATTGTGCTGCAAAACAACTAGCGACAATTTTCAAACTCAATTATCATCCACCACATCTTATTTCACCTTGGCCTAGAATCGGATTTTGATCCAAATCCAATCCGAGTTCGATGTTATTTTTAGGATATGGATTGAGTTTTTCAATCTAATTACCCAATTGTGATCCGAGTCCGATAACTTAACAAACTGGATTTGGATTAAGGGTGATCCCATCTCTTAACAACCTTACCCGATCTAATATAAAAAAAATTATAGTAATACTATACATACAAAAGTTACTTATGCTTACTTATACCGAGTTTTTAGTCATTAATAATTATTATTTCAACTAAATTTAAATTCTTTAGCGCATTAAAATATAGTCATTCATGTTTGTATAAGTGGGAACAGGATTTTCATGTTTGTTAGAGCTTTGGTTGAGTAAAAGATAACTTGATATTGTTTTCATTCAATACTTTAATGAGGGTCGAATCCGATCCGAATCCAAAATCTAGAATATGGATCGAGCTTTGAAATATCCGAGAAATAATCCAATCTGATCAAAATCCAATAATTTCTTAACAAATCAGATTCGAATTTGGCATATCTGATCCAAATCCAATCCATTGAAAGGCCTACATAAAAGTCCATATGGAAAATAAATATCTACAATCCATAAGGAATGTAGATATCCACATGAACTAGGTGCCTCAATAATCTTAACAGAGGAAAATTGTACCACCTAAAATTCTAATTGCAGAAGAACCTGTGGCAGGCATTGAGAAAAAAGTCCATACGGGAAATAAATATCTACATTCCATCCACATGAACTGGTGGCTCAAGAATCTTAACAGAGGAAAATTGATGTACCTAAAATTCCTTTTTTTTTTTTTTCAAGTTACAAGGACGTTACCTTAACAAATTTTATTTTTTACTGGAGTTTACCTCTAAAACAAATCACATGACATGTACCTAAAATTTTAATTGCAGATTTTTAGGGGAAAAAAGTAAGGAAAACAGAACATATGTAAATTTTTTCTCTTTTAAAAAAATTTGGACCATTTCTCAATTTGTGCGTGTCATCCTTGCGCAAGGGCAATTTTTCTTTATTATTTTTTTTAAGGTTTAAGGGACAGACCTCACCCCACCCCTTATTATTATTATTATTATTTAATTAATGCCTTGAAATGCAGTAATTATTATTATTAAGGTATCTTCAAGTTTAAAGACTCAAAACTAATTCTTGAGTGGAGTAAGATTATAAGATTAGTAAAGCTCTCCTTAAACTTCACATATAATATGGAGATGCACGAGATTGAACCCTGTACCTTTCGCATGCAAAGAAAGCGCTCTACGAAGATTAATTTAATTTAGTTTTTAATCTTGAGGGGTGTTGTGCGCTCTTTAAAAAGGAATATAGAAGGCAAAAATAGCCAAACCAGTAAAGTAAGAGCAAATTAGGAAGTACAAGATTCTGACATGGGGTAATCTTAAACAAGAGGGGAATTTTTGAAGTATCATTAAATAGGAAGATGTCTCCCAACAAGAAGAAGAGTTATACGCACATTGAACCTCCTAAAGTGTAAGGTTTCCAATAAGAATGTGATTGAATAATCAAAAGAAAGAAGAAAGTAGAAGGTGAAAGAGAGGATTCAGGTGGAAAGGAAGAGAGAAATACACTACTTTTTCTGTGTATTAATGAATCAATATTTCTAAATACTTCCCAAGTATGTATATATACCTCAGCCCAATACATAGCAAGCACATAAACACATAGACCAATGATTCTCATAACACTCCCTCGGAGCATACGTATTTATCATGCCCAGCTTGTTACAAATATAATCCACCCTCACTCAAGTAAGACCCTTAGCAAAACAATCAAGTTGTTCTTCCGTGTTCACATATGAAGTAGACATTAACTTCTCTTGAATATTCTCTCGCACAAAATGACAATCAACCTCTATATGTTTCGTTCTCACCATGAATAACTGGATTCGTGGAGATATGCAATGTAGCTTGGTTATCCCACCATAACCTCATTGGCAAAGCAACAGTAAAACCAATTTCTTCCATTAGTTGTTATATCCACATAAGTTCACATGTAGTTTGAGTCATTGCGAATACTCGGATTTCGCACTAGACCTAGCCACCACATTTTGTTTCTTACTCCTCCAAGAAATTAAATTTCCACCCACAAATACACAGTACCTTATAGTTGATTTTTATCACTAGGTGACCGTGCCCAATCAGCATCAGAAAATGCCTCAACCTGCATATGCCCATGGTCTGCATACATGATACCTCTACCAGGTGCCCCTTTCAAGTATTTTGCAATCCGAATCAATTCATTCCAATGAGTGACAATAGGAGTCGCCATGAATTGACTTACTACAAGAAAAACAATATCCGAACGAATCACTACAAAATAATTCAGCTTTACAAACAATCTTTGGTATTGTTCTAGATCTTCAAAAGCCTCCCCCTCACCAACTACAAGCTTTTTGTTCGAGTCCATTGGAGTGTCACATGGTTTGGCTCCAAGCAACCCGCCTACCCGACTGCCTCAAGCACGTCAAGAACATACTTTCTGTGACAAGAATATCCCTTTCTTGGATCGAGTCACTTCAATCCCAAGAAAGTTCTTCTAAGTACCCAAGTCCTTTGTCTCAAAATTTCCTCAAAGACAGACTTGAGTGCTTCAATTCCTAGTGAATCACTACATGTAACCACAATATCATCTACATAGACTATCAGCATAATACACCTATTATAAGTATGTCAAAAGAGCACGATATTATCACACGTACTCCTTTGTAACTCAAACTCAAAACCACATCACTAAACCTCCCAAACCAAAGCTCGAGGTGACTGCTTCAACCCATATAGTGACTTCCTCAGCCTGCAAACATTACTTGCATACTCTCCATGAGCAACAAACCCAAGAGGTTGTTACATATAAACTTTTTCGTGTAAATCACCATGAAGAAAAGCATTCTTCATATCTAACTGAGTTATAAGAAGTAGCAAGAGAAATCAATAAATGAATCAAAGTTAACTTAGCAACCAGAAAAAAGTTGTCAGCATCTTGTTTGTAGTGTTAGACTTGTTTTTATTATACCACATGTGAAATATGTAAAAGTCAAATCCCCTGAAATTAGGGATTTGATTTGATAGGAGATTAGTTAGGGATTGGATTTGATAGGAGATAAGTTAGGAAATTTCCTTAATTAGCCTGATTTACTTAGATTTGATTGACATAGAAATTAGGACTTTTCTTTGTATAAAAAGGGAGCCTTTGTACCACAATATACAGTGAAAAACATACTTTTTCATCTGTTTTAAATTTCTTCTTGGTATCAGGGCCAATACAACACACTCTTAGTCTTTTATCATGACTGATTCAGCCTCCAATCAAGCTGCTCAATCAGCAACAAATACCACGGAAAAATCCTCTCATTCAGAAATGAACAAGTACAATAACTGTCAAATAAAACAATTAAGTGCATAAGTACTGTAAGTAAATACACTGAGATTTGAAGTGGTTCACCCTTAGAAAAGAGCTACGTCAACTATCAAAGTGGTCATCCTTGGATTTTGAAATGTGCACTATTGTGTCCAACTTAGATCTATTACAAGTATATGATCACTAGTGGACCAGGTAGAAAGTATTTGACCAAGTGTTTGGTAAGAGGAATAATCTGATTCACAGAAATATTCACTCTTGTGGTGTGCTATAAACAGAATAATAAACAGAAGAGGGAAGAGCAGTCATGTGTAAGTGTGGCAGCTCAAGTTCTTGAATGCTAGAGTAATTCTGTAAAGGCTCTTGAATGCACCGGAGATTTATGAGAATACTCAAGTTGTTAAGAGTCAATAGTTATATTCAATGCTCCAGGTTCTTCTATTTATACTTGAGAGCTTCAGCATAGACGTTGGAGACAATTCACCACTGTTGAGTCTGAATTGAATGCGTTAAATGCATAGAGCTATTGGTCTTCATTCCCTTGGCTTAGGCAGATTGTACTCGAAATGGCAAGGCACAAAGATGTTTCAGAAAGTATCTTTCTAAAACTTGCCTATAAGAGGTAATGTACATTAAATGATCCCATGTGATAGCACGATGGGTAATGTTCTGAAGTCAACAAAGATACGTGAAAAACAGATAGGATATCTGGAAGAATCCTATGTGGCAATCCACGTCAGTAGAGATAAGGTTGTCTTAAAATCCTTTTGGTCAGTAACTTAAGAAAATAACGCAAAGGCAGTCCTTCAAGGTTTGCTGATGAAAGTTGCTGATACACCATCTAGCATTCTAAGATAATTCTGTTAAAGCTAAGTCCTAGTAAGAGTTGTCACGAACTATCCAACACGCAGGCCATCAAGTTACTCTAAACAAAAACTTAAGGTTATGGCTACAAGAAAATCTAAGATTAAGAAATATTCTTAAACAAATGAAAGTTCTAAATAGGAATTTTTTTAACAGGAACTAATAAATGTTTAAGTGACAAAATCATTAAATGACATATACCCAGAGAATAGGGTGACCGACTATAATATGGACCGACTCAAAGAAAGTAACATCCTGTTAGTCTGTGACACCAGAAAGCGACCTAAATCAAGAGAATAACACCGATTCCCTTTTGAGTTCGAGAATAACCTAAAACACACATTTTAACAACCGAGAATCCAACTTACTAACTTATTGTCGAACATCCTGAACAAAACAGGTACATCCAAACACTTTAGGAGGTATTGGGAACAAAGTCTGGGATGGACAAAAAATGGAATAAGAAATTTGCCCTTGAACAAGGAAGGCAATTTATGAGGAATGCATAAATGTATCTAAATTAAAAAGTGCAAGAGCGTTGTATAGCATTATTTCTTAGATAAAAAAAAAATTATTAGATCAAGTAAAGAACATATAGAATAGCGAACAAGTCATCCATTGAAACAAAAACAAAAGGAAAAAGAAAAAAAATGAGAGAGCTAAAACAAAGCTAATAAAGAACCGCCCTACAATCTCTCGAGAGATCAGCAATGGACACTCCTCATATATTAATTGTAAAGGTGTGGTTTTCTAGGGAAAGAGAATGTATATTACTGTAGTTTCAAGGTAAAGAGTACATTAAATGATTTAACATATTCTTTCATTTATTAAGGGTGGTATTGGAAGTGTGGGAAATATTCATTACCACTTCATGAAAAGTGACACTCATTTTGGAACAAACCAAAAAAGGAAAGGGTGACGCTCATTATGGACAGAGGGAGTATTTATGTACACATGCCTAACCAAATAGGGATGTTGCTTCTCTGAGCTCGTCTTCTTTTCTCTTCTTCACAAACAACACTAAGGAGGGTGCTTCTATTACTTGGAATTGTCTTCTTTTTTTTTTTTTCATAATTTAATGGTTGTAAGACCAAGGAGGTTGCCACTCTGCTTGATTCTCTTTCTCTATTGCTGTTTTCTAAACAGTTCTGATTCTCACTAGGAGCTTTTGGAAGATTAGGGCCATCACTCATGTTTCACCTCCTAACCCGTTTCCTTTATAGGGATCTTCCTTGATTTGGAAAGCTCAAGCCCCATCCAAGGTGTGGGATTTTATTTGGTCTCAACACTAATGATGCTCAACAAGCTTGTGACCCTATAAGAGGGTTTTTTCCTGTCGGTATGTCGTGTGTAGGAGTGCATCAGAGTCCCATAGTCATCTATTCTTCATTGTGCAGGTACACAATTTCTTTGGAGTATGCTATTTGGGCTGGTTAGGGAATCTTGGCCAGTCCTATTTCCCTGTCTTCCTTTCATTCGGCAGGGACACACATGCTAGATTGATGTGGGAGTGTGGGGTGTCTGCAGTTATTGTGGTGCATTTGAGTTAAGAGAACTCCATTATTATTAGGTATTAGTCAACGTCTTAGTGTCTTTGTTTGGATAGAGTTGTGTTTATGTCATCTGTTTGAGCTTCAGCAAGGGGTTCCTTTAGAGGAGTCCCCGTTTCAGTGATGCATTGGAGTGCTTTAATTTCTGAGCTCTCCTGAATTTTGCCATCTTTAATCTCCATTGTTTTTGGTCTTATCTTTGTGATTTCTCAGCCGTCTTTAGTAACCTTATCATTAATCTAAGCTTCTTTTCTTATCCAAAATAAATGATAAAATACTTAAAGCTCCAAATGATAATTCGGCAGCTAGAACATTACAACAAGCAAAAGTCTCGCAACCCAACTTTGAAACAAAGATGCAAAGATAATATATACAATATAGACTCGGATATTAACTAACCTCCAACAATTCAAGTGCTTCAGAAGCTTGCCTCAAAGAAACCAGCACAACTTCAGGATCATCGAAAACTGGAGAGAAAATAGCAGGAAGAAAGAGCAGCTTATAGGCTAAAATAAGAAGTAGAACCAAAGATACCACTCTCTCTCTCTCTCTCTCTCTCTCTCTCTCTCTCTCTCTCTCTCTCATACACACATATAGGTGGGAGGGACTACGCAAAGATTGACTCGTTTGAGTCATTCAAGTGCTCTATCACCAAGAGACCCATACCTGAAAAGCTTAGATCCGATAGATAACATTTTGCCTCTGCAATGTAGGCCCGAGATCGAAGCTCCAGACTGCCCTGACCAAGAATTATCGGGAAAGCACTATGAATAAGGTTCAAAGCCCTTTTTGTATGACTAGATCCAAGTGCAAGCCACAGCTCAGCCAGTGTTAGGTGGCAGAGGCTTTGAGAAGATCCAAGTTAAATGACTGGCAAAATGAAAGGCTTGCCAAAGCATATGGAATTCCTAAAACAGCATTCCCAGATTTCTGTAAACAGAAATAAAACAAGTTTATTATGCATAGATAGATAGATAGATAGATAGATAGATACTAAAACTTTCAGATAAAACCATATGGAATTTATATCATCAGTATATATAAACAAGAGTGTGTTTGAGTAGCCCCCATGATAACATAAGGGCCTACTATCAAATCCACCTTTTAAATTCAACAGCTACAGATACAGTACGCAAACAACGATGATAGTTCATACTTCCTCTGTCCCAAAAGGACTGTTTAGTTGAACTTTGCAGACAGATTAAGAAAAATTATTAATTAGAATCTATTTTGAACAATTTTCCCATAGCACTACTTTGCTATTACTCTATTAATGAGTCAAAAAGCTATAAAAGCTAGGTGTTTATTGAGGGGAATAGTAGGAAAATAAAAGATAATTAATTGTTCCATTCTTGGATAGTAGACGACATATAAAAATAATAACCAAGACAGTGTTTTTGGGACGGAGCGAGCAGTATACACAGCCTTCCAAATCAATGAAAATACCAAGTGTGCCTTATGGATCTCAGCAAGCAAGAGACGGACAGTGGCATTCTCGACATGCAGGTTATATTCGTAACATGTGCAAAACAGAGAGTGTGCAACAGAAGCTGCCTGCATAGTTCAAAAAGATTTAGAGTTATTTCGTCGTTTAAGATGCAGATATTCCTTCAAGGGGCGGGGGAGGTGCAGTACCATGCATTCCTATTCTATAACGATAAAAGAGACACAAGTACAAGAGGGAAAGAACAAACTTTGATACATGCTAAAGCCAATTTTTTTAAGGGTGTGATAAATGGAAAATCATAAGAAAGTTGTTATCCAGCAAATCTTACTGTTCTGAAAGGAATATGAACAGCCAAAGGCCAAAATCTGATTAACCTTCGACGTCCATGGAAGCCTTTCTTCTCTGAAGAGTAACATCTAGAATTCTTTGGTAGCATGATGGTCAAAGTTCCTCAATTAGTGCTCTTCAACACTAGACAAGGACTTCGACTCCTAAAACTCTTGAGATTAGAACATACACAAGAAACCCGTTCCAGAACTGGAAACATAACAGCCGGAAACTTCTATGTTTTTGTTATTGCTCCTGCATCAGACTCCTTGATTCAAGAGAAACTTTTTCTCCAATCAGAATACTACATAGAAAACTTTTTCTCACGATACTCTTCCAATGTGAACTTGGATACGTAGCTTGATATTTACTGGTTTACTGGGTTAGTAGAAAGGACTGGATAATATATGAGCACTTTTATTTCACAATAAGATACTATTCTCAAAAGTCATAGCCGGGCAGCTTTACGTTTTTGTTGGAGTGTTTCATGTTTAAAAATAGCCTCCTAAATAATATCAAACCTCAAACTTCTCTGATAAAAGATTGTCAACTGTTCTTTAATACTCTGCGGCACAATGTGACTTGGAAACAACTAAAGTTATCCCCTTAAGAGATTTGTCAAACAAATGGGATTATTCTCAACTCCAGCAGGCTGTCCAAGAAGTATAAAGCAATCAATCCTAGTATTCATCAAACACTTGGTAGGCATCAGTATCTCCAATACTCTCGAGAGAAACGAGAAGTTGCATCAACTCCGTATCATCTTTTGGATAATCAGGGAAAATGGGAGGCAGATCGAAAATACCTTCATCCTCTCTTAATGGAAATAAAAAATTTCTTTGGTTCCTTTATTTTCCTTCATGCTATCATCATGTCTTCGCAAGGTGAATTTCTTTTTTTCTTCTTAAATGTCCTTACTTCAAGACTACCTTCCGGCATGTCTAATGATTTGTTATCTTCAATACATCCATGGAAATCAATCTGCTCTCGGTTTATTTGATCATCAAACCTTTTCTTCACCCACGCAACCCGTCGTTTAATACTCAGTCCCAAAAAAAATAATCCCACTTTGGTTTGTCCCAAAAAATAGTTCCATTTATATAAGAGGATATATTTATAATGCAATTCAAAGGCTGTACAAACAAGTAAATCTACAATCTTAAAAAGTTTGACTTGTCAAATGGAACCATTTTTTTGGGACGGAGGGAGTATAATTAAACCTCTGTTGCCTTCTTCGGACGACGTTAAAGATCATCTTTGGTTCTGATACCAACCAACCAGGCAAAGCTCAAGAGGGTTAGAAGTTAGAACAAACTTCAATCCAACTTGAAGACCATGTTTCTCAGGGTGAAACATGGGACAACCTCAAGGAAAGTTGGTATCCAGTAATTCCTGGTGTTTCCAAAGGAAAATAACAGAGCTTAATGCCAAATTAACATTCGATGTCGATGAAAGTCTATCCTTTTCAAATAGCATCCAAGGTTTTTAGCTAACATGGTTTGATTGCTTTTCATACCCTCCTAATCCCTAAATGGCTGGTCATGTCAAGAAGATTATGACTAGGACTTTGAAAATCCTAAGACGATTGAGATGATAAATGAAACAAGAAATTAGAAGTCCAAAAGTCCTAAAGCAGGAGACATTCAGCCAAGAACTTCTACACTTGGGTGTTATTGCTCCAGCATCAGAAGGGTCCAGAAGGATTTGACCTTGCAACCTATCATGCATGATGGATGGAATCCAATTGCCTGTGACAATATGCAATATGCAATATACATACCACATATAGAACAAAATAACAAAAAAGATGGATGGAAATTGGCTTATGGAGGAAATCACACACCAAAAGAATAGGAAGCTGGAGAGTTTGCTTATCAACTTTGTAATGTTCTTCAATTTTAGGGATTGCATCGCCCATTAAACATGAAAGACTGACTCGTACTTCATATATTACACATAATGTGCTTTACGTATTATACAAACTGACACTGATAAATATGCCCAGGTGGCAGTAATTTTTCTTCCTTTTTTTTTTTTTGTTCTTGAAAAGAAAAGAATATTACATTAGGGAAGTAAGAGATACAAGAGAGATGGACGAGTAGTCCGTAAAAACAAAACAGAGATACAACTAAAGAGAAAAGGAAAGAAACAACAGTCAAGAAACCTAAACATTCCAGCCCCGCTGCAAATCAGATATAGGTACTCCTTGAAAGGCACCCCTAGCCGAAGCCCAGATGCCAAACCAGGAAAGTGGACCAGTGCGGTACGTGGAACAGATTTGGGAACGGGACACTTTTCATATGGCGGGGTAGGATTCTTCGAATCACTTACTGAAAGAAATACGTTCACCCAGTACGCAGAACACTTTTCTAGCACCGGTGTATACATCCGTACATATGTGTGTGTTTGTGGATATATGATATACATTTGATAAAGATTGTTGACATTTTGTTTGCGGGAGGGAAGAAGTTAATCTGCCTTAACAATGGACATGTTTATTTATGTTGTAGCTGGGAGTTGTTGATATACATCTAAGTGTCGTTGATACAATCATTGTTTAGTTGCAACCCCTGCTGGAACAAATCACTTACGCATTGTTTAGTTGCAACCCCTGCTGGAACAAATCACTTACGCACCTACGCCTTTGGCACGTTGAATTTTCTTGGTAGAACATGCAATTTTACGTTCCGGAATGAAAATGACTTGGAGAGAAACAAATGATCATGACTTGGAGGAACATTTACACATCACCCAGATTGCAGTAATGCAACACCAAATGTCAGCTAGAACTTCGACCACAGAGCAAAAAGATATCAATTGCATAATCAGCACTTCACTTGGTTAGAGAGAAAAATATCTGGTGCAAACTTCTACACAAGTGTGAACAAGCTTCAGATCTCTGATTGAGTAACAATGTTTACTACAGGGGAACACATAATAATTGCCTAATGACATATTCTAGGTAACTTTATGCAGCCAGCCTTCCTTTTCCTTGTGTCATTTTCTTTCTCAAGAATACCAGTTGACCACCCATGTAGGGAAAGAACACTTCCAACAGTTATACCTCAGGAAAAGAAGGTTTGATATCACATTGAGTATGAAAGAGGAGGCGGTGTTGAGGATGAGGAGGAGGAGGATGAAGAAGAAGAGACATTTGTCCCGTTTCCTGGAGGGCCACAAGTTTCATCGCTGCTCACGACCTTCAATGATCATGTAGCGGCATGCATCTGGAATGGGGAAGAGCGAGCATTGTTGAAATGTTTAAATCATACTACCAAACAGGAAGAGTGGGCGATTCGTAATAACTGTAGTGAAATAATGAAAAATTTTGTCAATAGCTCGGGGCTTAATGTGTCATCCAAATGCTCGTATGCAGAAGTGAATAAAGTACTGGTGTCGGCATTTGTGGAACGGTGGCATCCAGAGACGAATACCTTCCACATGCCCTTTGGAGAGATGACAATTACACTTGATGATGTGTATTGTCTTACAGGACTGAATGTGACTGGGCAACCACTGTTTTCTAGGCGGAGTGTGGCATTTACACCTCAGGAGGTTGCGAATTTGTTAGGAGTGCATGTCTCTGAAGCGATCGTTGGGATGCATGGTGCTAGAGGGCCATCAATAAAGTTAGTGGCTTCGTGAGAGTTTCTAGGAAGAGGGTACATCTGATGATTCTTTTGCATGTGCTCGTTCAGCCAGAGCATATCTGTTGTACACTATTGGTTGCACTCTTTTCGCTGACAAGAGTGGGACACGGGTGAACACGAGCTACTTAGAGTTTTTGGATGATCTGACCGGCGTAGATATGTATGCAGGGGAGCAATTGCGTATCTGTATAGGCGGCTAGGGCAAGCGTCCGGCGAGACAAAGCGAGATGGTCGATATTCGACGTTATTGGAGGTAACATACTTGTATTTCCAGTGCATTACATTCAAACATTAGAGAAAGTCATATGTTATGGAACCATATTATATTTGATAGATGTGTTTTATTGCATGTAGGCTTGGATATACAAGCATTTTCCTGCTTTTAGGCCTCTATATAGATCAAATTACAAGATTCAATACCCACTTGCAATGAGGTTGGCTACCACAAGGAAAAGTTGGAGCATCGATGCAAAAATTGATCCAATACCGAGAGCGTCTTGACGTCCTTAAGGCCAATGATGTGAGTGCTATTTAATTTAGTTTTCTTTTTATTTTATAACACATGTATGTTAAATTAATTTTCTTTGGTTATTGTAGGTAATTTGGAGTCCGTATACGGGTCTTTTTAGGGATTTACATCCATTTCCCTCAGTTTCGTTATATCACGGATGCTTAGTGGCGTGCTCTGTTGTGGAACCATACCATCCGGACCGAGTTCTTAGACAATTCGGTTATGTTCAGACGATTCCATGTACACCGATCGCTGCTGATGTTCATGTGAGATGGGAAAAAAAGAGTTTGTCTACCCTCCGCCCTTTGTCCGTACTTTACTTGTTTGGGATAGTCACGTCCTATCTACGATCGTCTTGGTAATATTGCCCACTACCATGGGATTGTGCTCGACTATATCACGGTGGTACAATGCACATTCACATCCGTTGGTTCAAAACCCGAGAGCGGTCCCCAGTTCTGTGACATCTCGGCTCGAGTACCGGCAGCATGGGAGATGGTTACGTCTGTACGAAATTTAGTACAACCTCCGGTCGAGATGGAGGTTAGGTGATCGGGCGATGTATTTAGTACAACCCCCAATTCATCCGCCGTCATCGCCCGATCACCTAACCTCCATCTGCGCACGGAGGTTGTACTAAATTTAACGCACGTAACCATCTCCTGCGTCGTACTCGAGAGATGTCGCGAGGGGACCGTTTTTTTTCAACGGATGTGAATGTGCATTGTACCACCGCATATAGTCGAGCACAATCCCATGTAGTTGGGCAATATTACCAAGACGATCGCAGATAGGACGTGACTATCCCAAACAGAAAGTACGCACAAAGCGGGAGGGTAGACAAACTCTTTTCCCATCTCACATGAACATCGCCGATCGGGTATGGAATCGTCGAACATAACCGAATTGCCTAAGAACTCGGTCCGATGGTATGATTCCACAACAGCACGCCACTAAGCATCCGTGATATAACGAAACCGAGGGAAATGGATGTAAATCCCTAAAAAGACCCGTATACGGACTCCAAATTACCTACAATAACCAAAGAAAATTAATTTAACATACATGTGTTATAAAATAAAAAGAAAACTAAATTAAATAGCACTCACATCATTGGCCTTAAGGACGTCAAGACGCTCGTATTGGATCAATTTTTGCATCGATGCTCCAACTTTTCCGTGGTAACCACCTCATTGCAAGTGGGTATTGAATCTTGTAATTTGATCTATATGGAGGCCTAAAAGCAGGAAAATGCTCGTATATCCAAGCCTACATGCAATAAAACACATCTATCAAATATACTATGGTTCCATAACATATGACTTTTCTAATGTTTGAATGTAATGCTGAAAATACAAGTATGTTACCTCCAATAACGTCGAATATCCAGCCATCCGCTTTGTCTCGCGGGAGCTGCCCTATCTATACGCGCAACAATTGCGCCCCTGCATACATATCTACGGTCGATCATCCAAAAACTCTAAGTAGCTCGTGTTCACCCGTGTCCCACTCTTGTCGGCGAAAAGAGTGCAACCAATAAACGATATGCTTTGGTGAACGAGCACATGCAAAAGGATTATCGATGTACCCTCTTCTGGAATATCTCACGAAGCCACTCTAACTTTATTGATGGCCCTCTAGCACCATGCATCCCAACTTGCTTCGCATTAAATCGCAACCTCTGTAAATGCCACACTCCGCCTAGAGTGTAAATGCCACCTCGTAAGACAATACACATCATCAAGTGTAATTGTCATCTCTCCAAAGGGCATGTGAAAGGTATTCGTCTCTGGATGCCACCGTTCCACAAATGCCGACACCAGTACTTTATCCACTTCTGCAACGAGCATTTGGATGACACATTAAGCCCCGAGCTATTGACAAAATTTTTCATTATTTCACTACAGTTATTACGAATTGCCCACTCTTCCTGTTTGGTAGTGTGATTTAAACATTTCAACAATGCTCGCTCTTTCCCATTCCAGATACATGCCGCTACATGATCATTGAAGGTCGTGAGCAACGATGGAACTTGTGGCCCTCCAGGAAACGGGACAAATGTCTCTTCTTCTTCATCCTCCTCCTCATCCTCAACACCGCCTCCTCTTTCATACTCAATGTTGTTCTTGTTGTTGCTGTTGTAGAAGTAATTGTTGTTGTTGTTGCTGTTGTAGAAGTACTTTTTGTTGCTGCTGTAGTTGCTGTTGTCACAGTAGTTCTTGTAACTGTTCTTCTTGTTGTTGTGCATGTTGTTCTCGTTGTTGTCTTTGTCTGTCAGCCCTAGCTGAAGCCGTAGGTCTTCTTCGCCTATATGTATTGATTTCTGCACATATTAAATCTGTATTAGATCATCAAAGGTTAAGAAAAAAAAAATTTAATAACACTGTTCGGCACCCTAGCCGGACAAATCCAATTCTGTTCGGCACCCTAGCCGGACAAATCTAGGTATGTTCGGTACCCTTGCCAAACTCCACCATTACTATTCGGCTATCCAGTGCCGAACTGTCCACGCGAATACATTGAAATTTTTACAACAAAACTTCCTTTAAATTGTAATTTTTCAACAGAAATATGCAAAAAAAAATGAAATGTAACTAAGACCTAACAAAAATTAAACACATATATTGAAAAATATATAGCATTTTAACCTAGAATATAAACACAAGAGATTCACACCTCTGTTTTCGTCCATTGTTAATAATGAAGAACACGGAGTGAACGGTTTTGCTGTTGTTTGCCTTTGTTGTTGCCGTTTGCGTGCCTGCTGTTGCCGTTGTTTGCTTATTGCCGTTGTTGCGTTGTTTGCTTATTGCCGTTGTTGCCGTTGTTTGCGAGGTAGGGTGCGGGCGGGTCTTTCAAACAAGTGTAGAAGGGTGTGGGGTGTATTTGGTGGGGTGTACTTAGTAGAATTTTAAATTTTTTGGGACAAATATTCTTAAGGGTATAATAGGAAATTAGGGAGAGGTGTACTTAGTTTTTTGAGGGATTGAAAATAATGGGTGGGGGTGTACTTAGTAATTGGGTGTACTAAGTAATTTCTTGGGTGTAAATAGCAACTCTCTTAAAATATGCCTATAAACTACATCGCTTCAAATAAAGAAAAGGGGTTTGTCCATTGTTCGCTTGAGTTCGCCTTTCTTGCCTTTCGGATAGGCAATAAAGGCAACGGTCGCTTCTCTAACATCGCCTTGCCTGGGCAATGTGCGGCACCATACCCTCGCCTCGCCTTTCGCCTCAGGCGACCAAGGCGTTCGCCTTTAATAACTATGCTTCTGTTGTGGCAGCAAGTTTAGTACGTACTGAGACTACTCCTATGTGACATAGCTTGTGTTGGATTGTCAATTCCCTTATCTTCCAGCAACATATGTGAGAAGCATTGAGTCACATCAAGGTAAAGTCCTTGTTCAACCAAAGCCCGGTGTTGCACCAGAAGAGCATGTCATATTAAACTCAAGTCATTACATTCCATTTAGGATTGGGAATAGACGCACTATGATTGCCGAGGAGATTAAAGTGATGAAATTCCAAGATTATGCAACTGTGGGGAAAATCAAAGAGGGGGTGTGGAATCAAAGGATATTGAGCCCATTGGGAATCTTGCTACATTGCAAGTTTCGGAAGGTTCATTGGTTATGTTTTATAAGCGTATTGCAATAATAGTTGACTTTATGGTTCCAGCAAAAGTTCACAATGAAGTCAAATATGTCAATTTTGAGATATTCTACACAATGCCTAATGGTAAGGCCTATTTCTTGAGTCAAGTTGAAGCTTTTCACACGAAGATGTGGATGCTATTTCAAAGCTTGTGGCTTCTCATATTCCAAAATATAAAACTTGAAGTCAAGTTTTCTCCAACCGGGGAAAATGCTGCAGTCAATAGAAGGGTCAAAGAGATGTCCGTTCAAGAGCAATGGAAGCTTCATCTCTTGTTCAAGGCAAATTATGTGAAAAACAATACTACTTAAGTACCCAAGTGATTACCAACGAGCTCTAGCTCAACTGGTGCTCACTTCTCTTAACGGAGAAGTCGAGTGTTTAAGTCTCACCACAGACGACACACCCTGGTACTTAAAAAGCTCGGGTGTTCAAGCCTCACCAGAGGTACCATTGTCGTTCAAGCCTCACCAAAGGCCCATTCGGTATTGCTCACTTCTCTTAACAGAGAGGTTGAGTGTTCAAACCCTACACCGTAGCCACCCTGGTACTTCACTACTCTCAGCTGAGAGGTCGGGTGTTCAAACAATTTGTTCTAGCCACACCAAAGGCATCATACAGTCTTAATTGTAGCCTTTTAAGGCATTAAATAATAATAATAACAAAGGTTGGGATAAGGTCTATGTCCCCTCCAACCTTTTTAAAAAAAAAAGTACTCTAGTGATTTAATTAATAAACATGGAAATGTACTTTGTCTACATACACAAATTTGTGTTGTTAGAGGGTCTAAGTACATGCATGGCAGTAGTGCATGAATGATTCAGGTTTAGTGTATGAGCATAGAGAGTGGAAGGTTCCTGTTAATGGTATAAGTAGGTTTGTACTTGAGCCTTTGAAGGCAGATTTGATGAAAGTAATAAACATTAAGATTGGTTTATGAGAAGTGTGAGGCCTATCACACCTAGGTGTAAGGCCTAGGTTATTCCATCCCTTCTACTACCTCCGTCTCAAAATAACAAATTTCAAACTTTCCATTATGGTTTGTCCAAAAAAGTTACTTTTCTAAAAATTAGGTATCAAATCTTCATACTTCTTCGACATTTTTCTTTATTTTCGAAAAGATGATCTTTATCTTACATGTCATTCAAAAAGAAACTATAATTTCAGTGCAATATAAGGAAATATAGGCAAACAAAAGTACAGTATTAAAAAGTTCAACTTAATGCAACTCTTTTTGGGACGGAGGGAGTATCTCATTGTCTATTCTTCTTCCTTTCTGTTCTCCCTTACTAGTTTCTTTATCGTTCCAGTAAAATCAGATCTGCATTTCGTAACTCTCCATCTTTTCTCCACTTTAAAAGTCCTAAATTCCACCTGACCTCTAAGCCAAGCCATCCTACAATAGGAAGGAGTGCTCATGGCTGTACTTGTGCTCACTTTTCTAAACTCACTGAGTCTCTCATGATAGTGGCAGGGATCCACCATATTTCTCGAGGAATGATGTCTCGGCTCGACATTTCCACCAAGTCATCATACTGGCTTCCAACAGTACCTACATAGGTATTTCAACACATGCATTTTGTGCCTCTTTTTCCACTCCTTAGATTGAAGGTTTAGGAGTTACTAACCACAAAAGTATCTTCAAGTTCCTTTGATTCTTAGTCTACTGCTCATGCAAAGAAAGGTTCGAGTGGCCAATGGTTCCTTCTCATCTATATCAAGGAATAGGTAAAGCCGTAAAGGGAGGATATCGCAATAGACTTGTAGCAAAACGATTTTGATTGGGAAAACTATAACTCCCTCCATGGAGTCCCTTATCAAAAAGTCACTAGTGATCATAACAATAGGCTTCCATAAACATCCTAACTAGTACTTTAGGAAAATGAGGACTTAACTTGAATAACAAAGTTAGTTGTTATGTCACCATAGAAAGTCAACTCTTTAAATGTAACATCCTGAAAGGAGAAAAATACACGCCAAATAGGACTGAGACAGTACTGAAAAGAAGACATCATTAAAAAGGTACCTGCCGTATAATTCCCAAGAAGTTGCACGAACCAGGTATGAAGACCCTATTAGCTTCTGTACAGACCGGGAATGGAACTTGGTTGTGCACAGAAATGAAATGCATCAGAGTTGCTTCCACATACACTTTCTTGAGAAAAACCAATGAACCAGTAGGTTTCCTCAAATCTCTAAGCCATGAAGTGCTCAAAGCACCATCGGTAGTCATTATTGAACTTTCATTATCAACCTCCCGGATCAGATAAGAACTTAATCTTAATTCCTGAGGCCTCATTGTCAAAGAAACCAGTATCAACTAGGAGCTTAATAAAACACAATCCAGAACTCTGAAAAGATACTGGGAGCTTAATAAAGCACAATCCAGAACTCTGAAAAGGTCCAGAACTATGTGAAAACTTGAACAATCTAGTCAGATTATACCTTGCAAACATTAGATGGGCAAGTTCTAAGCTGAACAGAAGCTTTGGGGCCGAACGAGAGCAAAGGTCTCTGGACATGCCGCAAGACAAACAATCACTTATCAGATAATGTAAGAGGATTAAAGACAGGAAGAGATTTCCTACCATGATCTGCAACTACAATAAACAAATAAGTATAATGTTTTTCTGCAGAAAGAAGATTCTACTAAGAAGAGAAAATATACAAAAGTTGGACGCTACACATATATGTACAAAGAAAATAACATGTTTAAGTTCTTTCCCCTTTTAGTTTTAAATACTTCTGCAACATATTCAATGGCCAATCCCTAGAATAAGATAAGATTTTTGTTCAGGTGAACCCACCACAAGAACAATTTCCTTTATAAATAAATAACCAGATAATGATATAAAATCGGCATATACCTATCATTAGAGGCAAAAACAATGAATATCCTTGGAGGGCTTCAGAAATGGTGGTGCTTTACTCTTGGGATAAAAGCAGCTGTGCACATACGAATAAATAAATTCGGCTAATGCCTATGCGTCAAGGTTTGCAACTTATCCTCAAATATTCACTTATTTTTGCTAGACAACCATTTTACTAAACGGCAGTTTGAGCTACCC
This sequence comes from Platycodon grandiflorus, assembly GCA_016624345.1. Lineage (NCBI taxonomy): Eukaryota > Viridiplantae > Streptophyta > Magnoliopsida > Asterales > Campanulaceae > Platycodon > Platycodon grandiflorus. Next base: position 5,908 of record JACONP010000034.1, on the reverse strand, counting down.
ATGCTAGACTACAATTCTAAGGCATCAACAATGTAATCACATTTTTGAAGATTATCAACTAAGTCACCGATAATTGTCACTACTCACAACCTCCTTTAACCCTTTCAACTATAGACAGATCAGCTTTAATGAAGCCCGGGCTAATTGGTGGGAGGATACACTAAGTACCTTGTTGGCCAAGTTCCTTCAGAATCTTCTACTGGTTAAACTTCCTTGACTTCAGCCTTTGGTAGGTTCCGTTAGGAAACCCCTCTCCTGAAATGGCCGAACTCAGCCTATGTTGTTTCCTGTCAAACTCTTTGGAATGATAATCTATATTTGCTGCAGCTTCATGGTACTCATGCGTGCTCAATGGTAGCCCTTCTATAATTAACTTGTCAACCATGTAAGCAAAACTGCAAAAGCACCCCTTTCCAGCAACTCAATGCAAGCGTAACTAAATCAAAGCATGTTGCATTCTAAGTCCATATAAAGCATAAAAAGAGTCTCCTTTACTGCTTTTCACCTAAATCATTATGATTGAAAAATGTTGTGGTACTACTCTATATGAAGCTTCTTTTCTTCATTGTCTCATTCACCGAACATTGTAAGCCAATTCTGCTAACTGAACAACAGAGCGCATGTTTTGACAGGTTTCGCACAAGGCAACACATTGTGCAAGCTTCCAATCAATGAATGGTGATAAAAGTAATGCCCTTCATCCTATGTTACCTAGATCCTTCATTTTGCCAAAGTATCCATGTCGACACAACATGACTTGGTCGTGGGTGTGGGTGTGGCTATTTTACACTATATTAATGCAAAAGCTTAAAATAATAGTGGATGCGACACCCAGATCCAATCATCATAGTCGAGTCTAGGTAACAGCCTTCAACCCCACCCGGATCCACACCCATATCTGATCCTTGTAGACTAGTCCAAGTAAATAGCCGTCAACCCCACCCCTCAAATGTCCAAACATGTAACACCCGAGATTTTTGCATCCATATTAACTTAGGTTGCTATCACTTTATCTTTGCGCCTTAGCGCTATGGCCAGAAGTTTGGCTCTGCAGAAAGTTGAGATTCTGGGAGTTTTGCGCCTTGGTGCAGACAGTTTGACAGTTTTGCAATTTCACCCCTGAACTTCCCTAACTCCATTTGCTTTGTTTTAACCTTGACTAGTGACTTATAATTAGTTGTAACTAAGTATAATTAGACCTAACAATGTTTAGTTAACGTTAGATATGGTTAATTAGGTCTAATTAGTGATTAATTAGCCTAAAACTATTGACTTTGACCCTCCAATAGAAAGTTGACATGGATTAAGTGAGGGCTTCTCCTTAGGCCACCTCCTACTTGGACCATTGACTAACTTTGAGAGGGTTTGGCTGAGAATGGGAGTCTAATTCAGCCATTCCTTCTCTCTTCGTCTTCATCCTTGAGTTAGAGAGAGAACGTGAGAGCCTCATAATAGTTAGAGAGTGAAAGCTTGATTTTGGTAAGATTGAAGCTAGGTTTTGACAAATACAATCAAGGGAACCTCCAATTTGGTGTTATAGACCAAGTTTGAGCTTGAAGAACAAAGTTTAATCGGTGGGAAATTTTCAATTTGGTTAGTTATTACATGCTTATAGGTTACCATGTTAAATAGAGATTAAATTGGGTGTATATATGTTAAATGTGTTGTACCACTTCGATTGTGAAGTATATGTATTATACTTGTAAAGTGCCTTGGGAAATTTTGGAAATTAGTGAATATATGTTGGAATGGTTGAATCTTGCCCCTAAAAATGTCAGCTTAAAAAGAGAGAGTATTTGTTTTACAAGTATTGTAGTATGGAAATAAGTTGGTGATTGAGAGTATGTTGCTAAAAATGGTATTTGGTACTTTGTAGTATATATTGCAACTTGGATATGATTGGTTTTGGTGTAATTGAAATGTCTTCTTGAAAGGCATAAGTTGATTGTAATGGTTTGTAATGATACTCGTGTTGAATAACAAGTTAATAGTCGAGGTGGTTAACAATGGTTCTTGGGTACTTTGTAGTATATATTGCAACTTGGATATGATTGGTTTTGGTGTAATTGAAATGTCTTCTTGAAAGGCATAAGTTGATTGTAATGGTTTGTAATGATACTCGTGTTGAATAACAAGTTAATAGTCGAGGTGGTTAACAATGGTTCTTGTAAAGTGCAAGTTGTTACATTCAAATGTGGGATCCCAATTGAAAAAAACACTTGTGTCAAGAGAAAGTCATTGTTAAGGGGCTATGGAGACGTCCAGCTTTTGTCACGGGGTGAGAGCTAGTGCTTGCTGTGTTCCATAAGCTCAGTTCTTTACCGCTATTGGCCCTAGCGGAAAGGCACTACTTCCTTGCTAGCGGGAGTAGGTGGCCGTCTCATTAATGTTTAAGTAGGGACTGACATTATGCGAGCTTCCAACTATTAAATGTGTAAAGATCATTGATTTGGTTTGTGATATGGTTTGAGCTGCAACAACATGGAATGGGTAATAAGTTAGGCTTGGTCGAAGGTGTAGCTCGACCCGTATCCTTTAACATTTGAATTGCATTTGTATCTATAACTCTTTGCGGTTGTAATTACTTGAGTTGGTTTGAATTGTTAACTTCATGTTATATACTTACTTGGCATTCATATTATGTCATTTAATTGCATAGTAATAATTACTGGGTTTCGACTCACTCTTTCCTTATTGTTTTCCTTATATCGCATGCGGGTGGGAGGTAACAAGTAAGGCCGGAAAGCTACCGTGGGTAGAAGAGGACTTCTTTAGGGTAGTTGTACATAGTTGTAAGTAAGTTTGAAATGATGTTTTTGTTGTATTGTACTAGATGGTGAGGACGTTGATAGTATGTTGTAATGGAGTTACATAAACTCTGCTTTTGTTGTATATAAAAGAATTATATAATTATTTGTCCCTCAGCTTTACGAAAATTATGCATTTGGTCCTCCCTCATCAAAACAATTCATTTTGGTTACTCGATTTGCATTTCCTTGCGAGATTCTCCCTTTAGGCAGTTAACGTTAAATTTTTCGTCTGATTTATAATAAAATGCCTAAACTACCCTTACTAATTAAAAATTTGTAATAATAAAACAAAATTTGGGCAGTACGCTTTGCTTGCTCCTGCCTTTCAATTCAAAAGTTGAGGCTTAAGAACATCAAGAAAACACAATTGCGAGGCTTATCCAGATAAATTCTCAATTGATTCCACAATATCCATCAGAAAAATTGAAAAAAAAAAAAAAAAAAGGAGAAAACTCCTAAAATGTAAACCAGAGAACAGTTTGCAAAAACAAAATTTTACTTGGCAATATAGAAAGAAACAAGGGTTGCATGTGCTAGTGCACCTAACCCCAAAATTCAAATATTCACCGCGGGGAGAAAGGGGAAAGAGAGCGAGAACGGCAAAGGAAGGAGAGATATGAAGCCACATTCAGCATGGAGTTCGTTGAAGAACACAGTCAAGTTCAGGATTCCAACAGCTGAAAATCTAGTTCCGATTCGTCTGGATATCGAAATTGATGGTCAGAGGTTCAGGGATGCATTTAGTTAGAACCCTTCTAATCCAGATTATGAGGTAGTGGTCTTTGCAAAACGAACAGTAAAAGACCTAAAGCTTCCTCCAGCATTTGTTACGCAGATTGCTCAATCAATTCAATAACTGACAGAATTTCGATCGTTTGAAGGGCAAGTTATGTACAATTGCGAAAAAATTGTTCCAATCAAGCTTGATCTTTGAGTGAATCATACACAAATAAAGGACCAGTTTTTGTGGGATTTGAACAATTTTGAGTGACCCCAAAAAATTTGCTAGAACTTTCTATAGAGATTTGGGTATCGAAGACCCTGAAGTTAGTCCTGCAATTGCCTTTGCAATCGGGGACAACTTTGTGAGATTGCATTCAGAGTGTAGTTTCTGCAAGAGAAACTGTACAGATCTTCATCATTAGCAAGAAGATTTTGGGGATCTCCATTAAAACAGGGAGGATGAGAAGAGGTTTAAGAAGAAGATGAGGGAAATAGGGAGAAATAGGGTGGAGAGTGGATGCTGATGTTGCGGTGGGTTGGTGGAAGAAGGGGGTCGCCGGCGTTGTTGCTGCTGTTTTTGTGTTCTGGGTTGGAGGAAGGCGCGAAGGTGGAGCTCGTGGTGTATGCGGCTGCTGCTGCTATCGTGCGCGAGAGAGAGAGAGGTTTGCCGGCGATTGATGGTGGGCCCTCGCCAACGTTAGAGATTGCTGGCGGCCTAGGGATGACGGCGGCGCTGTTGATGGGATTCACTGGAGATGTCGACCGGTGATAAAGATTGTAAGGGGGAGACTTCTAACGCTATTGAAGAGAGAGAGAAAGAGAGAGAGAGAGAGAGAGAGAGAGAGAGAGAGAGAGAGATTAGGGTTAGTTAGGGGGTGTTTCAGTCTTTCCGAGGGGAAGCATTAAGGGTAGTTTGGGTATTTTTAAAAAATACAAATGGAAAAATAGATTTTAAAGGAGGAAAGGGGGAATCTATTAAGGAAATGCAAGTCGAGTAACCAGATTGCATTTTTTGATAAGGAGGGACCAAATGTATAATTTTCGTAAAGCTGAGGGACCAAATAATTATATAATTCTATATAAAATGGTGTGGTTTGTTGTCATATTGTTATTATTTCATAAACAGGACAATGATTTAGAGTTCCATTTAGGGACTTAAATTAGGGCGTGACAGATCCCCTTTCTCGGTAACTTCACGGGGAAAATAATAGGAAAGGATAGGGTTAACTCAACTATTTTTTGTAAAGTAGGGAAGAATTAGAAAAAGGAAACAATAGCAAAGCAAAAGACAATCTAAGATCTCCACTTATCCATGAATCCCATTACATCACACGAAGAGGAAAATTGAAATTAAAATCTACTCCACTATCATTAGTGAGGATAATAGCTTTCCATACCCAAAAAGATGAGAATATGTCATATGGTAACACGAAAATGTTTAGCTAACTAAAATATGTTCACAACATGTCTAACAAATCATAAAATTTTCAAGCATATGATTTCCTTAATTTATATTTGGCATATATTTCCATATTATTCAAATTTTCAGTCAGTTATATTGGTATTAAAGTTAAGAATACGTTAATCTTTATGAAATTTGCAATAATTAAATATTACATCAGAGAAGAGCATGGGTATAATTCTTACTATTGTTATGAAAGTAGACATAAAAATTCCATGTAAGGAAAAATCTAAACGAATAGGAATATACCGTTAAATCAAATTTTGCCATTGCCATATGACTGGACGCCACCAGTCGCTTTAGCTTCAAAGATTCCGCTCTCTTTAGGGACCTTTTCAAGAGCACAAATAACTGCTGCTGAACGGACTGTGAAGCACCTATACTCGTCATAGGTGATGCTCCCATTATTCCAGTGGTGTTTGAGATACCAATTTCAGATAACAGATTGCAAATGGCTGCTAATGTGTATCAAGACAAGCATCATCACTGTGCTGCACATTCAAAGTAAAAATGTTTTAAGTCTTACAGGCTGCGACATTTAGATTACCATATATAAACTTCAATGTCCAAATATGGGAAAAGAAGAGGGAAAGTTGTATGTATTGTCATTAATAACCCAATTTTATATGGATATTCATATGGTGTAGCGTCCTAACATGTTGTGTCCTATTTAATATAATAATAATAATAAATAAAAATAATAGTAATAATAATAATCCCTCCATTCCTTAAAAAGCCCATTTTGACTCGGCATACAAATTAAGAAAAGCAAAGTGACTAAGACTAGGCAAGTAATTCAATGGTAAAAGCAACACACCCAAAAAGGAAGGATTACAAAGTTGATTTTTGTTTTTTGGAACGGCCCAAAAAGGAATACTGGACTCTTTTTTGGGAACCGAGGGAGTAATAGAAA